>JAPYZH010000023.1:0-634318 GCA_030523085.1 Meteorus colon
AACTCCAATACCCGCAGTAATACTAGTCGCAAGCACGATTCAAGTATACTTCCCAACCCTAACCCAGCGTCGGGTGATAACCGACGCCAGCAAAATCGCGGCCCCCACTGTCTGCCCCATTCGGCCGCCATACAGCGACACCATGACGCGACTTTACAGCGCTTGGCAAAAGCTTGTAGACGGCAGGGATCGATTCGCGTCAATCAGCGAATCGAGGGTATCCACGGTAATCTAGCCGCTCTCCGACCTGATTTGGTTGTTAGAGATGAAGCGGCGAAAATCATCAACATTGTCGACGTCACGGTTGCATTCGAGAACCAGCGTCCTGCGATGGAGTGTGCTCGTAAAGGCAAAATTGAGAAGTACGCTCCATTAGCGGCTGAGTTGAATGCGGCCGGCTCTGCAGTCGTTGTTGATGCTATTGTCGTGGGTGCTCTTGGGACATGGGACCCGGACAACGAGCCTGTGTTGAGGCGCTTAGGTGTCACCAAGGCAGTTTCTCCCGCGCAGTCTAGCAAGTGCGCTCGTCGCCACCATATTTTCTACCGCCTGGTGTTAATACCCTGCCTACCGAGTGCTCGTAGCAGCACTAACCGTATCCACCTTTCACACCCTCCCCCCTTTGCCCTCCAACCAGTTACTCGCCGCGAGGTTGGGACCCACTTACGAGAGCGCCATGTGGTTCTACGAGAGCGCCAATACATGACCCCCCAATAGCGACTCCACATGTGACGGCACTGACTAACAACCCAAACTCCACCAAGCGCAGGACACCCAGAACACAGGGAACGACGGATGGAAGAGGGGGAAAGAGGAGAAGAATACGAGGATAAGGTCGACTCCTTGTCAGATGTCTGCTATACCATAACGGTATTCTCGACTCTACAAGATATGAGTACCGAGTGGGGTCGGGGAATCGCATCTTAATCATTTTCGTCCCACTTCTGTACAGGAGAAGGCACATCGTATTCGCCATCTGTTGCCGTGTACCGAAGTATTCTTCTGCTACTCTCATGTGTGCTAATAACGTTGAAATCGGATCGAATACTGAGCCAATCAATTTTTTTTTATTCCCACTTCTCCGAGTCGGTTTTATGCATGATATGCTCAGATCATGTATCACAGAAAATGATTCAAAATGCGACAAATATAGTTTATAATGATATATTATGTGAAAGATTTCATGGAAGCGATTCGAATACTTTTACATAACTATTTACCCAATCCCTGAATTTTTCTAAAGAACAATAAGTAGCTAGTAATACCTGGCGAATCACTTTCGCTAATAATATTCTCCATAACAACAGATACGCTTAACGTCCTCTGCCTCATATTCAGATGTCCGTTCTGGGTGAGGAAATCGAACTTAAAGTGGGAAATGTAGAGTAATATGAAAGGATTAGTTCATTATTCAAGTGAAGACACACAGCGAGCTCTTGGAGTTATTTTGCTCTGCTTCGTCACGCAGCTATATAGATGTTAGAAGATGCGCACGCATCCACCGCATGCATATCTAGAATGGCGTTTAATTGCGCACTGCCGACTACCCTTTCTCTGTGCAGCCTGATACCTCAAGATTTTAGAGACTACAAGCACGATATCCAATTGCAATCATTTTTCTCATAATAATAAACGGATCTGTTCGGGTGTGAAAATATTCTTGAATAATCGGCGGTATATATTGGTGAGCCTTTGAAATATTCCTGTTGTACAAGTTATCTCTGTGAGAAGCTTGGAATCCAAACGTTGTAACCTGCAATAACGTTGAATATGTTCACTCGGAGCAGAAATACCGGAGGAAACCAAAACTATGTTGCAAGTGAGTATATTAGGTTATTAGAAGTAGAGTTAATCGCGTGTTCCAAGTGCGAAAAATATGTTTTGTTAAAAATGCTGGGCAATCGTAGATGTGAGATTGAATTAACTATGAATGAATACTGCGTATGAAATTGTCCGGTTAATTTCAATCAATACTCGTCACTCGTATCCAACTCGACGGGTTTTTCATTCCAATGGAGTATAAGTCACCAAACAAATTGTACGAGAATTCAAATAACTGCAGAAACTTATTTCTTTCTTTTATCTGATTTTAGATCGCAGCCAAACGATGAATCCTCCGAATTCTTTTCCGGGCGGAAATAATTCGGTGAGTTGTCTTGTTGAACACTTCAATATCACCTATACCTTTTTGAAAATGTTGTTAGTAGACTTTCACTCTTGAATGGAACAAACCAGTAAAAGAATTCTATCAAATATTTTGTATATTACCATGAAAATCTAGGTTACTACAACTAGCGCTATTTCATTACAAAAAACGGTTCTTTACCGCCAATCTACATCCAATAGAGAATTGTGCTACCAGCGGTTCTCGTCGAAACTATGTCTGCATGTAAAACTAATTAGAATACCTTGACTTTTCCCTTTCCTGCTAAAGCAGGCCCAAGTAGCTATGCAACAATACCGAGGAGGTGCATTTCGCCAGGGGCAAGTTTATCGTTTACTCACCTAGCATAAACTCATCATGTATTGTTCCTCTAAAACTTACGTAACTCCATTCCATCGAGCTGATAGCCATTGTCCTATTACACCTGTGTTCTTTAAACTCAGATGTAAAATGGTGCAAGAAGACTCGAGTTACGTTAAATACTTTGATAAAACTTTTGGGGAAAAAGCATGACGAGTATAAGTTATGTGGGTGAAAAACGAATTGGTGGGAAAACATACAATGACGCGAGACTGGGCCCTGGTGAGATAGTACAACCGTAGAGGTTCCTTGTGTAGCGGCGACCCACCCTCTGTTTTTTCAGTACAATCAACAGGGTAAATATCAACCAAATATCACATTCAAGTCAAGTGGAATATCCATGAACGAGCCATTTAAACCGGCGTCGACAATGCCACTTCAGCAGTCTTCACAAAATCTGCAGCAGCCGCAGCAACAACAGCCACTACCAACAATTCCGCCTCAACAACAACAGCAACAGCATAGTAATCTGACCAATTCACATCAGGGACAAAATCAACCACCACGTCTCAAGCCAATTCTGAAGCAGAGTGCTCCACTTCCCGTTCAGAATAATCCACCACCAGTCACTCCAATTGTTCAACCAGTTCCATCGGAATCATCAGCTCCATCAGTGGAGTCTGATGATCTCGGATTTTCTAAAGATGAGGAAATGCCAACGGAACACAAAGATGTATCGAGGTGGAAGCGTATCAAAGTACCAGGAAGTGAGTATCAAAAGTAGATTGACGACATCGCGTACATCCTTTATACATATGACATTATCATGATGACACTTCACTGCGCAAATTTGAAGATTCTCCACTGCCAATAGTGGTGTTCCAGTATTTTTTTCTGTTGAGCCCTTTGGTAGACTGATGAGTCAATGTGAACAGAATACCTGATTTTTACTTTTCAATTTCAAATTTAGCTTCATTGCTGCATCACTAACTGAATAAAATTTGATGAAAAAATGTTTATTTCTAACAGGTAAAGTTAATAGGAAACTGAAGCGTTTACGTATGAATCAACGTCTAAGAAAAACTTTGATGCCGAAGAACGCAATAATGGTATTGAATGAAATGAAAGCGGGCGTACAATTCACATTCCCTGAGAATCAATCGATGTTGAATTCTCTGTTTCTTGTCCATGCTGAGGTAAGAATGATAATAGATATCTAATCACAATTCCTAAGCAAATTCATCAATGAATTTTCTTATCGCAGTTGGAAGGTAAAACTTATATTGGTCAGGGGTTGTCGAAGCCTTTAGCTCGTCAAAATGCTGCCGAAAATGCTCTCAAATCTCTGCTCTTGGAAAAAATGACCGCAGCTGCATTGAAAGCAAAAGTTGATGAAGAAAGTGAGAGCAATCAATCTGTTAAAGAATCAGATAACGATGCTGTATCACTGGAAGTTGGAAGTAGTGAAGAGCCAGATGAGATCCCATGGAGCTCATTGGCAAGTTTTGCGCTTTACAAACTATTTCTAGAATGGCAAAATCAAGGTACAGTTGTACCTATACCGCGTCCAGGGGTACAACAACCTGTCAAATCGAAACCAGAACCAAAAATTCCAGTGGAGAAAAAACTTCCGCCTAATGCCACATTGATTCATCCTGTTATGCTGCTGAATCAAATGAGGCCCGGAACGACTTACGTTGAAGTCAATCGTGTAGGAAACCCACCGAACACACTTTTCACTCTTTCAGTTGAAATTGACGGAGAATTTTTCTCTGGTGAAGCTAAAAATAAAAAAGATGCCAAAAAATTGGCAGCTAAGAATGCTTTACATGCGCTTTTCGGTCTGGAATATCTCACAGATAATTGTAATGAATCAAGCAATACTTCACAACAAACTGAGTCAAATGAGTAGCAGTATAAATGTATAATTGCATCCGTTGCTTCATTCACAATTCCTTATTGACTCAATATGATCATATATTTTACGTATTAGATTTTTTTCTTCTGTTATTTTAACCAGAAGAGTAGAATAAAAATGGAAAAGCAATATTGCTTTATAGATCATGGTATTAATACATATTTTATTTCATTGCAAATGATTTGTAATCATGATGTCGTGGTTGTAATGTCAGATACATAACTCATGTATCATTACTTATCTTGTTATACTATATTGTCATGTCTGTATGTCCAAACAGTTAAGACTAATAAAGGCCGAGTGATAAAACATCGTGTTATGATTTCGGAGCGTTGCCTTGGCAACCTACACTATAATTTTCTACCCATTGAGTTCGATAGGAATGAAAACGGAATATACGTTGATAGTATTGACAATGCAGCCTGTGAAGATAGTGGTTATTGGGCCTGTGGCGGTAAACTTTTTTTCTGATGTAAATTGAGAAATCGAATTGCCTGATTGATTCTAATACACAAAATTTAATTTCTTGTAGACAGGAAAAACTACTATCTCGAATTTTCTTGCTGACGCCACAGACATTGCTTCGGAATATCGGCCCACTCAGGGCGTTAGAATTCTTGAGTTTGACGTTTCCAGTGTGAATGTTAAGAATAAACCAGCCAAAGTCGAGGTCGAGTTGTGGGATTGTAGTGGTGACAAAAAGTGAAAATTTAACCATTGCCTTTCAATTAATAGATAAAAACATAGACACATCGAGAAAGAAATCACCAATATGTTTGTAGGTTCGAAGATTGTTGGCCAGCAATGAGACAAGATATGCAAGGAGCAATCTTTGTGTACAATAGAAATTCTGATGAGCAAGTGAGGACATTGGAACGATTTTATGAGTATTTTGTCACGCAAACAAAACTAGAGTCAAAAAATTGCGTCGTATTTTTCTTTGACGCTGACAATCAGACGGCAGAAGTACCCAAACGAATATGTAAGTCGATCCTATAATTTTTCATCTTGAACAATGTCACAATTTATTCGAAAAAATTCGTAGCAAACACATTTGCGAGACTATCTCAAGTCAACTGTAACATCGATGAAGGTGGGAACAAATTGAAGACCGATTTTCAAATTTTCTTAAGCACATTAACAACAAGACTGCAGGAGAAATTGGAGCAAGAAGAAAACATTATTCTAAGAGATAATCAAACTTTTGGAATAGGAAAATAAAATTATTTTCGTAACAAGATTCAGTATTAACAGCCCCCCCCCCCCCTCCCCCCCCCCCATTGAATCCAATTTACTTCCCATGTTTGTACAATTAATTTTTCCTATTGACATTTTTCCAAAAATTCATGCAACAAATCCCATGCCTTTTGCACCTGACCAAGTGTCACTTCGTGACTCCATAAAGTCGAAAGAACAACTGTTGCTTCGCGCACTTGCTCCAGATTACTTGGCTGAACTTTCATTCTCTGTTCAGCTTGTTCTGCAGTCAAATTGTTTCTTTCCATAACTCTTTTTACAGCCTAATTAAAGAAAATATTTTCATTATTATTTTCCATTTTCATGATGTTCATTATATCAACATACTTCGTCATGAGGAATAATGCATGTCCATATTTCATGACATGCAGATTGCCACTTTGCTTGTATTAGGACTGCGGCTTCCATAACAATGATCTCGAAACCTTGTTCTTGCAAATTTTCTCTTTCCTTCTTAGCGGCATCAAGAATCGCTGGCCAAACAGCTCTATTTAATTTGTCGAGTTCTTTTTCGTCAGCGAATACAATGCTCCCTAGAGCTTTTCGATTTATTCGACCATCCTCCGTTAAAATTTCCTTTCCAAAAATATTTACAACACGATCAAAGCATGGTTGACCTGGTTCATACACTTCATGGGCCAATTTATCGCAGTGAATAACTCCGGCACCTAGTGATTGGAGTTTTGCAGCTACAGAAGATTTACCACTTGCAATCCCACCAGTAAGTCCAATGACATATGGCTTCAGACACTTTCCGCTCATATCCTGAAATAATTTAATATGTTTACCAAATAAATCACTTAAGCGCTACTAATTGAATTTCTGAGCATTGAAAATCAATTACCGGTTCTTTCAATCGAGTACCAAGCAACCGTATTCTGGTATTACTCGAACTGATTTTTTGATCTTCATGTTCTTTTCGATTCATATCTTCTACTAAATTCACAGTGCATATTTCCAATTCATTCAAGCTTTTTTGCTTACGTAGCTCATTAATTTTCAGTGCACCTTTTTTCGTCTCCTCACTAACGACAATCATTTCCATCGTTGGGTCATTTTTTGTAGGCCCGTATATATCACTTATCGATACAATATCATAAGTCAAATCGGAATCTATATCCACGAGAAATTCTCTAACACCCTTAATTCTCTGCTCACAACTCTCAATCAATTCATAAAGAATTTTACCATTGATCATGTTCATATCAGTTATACCGACAGTTACTTTATTACAGGAATGCAGGATCGCTTTCGAAAGAATTATTTTATGGCCATTGTGAAGCCTGTCAAAAGTTCCACCAAGTACAACATGCTTGTAATTTCCCTTCTGCTCATCAATCTTATCTTCGTTGACAACTTCCTCATCATTAGTTTGATTCATGACAATAAATTTACAGGGTTTGGTAGTGTTCGACAAGCAATTATCAATAAATGTTTTTGCATCTTCGTGACTGCAAGAATCGAAAATAACAAGCTCAATAGGCCATTTAGTGTTGATAACATTGCAATTCTGTTTCATACTCGAAAGAAGAACCCTGACATCGACCTTTGTCAATAATGTTGTGGCCAGAGCATAAATTTTGGCAATAATCTGAAAATGTTTTGGTGCTCGCCATGGCGCTGATGATAAACGGTATTTACCAGTATCGAAACTTCGCTCAGGAAAATACTGTATATAAAGAGTTTTATCAACGTGCGTCTTTATAATTGGCAAAATATGTCTCACACTCGATGGATTAGTCAAAATTAACAATCCTGTATTGACCATTTTATAATGTTTCATGACACAGCTCATTCGTGGCACAATTAACCTCAAAACATCCAATCATATATAACACACTTCGATGTACGTTTTATCAACTTGCCATTTATCACCATATTATGACATAATTTATTCTAAGTGCTTCTATCCTAAACGTCAAGCCGCGAAATATCGCGGAGGAAATGGAGAGTCAAAACATACAAGGAAAAATAATAGTTGGAGATGAAAATAGATGCATTCGAGAAATAATTTAGCGGGATATTTAAATTGATCAAATGCCAACGCGCATGGTTTCTATGAAGGAAACAAAATGAAATGTGTATGAGGACGCGAATCGATTGTCGAATGTTAAGATTGATTGGAGGCAATAATGAATTGCATGGCATTATATGATCTTCATATTTCATAGTAAATGATATTTCCCACAGGACATTGAGGACTCAGCACGCGTTTCCGAGTTTGAATATCATGTAATACTCGATAGTATCTCAGCTGATTCCGATAATCATGATATGATTACAGGATTATTAAATTCTTCGAGAAAGTTCGAATGAGTTTTGTAATTGACAATAATTTTGAAAATAAAAATCTCAAGAACTTTTGTACAAATATAACAACTAAAGAAATTGCTCAATTCTCATGGCATTATGAGAAAAAATGCGAAATGACTCGTTTCTCTTGCGGAGATATCGATTTGTAAAGTTTTCGATTGTCATATGTCTGCTAAATTCCCACTAATAATAAAATACACCTCTGACGAGATGGCGGGATTCCATCCCGAGAACATGCTGCCATTGGGAGCACGTTCAGAAGATGGTATTATATATGAATTTCTGACGCTCACAATGAGGTCCATAAGGATTGATATATAAATTCCATAGTTTTTTGAAATTAATTCCTCCTCCGCGCGCCACCCAGCAATTTCATCGTTCGAACGGATCCGTCTGTGTCTGACCTTACCGGCAGTCAATAAACAAAAAAGATGAAGTAGAGAACAATTTATAATCAATCAACAGGCAGCAGTTTCTGACTCATGTGCCGTTTGAATCATAGCCAAAAATACTAAATTGGTACGAAAAGAGAGAAGGAAAAGAAATAGATAAATATGAGAACAATCGTCATTTCCGGGGCATTGGTGATGGCGGGGTCATTAAATAAATTTGATCATGATTGCCTGGTGGCAGCATAAAAGTATTCGCCATCATGTATACAATACCATGTGTGGGCGGTTATCTGTTTACTACGCAGCATCAAAATGGTGATGCTGGTGCTGCTCATCGTCACCGAATTGTAATAGTTGCGATTCCAATCAATAACATTATGGCGATCAAGAGATGTTGATTGTCAGTAAACACCTTAGTAATATTTCATGATGCTCATCGTTATGTAACCAAAATGTTTCAAGCCATTCGAATGTCATTGTTGTCTATTTTGTTATCAAGAAGTTCGTGATAGGGCATTGCACGACACGTAGGACATACAGGGGAGTAAGGGGCCATCGGACCATCAAATCTAACATAGACCAACGCGTCACACTTCATCACCATGGCAAAGTATGTTGCATAATACCTTGTGTCGTCTTTATCTAATTAATACATACACAACTGAATACGTTAATGTTTTGTTTATGCATCATTCACATTTGAGCACACAACCTGACCGAATTCCCACTCTCTGTTGTTGCACACGAATTTAGTCTTTGCACTCACTCCAATTATCCATATGTTGCTCTTTGATTCCGTAACAATTCCGAAAAATAATGAAAACAAAGTTGTGTGAGTCTTGTGGAGTTATTGTACTTCGCCTGCTTGAATGAATGACTTTATCTATTTGCACTTGTTTCTTTTCAGAGAGATGATGATAGTTTTCATCTATGACACCGCCAGCTGCTGCAAAGAGGATGATGACCCAGCTGAAGCTGTGATGTACTTTCACCCGGCATGGGTATCACCCACACAACGACTGGCTTTAGCTGGTCAACTGATGGGTGTACATCATTTTTTGTCAAGTTCTTTTGCACCACCACGACTAATTTCTCTGCAAGGAGGCAAATTTGTATTGAAAACATTTGGACAATATGTGTTAGCAGTAGGAACTGACAGGAATATCCAAGATTGGATACTTGAACGTCGTGCAGGTTGTTTGGAATCTATTTTGAAATTTTTTCACTGCGATTTAGAGTCAATATCTTTATCATTTAATAATGATCGAAACAAATTCACTGAAAAATTATACCAAATGCTGGAGACATATCTTCCGATTCTACAATACAGTGCTAATCTATTTTCTAATATGCCAATGATAAAGCTACCAAGTACTGCGAGCAATATTTTTTTGGAGTCAATGCAAGTGTTACAGTATTGTCAAGAAATGGATGGGATTCATGGTGGTGCAATGTTCTTCAATAATAAAGTCGTGGCCACTCAATTGAGTGCAGAACTGACGAAGCAGTTAGTGATCACGGATCCTTACAGGATCAGAGCACCAGCGGATCGTATACCCACAGATTTTCATCTGCCTGTGGGCGTTCAACTATTACGTGTGTACATTCAACGTAGACAATCGTTCGAAATGCCGGACGAGAAAAATAATAAACCCAATAATACAACTCACATTGATATAATTTCGCGAAAATACAAGAAATCTGCGCTCCCAATTTCTGGAATGAAACGAGACACTTCGCGAATTTTCACTGTTCCTGAGGAAGGCGAGTCAGAAAACCAGATAATTCCACCAGAATTTCCTCAACCTTCCAAACGCCCACAAACCTTACCAATGGCTGCGGAGACTCTGGAGAAGAAACAGGAATTCAAACCAAAATATTCGAATCCTCTGACTCCAAGTGTATGTTCCACACCATTGAAAGATGTGAATAGAATCTTACATGGCAATGCCGTATCTATTTGCAGTGGTGCGGAAGAGTGGGAAAGAACAGAGAAACCAATCAAAAATGAGAAAAATGAAAATATCGATGATATCCCAGATGTGGTAAAGGAAGCACTGAGATGCAAACGTCTCAATAAGCTCCGTAGCCTAGCAAGGGAAAAAATTGAGAAAAGGAGTAGACACGAGGCTTGGAATCGACGGAGTTCAAGTCTCACGGAATTAGAGGACTATCGAGAAACTCATGACAAGTTTCTTTTGAGCTTGTCTAACGATTTCAAACCGTCGATGACGATGTTTGAGTCACCCGACTCAAATCTAATGAAACATCTATCACGTAAACGTGTTTTTAACACTATAGCAGATCCATATTATCCTGTATTCAGACATGATGGTTCTCCCATGTCTCAGTCATTGTATGACCACTATATTTCATCACATTATCAAGAATTAGTGAAGGAACAAAATACGAGCTTTGTACATTATACGAAATTGTCGAATGGTGTTGATGAGAAATCTACAAATCGGTTCGGCCAAATGGAAATTAATGAGAAGAATGATATTGATGGTTTCGACATGGTGATGAAATCCGAGCTTACTGAGTTGACATCGAATTCACTTGATGTAAGATTAAACGGCAAAACCCGACAAGAAAATTATCGGAGGTCTATGAGCTTACCATTAAAAAGTTTGAATACTCCAGCGGATAATGATGATCGGCGAAAGTCAACATCCGAGTGTGGTAGCTCATTTGATTTACCACATCAACGACGTAAGCTTGAAGGACTACAATTGACGCCGTTGATGTCCAAGTTGAGCCTCCTGGCGATGGATGACAAAACGAGCGGATTTTGCAGCAAAGATACAACCCCAAGCGAATTTTGTGATCTTTCAACTATTTCCAATAGACCAACACGCAATAATAAACTAGAGACTGTGGGAAAAATCTCGGCATCTGGGGACGAGGAGGAAGATAATTTCTGTTTGAATGGCAAGGAATCCATAAACAAAGATGCTGATTGTTTGGAAAAGGCGGAATTATTCATTTGCGGTCAACATAGTATGGTTCTAGTCCTCTTGATGGAGGATGGCACAGCTAACAATCCTCAACTGATCCACAATCTCGTAAGTGATTCTTAGATAATTACTGCACAATTGACCATTACCGTGCTGAATACATATCCACAGGATTTTTCTGAATTATTTGCTATTACACAATATGTAGAAGTCATAAACAGAAGATAAATCGTTACAGAATGAGTCTATTCATGAAAAATCTCAAAAAATTACTGTCTTTCCCCAAAACGTTTTGATGAGAAGATAAAACTGCGGGAAATGTGATGGGGAGAAACTTAAAACCTTATCAAGAACTATATCAATAGGAAGCAATTTGTAATTCAATTCATTTATATTTCAGTGGGAAACATGCATGAATACACTTGGCCGTTTGGAATCACGTCTCCAGCATTGTCTCGATCCTCTACCTTCCACCGATCACAAAGAACTATACAGTGTTCTAAGTATCGATCCACAATGGGACACTCTCCATCGATCAGGTCTGTGGGGCGTTACAGAACTTGACATTGTCTCGTCATTACACAATCGCTTCACACAATCGAGCAATCTCACGGACATAATTGTTCGAACCGAAGACACGGTTGTTTATGGGTGTCAATGTGGTAGAACTGAAGTATTTTATCAACAATCTATCGCGCCAAATACATCAGGTGGTTTGCCCACCCCCGCTGATCTTATGGGTGTTGTTCCACTGAAAGCTAAACGTCGATTAGAGCGGGATCATGGAATTATTATCCTATGAATTCTTGAGATTGGTATATTTTTGCGTTCGAATCCTTTAGATTATTTTTTGTGATTAGTTTCGCGAAAGGCGGTGCCAATAACCTCAAGTTCTTGCCATGTAATCTGAACTTTATTGTGCTTCATCGAGTAATGGAACTGATTCATGAGGCATCTAATATTTCCTATGTATATTTTTATAATAACCGTCCTCTGATCAGGATTCGGTGTAATTGACGAATAATTTTTGATAATACATGACGTTATTCTGACTGGAGAATAAGAATCTATAAAACGACTTGATGTAAAATGTCGATGATGAATGTGTGTGATATATCATATTTTACTATTAATTTTAATCGATTTTATGTTGAAATATTATTTAAAGATTGTCCACGATAATCCGTCGCTAGGAAGGAACTTAATTGTCCATTACGATGCCATTCCATATCTTTACTCGATGCCAAAAAAATTCATCGGAATTAATTTTAGCTAGAATTTTTATAGGAAATTTGAACGAAGAGAATTTTGAGATGTTCATTTAACGAATTTATTTTTATTTTTAAATCATTAGTTATACATGTATACTTTGTAGTCATATATATTGTAGTACGATCTTATTGCCAAGACATTCCTGACTTATATGAGAAAAACTGGTACCATAATGTAGAGAATTTATTTGAATATTTGACGGATTTCATATTCTCCTCTCGGAGAGACTTGAACAGCCGATCAAAAATGGGTGACGATACAATGAATAAACCAACACCAGCTTTAGCTGCAATATATGATTTCTTTCTTTTCTTTCAATTCATCATGGCACAATTTCGATCGATTAGTGGCAATAGTACTAGAGTGGCGTATCCGAATTCCAACTTCGAATGAAATTTTCAAGCGTTGAAAAATATTTTTACTCCCATCATATACTTAAGACTTCCAGTCAAGTGGGTTCATTAGCATATTTATCGTACATAAACTTATTTTTCTCCGTCTCACATTAATTCCAAGTATTCCGTTCAATATAATGAATCTGTTAATCATCGTTAAGTGAACCAAACATATTTTCATTATGCTCTGCTTATTGTTTTCCTATACGATATAACAAAGAGAATACAGTTGAGTGCTTGGGTACAATGATTTTCGAATGATTCATCTCCAGTCAAATGTTTTCGGAGGAATCAAAGATTTCAGATTAATTTAAAATATTTCAGATTTTCGGAAATTTGGGAATTTCTTTTTTAAATTGAAAATGATTTCTTTTATCATGTACCAAAGTTTACCTTGTGTAATTATTCTCCGATATCAACGAATACCACGATAATTATGCATGATATTCTATCATATTCTCACATGCTTGACGCACATTTACTTGATTCACAGTGCCGGGATAGGCAAATGGTGGAGCATGATATCCTTGAATGTTTGACGTCAATATTGTCATCCTGTGTACACCTATGATCGTTAATTGCATTCATTTTCGTGATGTACAAGAATAGGAAAAATATGTTACACGATTTTGAAATCATCACCAATAACACGCACTAAGTGAGTGCGCGTGAATCGATTAATTAATATTACATGACGTTAAAAAGACGTAGAGAGGACAATATCAACAGAAAGTTTGGAGTAGAGGTAGTAGAAATCAGTCGGTGGGCTCGTGACAATCCGGTTTCTACGGTGTGCCAGGCCCAATTAATTATGACGGTATTAATTTATGATCAATCGTGAAAACAACTATGCAGATAAACAAGCCTTCGGATTGTGACCAATTGCGTTTGAGTATCGTGCCCTGCCCATTTCTATGGCTCGCTTATTTAAATGTCAGCTTGACGATTCGTTCGATCAGTAAGAAATAAAAAGTAAGAGCCTTCGCATCGACAATTTATCCCGGAGAAGCTGTGCATAATCCTACAATATATTATGGTGAGTTCTGTATCCCATTCTTTGAATTTAATCCTTGCGAAGAACACTGCATTTCATACATGAATTTCTGCTTTTAGACTACGTATACAGACAAGGGCACAAAGGTATGATGTCACCGAAGATGCACTTGGAATCTGAATTTCTTCGGCTCTTGGTAATATAATGATTGTTGTTTCAGCCTATTGGAGGAAAATTTTTGGCATTCGATCATTTGAAATTTTGGGTCGGCAATGCCAAACAAGCGGCAGCTTATTACTGCTCGCGATTTGGATTTGAACCTCTGGTCTACCGGGGTTTAGAGACGGGCGCACGGAAAATAGCATCTCATGCTGTTAAACAAAATAAAATTATTTTCGTGTTTGAATCAGCTTATGAACCAGATGACAAAGAAATGTCTGATCATTTAGCGCGACATGGTGATGGTGTTCATGATGTTGCGTTCTCAGTCGAGGATATCGACACTATTGTTAAAATTGCAAAATCACGCGGCGCACGTATAATAAAAGACATTTGGGAAGAGACAGATGAGAATGGCAGCGTCAGAATGGCTACAGTGCAAACTGTGAGTTGAGCCGGTATAAGAATTATATTCACAATTCGATTATTCCACTTGAAAAATTCTATTATTTGCAGTTTGGCGACACATTACACACATTTGTTGATAGAACCCGATATAGAGGACGTTTTCTTCCAGGCTACAGTGATGCATCGATTGATGCTATCACCCAACTTCTGTATGTTCGAATGAATCCAATGAATCATCGACGATAGATTCATCATTATTATTCTTTCTTTTCAGTCCACCGACCAAGCTCGATTTCATTGATCACTGTGTGGGTAATCAACCCGACCAGCAAATGGAACCAGTTGCAAAATGGTAACTTCAACTTGATACTCTTGATGTAGTTAGTGATTACCAGTTTCTAAGTTTCTTTTTTTCTGAGTAACAATGATTATTTTACTGCTTCAGGTATGAACAATCTCTACAGTTTCACAGATTTTGGTCGGTTGATGACACGCAGCTTCACACAGAGTTCTCCGCGCTCCGATCCATTGTTATGACAAACTGGGAAGAGACCGTGAAGATTCCCATCAATGAACCGGCACCGGGGAAAAAACGTTCACAAATTCAGGAATATGTTGAGTATTATGGTGGCGCCGGTATCCAACACATTGCTCTCAATACTGGTGATATAATTACAGCTGTTGAAAATCTGAGAGCGAGGGGCGTTGAATTTCTTCATGTACCCGATAGTTACTATAATATGTTGAGAGAAAAATTGAAATCAAGTAGTACAAAAATTCTGGAAGATATAAGCGTTCTTCAGAAACTCAAGATTCTCATCGATTATGATGAAAACGGCTATTTACTTCAAATCTTTTCAAAAAATGTCGAGGACAGACCTACATTGTTCATTGAAATCATTCAACGTAGAAACCATAATGTAAGTCGATCGACTCAAAATTGATGGAACATTTATGTAATCGCCAACTTATTTTACAGGGATTTGGTGCTGGCAATTTCCAAGCATTGTTCGAGGCAATTGAAGTTGAACAAGCAAAGCGCGGAAATTTGTAGATTGTCTTCAGAAATCATCTATATCTAGTTATATTTTCTATAAATGAATACATGTAAGAAGTATTATTATGATTTGATATTCTGATGTGTGCAAATAGTATTTTAAAATACTTGGAGAAATATATGTGGGGAGATGTCAAATACCCATCTACACTTGCATATTATGTATTTAACATTCAACCTTTGGATTACAAAAATACATAGAATCATGTTAATAATAAAATATGTTACAGTGAATTTTGAAGGGGTGGCATATATTTCAAAAACTGATCACTACTAAATGGACTGCGTAGTTATCTCAAATTGTGCTTCAAGTGATGTGTGTCGAATATCTTTGAGGGTTTTATTCACTTTTTTATTAACATCAATTGTTTCTTGTATCCATTTAGTATATACTCGAACGTCTCTAATGTTGAATGAAGCTTGGAATATTTATGGAATTGCGGTTTATTCTTGTAGGTACGATTTGTTATGTAGTAAGCATTAAGGTTTCAGTAAAAAATTGGGCCTAGTTATGGGAACCAGAACAGAAAAAGTAGCTGGACAGGAAAAATGAACATGAATGAGAGAAAAAAGTGAGGAACTGGTTGAAAGACCGTAATTTTTTCCTTTATTTTTCTCTTATTGAATGCGAGATCAGCAGCTCAGCTTAACTTCACCACGGCTCACGAATGTGTGTTGACGATGAAAACCAACAAACTTTATGTACCTTGATTGAGTTGTTCTTGGATCAATTATGTTGTCTTCGCATTCTCTTTATGCAGTATCGTGTAAAGCAAGACGGAAGGTATCGTGCTGACAGAAGAATGAACTTCCCAATGGTTTGAGCACGAAAGTTTGTGAATACACGTGCGGGGGGTCTTCATCTGTCTGGAATGATATTGAAAATGAAATTAGAACAATAATGAAAACTGTTTTGATTGTTTGAAAGCGCACGACTGATTATGTTATGACTAATTTATAACGAAGGGTTGAAAACGAGGCAAATTAAACAGAAAAAAGAAATGCAGTTTATCTAGTGTGATTAGAAAGTGAATGTTATGAACGATTGAAAATGGCGATATATTTGGATATGTGGACCATCAGGAGAAAAAGTCCTTATGCTTGCCTTTACCACGGTTTATGGAGATCGCTGGACGATCAATAGCGTATTGCCTAGATACTGTCGTGCAGCGCGAGTCTGAAGATGTCATGCTGCACGAAAAAGCTGGTGCCGATAGGCTTCAGGACAAATGTCTGCGTGTACGCATGGGGCTGATCTTCGTCAGTCTGCCCAATCATCAATAATCACCGACTTAGATTAATGAGACTCATTTGTCCGCAACAACGTCAATACTACAGAGAGATTGCGCCGAATAGTTCAACATTATTGATAAATATTGGCATGCATTTTGAACCGATGTTCCAAATTTTGAATAAAAAAATTTCAATTCAATAATTGTTTCATATTCTTTACGGAATTGGAGCCATGTCTAATCAGAAATTCTACATAATTCGACTGTAAATTTCGTTTCTGAGTCGTTGAAAGTTGTAAATGTGGGTACTTCTTTACACGCTTACCTGCAACCTTCCAAGAACATTTATCAGCACTCCACCATCAAACATTGGTTGAGAATCAACGGCTGAAATAATTCGATTTATCTTCTGAAACCTTAAACTCTGAAATCAAAACCAGTGTGCATATTTACTTCCCATATCAATCATGATTATGTTGCTGTTATCACTTGATTATCTTGACATTATCGTCAATATATTCATGATTACCAAGCAGTAACGAAAGTACTGAAGTTAGAGGTAAAGGACAAGATATGGAGCGCCGATAGTGTGATTAAGATAAAATTGTAGCTATAATATGCATTATCCCAAGCAAAATTTGAGAATGAACAATAGCAAGATCCGATAACTAGTCATCAACAATCCAAGCATATAAATTTTCCTTTCAATAATCGAAAACTTCTTATCTTCCAACACTTCCCATCCTACAGAAGATGCTCATCAACCAAATTCAATCTATAAGGGGATTCATGACGACGCAGGGCCTTCAAGCAGAATATTGCCAAGTAAACGCGTTAACAAAGAAAAACGATGAATACATTTCTGTAGAAGGCGACAGGGAAACTCTGTATTCATTTATATCAAGCGTATAATTCTCGACATCATCATTCTAAATTGAGCATACTCACGTTGAGTTTTTCCATTATTTTAATCGATCCTTGAATCTGTTGCCCTTCAAATGTCATAAACGATGTCTCAGTCTGCAATGTGAATACATTCGTAAGATATAGGTTATGTTCATGGAGCAAGGATCAATATTTGAATTAATGTTAGTGATCATATTAAAAATACAAGGGAGGTTATTAATTCTAGAACTTACGTTGTATAGATTGCCTAAGTTTTGCCTCTGAGCAGGATCATCAAAAAGGGCATAATATTGCTCAACAAAACCTTTTCCAATTGCTTCATACGCCGGATTCAGCGCCATTGTCACGTTATTATTCAGCAAGTAGCTATTTTCAATTGTGCTTGTACGTCTTAGTATTTATAGGACGAATAAACTGAAAATAATTGATGCCTGCAACGAATAATATGTTGTTTAATCAAATAAGTGAGTTGTAAAATCAAATTGAAAAAAAAACACTGTCTCACACTGTATTATAATGCGCTTTACACATGAGCATATATATATATATATATAAAATACGGTATTGCAGATTATGTATCTTGAATTATCTCCTGGATTACTAGAATTTCGCTGGATGGGGTGTCGCTGTATGCCGTTTAACGAAATTCAGCCGTTTCCGGTGAGTTTCGGATGATTTCCTCCTGGGGTCACTCATTAGGGACCATACATGACGCGCCACTGTTGGTACTTTTCACGGAACGAATTCGGATGCTCAATTTGATTTAGAATTATTGGATTTGTTATGTTTTATCATAGGTTTTTGGACTTTATCGTGTGTATACAATGGTCATGATGCGGAGAATAGTTATAGTTTGTTGAATTATAAATCTCGTTGATGTGTTCTATCCGAAAAATTGGTAACGTTTATGAGCCACAATTGTTGATTGACTATACGGTCGCCTATATTATTTTGTTTCCCATTCTATTCACTTGCAAATTTTATGCGAAAACTGTCTTTAAACGAATTGATTAATGTTCAATTTTCAATTATAAAAGTTTGAAGTATGAAGATGAGCTGAAACCAGGTCCAATCACTTGACGGCTACATCATTGAACTGAAGTGATCCCAAATTGAACCGTTGTCTTCGAAAGATTTTTCATATGGAAAATTATTAATGAATATTTTAGGCGATAATTTATGTTCTTTCGCTTGGATTGACTATGAAATCTAAACTCTGTTGTTAATAATTTTATTGATTGTATAAGCACGAACATTGCATGTCGTGTAATTGATAAGAACTTTTCAACTGGAAGCAAATTGTCCGTGACCACAATTCCATGCGTTTATTGAATAATTGAGAAGGACCTATGTAACGATAGAGTCATGAAAGTAGTACTATTCAGTTATCTGACACAACATGTTTCATAAGGTGAAAAAACCACTCAAAATGAAAAAAACGAAACCAAATTATATCTGGAGGATTTTCAAACAATATTTGATCAATTCTAGTCTTCATGGAGTAGGATATCTCGTCGGAGATAATAGACATTGGTCGGAGAGGTTCTCGTCTACAACATATAATTCAGAGTGAAAGAGAATAATTATTTGGAATTACAGTTCAACATCTAGACTCATACGAAGAATTTGCTATAAAAAAATATATAGTTCTGATAAGACATATTCCAGAATTTTCCAAGATAAATAAAACACTAATAGAAATAAAATGATATTCATTCGTTGATTCAGTGTTTGTGCAATCACTTTTGCAATTCTGTATCAATATGTTGTGCGAGGAGTAGGACAATGAGAATTTTCTGTAGCTTATTGGAAAGTTGTGCCGTCATTCCGAATGATTACAGTAGATTAATAATAAAACTTTTTTCTCATTCATTATTCGGAATTGTCTTAGGCTGTTCTGGTCCATAGCGTGCATCCTAAGTTGGTACGGTTGTGGTATATTCATTGCAAGTTCCATTGGCGATCTGTGGACGCATAAAGTAGATATCACATTGGATACTAATCATCTCAACTGGGAAATTGAGTTTCCAGCACTGCACTTCTGCTTCTACTTGAGTGCCGCAGCGCAAGAATATGCCGTGAAGTATATATTCAAGTTTATTTCATATGAAGTCTGAATTATATTTAGAGCTTCGGCGATATTTTATCGATATTTCGTGTGTTGCAGTATCACTGGAATCAATCCAGGTAAGGCATCTATTATGATTCGTCTGACAAAGTGGGGTGAAATGGGATATGATCGGCCAAACATGGGAAACATAAGCACAGAGCAACTTCTGACATTCCGAAAATATGTTAATAGAATTTTGCGATGAATAACATGAAAGACAAACGCGATGAATCATGTTGTTCATTTTTCAGATTCGACCTCATTGCACAGATTTATTTGGTCAGTGCATATGGAATGATGAATATATTGACTGTTGTCAGATCTTCACTCCACTAGAAACCAATTTAGGTCAATGTCTTTCATTTAACAGCATTCACACGAAGAGTCCGGAAAACTCAAGTTTACCAAAGTTTGTAATGCATCATCGTAAAAAGAAAGCAACGATGATCCTTTATTTGAATAATACTGTATTCTGGAACGTAACACATGATCGTTTTTCCGTAAGTGGGTAACTTCTGTGATGCATTAGATTCGAAATCAAATTCTGCGTTGAATGAACATGAAATATCTTGCCCATGATTACGCTTCTAAGAATGCTTTACGCATTTGTCTTACATTCAAGTACGCAATTTTTAAAGAATAATTAACTTATTGATGGTATTATTTCGTATTAGTTGCTGTTAACAACCGGAATTGAATATCCATCTCAATCGATAGGAAAAGACTCATATTTGACAAATCAATGGAAAAACCCGTCTCCTACAGTTTGGGACATCGTTTCAATACCTACTCACAATGACGACGGTGTTATAGCAATGTCATATCGAGAACGTCGTTGTCGATTCAGGTCAGAGATCAACGGATTTCGTCATTTGAGATCTTACAGTTATCATGGATGTGTGATGGAATCGCAGATGCGACAATCGCAATCACTTTGCGGCTGTACTAGTCATCTTTTCCCACTATCAGAAATCTATCACACTTGCAACAGCACAGAACTTCAGTGTGCTCATAAGAATAAATTTGAAATCATTAATGTCATTGACAATGACTGTTTACCAAACTGTGAGGAGACTAAAATTTACTGGTTTGCCAATTCATTGCCTCATGAATATGATATACCGGACTGGGCTGTAACGAAGTTGACGTTTAATATGTTGCCCGGTCCGTATACCCGGTACCACCGATACACAGCTCATTCTATGCTCGATGTCATCAGTAAGACAGTCATTTTGATATACAATCATCGGCAATCAATCATTAAGTAATTGGAAAATTTTTATTTCAGTCTCAATTGGTGGTACCTTGGGGCTATTTTCTGGCGCCAGTGTTCTTAGTTTCGTTGAATTACTTTACTGGCTTCTTTTGCGTCGTGATGATGCCGAATGACGTCTCAAAATGCGACTGTCAACATATTGCCCAATGATATATGTTTCGAGATATTTAATATCTTGTTGTGTGCACCTGGTTAATTTACAATGTCCCAGATCAAATATGTCATAGTCTCGCGGATACCCGTCAATCAAGATAATTTCATGAATGCACTGCTTATCGCCTCTGAATATATAAAACTGAGCTTTTAGCGCAAAATCTATTTCCTCTAAGTTGCACACAATGTCAATTATTCAAACATCAGAATGTACATTCAATTATCGAGACATTATAACAGTGCGGGAGGCAGAACTGGTTGCGAATCGTGCACTTGGGGATGATGTTGAAGTGTTAGATCATACAATCCATCCGTATGCCGATGAAAAAATCGGTTTCCTATCGACTCATCAACGTTTAAAAATCACGGTGAGGAGAAAATCACGAAATCACAATCCCTCGATTGTTCTCACGTTTTTTGTGAAAGCAATTCCATATGATGTACCAAATCAAGCAAAATACGTTGAAGAAAAAGGGGTTTTTCTCCAGGAAGCTGTTTTCTTTGATGAAATTGTGCCACAATTGACTCACAACTTCAGTGGGAGTCATTGGGGACCGCGGTGTTATCTTGTTAAGAATGATGCACTGGTTTTTCAAGATTTAGGACATCAAGGGTTCAGGATGCGCGCCAAGTTGTTTGACGAAACATTAATAAAATCTGGTTTACGTACATTGGCCAATCTTCATGCTGCCTCACTAATTGCTGAACAACGTTTGGGCCGTCCGTTAAATCAGATCTATCCTCACGCTTTTCAAGAGCGGGCTTTCCTCACTGAGGGAGATCAATATCGATGGTTTCAGGCTGGTATTGATGTTGCCGTAAAAATTGCTGAAGAAATGGAATTGGATGCTACATATCTTCCAAAAGTGTGTGCTCAAGTTTTTCGAGCTATGGAACCTTCAAAAATAAAACAAAATGTCGTCAGTCACGGTGACTTATGGTCAAATAATCTCATGTTTGATGATGATGCATTACCTAATTGTCGATTGGTCGACTTTCAACTTCTCAGATATTCGCCGCTGGCTCATGATATTGCGCAATTTCTCTACTTATGTGCTTCACGTCATCTTCGTGAAACCAAGACTATGGAACTGCTGAAATATTATTATGAATCTGTCATACTGTGTTTAAAAATGAATCCACATATTCATGTCCCATCGCCATCTTGGCGGGATGTAGTGCAAGGTTACGAAGAACAGAAACTTGCTGCTGCGGTCACAGCTATCATGTATTTCCCAACAGTTCTCCTGGACGGTATGCTTGGAGCTAAAATCATGAATGATTCAGAGAGTTATGCGAAATTTGTGTTTCATGACAGACGGAATGTTGTCATGATGAACATGAAAAAAGACAGCGATTATAAATCACGTTTGCATGAAATAGTTGGAGAACTCGTGGAGATGTCTCACATGATGGATTCACTTCCTGTGCCTTCTTAGCACAATGACCGCCCTTGACTTCTGTTATCGAATTTATAAACAACTATTGATAAGAGACTCAGGTTGGTATGATGGATAACGATGGGAAATCGAATGAGCATCAATTTTCGCAGTCTATAAAATTGAGTGGAAATATATATTTACATTCATCAATTATTACGTCTATTGAAATCCATTCCATATAGACTTTCATTATGATAATCAGAAATTAATCAACAGATTATTGCTAGAATTCCTAAAATTTCCATAATTTAATTGTAACATTGTATATGAAGTATTAATTTGACATCAATAAAAAAAGTCTCTTTCTTGAATTTTATGTGGAGATGGATTTAATGTGAAATAATTATACCCATTGAAATTATAAATGACATCATATATTTCGCTACTATGGACATAGTGCTTCGCTAGGCACAACGGAAGCTAAGAAATTCCAGTCATAACTGACGAGATTCGGATTCGTCTCAGATTCGTCATCCTCGATATTTTGTTCTGTCTCATCTAAGAAATTCGTATTTACAACTTTACTCGTATCATCGTCATCACTCTCATTAATGGTGTCATTTGGTGAGGTTTTCTCTTGTCTGAAAAATAAGAAATAATGTGATTCATCTGTTCATTCCTGAAGAAATCAAACTCTATTGTAGACAGAATGGGTAACTGAACAATACAGTTAATGAAAATACCTCGGGGACTTTTCCTCTTGAACTTTGATCTTACGCGCGTTCTGAGCTCTGAGTGACAGTAAAAAGGGTTCATAGAGCATTCTCATTGGTGGTAGCGTGTGTGCAGATACAGTGAGTAACTGAAACAAATTATGTGATACATATATATATATATATATATAAGTTGTATGGCTTAATCAAAGCTTCAAATTTAAAACATAAAAATAAGATAAAATAATAAGTAAAATTGCGGCGAAAGCCCCGACCTCAATTCTGAATTTTCCGCAATTTCCTAGAGATCTGGGTTGATCAATCTTCATAGAACCCACGCGCTTCCACTGGCGCTATCACAGTCATTATGTTTCTCTCATAAAAATGAATTATTGTGTATATTCTTATCAACCAACCACCGAGTTTGAATGTGATGTCCACAAGTGAATACCAACACGTCGAACAGATGAAAACTTCCCCTTTTGTCTCAGTAACCGGGAGGAAGTTATTCATTGTTTATTTCTCTAGGCACCGTGTGCACATATATTGATTACTATTGTTTAAATTGCAGAAAGAGAGAATATTTCATATTTACTCCATCTGCACTACCTTATTGCAAAATCATGACAATGTAATGAGAATTTTCTTGGATCAATTGATATAATAATTTCAATGGAAAAAAACTTCTGTTGCTGAGATCGCATGCCCAATCGCGAATATGGACAGACTTTTCCTCGTTCATCACACTGATTATCGACGATAAATTTTGTGTATGATGGCTTTGCCTTTGGGAAAGCGGTTATGGATCAACTGCGTAGGTGGTCTAATTGGGCTCTATTATTGTCATGACTGGTCATGACTGCTAGATCTTGCCCTAAACACTTCTCTCAATAAGCAACATTGATTGAAAGTAATTAGTTAGATGAAGATGTGAGTGATATGAGAACAACCCACGTCGAAACTGGTGAGTGATAAATGGGAGAAAGAGGACAGAAGCGAGAGTGCGAGAGGAGGGAGAGAAAACAGCAAGGAAAAAGGGTGGCTGACGAGAGGTGCGGGAAACAACGGGAGGGTATATAATCATGCCGAGACTCCTGAAAGACCAGTAGTTGTGTGACCATCGAGGAACATTAAACTGGTATTGACTGAATCTAAATAGACTCTAATTGCAAGACCCTCCGTACTTCCTGGTCCATTGACCCCGAATAATTTACCATCCACGAATATTTGCAGCACTCTAGCACGCGAATGAAGTTATTCAGCAACATCGCGAAATTTTTCTTGATTCTTTTGGCGTTGTGCGTCGTTGGGATCACCAATGGATACCCGGCAAGTTTCTCTGACGCGGTATGTATCATGAATATGTTGAATCTTTGATCTTTTTTTCGGTCTGAAAGAGTTGAAATGCCGCATCCGACCGGCGAAATTCCATGACAAGAAAATATGTATATGTGACTCATTCAACAATCATTCGTTATAATTATATAAACCATATTCATTCATAAAAATAACACGTGCGATAAAGGCCTATGACACTTTTTTGTGTCAACGATCACGTGTGCCAATTGAATACTAAGCAACGGTCACGTAGGCAGCCATATGCCATTATCTCCATTTTCTCTCATTGATTGTTTTTTTTTCTCGTTGACATACACAGGCGGTGGAGAACATGAGACAGATACCACAGTGGCATTGCCTACGTTACAGGAAGTTTGACCTGGTCCGACGCTGCCGGAATTATCGACTGTCACGAAAACACTGATCCATCAGAAATCGGATGATCAACAACGTCAATTACCATTTCACTGATCCGCCAAAGATATACTTAATGTCGAAACAATCCATCCCTATATTTACTCTCAAGATTTGTGGAACTCTCTTCAGTAGCAAATTAAAACTCATACTATATTACTAATTATAAACCAAGATAATAATTAAATAGATGATTGAACATCTTGATGAATAGAGAAGTATTTCGAAATATGCCCTTACCTCATTAACTACACCTTTTCCTGATGGGGTGCCGAAATGATCATGAAGGAATGGTGTACCGCGTTTGATATTGGTGCTTGTTTCATCGGCAATGAGGCTGCTGAAAGGTGTAGCCGGTAAACTACTGCTCATTATCAAACTCTCTAGTGACATGGCAATTTCTGACTCCAATTCCAGAGTTAAAAGTTCCTGATTAGAATCTAAGAAGAATAACTGTGACTTGCGTTGCCAATTTTTCAAGCCCACTACACGTTTTTCTCGAAGGTGTGGTACGAAAGTTGCACCCAAAATGGAACTGTTGTCTTCAAGAATTCTATTTCGCTTGTACACGGGTTTTGATGATTGCGGCGTGAATACAAACAGTGTATTATCAGTTGTGAATGCTGCCATGAATGTTGAATTTGGATCAGCTGTGAGAGTCGCGAATTTCAATGGTACGCTCCAGGTTATACTCAGAGTCAATAGATTCCATACAGCAATGTGTTCAGACGATGCAACGACGACTAAATGACAAACTTCGTGTTTTCCAAATTCCACGCGTTTAATTGTTTGTGTATAACGGCTGTGGGTGAGACTACATTTTAATTTGGTCGAATCAGGTATCCAAACAGTTAAACTTGAGCCGAAGCCAACGCCAAGTAAAGAACCATCAATTGCAAATCCGGCATCACATGCTGGCAAATCACGATAGGTTCCGACACCATAACATTGCCAATGTCTAACAGTTTTGTGAATAGATGACGGCTCGGTCAGGTTCCACAATTTGAATTTGTTATCTTTACCGCTAGTGACTGCCAAAACATTTCCACCGTCAAGCGAAGAATTTGGTTGAAATTCGAGTGCATTCACACCATTATCATGAGGAAGCTCGATTGAAGTATTTAAAGTAAATCTGGAAAAATCAAAATCAAAGGTAAATATTCCACTTATAATGTTTATCAACTATAATAAAACAAGGACCCACATCTGTTTTTCGGTGTCAAATTTCCAAAACTTGAGTCTAACTTCTGGATTCGATATTTTGTCATTACGCTCCTCAGCAGTTGCCATCCACGAACCATCATGATTCAGTGCTATTTTAGTAACTTCTGTGTTCACAATAATTACACTGCGCTCTTGAGTCAAGAAATTTTGTGCTGTTATGTTAATCTGTAATCATGCGGATGTCGTGGGATTCATGTGAGTAGCTAGTATCACTATTAATAAACCGACAACACATAGTTCATGAGAACATATTTATGTATCATTCACTCACGTTATAGAGAAGACTCTTTGTATGGGTATCAAAAAATTGGACGTATCCTGTCCGACTGTTAAGTACAAGACTTCTCGTACGGGGATCGAGGGTTAAACCAGCCGGAAAGAGACCTTCATGCGACGTACTGACACCCCATGTGAAATTTTGAATAACCGCTGTGAGTTTTCTCTGCGGATTCACCACAACTATCCCGTTATCCAGTGTGGAAACTGCGACGTAAAGATTTTCAGGAGCGATTGTTAGATGCTTAATTGGTGCTGGAAGCCGAGGGAGGAATGTTTTTTGATTTGGATTTGCTAGAGTCCATTTAACTAGCACACATTCACTTCCACCCGTGTACATATGATTGCCTGCAAGAGAAGATTAATAAATGATACTGCCTTATAACGTCATGTGGTGTAATATTTTCCACTGGATATGACGTATCGAAACTTTACCAGATCTGCTAAACGCAATCTCCGTTACCGGCAGTGTATGCCAATGATAAGATCCGTGAACTGGACGAACTTGATATAGGTTACTCCATACTGCAACTCGTCCACTTGAATCTCCGGTTGCAACACATTCATCGTCAGGATGGCCAGCAACACAAGTGAATTTTCGACCACCTAAACCTATTTTGTGGCTGTAGGATGAATTACGTTAACGTGAAGCCTATCATTCTTTGATATTAAGAAAAATTAGTTCATTTTACCATTTCCCCGTCAAATTTCTTGTTGGTTCTAAGATATGTAAATCGACATCTTGAACTAATGCTATCAAATTGTTCCCATGATTTCCTATTGTATCAACATGATATTCAGGCGCAACAGAACTGAAACATGTTCAATGAACAAAAAACCAGCCGATTAGACTATGACTAGGTTTGTCCAGAAGCCTGGTGTATTTCGAATAAGAAAAACGTCTTTATTGCGTTGTTGTGAAGAGAAGACTTATTGACCGGTTTGAGACTAACAAAGCATGATCCAATGTATGGCATAATCGTCATTAATTGGGGGAGAGTACGAAAAAATTCATTTTTGTTGTAAATTGTCCCATATAAAAAAAAAAAAAGAGAGAATCATTTTACATTGAGAAACTTGAACCTGTCTCACAGTTTAATATTGTGCACTTACTTAATCGAAGTAGACTTAACTCCTTCACCACTCTCTAAATCGAACAGTATCAATTGGATAGCATTATGAATCTTCACGCTGTATGTAACAAGAATTTGGCGGACTTGTTTTTCTCTAGCGTTAAGATAATTGATAATATGAAATGTTTTTATTTTAGCATCATCATGTATTTTGAGTTTCTGAAAATGATACAAAATCCATTTATCGATATGACCAATAATATTGTGCATAAAAAATCACAGATTTTCAATCATACCAATTTTCTCGTGATAAGCCCATTTTGGTGATTCCAAGTTACTAAATCACCACTCTCCGTACATCCAACAATTTCATTCTGACTCTCAGAACAAAATGCAATACCAGCAAGTTTACTATCTGTGGGTTCGAATTCGTGGACAAAATCCCCTGTTTGACTGCTGTATGCTCTAATCAATTGTTTCCAAACCACATACAAAATCCTACGAACAAAATAATTCGTGATTAATCAAAAGTATTGAACATGATGAATCCAATCTACGCGATATCCAAAGGTACAGATATTTATGAATGAAAAATACAATTGAAACTTACTCTCCATCATTGGAAAATAGTGGACGATGATCAATGATACTTCCACCACCCTTTCTCTTGACAACAAGATCATCAGCCTTCTGATTTTTATCAGATGAAATAGATGAACGCATGGACGAAACCATTTTGATGCCAAACTATCCGCAATGTAATTAGTCAAATACACATTGGTACACGATGGTTATGTTTCCGTATGCACTGTGAGCCATGTGACTGTTTGATAGTTCATGCAATACATACAGCTTTGTGTCTCACTCTTTCAGTTGCTTCGAGCCATACTTTAAAATCGCAGCAAAGAAGAGTAGCGACATCTATATGAAGAGAATAGACACATAATCACCGATCAATTAGTGGCGCGTTTTTTCGAATTTCAACGACGAAATCAATTGTTTAACCGGAATGTTAATTATAAACAAATACAATAATTCTTCAATAACTCTTTATCAGTTGAACTGGAAGAGAAATGACATTCTGTGGTATTTTCTGAGGTTATCTGCGTCAAATTTTTATCATATACTTAAAGAGTGACGTAGTGTCCTTCAGGACTTTGAACGAGACTTGTGGCGCGTATTTTTGAAATTGTACTTATTACACAATCTCTTGATGCAAAAGATATTCAGAATCTTGCAGTGAATTAAATTTTTCCTCCCCAATTTACATAGATCAATAATTCGGAATATCCATTCAAAAAAGACTTATGGATAAATATTGTGATATATAATTGGATGAAATAGTGTGAAAATAATTGGAATTATTATCGGCACAGTTGGAACGTTATTGCACATCCGCCATTTTGAATTACTGAGTTTTGTGTGTAGCACGGCGCGGGACGCTATCCCTACTCATCACTTCATGCACGTACGCCGCCATTTTTATTAATAGCCTGGTATTACAATATAAAAGGTTGGATTGCTGAAGCTTCGTTCTTGTAATTGAGTGAAATTCTTAACATAATCGTTTAATTTCGTGAATTTGTTCTTGTTTATTACAATTCAGATGAAGATGGTTGATAAAATTGAAATGAGTCTGGACGACATAATAAAGCAGAATAAAGGTGGAAGAACGCGTGGCACAGGAAGACGAGGTCGAGGTGTTGCCGGCACGTCGCTGAGACGTGGTGCCCGTGGTACACAAAGAACGGGTGGTGTTATGCGAGGACGCAATCGGGGTGGCATCGCCCGGGCATCCGCATCCTACACCAGGGTAAGTTCGAAACTAATTTTTTTTTTTCTTTCTCATTTTTACTTCACAATTAACCTCAATTTTTATTTTGGCGTTGCGCTCGCCATTACAATAAAGTCGCTCATCTTGGGACTCCAACGTGAGAACGGTATTTACCATATATAGAAGGAGTGTTCTCAATGTGAAAGGACATTGAAACTTTCTACTGCTGAGTGAATGGAATGTGTGATTTCCATGCATGCCAGAACTCTTATTTCATGATTTTTTAAGGGGAATGGACGATTTTCCTAGTAAAGTTATTGTTCAAAACATTGGTTCGGGTCGGGGGTAGTCCATCATTTGTTCATCAAACTCCAGGAGCATTGATTTGTTAGACGAGTGTCTTTAGTTGTGCAGTCATACTGTGAAGTAGGTCAATTGGGTTGGGAATCGACATGAAAATAAGAGTCTTCTGTAGGTAGTTCAATTTATATACCGATTTCTATTCATCTTTGAATTCAATTAGTGAATTTATTACAGATTACCGAGCTCGTATTTTAATAGCATTATTATTATTATTATTATTATTATTATTATTATTATTATTATTATTTTAATAGGGAGACGTGAACAGTGCTTGGAAACATGACATGTTTGATGGTGTCAAGAAGGTCGGTAGAGGAGCTATTGGTAACACAGGAACAACGAAACTTCTCGTATCCAACCTCGACTTTGGCGTCTCAGACTCAGACATTCAGGTAAAACTTCGATCCCGTCGTCTTTCCGGCAGGCCCACCAGTGGTGTCTTCCTCAGGACGTTCGGCGACTACACTTGTCTCCACTCTCAAAAAACCACTCGGTGGGTAAGAACATCTAATTTGTGTCTGATAGGAACTATTCAGTGAATTTGGGCCCCTTAAATCCGCGGCAGTGCACTACGACAGATCTGGACGATCTCTTGGATCAGCGGACGTTATTTTCGAGCGGCGGGCTGACGCGATCAAAGCTATGAAACAGTACAATGGCGTACCCCTTGATGGTAAAGTAATGTTGATATAATATTTGGTCATATTTGGTACATTTGTGTTACTCGTTAATGGAGAAAAAAAAACTATTTATGAACTGTGATTAGGTCGTGAAATGAATATCCAAGTAGCTACTTCAGAATTACCCGTCACCACTTCGGTCCGGGGCACATCCAGACTTGGAGGGAGCAATTTCTCGCAGAGATCTGCTGCACCTCGATTCAGAGGAGCTCGCGGCGCTGGTGCGACTACACGAGGTAATTTGCATTGATTTTTTGGAACAAATCTGCAGCGATGTGTTCAATTATTGTCCCGTATATGTTGTTTCCTACTTGAACGAAAGTTGACAATATAATTGGCTTCAAGGTCGCGCAGCTGGAGGTAGACGAGGTGGCGGTCGTGGTGGCAGTGGCAGCACCCGAACTACTGCAAAAACTCCGACTGCTGAAGAATTGGATGCTGAATTGGAGGCATATGTTAAGGAAGTGAAGTAGCTTATCGTTGTGGAGAATGCGCGGTGCGTTTGAAATAATAGAACTATCGTTCATCGCGCAAATTCTGACACAAATTAATTGTGTTCACTTTTAATTATCAACAATGAAACTCGATGACTTCAACGTGTGGAGGGAAACAAAATGAAATTGCGAACAATTAGAAAAATCTAGAGACAGAAAGATTTTCATGGTGAATTGATATGTATCCACTTGCCTTTGTTTAGTTTTTCGTTTACAAATGTTGTGAATCCGATAATTGCGAAGATAATTTTCCGCGTCAATCATTATGGATACAAGTACTAACGATTCATCAATGTCGATGAAATAATTATTATGATAAACGACTCATTTTTTTTCTTGTCCAGAATTCTGTCACTTATTTGATGATTAGAGAGTCAGCAGTTGATACAAATCGAGAAAATACAGATAACACGAATGTAGGATAAACGAAATTATTAATAAATTGTAAGGACTATAAAATTTCTATGTAATTTTCGTGAGCGAGACGGTCAGCTGGGGAAAATATACAAGAATTCATCTCTAACAGGTTGTTCTTTATCCAGAATCTACGTGCACATTAGACCTGTAAACCTAAGATTTTTTTTACTTTCTGAGAACTGAATAAAGTTTTACTAACCTTTTATTGAATCCTATAGAAACGATCTCGTAATTAAGTTACATCTTTTTTCTTTTATTTTAATATTAATAACGATAACACTTGAATATTTGTAGTTGAATAAGGCTGTGAACAATTTATAGATCTCAGTTGATTTATATGGTGTCATCCTTTTTTTTTTGAATGGTTCATACTAATGTTGCAAACACGGCGACAAGCCATTCAATCAAAGGATACACCGAAGCACACTTGATTACAGATAAAAACAGTGGCAAAATAAAGCCATGATGATTATGGCTGAAGACTGAATCCAAAGCTTCTTCAACAAGGAGAAAAAAATAAAGATAATTTATAAAAACCAGATAGTAATAATTTATTTCCCTATTTGTATTTTGTAATAATTAAATTTAATCATTATTTCTGAGAAAGCACTTTATTCAACTAAATAATCATCTAATTACTATATATCATTTTGTACATGTAAAAATATTTGCTACCATCATGAATCAGAGTTAAATAGCTCTGATCATGCGTTTGGAACACCAACGTAAGAAGAGGGACGAATACGCCATCATAAAGTTTTGTATCCACTTTATGCTTGTCGAAGACATTCCATTCATCATTTAATCCAAGATCCACTGATCATAATTTCTTACTTACTAATAGAACAATCAGTCGATCTAAAGTTTTGTTGTATTTTTTTTCCAGTTTTTTATACCATCAAATCACTGTATATGATGAGACATATTTACCACACCAAAGTTTTTTTTGTTTCGTATTTGATTAAAAGATTTGTCTAGGAACAGGGAACAGAAGAATTGCCTTATTTATAATCGCTTGAGCGTTCGTTTCTTATCCTTTAACATTTTTTTTTTCTCTGCAGTCATCTTTTTGTCGCCCGCATGTTTTTTCGGAAGAGGACCACCAACATCAGAGGATGCACAGCTTGCAAGACCAACTTTGCTGCCTTTTCCACCACCCTAAAAATAATGATAGACGATTATCGATTGTTTATGAGTGCTCATAAAAATTACTTGAGAATTTAAAAAGTATGTAAACATTATACTTGTGCATGAATTTCCGTCATCATTTTTGCACGCGCAGAATAGTCGTCGTACTTTTCTAGAAGCATTTTCCCGGCCTCCTCATTCAAGGCAGACTCGGCATTAGGTACGATGAGTAGGCACTTTACAGTCTAAAACATATTTTCAGGGAGCAGAACAAAATGAATGAAATAAAAACTAACCAAAAGAATAAATGGTGGTCAATATAAAATATGTAAATTGTAACTCACTAATAATATATGTTTGATTCCGAGGTCAGATTTCCAATCTTTCTTCAGGGTATTTACGCAAATCTCGCCATTCTTGGCTACATTTGGATGGAAGATTTTCGTAAGGAAGAATGCCTTAGGTGGACCTTGAGGAAAGTCTTTGCCTAATGCAAGTTTCACTCTAAAATGACCATCTGCGTAGGGCGTGCCAGCTAGGTAAAGAAATAAATAAGATTATTACCCACCAAACCAGAAGCACAGTCAGAAACTTATTGATCTCCATTTTTTTCTCAGACATTAATTGTTATCATTGCGGCTATTTAGATGAATGAATGCATACTAGAAAGTTTGAGCTGCGAAATTTCTCTGGTTTTTTTTGTAAGAAATATACATAAATACGAAAAATTTATGGTAAAATAATTGAATCGTCTCGTTGAAAAAAAGGGATAAAGATCGGCAAGGTCATTCCCGACCCGGATGTGTTCAAACCAATCTGATAATTGGAAGAAGCAGCGTGTTACCATGCCCAATGTTATACTCAGTTGAATTTCATGGACTCAACTTATTCCTGTTTATTGATATAACATTTTAATTCCAAAAATATTTCACCACCACGAACACTTCAGTCTTCAAGCAAAAAAATACTGAAATCACTGAAAGTATGGCACGCGTTGTTACATACCAGGTCCCTCAATTACAGCCTGAATATCCGTGAGATCTTCATCATTTATGATAACGCGAATACCTTCCGGAGGTTGTGTAGCCAGTTCAGTCATTTCCTTCGCCACCCTGCGTATTATCTGCGGCGACAGATTCTCCACGTTCGATATCTGTAATTGATTTACGTCTCATTAACTATTGCACAGTCGTTCAGAGAATTTCTCCCGCGGAAATCATGACCCATAGCCCAAACATCGTGAGGTGAAGTTGACGCAATAGCATAAACAACCCATGAATTGTCGTGAAAAATTATAGCTGTGGATCAAAATTAATGATCTTAACTTACCGAACTCATCCTCGACGCTTTTTAATCACCCCCAGGTTTATCTCCGATGCGTAAAACCACCTCAGGATGCGTTTCTCAATGGTACGCCAACGATAAAAATCTTTAACGTCACAACATTGGCACGGCATCGCCCGCAATAACCAACATTTTGAACAGATGACCAATGGGCTGTTGTTTCACGCATAACCTCCAACCCAGAGAGTCATCTCACTTCTTTCCACCCTCTATCGGCATCATATTTCACCATTTTTCAATATATACATATGCAAGCAGTGATACCAACTTTCCGCCAAATTAAAAATTTTTTATGCGAGTAAAACAAATTGTCTGTACAATTTATTTCATCACTTCATTTGGAAATATTCCATTTTAAAGTTCCACGTCTACAAATCCCAATGACTATTGTCATTTGAATAGTTTCCTTTTCAGATTCTTCATTTTCCCACTGGTATGCTCATTAGTTATTTGATATAGGTCATAATATATGAATTTCTATCAAAATATACAGTCTTGATGATAACTTTGAGAGGATTTTTCTCCGCTATTTCTTCTGATGCGATCAATTATTAATTATCATCAATATAATAATAGCGTGGTCAGAAAATATCAAATCTTTGAATTAGATGCGAGAATGCACATTTCAGATACTGAATAAATCATCAAGAGATGTATAAATATCATCAATTATTTGGCGAAATTTCAGGCGGGAAGATTCTGAAAGTAATTTAACATCCATGTAGAATAAAACGGATGAAGTTTTGACTCATTTTTGGAGGTTAAGTATTTGAAAAATGCAATCACAGTTTATCATTTGCCTTTTTCACTCGAAATCTCATAAAATATGTTATTGTTAATTAATTATTATATGAAAATTCTCCGTCACATTGTTGTATTTTTATTTTTTTCTCGTATATTAAGATTTATTGGGAGTGTTGAGGGAAATATAATTGATAGTTGGCATCACTGTATATCATATATCAATGACTATAGATGCGTGGATGTGTATATACACAAACAACGACATTTATTTCACCTCTCTTGAGTCGGCTTTGGTGTTTCTCTCACTCTTAGCATATCGTCATTTCTCTCGTACAAAGTATCGACGTACGTTGTTCCCTTTATGGGTAGTTTATGAATTGATTGAAAACAATGCGCAATATAATCATCATTTGTGCGATTTACGTATAAAAAAAATATGATGAATAGTTGGTCATTACTCAGAACGGGTTTCATATAAGGCCTATTGCGGATCACATTTTTATTGACAAAAATAAACAAAGAGCCCTGAATATAGTAACTTTCTGGAAAATTTGAATATTGACAGCCACATCCAAAATGCTTGACTCTGAAAAGGTGATTTGTCTATGAAATTTGAATATTTGTTTATATCATTATTATTATATTTTTATTCAATTATTTATTTATAGATTTTACTTTTCAGGACTCAATATCAAGTATTTATATATTAGATTCATGTACTGTTATTGATGCGGAATTGATCCTATTACTGCCAATTTTTTACTTTGGCTTTATCTTGACTTATTTATTCTGTGATTTCGCCTCGCAATTTCCATGTTCATTAACAAACTAATTGCGATTCGTTATAATTCTTTATGTTAAAAATTATCGTTTATTCAGGAGTCTGTTGAGCATAGCGGTTGGGGTCCACTGCCTAATACAATATCAGTTTTCAATCGATTTGATACTGGTGTGACCAAACTATGTTACTGATTTTTTGACCACTTGTTCTTCTACTGACTATCTGAGATATGAAGAATGAGAATTTGATCGTGATTTATCTGACGTTCTAGGACAAGCACATGAAGCAGTTGAAGAGAAAAATTGAATGCTGGCGAGAAGTAATTCTACCTCTTAACTCAATTCTCAAATGGGAAAAACCATGGTATCCTGGACTCATTTTCGGCTGTACAACAACACTTTTCTTGTGAGTTTCCGATTTTTTCATGATAGTAAATTGCATTTTGAAAATAATAGTTAACCAACTGTTCATTTACATTCTATGATGTTCATTAGACTTATTTGGATCATGGAGCCAGCATTATTAACTATGGTGTCAGTAACACTGTTACTCTTAGCACTGGCAGATTATTTCACCGTTGTGATATTTCCTACTTTCATCTCGTCTAGTTCCTGGACGGGACAAAAAGAACGAAAATTTGATGAAATTTGTAAAGCATTGAGTGAAACTTTACTTCAGATTCAAAATATCTGGAAGTCAATAGTTTCGGCACGAAATAATCGACCCAATCTTGTAAGTTTTTATCTTTTATAACAACTGTATCTTTGATGTAGCGTGGGATAAAAGAACAATGAAATTCTAATAGCTTCATATACTTGCTCGCGATTTGGAGGAAGTTCCTTCTTAGACTACATAAAGTGTAATTTGGCATATTCCTTCGTTCCATGCAATATTTGCTGATTATCATTCATTTACGCAGTACTATGGATCAATTACATTATGCTTGAGTCTTCTGGCTTGGCTGGGAAACATCATTAACAATTTGCTCCTCATCTATTTGGCAGGTAAATTCCAAGTTCCTTTAATCATAAAAACGTACTTATTATCGCGGACTTCATCATCTCTCTATTTTCCATTCAGTAAATGTGATCTTGCTCGTCCCAGGACTTCGCTACAAAGAAATTGTGCAATCAGCTGTGAAATTCGGATGTAATTATTTGATGCATCATCGTAAGCAAGCGTAATAACAGCCAATAATTGTAAGTTTATCTATAACACTTTTTCTTTCTTCTGTATCTCTACACAGCTGGTGAATTGAAAATTGATGAGTCCCCATCTATAAATGATATAAAATTCAAAAGTTCATAGAAAGCTTGGATTATCGTTGCAAGAGCTCATGATGTATTCATTTTTTTTTTACGTTGAATGGTGAGACGATCGATGGCATGTCTGTGCAACAAATCGATACCTTGATTAATTTGGCAACTATTCTCGTCTATTCAGTCGAGTGAAATTTAGATGTAAGTCAATGTGTCATCTTTCCAATAAAATCCAAATAATTTAAAAGTGAAGTAAAGTAGTGAAGTAAGAAATATAATGGTCGAAGCAGCTACTCTAATTATTGCAATTTTTATTTTCATCACTATAATTACTACTGATAAACTACGTAAGGTCTGTACGTTATTGTTTGATTTGACAAATATATTAGAGAACTATTTGTATTTTCTCGTATAACTTCAATAATAAAATCCGCGTCTTAATGTAAGTTATGAGACTAAATCAATATTCAATATATTTTTATTCTTTTTATCTTATGCCATTGTACCAATCGTTTTCTTATGATAATTTCTAAAACTCTTCGGAACATAGATATCTTCACCGTCGGAACTCACTTCAGAGTCAATTACGTATTCAATCGATGTCTTTGTCCTTCGTGTAATGTTGGAATTGTAGAAATTGGTTTCAGATTGATCACTTTCACTAGCGAGCATTTCGTCCTCGCTGAGTTCCTGTACTGGCTCCAATATCCTGCATGAAAGAAAATTTGTCAATATCGTATCGACGTGAACAAAAAGACAAACAGCGAAAAAATGGAATATTTTCCATCAACGAACGTTTTTTTGCGTTCAAGTATTGGGATGTTCAAATCAGTGTTTCTATATGTGTTCTCATGTGTTGCAAATTCCGCCGATTTAGTGAGAATCAATTTGTTCTCAACGAAGCTCTTCCGAGCGCTTGTAACACCAGACCCAAGTAAAAGACATGACGAACTTGGCTTAAAACTCACTAACTTGAGTTGTGTCTTTATTTCATTCAATTCGGCTGTCAGTTGAGAAATGTCGGAGCTACAACGACACATCATGGTCTTACAATTTACAGGATATATTGAAAAGAAAGAATTCTGTCCTTACTTTTTTGCATGAATGATACTACGGTCTAACGCACGTTGCTGCTTGAGGATATTGATCATGCCCATGAGCTCTTCAGCATCAACCTGATTGATGTGTGATAGCTTGAAATGGTCGTTGGAGCTCTCATCGCCATAAAAATTTTTTCGTGGCGCTCTATAATACTCTTTCGCAAATGTATTTGAATCCGAAACACTACTCAGTCTTTTCTGGGTGCTCACTAAATCATCAAATGATGTTTGCGATTTGAAATGCCTGGTGGACTTTCGCAATGGTTTTCTCATGAGCTGCGAATTACATCAAAAATGAAATAAACTAACATATTGTCCAAGGTTTATGTAAAGTATACTTTGTGATCTAATTGCCGATATAGTAGCATCGTTTTCATATTTCGAGAACGCTTTTGATCTTCGACTTCTCTCTTCAACAAGATATCTCGAAGATTTTCATTTTGTCTCTTTAGTTTCATGATTACACCTGAGGCATTCTCATACGTTATCCGTCGACTATCGTGGGTCTGTTAGGAGAGTAATTTTTCTTTTATCATTTGAAATTGAATTGGACTAAAGTAGTGAGATGTACCTTTTGTGCATTTATGTGAAGAAAATCGATGTATTTATTTTTCTTCGTGATGTCATTTTCTAACCTGCGAATTTTGACTTTTAACATATGATTTTCATCCAGAATCATCGTTAATTGCCTCTTTAAACAAATCATATCGGCTTCGAGATCCATCTTAGAAAGAAAAAAACATAAATTTTACACAGCCAAATGAAATAAATATTTAATTCAACTATATATGAAAATGCTAATTATCCTCACAAGATCTCTTCCAAATTTTACTCTCTGCATATTTGAGTCCTGGATCGAGAATCAAACCCGTATTCAATTTAATAATCCCAGTCATAATTCGATCGCGTAAAATTTTGACGTTTGAGTGTTTCTGCAAAGTAAATCCATGTAAAAAAACGATATGATTTAGTGTCACATTGAAATAGATGGAGAAGTAAAAAAGTTATTTGCTCAAATTTTTGAATGAGTTGACGTTTCGCGCCCAATTGTTTCGACAATCATCCCCACTTCTTAAACCGAATGACATGACCATGTGGTTCGTCTAACCTATGCAAAGTTCATGGAACACCACTGGCTATTTATCCTGATGTAACAATCGGGTAAGAAATTCGCTTGCGATCGAATTTCAATTGCCGAACACGTAGGACTATTCAAATCTAATCATAAAATGTCGAGTGAAACACCAAAACAGAATATCGATAACAACAATAGCAGCAATAGCGGTGTTAAGAACCCTGAAAAGGAAGCAAATAACAGTGAATCTTTTCACGTTCTACCACCAAGAAAAACTTTTCCCGATGAAAGAGGTGAACTTTACGGTCATGATCTCTATCCTGAGAGACGCGGATCGAAAAAGAAAACATTGAAAAATACATTATTGTTGTATGATGGCCAGGAAAATCTTAAGAAGTATCACTGTGAACAGATGGTGTATAAATGCGTGCTACGACGTTAGTTGCATTGGTTTTTATTTATAAATTTAATTTTGTTTCTTGATTACTACAAATATATTATTTTTTGTGTCGTAGATCCCCTAGTCAAGCTCATGATGGGAGCGTTGAGGAGCTCTGGATGGTTAGTAGAATTATTCAATATGAAAGATTCTTAGTATTGCTGGTATAGTTACGTGAGATGAAAGAATTAAATAGCAAGATCTGCAGGATTGGAATTGCAAATTCGTATTTCGGAATGATCACAGATGGAATGATTATGCGAAACCTTTTTGGGCTGTAGAATGGTATATTTTATCATTGACATCTTTTGGATACACTCAATTCTTGTCGCAAAGTTGTTTTTTTCGATGATTCTACTGCGATTTGTGTGAGAGAAGGGTAATTTTGTTCAGTTATTCACTGATAGTTACACTACGAGCAATCAAATTAGTCTATGGACATCATATTGCATCCAGATGATTTATTTGATGAACATATTTTGTTCCGTTCACATAATTCCTGGTAAATTATCAATCAATATTTGTACTTCAGAAATTATATGGATTATATATTCTAAATTTCATCCGGAAAGAAACGTATTAGAACATAATATGAAATCATTACATGGTAACTATTCCAGTTTATTTCCGATTGCACACAGAACTGATTGGATGAATGAACTCAGTAATCGGTGAAAGAGAATGCGCGCAATTATAACATTAACTGATATCATCACAGACTTAATTCATCATGATTATATTTTTCGTATTGTTTCAGTCCTATTGACATCCGAAGACATTTTTCATGTGAAGAGTGTGATGCTTCAGTTACTGGCGGTTATGATCCTGAATTAAATCAAATTGTTGTTTGTCAAAATAACGTCAAAATTGAATCAATAGCTAGTGGCGTCTTGACGCACGAGATGATCCACATGTTTGATTACTGCCGTCATGAATTAGATTTCAAAAATATTGATCATTTAGCGTGTACCGAGGTGCGTGCTGCCAATCTTACGTACTGCAGTGCAATAAGTGCAGTCGTTGATGGTGATGCAAAACCTTGGAACTTAGCAAATCGCCATCAGGAATGTGTAAAAAGGAGAGCAATGCTGTCAGTTCTTGCAGCAAGGAGTGTGACCGTTGAAGAAGCCACTGCTGCCGTAGAAAGAGTATTTGATAAATGTTACAAAGACCTGGAACCACTTGGAAGGCGAATACGTCGTGGCTCAGATGATATGGAGAGAGCATGGAGGGACGCACCCTACTATGGTTATGATAAATAAAATTTTGTTTGTCTACATGTAGTCAATATTGCAGCAATATTTGATGAAGATGTTGATATCAAACGGTGTATATTGAATTGGAAATGTCGATGAATTATGTCTCAAAATAAGATTGTCCTGAAATAGAGTGTCGTTAATAGATGTGGTCTCATGCATTGCGTTTTGTTTTGCTCTTTACCTACTTGAAATTTTGGATTTCGCGCGCAAAAAGAGGCTCTTAGATTGGTTAAAAATTGTTATTCCGTGAAGAAAGGGGAGGGGACAACTCTGCTGCGACCATAGTCAAATCATGTATTTATTAACCATCAACTCATATTTAAATAAATTACCGCAGTAAATTTTCATACTTTCTATCATTCTTCATGATAAAATATCATATTTATTGTATTGATTGCAATTGTTGAGTCTTTAATCATTCCAACTGTTGTTCAATAGAGTCATGATTTGACTAGCGTAGCACCATGCACAGATCTCTGCTTTCCCGCTTTTTCTGCATTCGGCGTCTTGGAATCACCATTTGCAGCTTTGTAAATACAGAACTTCATTTCAAATTAAACGTGAAGTTTCGACTGATCTTCTCTAGCAGATTGGTTAATCCACTAATCTTGGATAACATTTCTGGCTCGTTACGACTCAATAGACACGTTCATGAAATACTAACACACGATGTTAGAGTCGATGAAGAGAAATTTATTGTCGAATGATCAACAGTTGCAAGTGAGTATAATAACATCACGCAGTTTGATCCCAGTATGAATATTTCAGTTGTAGAATAGGCCGAATGATCTGTTGAATTCGAAATTTGTTTTGGCCATTGATACATTGGTGCCACTGTATCATTGCATCTTTGTTGATCTCATGTGAAAAAATGTGGATGAATTTTAGAAAAAATATATCACTGAAGTTATTTTATATCGAAAATAAGAGGAGAGCGAAATTGGTTGGTTTGAAAAGAATTTTCGGAAAATTATTCCTCATCTTTCTGGGATTTTTATTATCGGCGTTTTCTCTTTCAAGTTATGAATTTAAGTTATAAATTTCCGCCAAGATTCTCCCCATTGATTCTATTTAAAACAATCTATTGATTCTTAACTTTCTCTTTGTTTTTCACGATTCCTACAAGTTTGATACGATTCGCAATATTCATCAGCAACTGATGAACGTTTCTACGGATCGTCAACGACTTGATTTTGTGGACGCACTGATACGTTCGGATATTGCTGTGATTATATGCGATTTTTTGGCGGTGGACGACAGTCAATATTTGAGGTAGAGTATTTAACATATCTAAAAGCATGAGTCAATCCCACACAATTTTACAAAGTATACTAGGAATTAGAAATACAGAATTTTTCGTAATTTCCCATGAGTCTGATCATACTTACTCGGCATTCCTATCACTTTCTACAGGCTGATATTGTCATTGTTGCGCATCTTCTCGGAGAGTGAGTTATTTTATACAAAAAACGTTGCTATGCAGGCTATTTGTCTTATTCTGCAAAATGCTTATTTGATTAGTGAAAAATCTGCAGAAGAGCGTAAAGTTCTAAGAATGATGGCAATTACATTGACGGCATTTGTAACTCGGTATGCATCACCATGACTAAATAATCCAATTAGTCTGAGTATTTCAATTGAGATTTTGACGAAACACTGTTTTATTCTCCTCAGGGCTGATAGTTTCTGTATTAATTTCAACACAATAAGCAAGATTGATCAGTTGTTGGAATTTATCAATAATTTAGATGTACAGAATTCCATGGATCCTACCCTTGTATTAGTCGTTTCAAATCTATATGCAGTTGTTTTACCACATGTAGAATGTTTCGGTGAAAAGAAAACATTATCAATGATCGTAAGAATCCATGAAGCAGTTATGTCTGCGGCAAATAAAGAGATACTGAACTATGTCGCGAGAAATGATCCAATTCTGAAGCCTATGATTAAGGCTGTAGTGGCGATTTGCGACGCAGGAATAAGGTAATTGCAGAGTTTCTATAGAATAACAATAGATTGGAACAATTGTTGATACACCTAAGAAAGAATTAAATTCGTTCCATTTTTTATTCGTAGATTGTGTGAAATCCATGACAGAAGTCCTAGCCCAAGTCCTGAATTTTTTTCGAACATCAACGAAGTTGGATGTGCTTTTTCCAAGTCAATAGTTGATATAACATGCAAGGCACTTCTCGAAATCGTGATTCCCAATGCAAAAGTAAATGGTTTACATAGGTTTCAATTTTGTGTCCTCCATGATATAAAAACATATTAATTGCGCTTTACGGAATAGGTCATTCCGGTTGATGATGGGAAGAATGTTGTGGTACTCTTCGCCGATTGCTTATGTAAATTATACAATAGACCAGACGTTGATATGAGCGATATCTCGAAGCAGTTACTCATCCAAGGATATTTGAAATATTTGCATCGTATAATGGATTGTATTGAATTCAATCGTGAAGTCATTAGTGAATGTATCGCTAGCATCTTAGTAAATCTAGCACAGAGTAGTCTCATGGCAGATAAATGGAGTGAGGGTCCTCAGGGGTTTCGCAGATTTATCAAAGCTAGATTATTAACATGTTCATATCGGAATGCAGTGAATAGTGCCACTCCGGTTTCCGATGCTTTCCTCTTTCTCTGTTACTTCCATTGTTTGGCCACAAGAGAGTAAGCTTCGTCATGAAATCATGTTTGTTTGTAATTTATTATTGCAACATTCTACTTACATTCAATGATATTTTTATATTCAGTTTCGAAGTCATGAATATTGTTAAAGCTATGCCATTAGCATCGAAGATGAAGCATTTATCTGCTGATAATACTTTAGAAGTACCGACTTTTCAAGTGACTTGGTTCTTATTGGCTGTGAGTATCAGAAGTATTCTTTTCTTCTTGTTCATGAATCTGTAAACATGAACATGGATATTCGTTGTAGATGACAGCATTAGAACATCCATCTACGATTGATTGTGTGGATTTTCCTCATGCTGTGGTTCGCATTATCGAAATTGTAGAAAAAATCGGAATTGAGAATTGTTACACGCACCATCCGGCTTTGCCTTGTTTTGTTTTGCAAAATTCGGTTTTTCCCGAAAACATTCGTAACAGTGTTGTCAAAATGTGGCTAAAATATGAGGATAACGTTCACCATCTAGTTTCTCCACCACGAATGCAGATTCTTGTTGATACCCTCTTGGTAAAGCATTCACTCGGCATTTATTATTTTCCTAAAGAGCTTTTATTGATATTGTAGGGAGGATTCCACTCCATTTTGATCCTATGACTTTTCAGGACATCATTCGGACAGGTACGGAAGAACTAGTGGAAAGCGCCTCGAATGAACTTCTACGAATAATGGATAATAGCGGCAACTCAAGATTACGGATGGAACAACAAATAACAGAAATGATGTGGGAAAAGCTACCTAATGTTTTGATGGATTTTTCAAGTGATCGTGGTAAACTTCAGATTTACTTGAAAATTGATTTTTCACCATTCGATATTTTTCTGGAGATATCAACATCTTTTTTCTTCACTAGAAGGCGGCATAGGAGGATATTTAAAGATGCTAAATCGTTTGAGTTCAGCGGGTGTATCAATACTGTTAGCTATTCGATCTTCGAACAATCTGATATTAACTTTGAATCGAGAAGATTTGACCATTACCGGTGACGTCCAAACGCTACTCGTGAGGCAGATTCCTAAAATGCTTTCCGTTGCATGCCGAGCCCAAGATGGACGAGGTGAATTTTATAAGTTGTTTCATTGAAGAAAATAGAAAGTCAATATTCTCGATCGTGGGGCCATTTTCGGTTCGGCATAAAAGATGATTCTGTTCTTAATCCGAACACAGTCTCCGAAGTAATAATGATCCACAGAGTGTCTGCTTATCGGTCTATTTTTATGTGGGGGAACACTGGGTGCATTGAAATATTTCATTGTTATTGCTCAAATATTGTGCCATTCTAGCATGAAAAGATCCATGGTTCACCTTTTTACATGAAAGATTATTGACACATCAATTTTTTTTCAGTGGTGTCTTTGTTCATGAAAGATTATAAAATTTTGGATAAACTACGCGCACAAGCGTTCAGCAAAAAACATGACAATCTCTCGGCAGCCTGCTATGAGTGCCTTGCTGATATATTGTGCAGTCAGAAACAGTTCTCGATGGAGGTGCAGATTTTCGATGTAAATCAATTGAATCTATAATCGTAACGTAACAATTTGATTTTTTTTTAGTGCCGAAAACCGATCTCACTGCGTCCTATTGACATTTTCAAAGCATTATTGCGCAAACCTCATGTATACTTCGCAGTGCTGACGTTTTTGAATGAAATATGGGTTGGCAGTATCGAGTATTCTGTTGCCCCATGTCCAAAGTTTACGGGTAACGAAGCCGAACAGATTCTAACAGGAATCTACCGAACATATATAAGAATCCACCTCAATGTACGACACCATACTTACTTGATTCATTCTCCAAGTATTTGTCATCCATCATATTTCATACACACTTTTCGTTCACAGGCCCCACCGACTAAGTGGAGATTCACTTTTTCTTGTCTGACCAATTTATTGAAATTTTGTCGGCACAATTATGATTTTATCTTGTTTGGCTGTTGCGACTATATCTGCAATCACAGTGTCATCAATATGGCAATAAGCTGTGGTTATTCCGAAGAATCATTTTTTACATTCCTCAAGACTTGGCTCCGCCTGGCGTTATACAGTCGGTGTTCGCTTGTAGTTCATTCTCTCAAATCGAAATCTTTGCGAGACGAGAACTTGAAAGAGAAAATTCTCTTCGAATCTACATTTGATGAAGCGATACGAGAATTGAGTGCTTACATGGACAAACTCATTACTACTGGACGGCTGCAGGCAGACGATGTCAAGGAATTGAAGTTAACTGTGAGTACATTGAAATGATTCGATATTTTACCTGAGTGAATTGATGATAGTGTGTTGATATTCTGATTTGCAGCTTGCGAAATTTATTTAAAACTCTGATTCAGTAGAAGAATTCATTTATTTACTCATTCATTTTCCTAATTACATTTAACATTAGTCAATGCGATATAACAACATGTTTTTATTATACAAGAGATTCTATGAAAAAATGATTGTTCATTCAATTTTGCGAGTAATACATAGTTATGTTTCCATTATCGTTATGCTCCCATGAGCGTATGGACGAAAAAAATTTCTTCAGCACGTGCCATTCAACGCTATACGGTCTAGGATGGTCCGGATTATCGGATTATTTTTAAAACGGGATTAGTGCGTTTTATCTCGCGTATTCCGTTTCCCCGAGATGTGTGGGCCACGGATTTAGTGTGGATATATACATATATAGAAAGAGAAAAAGGCGACGTAGGTGAGGCACAATGAGCCCACGTATGCGACGCGTAAAGAGCGTCAAACATTTTTTTTTCCACGTTGTGGAATTAATTCTAGTTTTGGAGATGAAAATTGAGAGAGATGTGTGAAAATTGCATTATAGCTTAAGTCCAAACAGACTATTAATTCGAAGTAAGTGAAGGATTGAGTTTCATCTTGTTTTAGTTTTCTTTTTTTTTTGTTTCGTTTTTTCGGTTGTGCGCTTCGATAAGAAATACGAAGAAATAAGTGCCAACTATTTTAATTGGACCCGGACACTTTTCTTTGACTCCTTTAAAGAGATAATCGGTCGGCAACTCTCATGGACCTTTGGTTTCTTGTGCGAGAGGTTCTCTCGCCTCTTTCTGGCTACTTTCGTGGTCTGCTATTGCGCTGCATAAAGCAGCCTTTGAATGAGTTTAATCTCACGTCAATTTCCCCTTCCTCGAGCTGCAGTGGAATTGATTAATTAATTATTAGAGATTGATATGTGTTCACTTCAGATCCTCTCAATTACATTGATCATCTCTGTCGATTACGATAAAGCAATTCGGGATTTGTAAGTCAGTTTGTGGTGAAACTGAAGGGGAGAAGAGTATTTTCATGTAACAATCCTATGGCTGACATTTGAATCAGTGCTGACTATTAAGAGATGTGAAGAATGTTGTGAAATTAATAGATCTGCGTGTTTCTAATAATTTAGATAACGCTTCTTTTTTTTATCTGTTTTGAATCTTTGACATGATACAAACAGCGAGTGAAATTCTTGAAAACTTTTTGGGGTATTTTAAGAATCTTAAAAAGAGAATTTCGATCCTGAAAATATGGAGATACTTTATTCGCAAAATTTCTTTTCTTTTCTCTCTGTCAACCATTCATAAATTATGGTAAACACACAAGTTGTTCACGAGAAACAGTATTTCTAACTTTCCAACATAAGAGCTAATATATTCAAACTCAACATATCTTGAAACCATTAGAATGATTGAAGTAATCGGCCAGATCTGGAAGTGGACATTCATTCTATGGATATAAATAGAATGGAAATTATATTCGAATAACATCTGTTATTACCTGATCGAAGAGGTAAATCTCTCGATAGCACGAGGGTGACACACACTCGCGAATACATCGGGTCTTCCCCACACTACCTCTTTGTTGTGACAACATCTTGCAAGCCCCACTTTCCTCACATGCTGTTTCAAATCCGCGAAACAGAAGCTCCTAAACATTAATATCATCATTTCAGAGTAATTACGTCGACAATAGAGAGAAAACGAATAGCGAATGAATAATATTATTTTTCATATAGCAAGAATGTGCTTCAATGATAAAATATACGGGTGCTTGTGTTATGGATTTCTTTTTGAAGAATGAAGACGCGCGAGCGTGTAACAATTGACTGATGTATTTGATCAATTGACTCCAATTGATAACTACGTGACCGTTTTGTTAGCAGTGCCCACATCTAATTTCATTCATATCGACTATTTTTAATATACTCGAAGCTTTTGCACATGCAATGCAACTAACAATCAATGAGTTCGAACATTCGCGCCACAGAGAAAACAACATGGCGTTAGAAGCGTCAGCAAATCAAGAAGTTATACACCGGAATGATCACTGACAAACTTTGAACAACTTTTTTTCTTCTTACTAAACTCACGTTTTTGCTGGTCTCTTTGTATGGATACTCAGGAAAAGTGAAAGTCTTGGTTGTTGAGCTGTTGATGCCATGGATAGTGAAGAGCAGCAGAAGAAGACCGAGCGCGTGTGCCACCCACGTCGCCATCTTGAACTGCCGGGAAAATCAATAGTGCAGACTGCAGCATCGTTCGCTGTTCTTCACTTCGTGACACATATCATTCCAAGCCATTCTTTTGTTTACAATGTGTCAATAAGAAATTTCGCGAGGAAAATATTGATACTATCAATAAAAATCTGAACGCACTAGATTCATCACGGATAATTTATCTTGAGGGACACAATAATCCAAATAACTGAACTCGAAAAATTTTGTTATAATTATTGTTTATTAGATGAGATTACATTATAAAAATTCCTACGATTGTTATTCCATACTTTTGATAGTACATGGAAGTGGTGAAATGTAATACTCAAGATTCTTATCAGTCACCGAAATTAGAAAAATTTTTTCCATCGTATATTTTTCTTCGAAAGTTTCCACACTATCTTTCTGCCAATTCAATTTATTCGAAATCAATTGTCTGTTACCATTATACAACTATAATCGATAGAAGGGTGGAAGCTAACGATGCCAGAATACTCGTCGACTGGTCTTGACACTAATTATTCAAATGCGACTTTGGCATTCTTGCTAGGGTTTTTTCTTTTTTTTTGTCAGAATAAAATAGACCTGATGGGATATGAAGATTTCTCATAGACTACGATAGTCCAAGGATCAACAGGATCCACACTTGTAAGTTTTGCAAAACAATTGGTTAGATCATTCTGATTGTGGTGTAAAGCCAAAAAGTAGAAGATAATTATATCGAAAATTTTGGCAGAGTCGCGAGAAAATCTACAGGTCGCAAATTGCGCTCAATTGCTCAAAGGTCACTCAATCTTCACTATCTCAAAGATGAAAAGAAAAAATTTCCAAATAAAATACTACGAAAACGGGACAAAACATGGAAATTGCAGATACAATTGAAACTTGATAGGTTGCCGAATATCATTTAGCACCCGAATGGCTTTCATGTGATATGGTATAATGATATTACACACCACCCATGGGAAAAGTCGACATGTAAATTTTGTGGTGTGTTTGCATGAGGACCGATGCATTTTCGAGTTGCGGCCGATATTATTACTGCTGTTATTGCGTATTCTCATATATTATGCATATATGTATGAACAAATGTATGTGTCTCCATACGTATTCATTGCATCAAAAGCGTGAGGTCATATATGCCAGTTGGTACACGCAACCCTTCGTATAGGTGTATACATAGATGTATAGTGGTTGCACGCCTGCATTAGTTGGATATACATTTGAGCAATGCACGTTATACCAAGCGTAGAAACGTGAATTAGTGGCATGCGTGTCACCATTCGCACACGACAAAGTTCCGGAGTAACGAAAATTACGGCCACGCATCATAAATGGTGAGTGAGAGAGTCCAAGAGGAAGTGAAGAGAGAATATGCAGGCGAGAGGAATGTGGGGGGAAAACCCGGACGACAAATCGATACATGTCACCACTCTCTGCATATCCCCCTGCGAAGACATTTACATAAAACGAAGTGATGCGAATTCAATGGAACATTTATCGCTTTCAGTTTTGGTGAAGGAGAATTTACATCGTATACACCAATCGTCACAGCCATGATATAAAACTTCTTTAGTATTCCTAGTCATGCTGGTGTTTCAAACAGAATAATATACGTAAATCGTTTGCAGCAAGTTTATCTCGTGTTGGGTTTCTAAATCCATTGCTTGCTTTATGTGCATTGCGTTAGTGAGGGTAGTTTTTCTATTGAAAAATTTGATGATGATAAAAATAGAATAGGCACATGGATATCATGGCATTGGGATTTATTTTTATTTGAAACCATGTTTGCATTTGGCTCGTGGGTTCTCCGCTTATACAAGTGATTATTCATATTGAGTTTAATTTGTGACGAACAAATTCCCTTTGCATAATTAACTCACTTACTTTATCATTGAGTAAAATGATGGCTATATTTCAATGGTCGAGAACTTTGGTGAATTATTATTAGAGAGGCGTTTGGTTAATAATTTGTTGTCGTTCTGGTAAACTGATTCTGAATAGATTACAAAAGTATCCACTGCGTTTTATAGGAGACAGGAATTGAACGTTGAACACGACATTTTTCCCTTCCATATTATGTTGTAAAAATCAATTATAATATCGTTCATTATTTTAATCAGAAATGGGTGGAATATTCTATTACACGCGCCAATAATGAGTTATCTTTTAAATCAGGAATTTGTGTTGCTCAAATTGGCTTTATTTAGAAACTTTCCTGATGATAATAAAGCACATTGAAGGTAGATTTTATAATGAAATATAATAATAATAATAACAATGCGAATGTGTAATGTTTAGAGTGAAATGAGGAAATATAATATGAGCAGATTCCATGTAAACTCATTGCTTCAATAACACTATGATTAATTCACGTCAAATCATGATAACAATTGAACGGATTGTCAATGAAAAGGGATTTCATTTTTTAACCCGTGCAAAAGAGTATGCATGTTGTTATCAAAACATCCAATTATTGAAGTTGTGCACGAAGTGCGTGACTATCATTAGGCTTTATCTGACGTTTCTCCATGAGAGATTGATATTCATTTCCCCTCATCTCGGATTTTTCCTCGCCCGCACATTTTTATCAATTGAGCGTTTTTTTTTTCCTCCAATCTATAACCATTCGAGTACATCATAACAACGGAAAAGTTCATCGGCATGGTAGCAGTTTTAATTGTTGGTATTTTTGAGTGGACATCGACATAATATTATACAGCCTTGAGCATTTTCCTCGTCAACTATTGTAATTATAATGAGTGTAATTGCAATATCAAATTGGAATATCGTGATGACCTCAGTATCGGGGTGAAACAGACACACGAATTTGCCATATGTGAATACGAAATGGATATGTTGATGAGGGGAAGGGTGAGAATGGGAAGTAGAAAGAGGGATGGTGAGCGAGAGGTTGTGTGAGAGGAATGTGAGAGGACATAGGCGGTGATCATGCGCAAAATGTAATCCTCGTAGCTGAGTATAGAAGTGCTTCGTGGTACTTTTGCTTGTTTAATTGCTATTCAATGTACGTGAATGGAAAATCACAAAGAGGATAATGAAACAATGAATAATAATTATTTTCTTACCTAACAAAAATGTAGCAATAATAATGGAAGGAGGGTGTGTTCTATTTTGTAAGCGACAAAGTGCATGGAATTGTTACACAGGACGCGAAAGGGCGAATATATGTATTGCATTAAAAAAAGGTCTGACGAAAGCGGATGGCAGTACGATATGACGGAATGGTAGGGAGAATAGAAAGCCACTTTTTAAATTTAACGAGATCCTTGAACCCCATTCATTCGGGATCGTCAAAAGGTGTGTGGGTGATGAAGAGGTGGAGGAGGACCGTGAACAGAAAAGAAGGAAAAAATGAATGAAATAGAGAACAAAAGTCAAGGGAGAGATATGTATAAAACAAAAGACCTCATGGCGGTTGGTCGTTGTGAATAATTGTTGCTTCCGGTACAAAGAAACTCTGTGGATATAACTTCAAAATACGCTCGAAAGACATCGAGCTTGAGTCTTTTTTTTTTTCATTATTCTTGGTGAGTTTAATCATCATTAGGAATGTAGTTCATTTAATTGTAGATTGGATGAGGAGGGACTTCATAGTTGCAACATTAAGTGGGAGTATAAATTATGGGAGGGATATCCCCGGGATTTTGTCGGTTTAGCCAACTCAAAATCATCTCGATTGAATATCGTGGAATTAGATTTTTCATCAGTGAATATCTCTGGATTAATTGGCGTCATTGATAATTATCCTCATACTGTTATCTTCAATCGGACAGTTTTTGGTGACGATTAATTTGGCGCCACCAATTACAATAGCAGCTTATCTAATCAGTGAAGTTTAGTTACAAACTCGCTTGGTACAGTTGAATTGAAATTCTGTGGTACTTCATGGTTAAGGAATACGATACAAGACAAATGTTTATCTATACCATGGATAATTATTCTGTAGATAGTTTTTATATGAATCAAAATGAAAAATTAGTTTTTCGTTGTGATTTAAATTTACAAATTATTTCCATCACGATCCTTCATTCCGATTTTGGATTGCAAATGCAGAATGTGAATTGAATATAAATCAATCTGCAAAGGAAGTTGAGATTGATGCGAGTTAATATGAACAGCAATACAATTTTAAATGAAGTGAAGAGTTTTGCATCACACTGACAATATTCACCGCGGAAAAAAATATCAATAATTCAGATCTGAGTGATTTGTCGAATTGGACTATAACAAGAAAATGAACATTGGAAAAACATTAATAACCAATGTATAAGGCGTCAAGCCCATTAAATTGAAATGATTGATGTCATTGGGAATATTCTGTGTGGACAGATAAAATATAATGAATTGATGAAATCAAATGACGGTGAAAGAATTGAAAATAAAAACACAAAAATTGCTGCATAAACTCATACAAAATGAATGACAGACAATTGAATGATTTTGGTTGTCATCGACCTGACACACGTTGCGATCGGTACATGGAGTTGGGCGGTTGGTCGTGCAAACAAGATCGACCAATAATAGGTCTCGTTTACACGCCGACAAACGTGCATATACTCGATGCTCGGGTGTTGCGCGCTGTCGCAAGTGCAATGGAGACAAGGGACACAAGGGCGAAAAAGACAGAGAAAGAGGGCGGATGACGGCGAGTATGCATGAATGTGAGAGTGGGAAGGAAGAGTGTGGTCGCGTGTGCAGCGTATAAATTTGCACGATCGATCCGCACTGTTTGCTCTACCATTCTACATTCGTAGCGAGACCGGCCCATTCGGACGTTACTCGCTAGCGAATAATGTTAGCGGACTCGAGTCTCTTCAATTCCCTTTGGTACGTATGGAATCCCATAATTACGAAGATTGCCAAGCGTATCTGTGGAAAGCGAACGTGGACGCGACCGATTATTCGGAAAATTTGATATAAATCTTGGCACATCCGAGGGACCGTTTCCCAATACTAATTACTTTCCGGGTCACCAACAAACTTTCTAATTTGTTCGTGTCATTTTATTTTCGCAAACAAAACGATAGAAATTATGACACTTTATTCACTCATGTGGACCACTACGCATAACATTTCTCTTATTCCACTAATTGTCATGTATTGAAATACATTTCGGTCTGTTGTTTGAATTTCTACTGTTTGGAGAAACATTATAATGGCTCATGTTAAATAGTTGGTAATTAGAGATAAAATAGGTCTTTCATAAAGTGTTGGCTGGCGCACGCCCATCCAGTCTGCGCTGCAGTGTATATTTACTTATACAGTGATTAGAGTTCCAAAAATCCTCTAATTAGGAGTGTGCACAGAATGTATAGCAGTGATAGTAAAGGTTTCAAGCTGAAGTAACTTTGGTCGCATCCAATGGTTCGGACTGGTGCATGAGTAGATGGGAGAATTATTCATGTTAGCTGCGGTTCAAAGAATTCTCGGTTTTGGCCTCACACATTGCGCGCCTTTGCAAAAAGAAAATGCCTAAGGGCTCTTATCACCAGCTCGAGCGGACTCATCATCAAAAGGTCCGCACATGAAAATGAACGACTGGCGACTGTATTTTTTTTTCGCTTGTCTGTTCCTCATACACAAATTCTCGCTCATCCTGTCTCTCTTTCTCTATTCCAGTCACATTCATATTCTCTTGCAGCAGCCTTTGCCATTCTCCCCATCTACTATTCGTGTTGTGATTTTAGTATTCGCCTGCAGTGATCCGCTATGAAGTACAATAATTAGAGATGCGATATATGGTGGCGCTTTTAAATTGCAATGAAATGAATATATGCGAGGGATACGGTGAACAGATATACATTTAACAGAACAAAAGTAATAATACACAGAGGGGAGAGTTGCGACCCTTCTCAAAAATATTGACTTTTATGATCGGATGATATGGGAAATCGATTTTTTTTCACACTGTTATTGAAGTGATTCCTTCAAATGATGGAAAATATATTTAATTACATTGACCATAATGTTGAACTAATAAATTTCAATCCTCATAATTTTCTATAGCTGGTGGAAAGTTGTAAATAGATGCACGTCATGTAATCCTCACTTGAGTTATTATTGATGTCTCGTCACGAATGACAAAAGTAATGAAAGGTGCTGTCTTCATCGTAACCGCAAATAATTAACATTCAAGTAGTTTTTATGAGCGAGAGTAAAGGTGACTCATGGTGTCGTATGACTCAATTGTAGCTTCATTCGTTGTCTACATTAGTATTACTTTTGTTTGCATTTTCTTTCTCTTTACGGTAGTTCAATGTTTCGTTTATTAGTGTCTTTCTTGCGTGAACGTACAAACTTGTATAGTTGCTCGTTTCATTACGTTCATTATTACATGAATTCACGAACGTATGGTTGAAGAGCTGGAGGGAAAAGAAAGGGGAAAATATAAATTGGAAGGGAGAGAAAATACGTGAATTGTGTAAACAGTAGAAGCTATGGTGTAATCACTAATTGCATAGAAGTGATTGCTGAGTTTTGCTTTCCTGTTTATCTATGAGATGTAATTATTGTCAGGATTCCCATCTTCATGAGTTTCTCTCATTCCGTATCTGTTTTCCGCTGACTATACCAACCATACACAATTGAGTATCTGCATACATTGTAAATACATTCTCTTGTATGTGTGTATATTATTGGACATGCCTTTGATGAATTCTACACGAATACATATTCATACATGTATACATTGGTTGATTTAATCTCAATGTTTATCCTACAACAAATATTCGTCATCATGAATTACCGGACACACGGGTTTTGCGGTAATATAGAACGTCATTTATCAATGGTTTGGCGTTATGCCAAAGAGAGCGTAACAGGGTTGTGTGAGTATGAGTGTGCGCGCGGGGGAGGCTGCAACAAGTACAATTAGGCAAAGCAGACGAACTTCCTTGCACGTTGACCTCAGAGCGCGCGCACGACCTATCTCGCTTTATCCTTTCGCATTTAATCAATGACCTTTCACATATAATGCTTCGTAAGTTATTTATTGCTGCTTCGTTTCCAGCTATAAATATCCATGAAATATATATTGTATCCATGTAGCTTCATTCTGTACACTAGAAGTACTCTCCAAGCATTTGAATGGAAATATTTCAGTATGGTTGCATACTAAAAACGCAGCTGAGTAATCGAGTATAGTTTGTCATCGGGTAAATTTGAGAAAAAGTTTTTTTCATTCTTAGAATTTTGAGAGGAAAAATTGAACGTATTTCATTCTCGATTGGGTAGTCAAAATGTGACAGCCGAGTAATTTTGTGATAATCAGAGATTTTATTTGCGAATCACATGACAGTCATCCGGTGTATATTTTTTCCAGATGAATTGTGAAAATGCCGAGTGCCAAAGCGGCAGTGACTATGTGTTACGTGCGCAATTATTTTCATTATTACCTTTTTTCGGTCATTCTAATTGGATTTTAGAATTAATTTGCTGTCGCTGTGTGATGAAGTTGTTATTTGAAACAAGCAACTTATTCATCGTCAACTAACTCTTATTAATCACGTAGGTAAAGCTATTTATGCAGGATGGTGTGTGTCATATTTACAGCTTATTAAACTCACGCTTGTCAACAGTGTAGTAAGCATAATCAGAGTTTGTTTTCATTAATTGAGTTCACTCCGGAGCGAGATTCCTCAATGGTGAATGATATTGATTGGGCTCCATTTAATTTGTTTGAGGAAACTCATTCTTTGATCCAAACTTTTTGCTTTTCGCGAACTAATAATGAGATTTTCCATATCTTTAAGATCGCAGAAAAGTTTCTCAAGATCAGAACTCTGTAATTATAAAGAGGGTAACTGCCTTTGGTGTCGTATACGGATTTTCCAGTTCACGATAACACCGTAGGTAATACTGCAAGCTTCAGGAACAGAAATTATTGATGACACATCAACAGATTGTAGAGTAAAAGTTTGCCAAGATTAAATTTTGTGCCTGACATGCAAGCTCTGTTCAATATAAACCACAATGTTGTAAGAATTGTTGCATTAATATTAGACTCGCTCCACTCACCCAAATAATATTAATGTGATGACTTATTCATGAGGTGTTATTTATGTCGAATTCGTGTGACAAATTATAGGTAAGCTCCATATTATAAAATGGCAATGTCTTCGAAATTATAATGATGATCACACAAGTATCTTTAAAATGTATATTTTCTTCGAGCTATGCTACAGTAGTTGCATTTAATTCGTAATTTTATTATTTGCATTGTGATATACACGAAGTAAAATTGAAATAATAATTGTGTATAGTTGACTGAATGAGTTTGGGCTCCAATACAAAAGAAAGCTCCGAGTAAAGAGTTGAATAAAGTTTCGTGGCCGAGATTATTACTGCGCAATGGCGCGATGGGGAGATCGGGTGACGAGTGAACATTGTTGGAAATTTCGCCTTCTCCGGGGTCCTTTATTGTCTGACTATTAACCAGCAGTAAACTCTGCGCATTTTCGACTGCCTACTCATTCGCTCTTTCTCTCACTGCCTCACCCAACTTCCCAACGGATGACCGAATAAATTTTCTACCATCTCTCTCCAACTCTTTTACTAGTTCATGCGCAATTTCATTGTGAAATTCCACGCGGTAAAATTTCCCTTTTCAATTATATACTTTCATATATATATATATATACAATTCGCTATATGGCACGTTGTGTTCAGTATATAAACGGTGCATTACCTATTTACTCATATATTTTATGAAAAGTATGCTTTATTGTTGACGGTGTGAAATAAAATTAAATAAAATTTTGGCAAGTGTACTCGCAGTGTTTATAATGCCAGTAAAACGAATAAATCGTACACAATATCTATATATATAATCTCGAGTTGAAATAGAAGTCGAGGATAAATGTAGAATATATTCAATCGGCTTACTCCATAGCAATTTTCAAATTTTTTTTTGTTCGGTCATTCTCGAGATCAAATGGCTTACATTGGACGCAGACAGACGGATAAACTGACGACTCTCTATATACGACGCGTTTCAATCTTTTTTTTTTCGACTGTGAAGTTCATGAGAAATAAAATTTTGTCATATTTGTGAACGTGACATTTCGGCCAATACCAATATAGTTCAGGGCTGTTGTAAGCTTTCGGTTGACGTGAGATTTACAGATAGAGTACTCATAAAAAGATGTGTATTACAGTGTTTTATATTATTCTTTTATGTGTCTATCGACGATCAGTCAATCACAGTCATTACCTCACGAGTCCCAATATTTTGCTGTAACAACTATTACATTTTCTTTCAATACAATCAAATTGACTTCCGTCTAGAATGTATCGCATCCATTTCCAAGAGTGAAAAATTGATTAGAGCAGTTGGAATGATTACATTTCCGTATCAACTGGGTGTGGATGACTAATGATACATTAAAGTGCAACGTTAATTATAAATTGTATACCAAGTGAGACCAAGATACAATTGTAAAGTTAGAAAAAAAGTGTTTGCATTGATCCAATAGGGATTTATCAAACTTGAATAATGATTCATCTCATACAATAATGGTTGTTTGTCATGTGTGTAAATACAATTGTTTGCATGATAGTATGAAAGACAGTGGATTGATGGTATAATCGATTTCCGTTGAGCGCGGACAGGACATGAGGGATTGATATTATATACCGCGATAATCCACAGTGGATTTGAATATATGTTCAAACATATCTACATATTGCTATGTAGTACTATGTATTATAATGTAGGGTAGACTGCGTTTGTGTATATTGTTGGTTCAAGTGGTACACTGTATGCCGATGCTTTTCCCGTTTGCCAGTGAACTGGATAGTAGAGTGCTTAGGTATACATATACACGTAAAACAGACGTTTCTATGAGTGTGCAGAGAAATAGAGAGGGTGGTAGATGTAGGGGGTACAATTCTCGTGTACATGCCACTCGGATTCGCAGTATCCATATAACGATACTTGTAACTCGGTCTCTTGTCTTTTTTCCTTCTGCTCTCGTTTTTTCCTCTTTATTTTTTTCCCTTTCGTCTCGCGCAATCTCCAACTTTTTCGGATAGAAGTACTTTTTTCGCTGCGTCGTAAAAAAGTCGATATATACACTTTTTCCAACTTATTTTACGTCGCTTTTGCTCAAAGTCTTACAGAGACAAACTTAATTGCCATGTTTTTGTGGCTACGAGTTGAGTGTGAAGAAAGAGAAAGGACGAAAAATAGTAATTGGCAACAGAAGATTGTCAACGTTTCATTGCGAATTCTGTTTTTTTTATTGATATAAGAGATGAAGGAAAATGATGATGGATGGATATAATCTGGTTGCAGCGGAAGGAAAAATACGATCGGAAATGATGACGCTCGTATTGACATCTTGAAGATGGACGTCAAGGCGAGGTCGTTGGTGGTTGATAGTGGGTAGTAATGGATTGTAAGGAGAAAAGGAAGTGAAGAATTATTACGTTGTCATGGGAATAAGGATGTATTTGGGAGAATGTGAACATATAAAAGTCACTTGGAGAATGACACGACTGAGTGCATCAAACTTTGATGTCGAATAGAAATTTATGCATGAGATATACGCACAAGATTTCATATAAACATCAGATTTATTTGAATATGTGCAATCAACTTCTATATATTCCTCACTCGCGTCATGATGAATATGAAAACTGCGTCTATTACAATTCATTCATTTCTCTTTGTGCTATTCGTTTGGAAAGAGTAGTTTACGGCTTTGATCGTATTGTCTTTTGGTATGAAAATATCGACTTCGGATATAGCAATAAAAAGCATGAAGTTCATAAGGATAGTGGAAGAGTTATATCGTTGCTTCAGGAAAGAATATACGATTTCATCTGGAAAATCTGTTGTTTGCGATCATTTGCAGATAATTACACGTTACTTTCCATGAAACTATTAATTTTCCGGAACTGTTGAATGTTCGTCTCAAAGCATGTAAGACTTTCCTCACCAACAGACTTCCAATACTTCAAATTGTTTGAAACTATTCGCCATATAATGGAGGAATTCGATCCAAGAATTAACAAAAATATAACAAAAGTTACTTTTGATATATTCTTGTTAAAGATTGTCTCAGGTTCCCATCAAAATTTCACTACGAATTAAAATGGATTTCATATCAATTGCCATTCAATAATTGTTCCATTCAAATGCAGTCTCAAGTCCAATTGTATTACTCACAAATAAATATTTTTAACTTTATTTCTGCAGAGTCGATAACGTCAAAATTATTTAGACCATTGAATGCAAATTGGACGTACACTGCGTACACAGCGAAACGACAATATGTTGACAAAACATTAGTCTGAGGTTTAATGAATTTCGTATTAATCGTTAAACATCACTGTTGGCATTCTCTGGAATTAGTTTCACCACTGATCAATTAGTCATTCCTGACGAGGACAAATTTACGAGTAACGATACTATGGTGAACTCGAGATGTTAAGACTGGAAGTTGTGAACGGAGACAAGTACCTGAAGTTATAGATGACAAACCTCGAGGATGCAAAGTCTAGAAACATGTTGATGCATATGTATATGTTTGAGACAACTCATATGGGACAGCATGAACACATGAGGCAAAGTTCTTAGCATCATGATGATCTCGTTAATTATATGGAAATTATTGGAGTACCTGCACGCTCTAATAGAGAAGACATAAATATATATTCAGTATAATTAACTTTGAAGGATCAGAAATGTTGGGATAATTTTTTTCATGTTGAAGATGAAGTATTTCGGCTCCACTTTCTGGAAAGAGTATCATCCAGAATATCAATATCTCATGTAGAACCAAGAATTCCTCTGTGAATTTCCTTCGTTCATTCTATTTCGTCTTTCTAATGAAAACGAAACGTTTCATCATAGATATTGTACCGCGATCGCCTTCAATACTTCCCCGAAGTTGTGAATATTTTCTTCTTGAATGGAGTTCTAATATAAATATGAATTAAAAATAAAATCAATTTCTCAACTTGATATGCGAAAAGCGTCTCTGATCAGGAATACTTAAATTTTCAGTAGTATTAGAAATTTATAGTGGGAAAAAGATACAAACGAGATAACTTGGAACTATACGTGGCATGAAATCGAAATAGCCAACTAGAACTCGTGAGAAAAAAATTCCATTTTATGGTGTTCCGACGACATGAGAAATTCGAGTTTATGAAGCCTGGAATTTTCAACAGGTATGGCTGGTAGGCGTTTTTAGTCGGAATAAAAATCGATTTCTTTTCCGACTTTTATTATTTGTTCACATTAAGAAGCAGGCTGAAACACATGGGGGAACTATTGAATATTCCCTTAAAAGTTACCTGCGTGTATGCAAGTATATACATGTATAGTAAATATATACACATACACGTTTAAGTGCGTTTGGCAGGTGAGAGCAAGGGTGTCTCGCCCCTGTAATAGCTGAGGACGATAGAATAGAAGCTTGCACTCTCGGGCGCTGTTCATATACTTAATTGCAATTGGGTCACACGGGTGAACCACAAGCAAAAACTAGGAACTTACCATAATAGAAATGCAACAACAATATTAAAGTCATTATCATTGAACAATACGAGTGTATCACTCACTAGAAGTAAATAAAAACAAACTCACGCAAACTATAATTGTTTTTTTCCAACAAAGGTTCATTGAGGTCAGGTGCACAACTAAGTTAGTCATGACTTTGAGTAAATATTTATAGTGTTATCACGGAATGAAAATTGAGCGGAATTCTCTAACCCAATGCTTTTGTTGGAATTTCGTCACAGAATGTTAGAGAAGAGAGAAACGTTCTGATATGTTTTTCCCAGAGTTTCATCACTCTAAGACGCTTGTAGAACTTATGAAAGTCTGAGAATTGTTTTAATGTAAGTATCAAATGAAATTAATCTATTTTTATGTTATCTAATTTTTTGGCTGGATCGTTGGAAATTTGTCATAAACATTTGGGGATATTGGAGGAGGGGTAGGCTAAGAATGGAATTTATTTGCTGTGAGGGAGTTTCGTATTACTTCAAGAAACCGATCATTTTTATATTAATAGATGAAGTAACAGCGATAAAGCACGAAAATTAGGGGGAAATAAAATATTTATGTGAACATAATTAATTCGGAGATTTGTACATGACATTAAAAATGAATAAGGATGATTGTGTTCGGGATATATGTTGCAAGAAGACTTCGACCAATCATAATTTTTAGAAAAATGTAATGAGTATGGGAAAAAAGGTGGGATATTATGTGTAAAGAGGGAGAGAATTTTTAATCATACCTTCATTCTGCTATTTCCAGCACATCGTGCGGATTTTCAATAGCATCAGTTTCTTTCAGACCACCTTTCCTCAATTCGTCTTTTCCTGTTACTTTCGCATCATTATGAAATTCTCAATGCCCTAAAATTTCAGTTCATTTTTCGAATTTTTATATCTGCGCAGTTTCATATAATTGAAAATTTTTCAGCTCCAAAAAAATCAAAATCAAATGATTCCTTTAAGTGTCTCTTAATTTTTTATCGTAAAAATATTCTCTTTCTATTTACAGCTCTGTCATTTCTTCATCGTTAATCAGAATCAATAGAATATTGCTGATAGAAAATTTAGATGAAATTTTGTAGTGAAATATAAAATACATTGAAAGTAAAAGCAGCTAAATCAACTGTATAATCCGTAACAAAAGTGCAGTAAAAATTCTCGATTCTTTCAAATATAAAAGATTCGGTGTGGGTGACAGCGAGAACATAAACACGCGTGTGAGCGTAGTACACAATAGCGTGAATAGTGTGTAGTACGACACACAGCGACAGAGGTATTGCAACGGAGTGGCAGCGCGAAGCTGGTTGTGCCAGGCGCGCGCGCGTACACAGTCTTGAAAGTCGAGCTCGAGCCGCTGTGCGCAGCTCAACACATTCAGTTCACGTTTATCAACTGGACGCGACTGTCGTATCAATACACATATATTTGGCGCGCGATAAAAACGTAGCGGTCGAGGTCCTCGACAAACAGCGAGCGACTGTCGACGATTGTTCTCTTCTTTAAATATTTTTCACTGAATTCATTTTGCGCGTCCCCGATATAAATAAACTCATGGACATAAAATCAGTGAAGTTATAATTGAGAATTGAAAAAGAAAGTCATGACATATGAATCGATTGAATTATTTTGGGGGAAAAAATAACTATCTATTGATTATCTGAACAGAAATAGAAAATTCAATTTTTCCTGTATAAAATTTGGTAAAAGTGTATAAACTTCAATTGTGTTACGTGGTCCAGTGTTTTCCGCGAGTGTATTACTATCACAATTACGTTTTCGGAGGGAGATTTCAAAAATTACGGTTCAATTAAAATTGTGCGTGTGTGGAAATCATCGTGGAGACAGATTTCTATTCATAAGTAAATTTTAGTAGGTGAGTGTTTGTGTTATCGACAAATTTTATAAATTTATGCAGGTACAATGATTTTATTTAATTGTTATTCCGTCAATTATTCGTGTTTTGTAATAAGAGAAGTTTCAATTCTTAATAGATTATCTGAAAGAATAAATGTGCGCCACTTTTGAATCATCAATTATCCATAAGAGAATTTATTAAACAATGGTTTTGGTCTATTGAAAATCGATGTAATATAACAAGCTTGATATCGTGGTCTGTAAAGGAAATAAAATATAATATAAGAAAGAATGAGAAGAGAGGACACCTTGCGACTTTACCCGCGACAGTCACTCGACAAGAAAGAAGAAGTTGACCAGACTCGTTGACGAGAGAGCACGTTAGACCGGATTTCTCGAGGACCGCGCGCGATCGAACCATTTCAGAATCCTCTTACTCACCGGCGGCCTCCTGATACTATCGGTGTTTCTTTTCCTCTATATCATTTTATTTTATTTTTATTTTCATGCTTCTTTCCTTTCTATTTTGCTCATCCTCTACCTACTGATTGTTATCACACGCGATCTCCAACTATAATCCATACTGTACTTTTGTTGTGTCAAAAAAAGAGGTCTCAGGAATCAGAAATATTTTGGAGTCAAGTGAATAATATTCCCCACGAATTTAAATAAAGTTTCAATGCAAAATTATTCAATTTTTTTGATTCCCCAATAGGGATTGAAATGTTCGAATGCTGATTTACATTTTACTCAATTTCGGGATTCAATTTGCCTTTATAAAAATTTATATCATTCCCAATTTTTTATTACTATTATTATATATTTGGTTGCAAATTTTTGTGCCGAATTTCCAAGACATGAAAATGATCCAATTCATGAAAATGATCCAATTCAAATAGTTTTCTCACTTTTCACTTTGAATGAAAAAGTAATTTCTAATAAAATTCAACTCGCGGTGAAAATTCACAACAATGCAATAAAATTCAACTATTCTGTTTGTTGATAAACCAGTTGGGAAGGAAAAAAAAATTGACGCAAGTTCTCTCCCGACAACAAAAAATTAACTTAATACCGTTTGGTTTTTTTATTTCTTTCGCGTTTCTCTCTCCTTTTTTTGGCGATGTCTTCTTTTGTTGTTTGTTGAGGGTTTTTTTTGCACACTTTCCTGGAGTATTTGTAAAGACTGAGGCGAGCGACAATATACTGAGACAGACGTGAGCACATATACTCATGCGCATAATGCATCCTTGGGCCTTTTCACCACAATCATTCTGTTCTTCATTCACATAAATATTGTATACATATGTACTCATATTCACTCATACTTGGCGCTCTTTGCTGCAGTTTTCATTGAAATGTACCGGGCAAATGGTGCGCCCGTTTGTCGCTTCTGAAGTTGCTTGGACGATGTATTTCCGTGGTGTTTGTATGTGTACACTACTACTTGCTTTGATTTGCCTGACGTTTTACGCATCAGGTGTGTGTCATGTACATGGAAGCACAAAAAAAAAAAATGAATGAAAGCTGGAAACCCATTTCTTTCTCCATTATCCATATTCTCTTTTCCATTTGAAATCATTTCATTTCGGCGCAAATGTTGTTTGATATATTCGAAATAGTATTTCCTTTTTTCATTCTCATTTATTTGATAGTAAAAAATTTCCATGATGGTTGAGACAAATATTACAAAAAACAATTGGAATTAATATTTATTTTTATCATTCATAAATATTATTAAATGCACAAATGATTGAAGAAGTGCTGTTGTCGCACGCGAACTGTCATAGTATCCATCATATACAGACGAGTATGAGTGCCTTTAGCATTGTTGTTACTGTTATCAGGATATAATTTCTACGGATATTTATTGAGATAGTTGTCGGAGATCGCGCGCGCATGATTGCATTTCATGGTTGTATAATAATAGAGTTGAATTATTCAGAACAAAACAAATAATATGTTGATAAAAACAGAGTAAAAATTAATGGCATAACATGGGTGGATTTTTTCTCCTCCCTTTCTTTATTGAAGCGACAATGATACAGTCATTGCGAAGTGGAAATCGCGCGCCTTAATTTAATCGCGGGTTTTTAAAGCTCTACGAATCTTTATCTTTTTTATTCACAAGCGTTTCACAAACTGGTATCTTTCTTTTTCCGTTATTTAATTTCAAAACCATCCATCTGAATCTGCCATTGAATTTTATCCGAAGTAAATATTAGCTTTAGGGAAATTAAATCAAACAATAAGATTTCCCGGCTAGTCTTTCGATCAATGTCTGGATCATTTCAAGGGACCTCTACAGGTCAATGGCAGTTATAAAATAATGAAACTTCTTAATAGAAGTTTATCGAATTGATGATACCATCTATTACCTCTAATACAATAATTCTTGTTGGAATTCTATTTGTCCAGCTTCGAGATTGTTTCATGTCGTGTCTAAATCTACATCTCTCCTTCAATGCACAATAACATTCGATGCAGATAAAATTAAATTCCAGTGAGACTTTTACGAGATTTCACATCATTTAAGAAGGGAGAATAATCTGCGTGCGATTACAGCACTTCATATATCCCTGCTCAAAATGAAATGCCATTCATAAATCTGCATATGCAGACGTGCAAAAATTATAGAAAATTATTCTCATGAATGAGCGTTTAGCTGAAATAAATATTTACTTTTTTCAATGTATACTTTTATTATATATAGAGTGGACGCATAATAATGTTAGTGAAGGAGAGGCAGTGAAAGAAGCATTTACTCTCGTAAATGCATTTGCGATGCTGCGTATATCAGCTTCGTGCGCGTCTCTTGTGTGTTCTATACATATATCCAAAGTTATATTATGTGTGTTCACACAAGTTGAAGAACGAGTGAGTTAAGCCATACTCTCGTGCTTCACCAAATAAATATAGATATGCATGCACACAGACACACATAGTCACACATATGTATGTGAAATAGTGGGTCGTTAGATGTGCACAATCGCGCTTCTTTCCAAGGAAATAAAACAGAGTAACTTGATAGATTTAGCAGATATGAATTTGTAATATGAACAAAGTATGATAAACACAGAAATACGCAATTTCGTATATCCACGAATGTATTTATCCTACGATAGTAAATGCAATTTCCTTTTCCAATATTTGTTGACAACAAAAAATAAATGATGAATTGTCTAAGATGAAAATATGAAACCTTCTGCATATTCAATGAATATTAAATTTCGTTCAATCTGCTGCAGTCTCGAATTTCTAATGTTTTGGAGTGTTTGTACTGATCACAATTGTTTTCTAATTTTCGTTTCATCCGAGAATGAATTGATTGACATCACAGTTCGGTATTTATTTACATTGTGTGATTTTGGTTAAAGTGAAAATAACTAGTCAGGTACGTGGCCGACTACATCACGTTGAAAATTATTATCCAAGTATATTTGTAGTTTTATAAATGAAAATCACAAATCATTGAACTTGAAGACAGATGAGAACCCTAAATACTGTTCATAAAAGGGGTGTTCTAAATTAGGATGTGTGCATGTATATAAATGTAGTGAAAACAAGTTGGGAATGTATACGTAAAGGTGAATTATGTGTTCAATGACTTTTATGGAAATTAAACTGCGAAATGTGTGTATCTTTATGCCATCCTGACTAGATACGGGGGTGAAAAATTTTATGAGTCTGACATTTACTGCTGAATAACTGGCGAAATCATTTTTATTTTATGTTTATCTCGAATGATACATAAAATTTGTTGACGTGTGAATAACGTTATGAATGATTTTTGTTATTCAATAATCGTCGTTTATGTTGGAGGAAGAAATCGTTTATGTTAACAGAAAAATATAGTTTTGCAATAAATTAATTTGGTTATGAATCGAGAGTTCATTATGTGAAACTATTTTTGTTCAAGCGTTGGATTTATTTTTGTGTTCTTCCAGTTATACAATTCCTCTTTTTTCTCTTTTTTTTCCAAAAGTCTTTGTTCGTGTCATTTGAAATTCTCAGCTCCTTGACGTCTTCGAATTGCCTCAGTTGCTCTTTCGTTCTTTACTGGCTCGTATATATATATATATATATCCTTTGGGTTTTCAACTCCCCAGAGGTTGGCCGCCACACTGTATAAGCTCAGAAACTCGTAAAGTTGTACGAAAAGTCTGACAGGAGCATTCACAGTTCTCTCTCACTTTAGCTCTGCTTTTATATATGCTAGTGACTCAACTCTACTCTTGAGGCTGGCATTTCCGGTGGAAATGCCGTCGGACTTCCGAAGAGTTCCGGAACTCACGCGGTTGCCCACAATATCGTTTACCAACGGTGTCACTATAAAGCAATCGATCACCTTCATATATTGACCAACGTTGTTTATTTTTTCACAAAAAATAACGACAAGCTTAAAGCTTTTGGTGAATGGTTTCTGAATGAATACCTCTTATTTTCTCCATTTTCGTTCCAAACATAGCCGAGTTATTGTGATGAATTCACAGCATTCTACTCAATTTCCGTGAAAATTCCTTCGTCATTATTTTGATGAAACTCGATGAATATTCCCACAGAAATTAGCTTTATCATAAAATTTTTCATTTCCATATTTCTTGGATATGAAAATTGTTTTATTATCCAATTCAACTATAATTCGTGATCGAACATGAATCCCAACTATTTCTATTTATGTATTGCTAATTGTGAAATTTTCATTTCATTGATAATGCTCACATATTTCATGTTCCATAAGCGTGAAAAATCCATCCGTTCGAAAATAATAACGAATTTCGGATCGTGAATTGAAAAATCAGTTGTTCATGATTCTGTTGCCATAAGATCTCATTGTACAATTGAAAATTTCCAACAAAACTTCATAAACTTTAGCAATCGTAACCCATAAATGAAGTACCAGTCGCCCATTCCGAGTAATTAAGTAGAAATAGTTACGAAAACAATATTATTAGTGCTCCCCTCCTTGCTAAGAGATTTATGATGGAAATCACTACCATTTTCTTTATATATATGCTTGAAAAGTTGAAACTCGTATGAAGTAGTTAATTATAGTTCTGTTCAGCTCCCAAACGTGACAAATTGAACTTATTTTTTCGTTTGGTAATAATTTTCCGGCATGGCAACTTCAAAGCCAAAATTATTGTAGTAAAAGGACTCAAGTATTGTATTTTTTCCCCTCATTTTTTCGTACAACATAATAATACAACAGACTGTCAGACTATAATCTGCAGTTTTCCCTCATCAAGAAATAACCAACGATATAGCATATAAATATATTTATGGTTGTATGAATACACAACTTTATTAATTGAAATACATAAGAAGGAGCAGGATGTGCATTTCTGCCTTAGACAGCCAATTAATTTAAAATACATCAAACAATTTTTTCCCCGCTATAAACATGAATTTATTATTTCTCTATTCAGCAGATATATTCAAACTCCCTATCCTCTTTTCATTTCATTATTCTCGGCTCATCAGAAGCATTTTGTCAGTGCTGTAGTTTTTAATCCCTATATATATATACATATTCTACTAATTCTATATTCACTATTCTTCGCCCTGGCTTTTCATCGATTTGCACCACTTGACTTTTATTTTTTGAAATGAGAAATGCTATCACGTGGAAAATTCAATCGATAAACTCGGTTAAAGGGAATAAGAGGGAAATAAAAGAAGGCGGAAGGACAGTGAAGAGAAGGAGGGGATGCTTAGGAATGAGGTTCCTGTGGGCTGTAGCGTCTACATAAATATATATGTATATATGTGTATATATGTATATATATTTATAGTTCGAGAGCGGAATCTGCTTCTGACTTTGATAAACGAAAGTTTAACGACTTGTATAGGCATGCTGACAACAGCGATACTACGTGTAATACCATAATGAAAAGAAGAAAAACAGGCAGGAAAAACATTAGCGAACATATTTATTTTTCATCGAGAATATTATCTGATGATCGACGAGCAATATTTCAGGTTTTGTCTTTTTTTTCTCTTCATTTTTTTCTCATTTGCTTGAAGAAAATATAGTGGACAGCTGGAATATAAAGGAGAAACACGACGAGTCGATTTACGACACTGGACATCACCAGAGAAATAAAAGAATAGTAGAAAGATCTCAATTTCCTTGGGCATTTATCCTGAAGGCGTAGCACACTCAAGGGTGTGAGCATTCACACTTCTACAATTGTATATATGTACGTTTCATTCTGGAACATTCCGAGAGTATCGATGGCTCTCTTGAGAGAGGAAAGAGTACGTGATAAAATGGAACGGAAGGGTGAAAAAAAGGGAATAAGAAGAATGTGAAATTCCGTGGATACACGCGCGTGCGATAAAACTCGAAAGTGCCGCGAGAATCGTCCAAGCAATTCGCCGGATTAATCGAAATTGCGCAGAGTGAAAATATAGATGGTGGAGTAGGTGAGGGGTGATGTAGAAGGGAGTTGGAGAAGAGCAGGGGATCGAAGCGAAACAAAGACCAAGAACAGGATTGGAGATGAGAGAAGACTGAGAACTTTGGGAGTTTGATGATAGCCTTGTATAAAGCCAACAGAGTTGTGCACGATAGCGCCAGTGGACTGGACTTGTGATTAGACGAATATAATTAATCCAAAGGAGATTAAACAATGATGCTGATAAATCGCTAAGTTGGGAGTTAGGGGATCAGAATATTCTGGAATCAATATTCGGACATGTTCATTGTGTTCGTGAAACATTATTGTTGGGCCAGCAGTAAAAACAGATAGTTCGGCATTCACGAAATACTGATTAGATACACGAGAAGAGCAAAGCCTCATTATTTCTTAATATACCACCGAGGAAATAATAAACAAATGTTCATAGATTTTTTCGAAGCGTATCTTTGATCAATCGATATTACAATTTTTTATGAGTGACTCTGCTATTTTTGTATCTTGTTACAAATCGAATAATCCCAAGCGAGAGCGAGCTTTTGATTGAATGAATTAGATAAAAAAATAATGACCTTGATAATATCCAATACCATGCGGAGGTTTCGTGTACTGGTACTATGAAATCTACGTATTTAATAAATGTTTCGATTTTATTTTAATATTTTTTGGCTGGTTCATATGTTTAGTTCTACTGGTCATATCATGTCCAGAATAGTAGTTTTGAATTTTTCTATATTCAAGACTACTGTGTTTTTTTTCACGCTCACTATGTTAATATCAATGAGATAGCGATATCGACGGAGCTGGAAAATTCACGATTCAGTGATTATATATTTTCATTAAAAATAGAATGAATAACTCAGCTGCATTCAACAATACGCATATTCATTTGAAATTTTTTTTTTCGTGGAAAGTTTGTATGCAAATGGAGTAACTCGTTCTTCATTCACGGATTCTTTTGTTCAGAAAAAGTTGTCACGTGAAAAATGCGATTATAGTTTTAGAATATCAGTTATTGGCCGCTTAACCTGTTTCAAAGAGATTAGCATATGCTCGTCAATTTCGTGAAATTTCAGAAACAATATTCATCATACATATTTCTGAAAGTGCAAACTTTCAGAATATGCATAACGGAATCGATTGTTTAACAATTTCACAATTGCGTTTACTTGTGTTACGTCTCAGTGGGAGTTAAACATGTTGTGTACATGTTAAATTTCGATTCTGCTAGATAGTTTCGCAAGAAATTTGCCTTTCAAAAGGTATTTATGAATTTTTGACGGCAACAATTGTTCTTAATTCGACTGCACTTGAATTCTATATGAACATTTCACAGAACAAAGCACATTCATATAAATAAGGTTCACAAATACGTATGTATGAAAAAGAGAGTGGTGCAAAATGAAATATATTTAAAAAATGCTATTTGGTTTGGCCCTACAATCACCTATGCATACATATATCTGTATAGAGATATATAATCATGTGTTGGATGATTTCATCCTTGTTTTAATGCGCAACTTTGCATACTTCCAAGGCCTTTCTTCGTGTGCTTGTGTTGATGGAGAATGTTGCCGTTCTATCGTTGCTTGAAAAATATCGCTCATTTTTAACTCGTGCAAACACGCGATCTACTCGTCTTTAATTATATCTGTAAATTTAATACTTTTTTTTTCTTCGTTCTATTCTTTCTTTTCTCAGACACACAATTTAACTATTTTAAAATATCTGGAAGGGTAAAAAACGACATAATTTAACCTAGATATTTTAATATTGTAAATATTTATGTGCGTTGTTTTCTGTGTAATAGATTAATTTGTATGTTATAGTTGTGTTTGACTTCAAACTCAATTTAATGATGTAAACTAATCTTGAGACGTTTGATGTTTGTGCCTTGTAAAGCTCTGTATGTGCACTAGTTGCAATGAATAAGAGATTTCCACTGAGTTTCGAACTTGGAACCACTCGTCTTAGTGTTATTATGCATTAGCATGCCAAATGCACGTTCCAACTGAAAATTTTGGTTAGGACTTTGAGTTTAGGGGATTATGTTGTAATAAAAAATCAGTTGGATTAATCATGAGGCAGACCACACATGCATTCACTGGAACTACATAAAAAAAGACATATTCAACTTATATCAAGATTAAAATATTCTCAAGAAATAATAATTAATTTGATAATGTCTGTTTGCTATGTATATTCATCAATTGATTCTAGTTCTTAAAATTTTTCGGATACTTTTTTCGTAATATATAGATGAAATAAAAATGGTGCAATTAGATCTTATGCGTAGCATGATCATTCCGTGGATAAAATAGATCCTGAATATTCCAGTTCTGGACGCCAGCTCGAAATTGGTACTTCAATCAAGAATAGAATTCATTCGCGTTTCAAGTGTGAGAAAAGTTATTCGCTTGAACTAACTATTGTTTCGTGAATAATGAATGATATGTCCAATTCTGAGAAGTATGATCCTCGATTGTTCAATTGTTAGATCAGCACATGCATGATCTTGAAAGTGATACAAGTGTTGAATAATGAGGTCAATGCTTCTCTGAAATTGACAATATTCTGAATTGGTATTTTTCCTCAGGCATGCTCTTGAATTCTCTCTCCCACTTATGTATCGATGTGTACACTTTAGACTATTCTTTCGATCATTCTTTTGATCATTCTTGTTATTGCTTGGCAAGAACGTCGTTAAACATCTTATGAGCTATCTCTGCCTCTCTCCATCTTTCGGCGTCTCACTCTTATAGTGTCCTTGCTCTTCCCCTTCTATATACCCACTCCATCCATTATCGCGTCATCTAATTTCACGTTTTATTGCACCACACAATTGTTTATCTCTTTTTTATGCGCTTACACTTCGATGTCTCGATGAAATCTGAAGAAGTATAATTTTTTATGTTATCATCGCAATAATGATGATGACGATGGAGATTGTGTTCTCCTGAGAATTTAGAGAGAAACTTTTATGATGAGGGAAAAAGATCGAGAGAAATGAATGAGTAACGATCCAGTTCATAGGGAACTGAAAAGTAAACTTGTGCGATGGAAATATTATTTAGAGTGTATAAAATAATCAGTTTTATGTACATATGATGCATATATGAATATCCATCTGGATATTTTTTAAATGTATCCATCAGAGTGGTGGAGAGTGTGTTTTTTTTTATAAAAATCGATAGTTTCAGGTGTAGAGCTGATGAAACTAATAGGGAGTTGAGCGAATTGAATGGGATGAAGTTGAAGAATTCTGCTGTGGAATGTTATTAAATAAAAATTCCGTTGTAACTCGTGAGTGATTGAACAATAGTGAGAACTTTCCTTGTATGTTTTTGTTATGTATAAATCTTCGTACAAATTATCTTTTGTTACAAAAGTTTCGAGAATGGAAAGAACTAAAATCATGGAGTTTCGAAGTTGGACTTCAGTGTCCAAATTCTTTCTTCAACAAATCATTCTTGTCACTGTCTTTCTCGTAATTTAATTTGTGCTTATCGGCTGGTTCCTTTTTGAATGAAACAACTTCGAGAAACCGCAAAGAAGAAAGGTCTGTAGCGAAGTTATATTGACCCATAGTTTTCGAAGAAACCCAAGCGCGAAATGATATTATATTAAATACATTAACGAGAAAAGAAGGGAAACAAAAGAGGAGTATGAAAGTGAGAAGAAGTTTTACTGTGATACAGATTTGTTATGAAATTATTAAAAATTGTAACTTGGACGTGTTGCGATTTAAAGTTAATTATGGGAACCATTTTCACAGTTAAGATAATCTTTCAATTCTGGAGATAAAAAAATTCCACATCGATGGTTTCATTTTACATATTTTTATCATCTGTACGAATTCATTGATGATCTCAATACACTAATGGGTTATGTGTGCACGTTATATAGAAGCTTATGGTGTTATTAACCCGGTTCGTTATTGGACGATGATGGATTGAGCCGTTGCTTACCGAAACGAGAATGATTCATCACCGATGTTCACGTAGTCTGCAGGGCCACAAACACTCGCAATCAGAGAATATCATTGAATAATGATTGGCGCGTTGGTTCATGAACAACATTGATCTGTTTAATTCACGATTTCTTTTTCATTTTACGATTCATTATTTTTATTTCACATTATTTTTATTGACAGAATTGCGATGATATTTTAATAGATGAAGATCTGGTAGAATACGTCGCGGAAGTATTAAATCAATTTGACACCCCGGAAGGATAGATTGGTGACGATTTTGCTAAAAAAACATAGTGGAAGTGACTGCATAAAACTGTCGGCATTGTGAAAAAATAGTCCATCTCGCATATTAGAGGTTCCTCCTTTTCATGTATAGATCTCTAAAAATATTTTATTCAAAAGTAGTTATGTAGATGGCAGATATTAAATTAAACCTTCGGTATTTTCTCAGCTTGGTTTAAGGACCGCTTGAGGTATATTTGTCAATAATGCGTAATAGGGTTTGAACCTTCTCAAATATTTATGCAATCACTTCCGATGCGAGGGTGATTCCGACGTAGTATAAAAATTGAATACCTCAAATAGACAGACGAGAGGAAATACAATTCGCACATGGGAATTAATTTCTCGTTTAAATATATATATTTGAACTTTTTATAATGGTAAAGTTTTTATGCCGTCACGTCCGTTCTGTTACATATTGTGGATTCAAGACTGGGACGAAGGGCGAAAAAAGGAGTAGGTAAAAACTTCATTTCGTTATACGATGAGAGAGGTAACGACCGCATGGATAATGGCAGATCGACGAATGGGTCGAGCTGAAAATTGGGAAACGTTTGGCAGTTTCCGGTTTTTCCATTCACTCATACACATGAGCTGCTCTCTTGTTCATTTTCTCATCGTCGTTCTCTGTGTGCAATAGTTCCTCTCGCTTTTTCACTATCATTTCCCCTTTTTCTCTATCTCCATCTCATTCTGTTTATTGCTCTCACAATACTATCGATCGTTCATGACAGCCGAACAAAATTCGACAAATTGGACGATGCCGCGAAATTTTTCGTATGTCATCGACGATATGGTCGATTGAATAAAACGAGTTTTAAGCTCATCCGAATTTCTGTTTTGTCGCCATATCCAATTTTCCGGTACTCTTTTTTCTACTCTCCATATTCATATTTTTTTTCTATTTTTTGATCTTTGTTAACCTAGTTCTATTCATCGTTAGCGAGGTACAAACGATGAGGCCTGTACAGAGACTTCAATCCTCTCTTGTTTATTCAATTTTTCATCATCAGTTTGTTCATCGTTTCATCTATATGGGTTTACACTGTTTGATAGAAAATATTTCGTTCACTTTATGTGATAGTGTAACAGGAGCAAAAAAATTTGTAGTACTGGCAAAATGTGGGTAGACAAATAAACTAACAAATAGAATGAAAAACAAAAAAAAAATGAAATGAAAAAAATCTAACCAACAAAAAATGGGATCCGATTAATCTTGCAGTAACTGGCTGTGCAACTGCTACAATTCCAATTGCACCCGCTCTCGTATTCTTTTTTCTCGCTCCCCACGCATGGAGACGGATTAATTTCGAAATATATACAAATACCTGGCGCGATGTTAATAGGATAAAAAGTAATGAATGTATGACAAAAAAAATGTTACGTGGAAAAATGAATGGATTGAATGGTGAGAGAGGAAAAAAGATGACTATTTAATTATTCTATAGATATACGAAGTTAACAAACAGAATCTCACAAAACAATTTTTCACCGTATTTTTTTTTTTATTGTGGTTTTCTTTTTGGCGTATTGAATTTGCTTTACTAATGACGAGACTTTGGGAAGTTTATCTTCCCCGATCATTTCATACAGAGGCTGAAGAGCAGATTTAAACAAAAGAATGCAATTTTCCTGCTTTAATGCTAACATTGACAATTATTATTTGTTACATCAAATCAAAGTTGGAAAGTACTCATTCTTTTTTTCTTCGTAATGCTCTTGAATTTTTTGTTTCACGAATATCGAATCACAATCGAACATTTCTCCAATTATTCCAATCGAAATTTCACATATCCCATGCATGGAAAAATTTCAATTGGAATTGATCCGAAACTCTGTGTCTTATTATAACTTTTAAGTGCAAAATGAATGTTCTCCTTCGCTCTCAAATTGAAAAAGAGAAAACAAAATGTCGCAGTGTAAATTCATGCGCTCAGCCCACTTACAGAACAGGCACACAAAATAAATAACTTTCAGTGACTATGAATCAATATAGAATTCATTTACTTCAGGTAATACATAAGAAAACAAACGATCGTTGGTTTTTGTAAAATTTGGATTCCAGTAACTCTTCACGTGAGGAATATTTCCTTTGCTCGGCACGCGTTAGGCATCTCTGCAGTTCAACAAAACCACGCTAATGTGCGCCACGAATTCTCAAGCCAAAATTCATTATGTATATTAACCACCCTTGGTGGTGGTGGTGGTGGTAGACTATATGTGGCGTCCAGTATTACCTGCCACAATGCATTTACAATGTACACATACAACACGATATAGGCGGTCACATAGAGGGTCACTCATTTCTCCAGCCACCTCAACATACTTCCGGTTTGCCTTCACGCCTCCATGTGCAATTCATTCGCCACCAACCATTTTCACCCTTTACGTCTCGCTTCCACTAGACGACTGGAGTGTTATATATATATTATGTATACACATAGATATTCACGCCAACCGTCGCCCCATGTGCCATGGTTGGTTGTGAAATTGCAACGCCGTCGACATGCAAACGTCAGTGCACTGTGAATTTTCGTAAAATGCGCGATTTCTGCAAGAACTTCAATTCCAGTGAGAGCCATCAACTCTCTATCTTCGCCATTATTGAAAGTGTACAATTTTTTCCAACTTTTATTTTTGCTCTCCAGCTGACGAGGAAAAAAAAAGAAAAAGAAACAATTAATTAAACGAAAGAAGAAAAGCAGTTGAGATCTTCAATTCGATTTTGTTTATTTCATTGCATGCAGGAATTTCTTGTCAGAAACTTTTCTGTCAACGCATCTACCAAAATACATTAACAAACTATGTATGTTCAACTATATAGATTAAGTTTTTTTTATCTTTTTCGTGAATGGGGAGAAAAAAATTGAATATTCTGCTGGAAAATGAAAATTCATTGGGAATTCAATTCACACTCTCGGACAGCAATAAAAAGCAAATAAAAATAAAGAATCACGGAGAGATGAGAATGGCACTATCTGTGTGTATGTTTGCGTGTAGATGGAGATTCAGTGTGTTGGGATGTTGGAATAGATGCGGAAGCAGTTGGGTCCAATTCCAAGTTTTTCGGTGCCGCCCCATTGCCAATTCTCACCCCTTTGGGAGACCCTCATTTTATTCCTTCTCTTCTTTTCTTATTCTACACGTATAACCTCACTCACCTTCTATCGTTCATTTTATTCCTTCTGGTTGAGAAAGCAGTTTGCTATCGCACGCTGAGCGGTGGCGACACGCCATTTATTAGACTTCATCATACTTTTCTCTAATTGGCATCGAGGGAGAAGTTCGTTAAGCCATTTCGTCGGCTTCTCTGCTTGCTTTATTGAGTTCTTTGAGAAGGTAAAATGATTTATTGAAGAAACCGCCTCTCCTGAAAACTATAAACTCTACATCATGGTCCATATGGATATCAAGCTTAAGAGCGTTCGCAATACAGCGAATATTTCTATGCAGGAATCAAGTGTCTGCGCATTTGCAGACTATTGGTTGCTTTAGGAATAGGGAAAAAAGAAATGGTTTCGAGAGTACAAAATATCAAGTCGAATGAATAAATGAAAGACGTAGAGCAATTTCACTTGATCAAGTTTCTCTCCATTCAACTGTTCCATTCCTTCTCATCATCGGGAATTCAGTACGGAACTCAATTCCAAGTCCAATTCATTCAATCGCTTTTTATATTCTTCTTTCTCCAACTGTTTCTTATACTTCGTGTTACACTATTTTATATTTCCGTTTCGATTTCACGATAAATTGCAGATCGTTGCTTCATACGCACTAACAATCGATCATATGTATTTCTCGCTTCATCTCTTCATTTCGCATAACTATTTCGCATGAATGCATTCAATAATATCATGCATTAAAAGTCTATATACAATCAACCAACAATCGATAATACTAATGTCAAACGAGTTGCTGATGTTGAACAGACTTGTCTCCAGTTTTTTCGACGGTCCCTCATCTGGTTCTCTTTGTTCGTGCACACATTTGACCCCTCAATGAACTGCTTTATTGGCCTTGTTAAAATAAGTCAGGCGCGACAAGCGAGTGATGTACTCACTCTAAGTATCGTTAGGAATACAGACTTAAAGGAGGATATATATATAGCTAACGATTGTTTTTATTCATTCATTGTGAAGATAAATTAAAGATTTCTAGTTGCTTTGACATTTATCAACATTTATAGAACCTCAGAGACACGAATTCATCAATAAAGAAGAAACGTTTGGCAAAACCAGATAGGTGTTTCTCTGAAAAAAAAAAGTGTTGAATATAATTCACATTGCAAATGTTATTCGAAAATGTTATATTTTATCATTCAAGTCAAATATAGCCCTTGTACTTACTATATGGTGGAAATGAGGAAACTAAATTGGTAGATTAAAGTGGGAGGGAGAAGAATAACAGGTTGAATCAATATTGGAATCTGTTGCCTATCTAACTAGATAACCGCGCTCAATGCTGCTTACAATTAGTTTCGATGATTGTTGGGTGTTTTGAGGTTTGCGAATGGAACGTGTCTATTATGGTTTCCTTTTAGTTCACATACAGCGAAGTTCGCCAACATTCATTATAAATTCTTGCACCAGACTATTTATGTAATTGAACTCGGCATTACTGAGACAATGTACATATGATTGAAAATTCTCGTACTAGTACACATTTAAATTCTTACATGGAATTGTGTAATCGAGATGCGATGAGTGGTATGACATTGACAACTTTTGTTCATCTAATAATTTACTGATGTTAATTAACATGAAGTCAATCTTATTGCGTGTATTCAATGAATACTGTCGGCATTGTCAATAGAAGAGACAATATATATACAGAAAAGAAAACAGAGCTTTGTTCACAATTAAATATTATTAGGGATCGTGCAGGAGGGTAGTGAAATACAGAATATTCAGGGAAGAATCGTTGAGTGTAACTAGGTGGGGTCCGATTTCTCACAGGCAATTATAGGCGAGAGCATATGATAGTGAAAAGCTGGAGTAGAGAACGAAAGGTTGAGTGGTAGAGTTTCAAGCCCATATACAATATTCTTCTGCCTCTGGCCGTGATTACAAACTCCTGCAATTCATTGGAGCTTTTGCTTCGGCCCTTAAAATCCAACGTCGCTCCAGCTTCTTCTTTCATCCTCCATCGAGTTTTGCGAGCTTGTATAAGTGGTGATTCAACAGTTCTTCAAGCCCTCTCTTCTGCGAGTTTGGTAAGCTTTCTTTCTCAGCGTACGATGGATGTAGAGAGGCTGGATGAGATGCTGTCGCATAGATGAAAATATGGAGGGGAAATACGAAATAGAAAAAAAAAAAAACATGATGAAATAAGTTTTCATATATTGAACTCATTTTATTTTCTCTCTTTTATTTACGTGTGTCTTCGTATCACATTTTCATCTTGGCAAAGTAATGGGCAAGGCGAGATGATAAAATTGTCGATGGTGCTAGGAAGAGATAGTGAATGGGGGAGTAAGTGAGTGAGTGAGCATGAAGGAGGGTGAATTGGAAAGACGTAAAGAAGAACGCGGTCACGATGAAAATTTGATAGCTATCGACATCGCTGGTGTCGGACGTAATATAAGACAAGTGTATCTGCGATGAAGGGTGTAAATGCGACAATTTTTACTTGCAAATCCAAGTATGCTTCAAAATTCGAAAAAATAGTCTAAAATTTTATAGTATTGTATGTAACAATTCTTTCTGCCACTGGGACGAAGAAATATTCATTTTTCTCCTTTCATAACTGTAAACAAATGTTTTCATAAAACATTTGACAGGAGTTGAATTTTGCAGTGCCGCTTTACCATCCCATGCATATGTCATTCACATATTGATGCTGACCTGCTGGAATAATGCTGAAGAAAAGCAGCGTTGCCAGTGGAAACCGCATAGAAGTTCAGTCATGAGTGGCGTTCGGATGCGCGAAAAGAAAAGAGATAGAGAAGAAAGGGTGAATATCGTAGATAGAAATGTCTGTAGCCATCATGACGGACAAATAACATTTCTCAAATATAGATATGTAATTCTTTGTATAATGCTGAACGCGTTTCATTCGTGAAAGTCTATCATTGTGATGTGAAATGAATGTAGGTGACGTGTTTCATGTTAGATGCCTGCGGGCTTAGATTGAGAATTGGGCATTAACTCCTAAGTACGTATACGTGTCATTGTTGGGTTGACATCTCATACGGATGAGATAAGATGAAGTAAGGGTGGAAATGAGCAAATGACGTAGCATTTATCCACTAAAATCTTGAAAAATTGTCATTTCATTTTCCGTATATGAGAGTTCACGGCGAATTAATTTACTTTGAGATTTGAAAGTTATAAATGTAAAAATTCAGTATTCTTTCTGGAATTATCCACAGTAATAATTAATAATGATATGTGTTATCGAATCGTTTCGATAGTAACTTTTTATCATAATGATTTAACCCTCTTAAATATTCGGGCGATATTTTTTACGCTGCAAGGTCATCTTCTCGATCGATCTTCTGGGAACAGGAGTTAAGTATCGTTAGACGCAATTTAACTTCTATGTGAACTCGTTGAATATAATGGCGATGATAAAATACTTCTGTTGATAAAGTTACATATTACCATTCGGATGTAGGTGAATGCACTGAATTTGCATATGACTCGGACGTAGGATTCGGAGAATATTCCGAAATTATGTCACCACATGTGATTATTAAATCGCGTAAAGCATTTGCTAGGGAATGCTCGAGCATCTATATGTATGTATTGACTTCTGCGTCACATAAATAATCACAGCAAGGACAAAGAAAAAATGTATTTCATGAAAAGCATGAAGTGCTTCATCTCGGTGTACTAATGGCGCCTCATTACACTATTACCGTCATGTCCATTACACGTTATTTGCGTCCGATCCGAGCACGATAATAATTCCAGTTGCGGGAGCCAGCTATGAAAACATCAACAAACGATAGTCGGTGTTGAGGTTGTTGCAACAACTCTTCGTATTGTTAACATTTTTCTTTATTCGTTCTCGCGGCCATCACCATTGCGCAATAAATTCTTTTTTTTTCTCCATAATGTGCAGACGAGTAGGAAAGAAGAAAAAGATAGCGAGGGCGAGGGTGCGAACAGTCTCATAATGGTTGGCCTCCCCTGCATTCGTTGTCTGTACAATTCTTTGTCAGGCGTTTTTTTTTCAGCCCTGTTTCGCCTCTTTCTTTCTTCCTAGAACTGTCGCTTTACTCCGTATCGTCGCCTACAATCAGGAGCTTCTCTTACTTCAAAAACCGCAGGACGAGAAAAGAAAAAAGGAGAATGGATAAAAAAATGACAAAATAAAAAAGTGAAACATATAATGCAAAACGAAAGTGAGAAAGTCTGTCCCTTGAGCGATATTTTGATGGAGAAATTGTTTAGGTCTTTGTTAAATCCTCTGGATAAAGAGGTTTTTTTTTCTTTATTATTTCATTTTATGGATTACGGTATACATACGTTGGAAAAAAATGGAAGTTTTACATATTTTTGGATTAGAATCGCCCCTCCAGGAATTCATGAGCACTTCGTGATCTTTTCACTTGATAGTGGTGGAACGTAGAGGATTCTAGTGTGCGTGACTCGTTTCGGCTCATCTTTTAGAGTTGGCTGAAGGGTTAAGCCAAACTGAGTGCGCCAAGCATTTCAGACGGAGCGTGAAACGAGACGCTAGAAATTGCAGTTTACACACTGAGCATCAAGTCAGAAGACAGAGAGGGTTCTATCTACGTTTTTTAGAGCACTTCGTCTATGTTGGAGATTGTCGGAAAAGACATGTCGTTGATGCTTGTGAAGACGCATTTGTCGTTTGGAAGTCGATGGTTATATTGAGGTCTTATACAGAAGAAAAAGTTTGTGAATAAGAAATCTGTCAAAGAATTCTGTGTTGATATAAACTATAAATCCATATATATTGTCACGTGTGGAAAATTTGGCATACCGATATGTAACATCTCGAATAGTTCAACGTTACGCACTGGAGCTTCAAAAAGTGACACTTTTCCAGTGTGCAGAGCAGTTGTTTTACCTAATATTTAGTTACATTCCTGAGCTCGGAATGTTTTTAAAACAATTTCGTACTTTTAGAGTATTGTTACTAAAATTCAGAAGACAATAACCTTGATAGCTCGAAGATATGCCATGTAACTGTTATTCAAATTAACTCCCAGCTGGATAGTCGATATAGGCCAGCATAAATGAGGTGTCCGGGCGTAATTTCTCATTGATAAGCAAGGATGACATTTGCTCGTTTCTGACCAAATTGTCTTCGATGTCAACGAATGCATTAGGTCCTGAATGGACTGGACTATACAGATTTGTTCCACGTGCGATAGTACTCTCCAGAGTGCTCATGGAATACGACTGGATTCAGTAGTCTCAATCCCATAACCGAGTGAACATGTGGTGATGTATCACTGAGGTTTAGGATTTCAGTTGTGTAACTCCTGCAACTGCGGTAGCTCCTTGAATGTCTTATCATCACGTTTCAATCCTCTCACCCACACTTTATCCCCTGGCTTTTCTTCCGCTTTTCAAGTACAAATTGTTAATCGTTTTCTTACTCGGCACAGTAATGAGGTTATACTGGGTAGGAACTGTTATTTCTTTAATTTTCTTAAGTCTTATTTTCCAATGATCTTTGAAATAACTACACGAATATTTTCCCCAATCTGGACGAATAATTTCTGCAGTATATGCTGCAGATATTTCCTACAATGTAACAGAATATGCTCAATATTAAAAAAGTGAAATGATCATGCAACGGACTGAAGCGAACGGATTCGGTCTATGAATAGCCAAACTATGCTCTTACAAGAGTGCACAAGGGTATTATAAACTTCACCCAATCAATCAATTCCCTTTTGCTCTCCATTCAGAGTGCTTCATACCGACTGATGCTTCAGCTTTCTCTAATTTGTTTGATTAATAGTCAGGATCGTAAGATGAAGGCATCACATTCATGTTTGAGTCGATATATAGACAAAAAGGCTTTTAAATAAATTAACTTTACTCAAAATATTTTTTTTCTCACATGTATTTTAAGACTGATTTGTAATTAGATTTATGAAGGTATTGATGTGAGATTGCTTATACAAACATTTTAAATAAAATGATTGACGCATGTTGTGGTCACCAGTCATGGCTGTTTCCTTAACTAACAAATTTTCTTTCTATGATTCCGTTCTACATTTTCCACGATCCCACTGGTCTCGTTGTGAGCAATATCTCGGTATTCCATTCGATTCTCGAGTGTGCCAGGTGGCCATAATTTCCGTTTCCTAGTTTATGGCGTTCCGGGGTTCGCGTGGCATATCGAAAATCGCATAGGTAAAAGGGTTAACTCGAGTAAACCCCTGGGATTTTACCCTCCGTACACTCCCTAGACTTTCATTCATCTACCCTCTCTTTCGTCTTGCCCATGTTCGCCATTATGTCCGTCGTGGTCCCAATGTTTCGAGGGTCTCGTCCGTCGTGAGAGAAAGTAGATGAATTCTCCATGTGTTTCTCTTCAATATAAACTCTGTTGGGTGTAAAAAGTGTACCCTTCAATCCACTATCCCTCACTCTTCACTGACGCTACACAACGTCCGCCACAATTCGGCGTGAATCTTTAATCCGTTTCCCGCGGCTTCAGGCAAGAGGTAAAACGAATTTCCGGTGGGAAATCGAAATCGGTTAGCGATCCACTTATACAACTTTGTTAGAACTTTAAAAGCCCAGGAGGGGGTCTTTTCTCTTTCGTACATAGCTTGTTGGATAGTGGAAAAAAAAGCTTTCAAATGTTTCGTAGAGTGTGAGAAAAAGTGTAAAATGCATATATAGTTATCTATACAGGCGCTGCCGGCAAACTTGAAGCTGTTGGTGATGGATTGTTAGTTCTCGTGTTGGATTTCATCTTCCAGATTATTATCGAGTAAAATATTTGATGAAGAAAAATTTTTTGTTTACATTTTACAGTTGTTGATTTGTTTCTTGATAATTTTATTTAGTCGTCCATACCCAGAACGAAATTAAGATATATTCGGATTCATCTGATTTACAGTGATTTCGAAATTTCGAGTTGGATAAGACATTATTGCAAGGAAATTTGTTTTGGTATAAACGAAAGGCATGAGTAATTCATCATGGCATGTAGATTTATATCTTTGGATTTTAATTTTGTTGATATAAGTTCAGTGAATCGATTTATTATTACGGTAATAATTTGAGAACCTCCTTCAATTAATTTCGAATTTATATGCACAGTAGAAGGCTTCCGCCCTACTGTGCACTACTAGATTTGGTCTCATCATAAAACTACCATTCATTCTGATATTTGCATCAAATAATATTTCACCTGATCACCCAATTCCGAAAAGAATACATTCTCCGCCGTTGAATTTGCATTCTAGCTTTTTGTATCTTCTCTTATTAATCACGGATTAGGTTATTTGCATAAATCAGTGTGGGTGCGGCGAATACAATAACTGACTCATCTGTGAAACCAAAAGATATCATCTCAGACACAATGAAATTATTGCCAAATTGAAAGATAGAAAAACTCAAATCAAAAAGTTTCTCTTTAGTTTCATGAAGTAGAGCGATTCACAAAATGGGATTGCGTTATTTCTAATTTTCTCTTCTTAATCAATTTTTTTTTGCGACAAATAGAATATTATTTTTTTTTCTGTATCATATCAATTTTTTTTCTACAGATGTCTCAATTCTCAGAAGTGATTGCATTGAAATCTTAATGTGGAAAACTCGTTATTTGGCTGCCATTATCTTCATCTTTCAATTACTATTTTCTTCTACAGTCTTAAAGACTTACAAGAGAAACACTAAAAAGTAAAAGAAGATAGTGGAATATATTTTATCATAAAAATCGTTCTCTTACTCGTATCTTATTCTTATTCTCGGTTTAGAAAATTACGTGGCCGTCGCCTGAACGAGGTTTCCGCGAGTTTGCGTGCAATAACCAAGAAGATCAGGGATAACGAGACGGGTGGCAAGATTAACCCGACGAGTCTTCTCATTCTCTCATACTGCACTTTCTCGTACCGTGTTATCACCCACCACGCCCCTTTTCGGTACCCTGCTGTAAGCCGGAGGGGTATGTCGGCAGCAGAGAACATGGTAAACGCAATGGATGCTTGAATATAGATATGTTGTAATGTATGTGTGGAGGATCTTAAATGTTGAGTGAATTAGATGGATCATAATATGATGAAATGATGCTGCAGTAATTCTAAATAATTCGTTACAACGTCAGAGATGATATCTCAAGTCATAGCTAATTCTCAAAATACATATTCTGACGTACTGAATATAGTGAAATGTTGCTGATGAAACTAAAGTACAGTAAAACCTCTTCTTCTTACGGCCCCACAATGTTACGAATTTGCCCTTTTTTACGATTTATGTTCCGATTTATTTTCTGCGGTTGATAATGTCGAAATTGTAAAGAGTTGTAGCAAATCGTATATGGAAAATTGGCATTCTGAAAACCTATTACAAATTGAAACAAAAGAGACATTTTATTTACCTTGAGAATGTAAGAACATAAAAAACTTCGATCGCCTTTCCATCAGCCACCCTTAGGATTCGCGTCGACTAAATTTCGAGCAATTCGGTCAAAGGGAAAAATATGCTTGAATGATTTAACGATTTCTATATACTTTTCGGTAGATTTGTGCAGAATACACAACCCTGTGACCAAGGTTCTAGGTTGGGGGTGGTAAAAGGAGTTGGAAATTGGTATGGAAGACAGACGTGGCGTGTTGGGATATCGATCCTCTTGCTCAGGGCTTTACTACTACTATGAGCTGATATTCCCAAGTACTGAAGCTACTCCCAATCCGCATGCACATTCTTACACACTATCTTTACTAAAGTTCCAGGTTGGAATAGGTCACTATCCACATTTTCAAAGTGGTTTCTGGTTCAAAATTGTCTGTTATCACGATGTTTAATATCTTCAAACTGGATGTTACATCCTTATTCGTGTAGAGGGAGAAAATTTGGTGCGAAAAGGCGGTCTGGAGATGTTGAGAATGATGCGGAAAATAACGAGGATGTTGTAACTTTGTAGATAGCTGTTTTTACCATCTGTGCTGTGGTCGTATGAGTGCCATCAATGTAGTTATGAGTTGTTATCCGAAACTAAATTATTTTATATTATTGTTGACAACGATTACATCTACAGGGCCGCAAGAACTTTTCAAAAATATATTCGTATGGCTAATATTGTACTGACGTAACAATCAAAACTTTTTTGAGCTCATTGGGTTCGGTGATACGATTGGGTATAGATATCAAACCTCCACATAATTATTCCAAGCGATTGTTCTTGTGGTGGAAATACTTGTCTCCGAATAATAAAGCTACTTGTGGAGCAGTGTTGCACGACATGGACATGATAAGGTAGGCGTCAGTTGGCGCAGACACTGATCGAGAGCAGTGACTCTGGTGTTCGTGTTCCTCAGGTTTTATATATAGCGCCGAGCATGTTTCAGTCACTTCTTATTCAACCACTGCCCCTCTCGAGATTGTTTGCTGTATTTTTTTTCTTCACCAACTCGTATACTTTTTAGAGTTGCAATATTATCCTATCAGAGTATTCGTGAATCACCAAAAGAACTTGGAAGTTGAAGAAGTGTATGTCTACACTCGCTTTTTTTCTTTCGTGTCTTCTTTTGACAACAACTCCACAACATCACGACAGATGTACGCTGTGAGCTTACACTGCTCTTCGGAAGAGTTCATAAAATGTTTGTCAATGAAAGCTCATCATGCATACTCGACAAACTCACTAGAATTTAATCTGGCATTTTTTACTTTAGATTTTACCGGAGCATTGAGGAGTGCCGTAACAACTTTTTCAACGATAAACGAAGCAATTTTAAAGAATCATCATCTACGAGTTGGTATTTTCTCATTTTTACCAGCCCGTTTCAAAGAACGGCTGCTAAATTTGGATGATATCTCGCTCTAATTATTTGCGTTGTGTAAATAATTCACGATTATTGTTCAATGAAAGTGACGGATCAATCATCAATTAATTAATCCGTCTTCGTTTATGAGAATGGTTTAAGGTTTCTACGTCCTATTGTGTGAGCTTGTCAATTGACGGTGGAGTTTTCTGCCCTATGTAGTAGTCGCCAATCGATGACGCCACGGCGCTTTCTTTGCCTCGCACACAATTCCCCTTCGTATTCCCAACGAGAAAAGGTGGATTGTCCAATAAAAATACTTGGAACGGCACTGCAAGACCAATAAGTTCTTCGTTGTGCACCAGAAAGACTGACGTGTTTATAAAAAACAATGGGCACAATGGAAATGAAAAGTTCATGTCCAATTGTCCTCATTTCTTCGGAATAAAATAAAGCTTCATGTTTTCCGTCGCAGTATTAAAGATATTGCATTATTGCTGTCCATGACTTTCTACTATTTTATGTTTCGAAATAAAGATTGCACTGCCTCAATAGCATTCATGCGATATTGAAAATCAAATTCAAATAGAAATATTTGATCTTTGTAGGATTATTTGACAAAGTATCTTCCAGCTGGAGACGTTGGATATTTTTCTGAACAGGTTGGGACGACGTGATATTATTGATTATTCGAGAAGTGATGCTTGCAGGAGTGCACGTGCAGTACCTCAATGGATAGGTATTTCGGCAGCAATCACAGTGATATCCAAAAGACCAGCATAAGCTGTTGATGAAGATATGGTTATGTTGCTATCCGTAATCCTTGCGATTTGTCGTTTGTCCTAGGGTAAAAAACTGTTCTTGTATGCCATGACCAGGTCTAATGCCAGGGAAATATCATGCGAATTTATTTCATATAAGTAATGTCTATGCGAGAATAAATTACTGTCATGACAAGTCATATATTTGATGTTTACTCCCTCCTTTTTTCAGGTTGGAATAGGAACAATCGAGGAGGACACTTCCTGACTGTAGGAAACTGTTCGTTACACGCCATTCTCTTCCGAGAGTATCAGTCTTCGACCGTGAGGTGAGTGACCGATAAATGATTTTCTAATTAATTAACGAAATAGATATCTTTTTTAAATGAGTTTAATCGCGATGCGTTAAGCATATATAGAATTTCAGGAATCGGACAAAAGATACAGTTAACCAGACACAACATTGAATTTAGAGGGGTGATTATCCCTTTTTGAAATTTATTTCAATAGGGAAACACTCATTCAACCGCATTCTAACTCCATTTATTTTTAATCCCCCTAATTTCATCTGTTCGTTTTTTTCTCTCGTAATGGAAACTATTCCAGCTTCTCACTTGGGAGGTCACTATGTATGGGTAAAGGGGAATGGGAAGAAAATGAAATTAGTCCAGGGGAATGTCGGATTTCGTGCGAACACCCGTCGCCACGTGGAATTTCAATGGGATACCGCGACTCTCTAAAGCTGCGCAATCTCGTGGATGCCAAGCTTCCTCTTCTTACTCTCTCGCACAGAAGCCTACATATATACGTATACAACTTTAACCCCTTGCGACTTACCCAGTCTCTTCCCACTTGCAAGTTCTAGTCTTGTAGACTTCGAGAATCGTGACCGTAACCGCATTTTGAAGTTCTTTCCGGTTTTAAGTTGTGAGGTATCGATGTGTATCACTAGTCAAGAAGTATCACCCAAACTCGATTGAAATTTACTAAGCTACATGAAGGGGTAATAGGTGCTAAAGTTCATAATCTTTCATCATGTGTAACAAGTTGCCTTTCTTCATATTTTACGAATTCAACACGGGTATTATATTCATGTTATAAATGTTTAAGGAATCTCTCTGACGATATATATTCAATATAAATTCTCGTGAACTTCAGACGCTCGTTCATCTAACAATATGCGAGCCCTCCCTAATCTCTGTATTTCCCTCAATATTAATTTGATATTACAGAGACCTGCGAGCTATATTTTTAGTACTGTGGATGACTTTCGCAAGAGAGAAGCATGAATTAACAGATATGTTTTCTGAAGGATCAAAAATAAGTCAAGTTATATAGAGCTACTCATGGCATAGTTTAAGCATTTATTATTTTGCCTTCATTTCCGTTTGTGTTGAATTTGATTCGAAAGTCTTCGTGAATTAACATCCGTTAAATTGCACTCATTCGAATTGGCTGTAATATTTTTCGTGGAAAATTAAACGCAACTATCGCATTTATATTTTGAATTTATATGGTTGCTAATTATTCACCATGGAAATCACCATATAGAAGTAAAAGTGTAATATGAACAGAAAATTCTTCATAGGAATTAACACACGATCGCCCCAATTACATCTCTCTCGACAGTGGCTAATAAAATAAGTTTCACGTTGACATTAAATTATTAGTTTGGGACTGCTGAGACTTGACTCGACTGGCTGTCTGAAGGCTCATTTTCTCGCGTAAAATAACACCTGGGGGTACTTGGCGTGGTTGGACGTCCAATGTTCATTGTTGGCGAGTCTTTGATGCCAAGAATGACGTCAATGGCTTCCTAATTTCATGCATCGAGAGCAGCAGGTCGATGTTTAGCAGACGTACTACTACCACTATCGCCATTATTACCATCATACCATTAAGACTACTGTTTTGTCGTGTTTCATCTCATTCTAACCTTTGGCATTTAATTTATCGCAACTGGCTGCTTCGCTGAACCGATCTGCCCCTAAAGTTTTGTGAAAATTGAGTTTGGGAGCTTCAATGTTCCGTACATCAAACGATATTCATGTGGTGTTTTAAGGTATCCAAAATGTCGATTTCAAATTCCAGCAACGGTTGCTGCTACTACTGCATTCATATGATCATACTTCATTGATTCCTTGCAATATCATACATTCTCGCTACGATCATCGAAATATTCGACCGATCCAAGGACAGTTAAACGTAGATTATACAGTCATCGGATATTGATTATTCATTCATATTTTTAATGTTATCTCCTTTTCAAAACCTTCATTCTTATCACTATGCCCACTCCAGGGATATCGCCGAATGACGGAAAATTTTCCTTCAGTAATGATGATGAAGAGAAAATTTATATCATGTTATTCATTTTTTTCTGCTGTCAAAGATGAAGATAAGTGAAGGTGATGGAGTTGGGGCTGGCGCTTGACTGCCATATTTCGCTCGCTTCAACGTCCAATCTCCCACTGCCTCGCACAAATTACCTCATAGTCTCCGTCACTTAGAGAAGAGGAGGATGTCGTCCAATGGGTTGACATCAGTGTCGCTGTTACTCGCAAGGGAAATTCAATTTTCGTCACCCACGAGAATAGGAATCAACTTAACGAGTTACTGAATTGGGTTATGTGCGGGACAAAAGAACACTGAATATTCATGTGACTCGAATGAAATAGTCAACAATTCACAAGACTTATTCTTATTACTGACCTACCGCTACGTTTTTATCATTGCGATATTTTCAGAGCTAAATATTTGCTTTTTAATTATCATTTTAATTTGCAATTTACACAGCTCTGTGGTCGAATAAATTTTCCGGGGTTTTCAGTGGGTTGATATTTAATTTTTATCAATGGTGTTGATGAGTCCGTGCAAATAATCGCGAATAAATGATAAACTGAGTGATCCATGTATGAGTGATACTGCTGATGCATCGAGCGAGAGGTTTTTAATCCATTTTAGTATAACACAGCTTCAAAATCTTTCGGCGTTCGATGCGATTACATTGATATGTGGGCCCCTAACTTCGCTTTATAATATTTATATTAAATATCAATATTTGTATATTTCGTCATTTGATAAACCGATCGTGAATAATTCACTATTTTTCGGGCTATCATATACGATATTGCCATTCCTGTTATTCTTCTGTTCACTTCCATATTTTGTTGAACTCTGTTCGATGAGGAAATTTTGTCCTCTAGATAGTTACATGCGCATTCATTTGATTGGGAATATTTCAATCATGGAGGTCACTAGGATACATATACAGTTTGGATGAATCCCTATGCTGTAAAGTGAATGGTGAGATATTTTTTCACATAAGTAGAAGGGAAATGAATCGCATTTGATTTTCTACAAAATAGTAAAATCAATTGAAACTTTTGAATACATTTCCATAAATATCAATTGAATAAATACGAATAGTTTATAGAGTTGATTATTTGTGAATTAATGGATGGTGTGTTGTTTTAATTATAAATGTATGAAATCATATAGGAAATATATAGGGAGATTTAAACGCAATTATATAACGTTGGCTGGTGAGATTAGCTAATTAGCAATTAGCGTCAGGCGACATAGTATGGCTACCTTGGATGAATGTGATGTCCGCGTGTGTTAACATCCTCGTCGACATTCACCACCACGAATTTCCGTCCTGTATCTCGTATTCCCATTTTATAGGCGTTTGTTTTACATGAAATTCACTTTGATGATTTACAATTTCGCGTTAATGCAAATCGAAATTCCTCATTCTCATTCAATTCACGTCAATCGTGAAAAATTCAATTGATAATCCACTCAATGTATCATTGTCCGATATAATTCGCTATGAATTTTTCATCGGTGAGAAATAGATGGATATTAATAACATGACGACCGACCAAAATTGGATAACGATGATTGAATGAATTATGAATCTATCGATGGGGTTAGGAACAAATGATGGATGTGCGTGTAATGTTTCTGAGTTTTCAATGAATTTCGTTTCTACGCATAGTCAATCTCGATAAGTTGCATGAATTTGATCATGTAGCATAAAATTGTTTGATCATCAAAACATTGATGAAAAATTGTATTGAATCAATTCATTTTGAATCCTTCAGTTTGTGATCAGTCAGTAACAATTTCAATTTCGAAACAACTTATCATCAAAATATAATTTGTTCAGTTTGAATATGGAAATTATGGGCGTTTGGATGTGATACGTTGGAAGAAAAAAATTTACACGATTGCCATGACCTCAAAATAGAAAGGGGGACCCCAGGTAGTATGTGAATTATTGAGAATAATAACAAATTGGAATGATGAAGAGAAAGGAAAAAAATTTTCTTTGAGTAAACATCAATGGAATAACAAGTATCCGTATATATATATGTATATACATATATATATCCGAAGGTTCTTGTGGTTCACGATAGTAGACTGGCCAAGAAAATACTGGAAGGAGAGAGAATTAAGAAGCGAGCCAGTGCAAAACCGTCGGGTAATGGAAACGTAAAAGGTTTGCTTTGCTTTAGTTATTCTTGACTGGTACGAAAGTGGAACGAAGAGAGAACGCACGTGCAATGGCGCAAGTACTAGAAGAAAACTAAATGCTTTTGCGATAAAACTCAGTACCTATATACCAGTCTCTCTTTGTCCTCCACCTTTGCGTTCTATTGCTCACAAGGGCTATGGAATTTTATATACATTCATCTGCAAATAATAATTTTCTACCTCTGAATGGGGGACACTTACATGTTGATTTTGAATTTTGTTTGTATACACTGAGTGCGCTATTTTTCACAATGCATTCCGGTACAGCAGAATTTATTGACTCTGATATAAAACGTTTGGATTTTAAATTGTACGCCGTCGGAAAGTCTATTTATAGAAGTTCACTATCCCGTTACATCACGAATTGCAAATTATATATTACGTTACTAACTGCCAGCATTTTATAACTAATTAATATTCTCTAGATCTGTTATGACACGCAATAGTTTCAATCCTCAGGTTTACTGAGAAATTCAAGATTGTTTTCTAACTTCGTTCTAATAAAATTCGAAATATATAAAAATTATTTCTATATCTATTTTGCTTTTCCAGTATAATAATGTATACACATATCCTTATAATCGTATACAGCGCACACCAATGTGGTAAATTTGCGGTCTCCCCAATATCGCACGATCAACAATTATTAACTGTCACTGTCGAATGCTGGCGAAAAATGATCAATAACGTATCGCACTGCTGCTTCTTTAATTATGAGAATTAATTACTATTTTTCCATTCTCCACTTTTTCATATCAGCCCCATAAATCAACATTTCATTATTAATAATTCAATTAATTGATATATATATTTGGATTCAATCGCAATACATCAACTATTTTTTTTCTGTATTGAATAATCCGTAGAATTTAATGAACAAAACTGGTTTATTCGAAGAATAATTATCACATCAGGATAAAACTAATACTATAATGACTTCCGGATCAATTCTTAAAACAACGCAATGCCTGAAGTGAACGTGCGTTTATGCCTGTTCTTCATCTATAAATGCATATGCCAACTGCACTAGCACAATTTATGGGGGGTTCCGACAAGGTAGTAAATAGTCCTCTTGAGCACGAATGTTTCGTAGTTTGAAGGACTGAAGGGTTGGCTATAGCTGTATTCCTATATATGTATACGTGTATACATGGAGGATATATATAAATATATACAAGGACGAGTGCGACAAGGAGCATGCGACGAAGGAACCTGAGTTACTTCCGGTGATCCACTTTGATCCAACAAGAAATATCGCGAGAGAGTGTATAACTATGTAGGGAGCTGGTGGTCAGCTCTCACTCCTGTTTCGTCCATGTATCTATATGTCGACATCATATATAACATGCAGTACAGTAGTCTAGATATATGTATGGTAGTCGAGCGAAAGCAGATGGACAAGGAGATGCCAAACTGGGATAATCTACTATACATCGACCAATCGTATCGGATGATAACCTTTCCATTAATCAAATTGTCTTTCTTGTTATCTTTCTCTGTTTCTTTTTCTCTGTTTGCTGATATAGATTGATAAACATTAATGACTAAGTGCAAAGTTCTAACACGAATTACAATTCGTTCTTTATGTTCATGTCGAGAATTATTGAGTACGTAATCGCGCATTAGTGATGAAGATTAGTGTAGAAGTGGGTGAAATTTTACAGTAATTGGTTTAGTTTTTCTCGCATATAGGAGGGGTTAATTGACTGTCTCATTTCTGATACAAAATGAATTTAATAGTTGGATTAATATTATTATCTTTTTTCTTCAACTCTTAATGTTGATTATGAATGTAAATAAATATTTTTGTATATTTAATTCAGTGACAGAAGTTGAAGCTCTCATGAGACACTTATACTGGCACTCAAGAGGGCGAATTTGCAGAATGCATGCACCATCGCGACCTGGGTACTCGTGGCATTTTCATCTGTCTTACCCCGGCCACCTCTCAAGTCTCATCTCACACCTATTCAACATGAAGCAAATCATATTGAGCGAGAGTATGTACAACTGTACAGCATATACTGATACATGTACATATTTTCCCCCGCGGACTCACGAGTGGCATTTCCGACTTGACGTGAAAGCTATATATGTATATGTATATACACCTGAGAGTTTCTCCAGGAAACTTTCGCATTTCAGACGCTTCCGGAAGACGCTCTCCTTTCAACCTGCACCCTCCTCACGTTCTCTTCAATCCTCATTTCTCACCCCACTTTTTCGCGTCCTCCCGTTCTTCGTCCTTTCCACGTTCACTCCTCGCCATGTCGTAACATACTAGACCATTATTTTCCCTCGCGTATTTCGCGTAAAACCCGACGAACTTGAGTATACATACGTCTATGAGAAACGAAGTAAGACAAATGTGTCCCAGGTGTCGTCGTCAGACCAAGAAAAATCGAGTCCTACGACTTTACACCAACTTTGTTACGACTTATTCGTCCCTTTCTTCTTATGGATACATTTATGTACTGTTTATTCTTTTTTTTTTTTTTTTCCGTCGTATAGTTTGTTTTAGGTCGATTGAAATCTCTTAGGAAGGGAAAATATGAAGATTCTTGAACGAAAGGATAATTTTGTGATTCAAACAAGAATATATTTAGTTTTCAAATCCAATAAAGAGCCGTTGGGGGCTTGAGGGAAACTCTGAGGGAAGTAATTTCCTAAGTATTTGAATTCTATTTTTAATCCAAAGAAATATTATCGCCTGATTTGAATTTATTCTTAACATGAAATCAAGTTTACCTCTACTGTATGTAGAAATACAAACCAACTATGAAAGGTTCATTAAAGGAAAAGGCATCATGTTACTCAAATATCTCTGACGCTCAACGTACACACGATCATTACACACGACCCCTGACTGCATCAACAGTGTATTCGTGTACATAAAATTGTGAATGGGTGCAATGTCTCAGTACCACTGAATTCCATAGGTGGCTGGCACTCGTTCGACTCCAATTAGCTACGATGGAGGACACACAAAGCCACACGGTGTTATTATCGAAGCGGAGTTTCCATCAGTGAGTTAGTGCATAGTGCACAACTCTCGAATGCATAGCTCGACAAGCGTCGTTATGGGCTCTATCGAGACAAGGGTGGCGCGACTCCTTGAAATTCATTATTTACACTCTCTTGTATTCAAATACAAGAAAAAAATACAATATAAAAACTCGTCTACAATCTGATAAATTACAATCGTAACAGACAATTTACATTGATCCCAATCGTCTTAAGTAGAAAAAGTTTCACTGTATTAGATACGGGATTTTTCCTAATTATTAGTATCAAGAATTTCGATTCCCTCTTTGAGAGAATAATTTCATCTGAGCAGCTCTCCCTAAGGAAATTTCACGCGTGCCTCAACGTGTCAAGAATGTATTATAAACTCGCGAGGAAATTATCTTCACGCTTTTTTCTTTTTCTGCTTTCATATCGTATATTATTCTGTACAATATCCAGAGAGATATTTTCAGATTACTCTGCAACACTATTACTTTATTCGTCGCGTTGTATACCTAGATATGTCTCGTGCAAGATCTTTGACACGTACTAATTGTTAGGGGGGTTGTACCAGTATGGTTCATGCGTGCACTTAGCGTCACCCAAAGCCTCTGGGATATCAAGCGTTGGGGGCAACATGGAGGATCACACAGTGAGGTCTGGGGTGCACCTGCTGGATATCCCCTATCGACGTACCCGGATTTAATGCTCGCCACAATTAATGACCATTCCCCTTCTGCTCCAGTACACACCATGTGTTTGTGTGTATTCGTGAATATTTCTAATTGTGCGTGTGTGTGCTTCTCTAACCAACCTCGTGCCGCTCGCTTGTATACATGTACACATACGTATTAAACCCCTCGCTCAATTGCGGATTACTGACACGCACACGCGTTTCACTATGAGCCTTATGAAACGTCAAACTGGTTCTCAACCTTCTATTTCAGTTCATTGGCTTGGTAAGAAGCAGAAGCGATGACTTGTGGTTCTTTAAATGAAGTCTTATTGAGTGTGTCTGAATTAGTTCCAGAATCAATTCTAGAATCAATTAGAATGAACAAAAGTCTCAGGGTTAATCATGGTTCAATTATAAGGTTTGTTAATTCAACATGTATAGAACTCAACGCGACATTCAATAACATTGAGAAAAATAACTTCATCCACGACAATATCGATTTTGCTTAACTTTTCATAGAGCTTTCTCATTCCCTTCTTCATTCTCGTTGTCTTTCAATGTGAATGAGATGTACGGTGGTTGTATATGAGTGCGTGTGAGGCAAAAGCCATTTCCAACATCATGAGTCAGGGAATACAAAGCATCATGTCGGGCCTATCCCCTTTTCTCACAGTCTCTGATGCTCTTGGACATAATGTATTGATAAATCGATTGTGCATCACAGAGTATTATATGCATATGAGTTTGTGCAACGAGAGTAAATGGCGTGAGCTTGGTTTGGGTGTGTGTAAGTGTGAGTGTATCTCTGTTAGAGTGCAACACATTTGCACGCTGCAAATCCACGAGACAGCTTATAACGATGTCGAAAGCGTCGCCGCGAGATAAATAAAATAACGAACAAGAGCTATATACGTGGACTCACTGAAATCCCGGATGTGGGAGAGAAAATTAAAAAAGTAATGGTCAACATAAAGTAGTATGCAATTACTCGTTATTCGTTTGTTGTCGTTATTATTGTTGTTCATATTTTCCATGTTTTGTTGTTTGTTCATAATTAATGTTCAAATATGTATATGCACCCCGAAGGGGAAATGAAAAAAGCCGTTAATTAAATTTGGTTCTGTTTATTTTTTTCATTTTTGTACAATGTTCCTTGTGTAGATGAAACGAAAGATTATTGTCGCTACTTTGTAATGTTTTTCGCAATGTTTTATGCATAAATTTATTAGCTGAATTGCATTAATATCAATTCTGCATTCGCAAATGCAATAGAGAGTTTACAGGGCAGACAATGCATAAAGGAAAACAATATATATGTATTAAAGGGGGTAAAAGCTTTGTCCACAACTCTTATCCGCTGTTCATTTCCCTCTGACAAAAACGGATTTGAAGAATTCGTTCGTACGTAGCTAGTTGGAGAGGATTGAACGAAGAAGCGAGAATTCTGTGTGAAATTGAGGAAAGAAAATAAAAACAATAAGTGAAAATCGAGACTGGAGTGTTCTCTTTGGTTTTCACTCTCCTGTAAAGTCTGTTGTTTGTGGCAACCAAATCGAGAGAATGGAAGTGGGCGTGGGTATAGATTTGTCGTGCACAAACAAATGGATGCAAGCTTTTATGCAAGAATGTATGTACTTCTTCTGCTTCAACCCCTCATCATTATCTTTTCATCTTTTTAAGAACACCGTTTCGCTATTCTCCTTTCTCATTTTTTCGGTCTCATTTCTTTATTGTTTGCCCATCCATTGTTATGTTGAAGATGTATTATTCGGAAACGCTAAATGTGTTCACAATGTCGCGTTTGAAATTCGATGTTATCATATTTTATCATCATTATACAATGCAATTCCAACCCTTTTTTGTACATGCCTGGTTGGGTGAAATATTCACTGTTCATTTCACCGTGAATTATTTTAATTAATGATGATAATTGATTGCTTCAATTAATTGTTATATGGATTCCATTGTTATCAAGAGGGAAAAAATGTTCAATGGTACATTGAAAGTGCAATTCATTCATTCATTATATAGACGTTATGAGTGAACTAAAAGTAAATTAAAAAGAAACAATAACGAATAGTTTAATATCGAATAAATGAGTACATTAGAACATGATTCAACTTTATCCCTTATCAATTCAACAAATCGAACTAATGAATTTATATATTCATTATTTCTTATTCCCCCTCGTATCGCGATTAGTTTCATATGAAATTGTTCCTTGAATTAATTATGTAAATGATGATTGAATTAATAATTAATGAAATAAAAGTCATTTGTTTTATTTCGTTTCAAAGTGATAAATGAACAGAGTTTGTTTGTGGAAATGACTTAGAAATATCTATAATCACGAAATGACTGAGAAAGCAATAACGATGAAATTATAATTAATTATAAAACGAATGGTATAGAGACATGCAAATATGAAAATTAATTATGAGTATAAAGGGCGTGTTGTGTACGTTTGTTTTGCATCTTCGCCCTTTTCTCGTTACCTTCCTTAACATCTTGTACAATCATCTTCTCCTAACTTCGCAACCACATATATACAGAATACATTTTCGACGCGACAAAATTGCCAAATACTCAAGACGACGACCTGAATGTAAAATTCAACTCCATCGTATTCCGATTTCTTGCTATATTTCAGGAAGATTCGCCTCGTACGATTCTATCTCAACTGGGTTATTCATTTTGCTCTTGGATTATTTTTCTTGTACCATATTCACAGATATTGATGAAGGAGTTGGCGTGAAATTTCATATATTAAAGTGAGACGTGGCACAAAGCGCTGCGAAGTCATCATTGAAAATCTTTTTCCACACATTTCATCCCTTTATATCCGTTGAAAGAAGTATGAGACGAGAAAAAAAATATTGGTTTTAGATTATTTTATCGCGTGCAGCAGATGAATTTATTGAGTTTGTGATTTTGATTCATCATCGAATTAAAATCTAACTTTGTTCATCATAATGATGAATACGCCGTCAAAATCTATCATTGATTTTTATTGTCAGTACTATTATACTGCAGTTTCTCTTCAATTGTTTTTATCTCGGGTTTTTATCATCATCTACTCACCGAGCAACAGCACCAAGCGACAGCACCCTATTTCCATAGACGGGATTATAAAAATTTTCTTCTATATGATGAGCAAAAAGGTTTTATTGAGGTAGCGTATAAGTCGACGGTTTTCTGTATAGTAAAGTAGAAAAGGGAACGATTTAAATATATCCGCAGTTGGATTTACCAGCTGATATATATACACGGGAATAGGCATGTTCCTGAGGGAAAATGTATGTGGAAATGAAGCGAGAGGAATGCGCAAAGGAAAATGAATATAAAGAAATGGATGAAAGAAGTCGCGCGTTGTTCTATGGAACAATGGAAACCCATCACATGAACATATCTCGTAGTCTGTTGTCTCTTGGTTTTAGTTCTGCATTGACAAATACAACGAACAAAGTGCCTCTGAAGTTGTGTATGTGTATATTATATTTATATTTATATTTATAAAATGAGAAGACTGGTTGTGTCTTGGATGAAGAATGAAGGAAAAAAAAAAAATTGAGAGATATGAAGTGGATATGGAGGAAAGAGGAATACGAAAAATGTCGCCTCTCTCTGGTTTGTCCGTCTCGGAGAATTTTCAATTCTCGTTAAAACGAACATTTCTCCATTCGTGCGCAGCGAAAACGTGCTGAGACCATAGCATGAGATACAATGCAGGACGTGGTGGGATGAGATGGGTGAGAGAACGAGAAAGTTTGTTTGTTTTACTTCCAATGTGTATACATGCAGGGGTGAGTTGGGCAAGATCGCCTACAGTAGAATTTTTTTCAGAAAGACAAGAGTGAATTGTGCTTTATTCTCATGTGAATCTGTATGGTCTATGTGTTATGAAATTCTATTTGCATTGCTCATTATTATGCTACATTTGAAGCGACGACGAATATTTTCATTTGTAGGTTTTATTATTGTATGGAGTGTGGATTCGTTGTTCATTTGACGTTTCTGTTGATTCAATCAAACACGAACTCATATACCATTCTCCAATTTGTTTTTTATGTTACCATTTTTTTCTGGTTCTTCAAATTCTCCAGTTGGGATATTTTATTGGAGGAAAAATTATACAAAAGGGTCACGTTTTCCCTGTCTTAATGAATAATTTTATTTTATTCTGCAAAAGTAGTAGGAATGAGTGATTATACTTACTTGTGATTGAGAATTATTGAGAATAGAAAATCAACCAACTTATCTCATATACTCAGTGAAATTTCCCCATTCCGAATATAATTGGGTGATACGTTGAGTGATAAGAGAATTGTCTCACTGTTGCCATAGTGATATGAAATTTCAATAAGGAGGAATATAATGATGCACGTAATAATGATATTATATTTCAAGCACTAGATGCCCCTATTGTCGATTTTCAATTGTTCATCAGCAGGAAAAAATTGAGAAGAAATAGCAGGGCATCAGAAAATAAGTACCTACTGTTGGGGTACTTTTATTATCACAATCGTTTATTTCCTCTGAAACGCAATGGCAATTCCATTTGTTTGCCTTCGAGACCAGAAACTAACTTGGCCGATTTGCTGGTACAGAACGGCTGCAGAAGAAGGCTGGTTCATGGTGAACTTGTTTCTGGCTTTGACACCTTTATCCACTTGAATATTACCCGAAGTGAAATTAAACTGAAAGAGCCCACTTTTTGAAGGGAAATTGTGAGCCGACAATAATGGCAATAGTAATAATAATAACACTTATAATAATACACGGAGGGATGGTTTTCATTCGATGACCACAGCGATGGAATAAACTGGATTATGTCCAAACTGGATTGAAAATTCGTTGAAACAAAAAAACTAAATCTGGGAAATTGAACTGGAAAAGAAACAGTTGATGGATTAAATTGCCTGCGGTGAATTCCTCACTGTCTGTGTAAAAGGCCTGGTAGATTGAGGGTAAAATCAGCAATTTATTGAGTACAATCGTGAGGCATCCAGTCGCCCTTTCACTCAATTATCACTGAGTTCGCAACTTTCCGCTCATTTCTCCCTTAACTTTTTCACCATCTCTGTTGTTCCTTTTTTTTCTTTCATTTTCGATCACATAATATTCCTCTTTTCTACTCTAGGAAAAAGTACAATGAAGAGGATTTATGAAAGTTGTAGAGAACTTACATGAAAAAAAATGTAGAATTTTTGAAGTGAAATTAATGTAGACTGTTTGACCTCCTACTCGCTGAATCTTGTCTGTGCTTACATTTTGCTTCGTTCGCCAATAGAATAATGTTGATGCTATTGCATCCGATACTCCCTCATTATGAGAAAGGATAAAAGACTCTTCTGAAAGATAAAAGCAAGATATATATAGATACGTACACATGCACACAAGCATACACAGATGCAGTCTATCCATGGTGACTAATGATTTACCCCTGTAGTTTCTTTACTTCTCATCCTTTTTCTCTCCGTTTTATTCTGTCGTTTAAATCGCTCGACTGGTCCGGTGATTATTTTATCTCAATTGCAGACGAACCTTAAACGGCGTTGGAATATCATGATAGTGTATGAAAAGTATTCCGAATGAGAAAGAAAAGATTCATCACCGTGTTATTTGCTGTGAATTTAACAAAGTATAATTAGAAAAGATATTTTTCCATGATAATTTATACGACACTCCTTATCCTATTCTAATTGTGTAAATAAGAGTCCCATTAAATTGGTTTTGCATTAGATCATACCTGATGTATAAGTTGAATATGTATCGGCAAATGAAATTACAATTGTAGTTTTTCAACTCTTTTTTCAACTGTAAGTGAATTTATGAGGAATTTTAATTAGATTTTCTATCTCACCTAGACTAAAAAAATGTTTGGCTCGAGCCACAGTTAACGTTCATGAACACGAAAAAAGCCATTGCTGTTGTGATTACCAGACTCATTAAATTATGTGTTAATGTTTTTATAACAATGCGCATTGTTTTCTTCAATTATTTATTCCAGCGCACTTCAAATCGTAATTAGAACTACACAGTTTTTCCTATGCAGTTTTCGATTTCAGAAATAAATTCTTGCGTATCATCCGAATTTCATGAAGAAAGTCTGATAATATGAATGAAAGATTGAATGAACTAAAAGTACGTGACAATGAACAGAAAAAAACTATCATACAATTAAATATAGATTGCCGAGTTTTTGGAGGTTAATTTGGAATGATATAAAAGAAAAATAGAGGAGAAATTTTGTTCAACAATTATATTTCTCCATAACGATACCATAACATTTGAATACAATTCCTAATTTACTCGTTACAATTGTAAGAGTGTTTCATTGGTTTACTCTGTAGTACTTTTCATTGTCCCAGGAATAACAGCAAACAAAAAGTAATTTTGTATATACAATGAAACTGTGAGGTAACTGAGAAACATTCGCTTAATAGTGAGGTGAGTCTACTTTTCTTTTTCACCACCCACAGTCGCACAAACCCCGCAGTAAAACCACATTGTATATAAGTACACTAAAGCGATAATTACATCAATAGAGTATCCACACTGTATATTCTTATCGATATTGCAGTCATGAGTTCAGTAGAAGTAAATGTATTTATATCCCTGGATATAAAGATATAAAGAACTGTAAGAAATAAATAGAGGGAAACGTTCAGAGCGCATAATATACCAGAGGGGAGAGAAAGAATAAAAAAAATCACCGTGTCATTTTATGTATGTATAAATGGTACCTTGAGCTTACAATTGTGTTCTCACATTTATTTGTCCAACAAAATTACGACTCGATCAAAGTCTGTTGTACGTCGCTTATCTAGGTCATGTAGATATTCAAAACTACAGGTTTGTAAATGTGTTGGCAGGTATATATAATCCTCATTAATGCACTTTCATTCTATCACGGAAATGCGTGTTAACATGTTGATAGATATGAAGCAGCCGATTCTTGATCAATCGTATAAACTCGGATGTGAAGTATCAATCTTAGTCCAAGAGAATTAGGAAAGGAATAAATAATTGTGTAATTCCAGTTTCTATTTCGAGATATCTTGGGAAAATCAAGGTTCATGATTGTAAAATTTATCAAGAATTAGAATCTTCATGTGTAAATATAATAGAATTTTCTACCGCATTTGGATATAAATGAGTTATGGGGCTGCATAGTAATAAGTGAGGGAATATTATGTTGTCCATTTTTCATTCATTCGTTATAAATTCCTGTTCTATTATGAAAATTATATATTGGGAAGAATTAAGGTGAGGTTGGAGAGAAAATTTTATTTTTAATGATGGTTCTGTTCTTCAGTTATTCATAGAGTAAAAATTTTCTATAATAATAGAGATAGTTTGGACTAGTTATGTAATTAGTTCCATTAATTCAATTCTTTTTCGACTGAATGGGATAATCTAAATACTTCGATACGCTGACACGATGTGATGAAGAGTTCAGTTTTGTTAGTTAGACGTCAGGCGTATCAAAAAATCGAATCACCGTGCGTATCGATTTTCGTATTTTATGTAATAATGTAGTATTTACGTATTGAGTAGGCCAATTATGCACGTTTAATTCGATTTATTTGCTTCTACTCGGGATAACTTTATTCTGTTTTATATTAAATGAATTATTAAAACGATATTCATAATTCATCAGAAAGTTTGGGAAGAAGATAAAATCTTAATCTCTTTTGTATATTCATTAATTAAATTTAATCGGTTCAGTTTGATTAGTGACTTAAGTTGGAGATCTGATTGATTTTCTTACCCCAGAATTATCACCCCATTATCATCAATGACGCAACAAATGGGTTGTAGGTATTTCAATTTGGTTAGGAGAAGGAAAGAGGTTCGCTGACGATTCAATTCACGAATAATGAATATTTTATCTTGATGTAAATATACTTATGAATCGTAAAAGAATTATCTTTCAACTAAAAAAAAAAAATATAAGTTGATCTAAATGAAATATTTATGAATTTGAAAAAGTAGTTTCCGCAGCTGTGCAATTGTATACAATTCAATTCGGGAATTATTGAACTTGCAATCAACTGTTTATATATATCCAATAATGAAAAACAGAATTGTAAAAAAAAAATAAAGTCTCTGGTATTGATTGAGCTTCCAAGCAATGGTCAGTTTCTCTCTCGTTTTCCCCCTTGATTCGAACGGGAACTACAATTAGGTTACTGTTCAATCACAGAATTTTATACAGGTGCACTTTCGCCCCTATAAACCATTTCATCAATTATATAGATGTCGATGAAACGCGAACATATCGTTAGTTTTCGTTGATGTTTAGTATGATAAAGCAGACAAGCACCGTCAACTTTAATTTTATTTTATTGAATTTTATACTATGCACACAAGAACAATCTCGTTGTGTTTATCATCTCACATCATCATTAATATATCCTTGTAAGTGAGGATAAAAGATGGTGAGTTTATAATATATCAAATAACAATCAAACCACTGTGAAAAGTATGAGTGAGCCACTAACAACACTTGCATAAAGTCGCAACATAATTTGCGCTCAACAAAAAAACTTATAGCGTGGTGTTCATCAATTATTTATTGACATAATTTATGTCTATGTCCGTCTTTATTTACTTCTTTCATAAACTCTTAAGACTTTCCTCATGCACAACTATTTTTTTTATCACCACCAACATCTTATCAAACTTTTGATATGAAAACTTGTATAGTTTCTTTGAAGTTTTCGCGTTTTTTTTTCTCATTCTATTCTTTCCTTTTACACATTTGCACTGATGGAATTTCTCATAGTGATGGGGTGAAAAAAAATTGGATGATAACCCTCAGTACATATAATTACATAAATATATACATGTATATATGGATACGTATGTTTACGTGCACGGATAGAATCTCGAAATAAATTATACAACGAATGGATGAAATACGGAATTTACGTTTGACCATTCATTAAAATGAAATAATAAATGGGGGAATATATTTTTCCAACGAAACAAATTCATTCAGTTGGAAGTAATTTCTACCACATGTGCACACTCACACTGAAGTCATACTAAATACACAGAGAAATGAACACACGGGTGTTTGAATTTTTTCTCTGATTCAAACGTAAATATCTGGAAAAAAAAGCACTATGTGATGTAATCTAGGTAATGCGCTTTTACATGGCTATACGCGCATTACACATACGACTTTTTCCCAACTCTCTACACTCCTCCACTTCCATTCACCTGTTTGGGTTGCGAGCCAAATTGATCTTTTATATATGTATGTCTCTAACTGTATAGTTTAACGTAAATTGCACAATTTCAAGCAGAAATAATTATCATTGTTAAAATACAATATGCAGGTATAAACATGTACAATTTCGTTTCTGTCGTCGCCCGCATAATTATTTTTAATTAACGCACCCGTAATGAACGTCGAGATCAATTAACCATTACTGAGTTATTGATTATGTATGGTGTGTACGTAGGACAGAATAATGTTGCATATGTATATAGGGGAAGTGATTGAGAACATTTGAAAATTAACGACGCGTTTCGTTTGCCAAAACACGTTATTGTTTTTCATCCAACAGTTGCAAGCACGAGTTATTTTCCTGCTGCCCTTGCGCGATGTATACAATGATCGTTATATATATGGTGCTCGTTTGTTCGATGGATTCGGTTTTACAGTTCGATAACTGCGTCTCCATACCAACGGAACAATGTGATTATAACTGGTGTTTTTTGTTTTTTCTCTCTTTCTATTTGAGCAGAGAGAATTAGCAAATGGCATAAAGAGCAGAGAAACCTCTTTGTTGTATTCATTAAACCATTCTCGTTTCACAAATTCCAGTTATTATGTCGACTGACATAATTCTATTTAATCTAATCGGACATTCATCCAAACATTCACTTCAATAGAGTAAAGCTTCATACATAAAATACGTCGCTACTCATAAATATTGGCATTTCAAAACCTTTATGCGTAATCGCAGTGAGAGGAGTTTATTAGGCCGAGATGAATATGCTAGTTCGATAGCTTTTAATGAATATTGATTGAGGAAATAATACATGAAAGGTACTTTGAAGCGTAAATTTAGGCATACAATTGGATAATGAGGAATCCAGCGAAATTCAAATAATAGAAGTGACAATACAATTGTTGTGAATGTGGATTTTTGTTGTTATATTACGAATATTTGAGATGATGGGATGGAAGATAGGATTTTTTTTCCGACCATATTATGATGGAACTGCTCAGCCGAATTGATTGGCAGCAGAAACAAAATTATCAGGTGAAAATATTGAAGAATTTTTTGAGTGACACAAACCGAGTTTTTACATCATCACATTGGCATTTAATTGGCGCAATGTTTCATGAATTCAAACCTTGATTAATGAGACGTTAAATTCGGTAATGAAATGACTTTCACTCGAATAAAAATCAGTATGTTTTTCACGATCTCCGTAATTGACACTTGATATTCAACCATAAATAATATTCAAAGTGGATAAACGTATGAAAATTTAATTTCTAGAATATTTTACTTTGACGTTCTACTTTACCATGACGCTTATGAATCAAGCGAATGTACATTAATAGTGGCCGTATCACGTCTAAAATTAATATGGAGTATTTTTGGTGCGATCTGCATATGTTAATGTCTGAAAGAATGACTTATCATAATTAACATTAACAGAATGGAGACATAAAAATCCAGTTGAAAAATAATATCAACTATATATGATATTATAACTTCCACATCATTCCAGTTCTTCATATTCTACCACAAGATTGATAATGTTGCAAGACTCCTTTTTTGCGTCAGTTCTTGCAGTTCTGCTTCTCTTTGCGCCCACTAGAGTTTTTTTTCCGCATTCGCAAAGCTCTATACACTCAGACCAATATATGGATTGACTAGTTTTTTTAAATATTCATCGGAGTCATAAAATATACCGCAAAAGTTTCGTACTACACCTATGCAAAAAACAAAAACGAAACTGCCAGAGTTGTTACAAGTGCATGTTAATTCAGGCATTCAAATTTCCCAGATGGTTATACACGTACCTGATTGAAATTTTGAATAAAATAAACATAAAAGGGAGAAAAAAAACACCCCCGTTTCATGAGTTGCGAAAAAAGAATGTAAAAATTTGCTAGTTAATAGAGAACTATCATCCGGTGCCACTATAAATATTCCACCAGGCTCTACACTTTTGTTTTTTGTTCTTCTCTCTACAGTTCTTTCTTTTTTCCGTTTTTTTTTTTTTGAAACTATACTTCCTCTTTGTTTTGCCTGCCGCAGTGATGCCAAGCCGCTGTCGAGCGAACGCAACTCATGCATTTATTCTCTTTAATTACGAGAAACTGCAATCGAAAAATTTTTACCCCCACGTCGTTTTTCAATTTTTATTTACTTCACGTGTCATTTATTCATCGTCACCCTCCACATAATTGAGTTTCTGTTTCGACGTACATTTATTGTGTATGATTAGAACGATGAGTAAATCGATGAATGAATAATAGAGGAATATGAATGAAAGGGTTTATTTGAAAGTGAGTAAAGTCGGCTTTTATGTTTCGGAAGTTTTCGATGACAATGGTAATGGTAAAATAATTGTCTTTAGTTTTTGATTGTATCTTATTTGTTTGCCTACTATTTACACCTCGTGAATTATTGAAATGGAAGAAGCGGAAAATCCTTTAGTTGCTTCTTCAGATTCATCTCCAGCGTACGCACTCACTCTACGCTATTCTTTCTCCTACACTTGCCAAAAGCTCTATAGTCTCCCGCAGACTGGTTCCTTCGTTACTCATGCATTTATTCACTCTCATTACGAACGCCCGAGTTATTTCAAGCGTCACACCCGTTCTATATACCCCGTTATTTCTCATCTCGAGTTCTTTTGAAATAGTGGATTATGAAACATTCCAAAATTTTCTTTAATGAATAATTAAAAGTACTTTATTACTCGAAGAAAACTCAGCAAACACTTGGAATCGATATATTTAAACATAGTTGTCATTTGGAAAGCAAAGTAAACCAATTTGACAATTAGTGGCTTAAGTGGAAATGAGAGAAATGAAGTTCCATTTACTATCACAAAGATGAGTCTGAAAATTCGCCAGCTCTAACTTTATAGCTGTGAATATCCAATCTCATTCATCGTAGAGACTTTGATAGATAACTATTCCATGCCCAGTTTAATGCTGAATCAAAACTTTCTCATACAAATTTTCTCTACATCTTATCGTTATTGAGGTACATTGAAAAACAACTCCTCATATCAAAACGCCCCAAGAACCATTGGATGATGAATAAAATTTTATAGACTAATTTTTGACGGTGAATTCGTCCAAGTGCTGACCACAAAATGTGGTGGAAAATGCTGGGAAAATTTGAGAAGTATATAGAGTATCTGTAACCTCTCCGACCACATCAGAGGTCAAATTCAAATGAGAACTCGTAATTTATCGTTCTCCTGAAGTCAAATTACTGAGAACTAATTGAGAAAAGTTTTCGTTTCACTAATTTTCAAATCGTAGAGTTTTTTATTTGAAAGCCCAAGAAACTATGAGAAGTGGATGTTGAGTTCGCATTCCTCAAACTTAACTTCCAGTTAATGATATTTCTTGTTATATTATTCTCTTCATAGATCCTGAATATGAATTAAACATAATTATATTCAATGTAGCAAACAGAAATGAAAGTAATCGAAAGTAGAATTTCATTGAAAACATTCCTGTCATCGTTTAAATATCTGTTAGATTATATCACTCCTTGTGGTATCACTGATCCAGTGACTAGGGAAAATTGGAAAGAATCACGATAAAAAAAGGAGGAAAAAAGTAGGTATGAACAATATACGAAGAGGAAAATGGAGAGAAGAATGAAAAAGTGGGTGAAAAGCTGTTTCAGGTCGAGGCCGTGGGAATAATAAATCATTCGTCAAGTTCTCTTTCGTTCCTCTGGGGGTGGTATATTTACAAGAGAAAAAATAAATCCTATATGTTTCTCTAACCGGTTTCCTCGTGTTTTTATTCCTCCATGCGCCTCTTTATCTGTCATTCATCTCAGTCTTTCTGTGGCTTATATTCGCACAGAAGTTAAAATGTGAAACTAATCCGTCACTCTCTGTTTCAAAGATAAACTGTGACCAAGTTTTGCGGAATAGTCAGGAAATTGATTTTATTTATTATTTATATATTCTGTTATATATAGAAATTGACGAATAAATACACGGCTGGGTTTGATGCATTGATTGAAATATGCCCAATGATTTATTGGTGTATGAATAACTCATTAACACGTACAGTAGCGACAAAAAATATTCTGACATATGTATTTTCGTATTGAAATCGTTTGTAGTATTTTTCCCAACTATGATTCATGTTCAACTGAGATTGACGAATCAGAAAAAACAAACTGTCAATGCTATGAATGGATATTCTCTCGACACGCAACAAAAATTGAATACAAATCGCACCAACAGTTTACGAAGCGCGGCAATTCAAGAGAAAACTTATTCAAAGTTCCCATCCCTATGTATTTTCGCACCATTTGATGCCGGAAATTTCGTAAAAATTTCGCTCAGGAATTCGGTAATTATAATCCCCAAATTTCGAAGAATAAACGAATAGATTTTGTAGAAGAGAAATTCGAATCGTGACTGTTTTTGGCAAAATACATTCGAACGATATGGCAACAAATGAAATATATCTTGTGAAAAAAATCGACTATTGGACATTTTGTTTTTTCATGAGTGTATGCAAACTCACGGAAATCGATTTTTTTTAATATTCAGAGCGATTCGTTTCGCTATTGTAGCGAATGGCCGTGTTTAATCGAAATTCGTAATGGATCTTCCCTCCGTTTTCCATACTCTCATTCTTCTACTTTTTCCTTTTGAATTGTCTTTTTTTCGCACTCTATTTTTTTTCTCCCCATTTTTTTTAAGGACCGAACACTGTGGCGGTAAATTCAAATTACTTCCCACTGAGCAACCTCGACGAAACTATATTCGTGTATATATAGTAACTCACTGTTCACCCAAAGACTTCCCACGATAAATTTAAGCCAATGACTCGCGTTCAATTCGACGATTTTGCTCGATCCAAGCTTTTCCTTTCAACCACCGTACACCACCCTTATATAATCCCCTTCACCCTCTTCCTGCCCGATTTATCATTTGCTCGTGTTTCTAGAGCTATTAAAAGTCGTACAATTCCTGCACGTGACTGGAAATGATTATTTGTTTCGTTTCATATTTTAACTGCTTCGTATATATTGTACAAGTCATTATTGGAGTGTTGGGTATTTTGGGAGTTGGTAGAATGGTTGGAATCGAAAGGGAATAAGGCCACATGTTTCATTAGAGAACGCGGAAAATTTACCTGCAATTTACGACCGAACGTCTTATCGTCTCAATTTTACGTCGGAATCGAGGAAAGACATATAGAGAGAAATGCAAGCGTATGTGTAGGTATGATAGAAGGTAGAGAAAGAGAGAAGACGAAAGTCGCACGTCGATGTCGTTAATCGCACTTTCTGTTACCATCTTTGGTACCCCCTTCACGTCTCGTAGTGATGATTGGCTGTAATTCAGAAATTTAATTTAAGAAGTTTCAAGCACGGACGTCCCACGGAAATGAAATTCTGGAATCGCGTCCGGTAAGTCGCGAATCAACTGTCAACTGTCACACGTTTACCCTTTATGCCATTTGATTGAGAAGGGTGATGGAATTGTAACGAAAACATTCTTCACAATGTGGATAGAAAATTAATTTTCTATGTAAAAATACGTCTCGATTATGCATAAAGTTTTTATGTACGAATAAGCTGAGTGATTTTTCGCCTCATTCATTTTTCAATTAAGGTTTTTCCATGGTAAAAAATCAATTTTTTGTGCTCTGTTCCTTCAACAGTTCATTTTTTTACTGTGCTGATGTTGACATTAATTAATAAAGGCGTGGATGATAATGTTATCACTCAAGCAGTTTTATTTGAAAAATAAGTAGACGAATTTGAAATATAATTACGAACAATTTTACTCACTGCTCGAACAGGAAAGACGGTAAAATTCATTTCATAATTATCCACAGTATCTTATCACATGCATTTTTCCTCCACAAACTGATGAAAAAAAATAGGAAAAGAAATCCTAGTAACAAAATTGACAAAGATAATATTCGATATAATATTATGAATTAATCGAATTGTAACCTATATTCAATAATGAACTAATTGGATTTCCATTATGGTCCTGATACCATCACTGATTTTTCATTCATGTGAAACCGTTGAAATAAAGCCATTATTATCACAACGTTATCATTCGGTTTGGCTGCAGAAAAAAAAGTATACAGTTGAGCGTTCAACAACAAAATAATTCCTACCTCCATTTTCTTCCATTCAACCCTCCGTAGATAATTCACGTCTATACAATTAATGTCTACATATCTATCATAATGTGTCATAATATTTCATAAAACGTAAGAATCGAGTTATAATAGCGAATGTAATTATGTAATAATGACAACAATGAAGTTGATAATATTGTCATTACAACGATGGAATAGATATGTCGTAGGAATGAGTAATAATTTCATTTTAATCTCCCCAAAGTAATTTCACCCTTGACAATGTAAAACCCACTTACACCCTGTACCTACCGAGTCCTCATCCGCCTCCAACAATCATCTCTCTTCACCTACCTTCATTCTTCTCCTATACGAATTCTCATCTGAACGATTAATCGAGCGTGTCGCGCGAATGTAAACGCCACTCCTCGATTTTAACAGGCGCTCGTTCGACCTCGATTGAACGTGCAAGTAAGAGAGACGATAGTGGTAGAATAGTACAGACGAAAAGTGAAGAGAATACTTGTACATATATGACATTCCACTTCGCATCCCTTATCCAACGTAGGCATAAACTAATGGTAAATCTTATCTCACTTTTACGATAGGCAAATTTTACCTTTTGCAGACACCTCGCCAATTTTCAACCGCAATTTTTTTGCACGTGAATACGTTCGTGTCTTTACTATACTAAAGTTTCTCTTACATGTAATTTATCTTTCGTTTATTGTTCATAGAAAAATATCAGGTTTCCTTCTTGTGTTAAACCAGGTTGATGCAAATTTCAGAATTTTGTCACTCATTAGATCGCGTTATTAAAACTACTTGGAAAATTTGAATAAGATTGATTCTACTTTAGAGGTATCACTGCATGCGAGAAGGAGGGGCATTGGTTTTAATTTACCAGAAGAATATTCGCTTGAGGCAGGTTACTCACGTATCGCGTGCTTTTAGTGCAGTTGAGAATAAAATGACTTTTCGATACTGTAAAGGATCTGGTGTTAAAATTAGTCTTGTCTCTGTGATTGTCAATAAGATTGTATGAGGTCAATGAACTGCGTTGCATTAGTTGTGCCGAGTGAATCAATATCAATTAAACAGTATATTGATGGCATTGATAGTGGATTCAATAGATATTCTCGTGTACAATTTATTATCAATTAATTATTATGTTATCTAGTATATCGTTGGGAAGTATAGTGCAGTAATATTGATGTAAATATGGGCAATGAGGTTAACAATGTATTCAAGAATTTCATTAGTGTTATTTTATCTCCCATGATGAAATCAAATTAATACTCACGAATGTAGGGCAGTAATAAAACCACACAGCGAAGCGATCCCATGCCATCGATTTTTTTTCTCACATCACCGGAAAAGTAAAGTAGCATGAAATGGAGAAAATATGTTGTCGCCGCACGAAACTTGAAGCATATTTTTGTTAGGAGATAATCACATGGGGTGAAATGGGAATATGAAATTTGGTGAATACGGTTTTAGTGTCCATTCAAAAAATACGTGGAACCCATGATGGAAGCACAAGAATATTCATTTAATAACACGATGAATAAATATGAAATAAAGTGTCAATTCCCATGGCAGTTTCCCTGAAAAGCTGCATAGAATTTTGTATTACAATAATAGTACGAATATTGGTATCATAATGATGACAAATTATTGATATTCATTCTTAAGTTTCTTTTTGTATCTAAGCAATGATATTCGGATTACGATTGTCATTGAATAATTTCTGTTAAGCATTCAATTAAATAATTGAAATTTCTCTTTTACTGTAGATCACCGCTTTCTTCTGAGCTTTCTTAATATAGATTTTTTGTGTATCCACATGTGCCACAATTAATTCGATTTTAATATCAACTTCAAAATATGCAGATTAAATTTTACTGCCGCATAAATTGATATTTCAATTAAAATCTAATTCATAGTCCACAGGAACGTTGGGGAATGAAAAAACGGAAATTTCTTATTTTCACTGATGAAAAATTATATCATTTTAATCCTCTGGCTCGGCTGTCGCCTCTTCTCTTCATATATTCATCCATGTACTCCTCTTTATGAGCTGGAGATTTGGAGATTTGAAGTCTCCCATGCTATTCACAAAGATTTTCGCAGTGCGAATCGCAATACGATGTTTTTGTTTACATATTAATAGTCCTGTTCCCATCTGACGAACAAAAGAGTACATGGCTTTGTGGTATACACATGGCCATTGTGAATTGAAGAATGATAGAGAATGTTTGCGGACAGTATTGTCAAAAGCAACGAGGTAAATATTTAGCCAGCGTAATTCTCGCGAAATCGAAAATCCAACTGCCGCAAATTTCCGTAATTCCTTTTCCTACTCATCCTTCGGGGCTGAAAAATATTTTATGTTCACTATATTTTTATCACCCTGTCGTTTTTTCTTCTTTCTCTCCAATGAGTCCCGACAATTTACGAGGAAATGAAAAAGATATTTCATTGCTCTATACGTTTTACAACCACTATTTACCTTCATATGTACAGTGTGACTAAGAATAAAAAAATGTGTACTCCCCCATACGGCTAAATATTTGTTCGTAAATGAATGTATGTATACTAGATTGAGAGGAAACAGAATAAACAATACCAGAAAAATGTGAAACGATGTTGAATTTAGAAAATAGCCCGAGGTAAACAAGTATTTATCTATGAATAACACAAGTGATGAATGGACTGGTTGAAGTTTGTTGCTCTGAATGGACTTTTCTTAGTCTCCACTGGGTTAATCCACTCTCTCCCCATGAAGTCTTGGTCTATTCCAAGGTTTTCTCTAATAACTCATGACTCTCCAGCATTTTGGAATTCTAGACAATAAAACTTTTAAACGTTCAATAAATAATTGTTGCAAACAATTCATTCATGATGTAAATGCTTTCGAAATTCGATATTCAACAGTAGTTGATTTAGGAAAACTTCACGAATACAATTTCAAGCTTTTTTTTTTATAATCGTTGTCCTATAAATGATGACGATCATATCAGGATTGTATGGAATATTGAGGAAATACAAATAAACGATCCCATTGAAAAAATGGGAGCAGTTGTTATCTGAAATCTCAACTAAAATTCATTACTAACAAATAATTATCCACTCACTTTTGTTTATCCGAATCAAATATTTCAATTTACTAAAATGCATAAAAATCATCAGAATTATCAAAACAATTTCAGAGCAAACATATATATTACACAAAAAACGTGCAAGTGTCTAAAATTCCTTTCCATCCGATAATATTCTCTTACTCTTCGTCTTCACCCGATCCCACCTCCGCTTCATCCACCACCTCACGTTACACTTAGGTCCATCATAATATTGAAAATTCCCGAGATTTCCAATTATAAAAGGAGAATTTTTTCATTAAGGTGATGATTCAGATTCTCAAGGCAATATTTTTCATTGGCTTTTATATTACCACGTGGAATTTGTTACGGTTGCTGCTTCCATGTTTGCACTACCCCTGTATTTCATCCATCTCATTTCTGCAAACGTCGAAGTTGGACAGGTACGAATCGTTCCTATGGGCAAGTTGAAAACGCGCATCGAAAATGCCATAAATATATATGTTGTTTCACTTCTTCCAACATTTTACATACATTGCTCGCTCTTTATCACCATCTCCTTCATTTCCATTATTTTATATATATATATATATTTTTTGTATATTCACGTTTCATATATCTTTTGATGTCTATCGGAATAAAGAGACATCATATCTATCCTTGTTGTAACGTATCTACTGCTCTTGCGCCTTTGAGAATAATCCTATTCAATGGCATCTTTATATGCGGATCCAGCTATTCTCCAACCGTATATATGTCATTGCATTCGAATAGCCCTTTGAGTATGACTTATTGATATCCTCCAAACATAATCTTGTCATACTTGAGTGTATATAAAGAAAACGCTGATGTAAAGATGGGTAGTTGATCGCATGTGTACTTTATCCTTAGACAGTTTGCACAGCCACACACTTTTATGTGCTTATATATAAATAAATGTCCACAAATATATAGACTAGGGAAATTGTATGATGCTAGTAGAGTGGAAACGTTTCGATCCTGTCTGACAATATTTGTCAGAGATTGAAGTGCAACTCGATGATTCGTTCTTCGTTCGCTCAATTGTGTGACTTTGGAATAAATATAATCAACTCGGACAGTAAATATAACACGGAAAATTGCGGTTATATAGAAAAATAACGATGTGGGATGAATAAAAGAAAACGAATTGATTTCCAATCACTCTTGCAATAGATTAATTGGAGCTCTCAATTCAATTGCTCAAATGAACATTTAATTTGATAGAAAATATTTGATTGCTGTTTTATTTATTGAGATGCTATTCTGAATTTGTTGTTATTTATTAGTCTTATGTGAACATTGTGAGTTCTCGTGTCATTGAGAAATTATTTTCTACAGCACTATAACTTACTATATTGATTAATGTTTATGTATTTATGGGATGTGTAAATACTATTTCATTCTTTTGTGAGGTACAAAAAAAAATTATCTTTCCTCCATTTTGTTCATTTTATTTATTGATTTTTATTTATTGCTCTCCAACAATAGGAATAGGGATATTGGTGGGCACTCCTTTTTATCAAGTAGTGGACGTGGAATCCAATTACTCAATGTCCACTGAGACAAATTGTACTTGTGAGGAGTTATGTTAAAAAAAAACCATATCCGTTAGTTTTTTGAAATTGTAGAAGTTCTGTTTGAATGGGAAAAAAGGAATATTTCAACCACTATGTTATTTATTGACATAAAGTACATGTATGTAATATGACATTACTTCTTTATGACATTGAGTACATTTATGGATCACAGACCCAATTATATTGGAACATTCAGGAAAAAACAAAAGTTACCATTCCATTTAGTCAATATTTTCGATTTAATTCCTATCAATCAATCCAACTTGAATTGAACACTTTCTACTGCAAAAGTAGTGGAATACTTCTGATTTCTTCATATTCATAAAATGAGGTATATTCATCAACAGTTTTTATAACTATGGAATTTTGGAAATCAGTGAGAAACAGTAATGATTCATATCGTTACGCTATCCATTGAATTGATTCATACACACCTTTTCGTCAATTGCAGAGATTGGAAAATGAAGAAAAATTTACTCAATTTCAATAGCTTCACTTTAGATCATTTATAACAGCTTGAATTGATTCTATGTTTCCCGCGCAAACATGGCGGCCAAGTACTCCCACCACTCCCTCATTTCAATTCAAAACTCCCACAATTCCCGCTCAGGCGCCATAACGCCAAACAATCTCGTGGCCAAATCATATCATATCATCGTCCTCTATTAATAAAGTTATTTAACGGCATCTAGAAATGATTTCAACACTACGTGAACGCAACAAAACAATGAACTTCGACCTCAATTACGACTGGGAGCTGTTGAATCGCGAAATATGGGTATGTTAACGTATAAATATCGTACAATGAACGCAGGACACCTGAAACCATTCGAAGATGAATCTGAAAATTTACAGGCTGTCCTACTTTCCCAAATATCCACTGTTATATTCATAAAATCCAATTTGATAAATGTTTATCCATTTATTTGATGGAATATCGAAGAATCTTCATCGCTACGAGAACAAAAAATGAGTGTATGATTGATATCATACACTTGTGAATAATTTTTCATCATTGTTTGAGATGGATGCAACAATCGATCGAATTCAGTTGAGTTTCTGTATTCTCAACAGTGAATATTCGAATACGCTTTCACATTTGTTTTCCTAGAACCGTTGGGGATAGAAAGTTAGTTGAAGTATCTGCCGCATAATGCCGCTACATCTCTCGATTAATTTTTCTGGTACACATATTCAAACCTCCCCTGCTAAATCTACAGTCGGTAATACAGTAGTTTAGTTTGCCGTTGGATTCGTTATCTGATGTGTAGCCTGTATGAGAGCGATGTTCTGATGATTCGTTCTCAACCGCCAATTTTGAGATGCTGTTATCATTGTCACCGAGTATACTGGCTGGGAATATGACACTGTTGTTACCGACATGAAATTTCCGATGAATATTCGTTGAATAAATCTCTTGGGGTATTGTGTTTATCAACATAACTTGTACGACGTGTGAACAAACTTGTCACATCAGAATTCCGAATGAGTCACATGTTAATTTGTATACAGTATGCATACGCTTGTGTTGACATATTCGCATTTCTACACTTGAAATATTTATGAATTTAATGTGAGTTATTTTGATGCAAAACAATTTTTGTTATCTGGAATTACTTGAAAGATATAATTGATCGTTTCATATTCCAGACACGGAAAATTTAATTTGAGATTGTTACTTGATGTTGTATGATTAATTTCACTGCATTGATCTAACGAAGTTTGGTTCAAAACAGATGAAACATACAACTCGTAAATAAATTTCTCGGCTAAACTAAATTAATTCACATTGACTTTTATACATTTGTATATGGAACATACAGTTTGCACGTAGAGTTTGGGAGTATGGCGAGAAATTTGAAAACAAATTTATTTTTAGAGTTGAATCACTGAGTATCTGCAAATCGAAATTATTTTTAGAGATGAATCAATTATGTATTTCCTCACTGAAATTAATAGTGTTCTTTATTTTACACCGAGGTCTATAATTGGTTTGGAATAATCTTATGAAATTCAATTTGATTCATATTTTTTTTGATGGATATAGATATGATTGGTTTGTTGCACTTTGTCCCTCAGATATGTTTCATGTCTTTGGTTCCAGAAGCTCAATGTGAACATATGCATTCGAAAGACAAATAATCATCTCTCCAGATGCATCAGATATAAATTTATCGAAGTGTTTGAAAGCGAGTGGCCTGTTAAAATACATTCCATCATCGTGCAAACAAACTCATTGCTATATAAGTTCTTTGCCAGTTCAACGACGAACGTCTCTATGTGCACAATATTTTTATCGTTGCTCATTTCAGCAAAGTCCAAATGCATTTACAGTGTATGAGAGTGGTGGAAGCTGTGTTTATTCGCATTCTTTTTATTTATTTGCTTACATTTATTTTTACTTTTTGTTCCTTTTTTCGTTCTTCCTCTTCACTACTGGCAGTTTGTAAAGTTGGATAGATTTACCTCCTGGGGAAGGATGAGGGTAGACATGAACGTTTCAAAATAGAATCGCGTTTCACAGTGAATGAGTGAGCAATAGAAAATGGAATTCGACGGATGCCGGATGCACAGAAATGCGTTTATGTGTGTACATGTATTTGTGTGTAGGATCGAATTTTTAGGCTCAGACTGGGATACTTGCCAAAAGCTCCAGATTCTTCTTTTATATTTTTTATTTTCTTCATTCATTTTTCTTTTGTATCCAAAATCGTGTCAACTTTGTGGATGTGATACAAGAAAAAAATGAGGAAAAGAACAAGATGAAGAAAAGTGCTGAGAATTTGTCATATATATTCTTGATCTATCGGAGATTTTTTTGCTCAATGTTCGTTAAAATAAATGAGGTTGGATTCTTGGTAGATTCATGCATGGTGATGAGAGAGCCTTGCAACGAATCGAATGCGCACATTCAAACTCAATCGACGTAATAATTTTCAAAATATCATGTAAATGAACGTGGTGAATTGATTTCTGAAATTCTGGGTTTTGACTTTGATCACTCTCATATGTTTAATTGTTTGGATAAAATCTTTGGTCGTACTCGCTCTAGGAGAGTCATTGATAAAACAATACCAAGAAAATATTTATCCTTTTTTATAATTGGAATTCATATCAATTCTCTAAAATTAGTCTGTGGAATGACAGTTCCCCAAGCTGTCCATTGAAAGCAATTTTTCTTTCTGATGAATCATTTCTGTCACTCTATTATTGTCATTTCGTTCAGTAAAAGTAAATGTAACTCTGTTAATTTGAAATACAGCCAGACTCAAATTTCGTAGAAATTGTCACAACTGATAATAACTCAGCTCTCGAACCATCATTCATCTTTTTATTTTCGAACATATGAAAAATAAAAAAATTCGGAATGAAGACAAATTTTGTGTGCCATCACTCTACTGTTCTCCTTTAATTGGATTCTTGCAAATGTAATTTCTGAAGTATAACAACGTATACTCTGCTGCTGACTCTGCTCAGCGTGTCAAGAGTTTCAGTCCATGGAAAATGTAGATGCTTGTTTTCAAGATTTTTCAAGGACAGTCGGGGAAAATGGGATATAAAACAAAGTAAAAAAAGATGTTTATATGCGCTTGCCGAGCGACATGGTGGCCCTCATAAATTTCCAGTACGAAGCTACTGGTCTACCAATTTGGAGAGCTATGAAAAAAAATATACTCTCATCTATGTGAGCTCATAGGCAGCATACATAGATGAATGCAAGAATGTGTTCTGGCATTTTCCAGAAGCACAGAGACGATAGACGTGGTCCACATGGCCCCCCCATGTCACATGCTAACGACACGTAATCACCAGCGCGTGAATGTTCAGGCGCTTACGGTATGTTGGACAAGCTTACCCTCATCTCTGTCGGGCAAGCGTGAGATGAAGGAAAAACTAAAATAAAAATCTTTACTCATAGCGCGTTTCATTAACTTTTTTTAATCACGTCGTCAGTTGGAATATTTGTTTCACACACTCGTTGCGTGAGCTCAAACAAATTTTTTTTCAAAATATATTTCTTTCAACATGAATACTGAGCAACTAGATACTCCAACTTATATTTTAATTGTTTTGAATTACTGGAATTCTCGTTGCAATACATCATCTCATTGAAAATTCAATTTCGTCGAAGTAGTTTGAATTTCTTCTTTCCATACGTTATGCATTTAAAGATGTTGTTACGTTAAGTATAATGATTCATGGGTTGGTATATCAGGACATTACTTTGTTTTTCATAGCCTATTCAACCTATATATTATTATGTCAGAGTTTTAGACGGCTGGAAAAGGGTTTAACAATTGGATTCAAGTTTTATGCGTTTGTATATGAATCGCAAAATGAAATAGGAAGATGAGGTTGTGGTTAAGGCGAATAGCTTTCGTGTATATGTCGTACAGAGATATTGTGGTGACGAAGTTGAAGCTAAAATTTTCATCTCTTTGCAAAGATGTATACAGCTTCCAATGCATGTATCTGCATATACAAGTTGAAGTTGTGTAATCAAATTACCAAGTGCCACTTCTCTACAATCTCTGGGATTTTACTTGAGCTTGCGCATTTGTTTAGCAGATCAAGTGGGAAAGAATAAAAGTTCAGTAAGGATACAAGTTTGCAAGAGAATTCTAATTTTGCTTGTTTCATTCTCTCACTTGTTTCTTCTTTTTATCGTTTTTTTCCTCAACGACTCTGATGACTCACGTTTCGACTTTTATTTCTTTTGGTCATTAACAATATCTTCATATCCTATAGCGTTATTATTCGCAGACTTTTGCTGTACATTTTTTATTATTTTCTGAATAATACATTCCGATGCGGATCTTATATACATATATATATATATACAGTCTCTTAGACTTTTCTGGTTTCTAATGAAATCTCCAACGACCCATGTCGAGTCTGAGTTGAAGTATATCAGTAGATGTCGGGTACATTTTCACGAATGAAATTTAATTGCTTGTTATAAATTTTCTATTTTTCTGCTTCAAACTTTGGGTACCCACAAAAAAAAAACATTAAACATTCAGAATAAAATTGTCTTCACGCCTTACACACTCCCTGCCTTTCTCAACTTCTTATAGTATGACGAAGTTACCGTGAAATTACTTATTATTCGCTCGTTTGCGGAGGTGAAATATGGTATCGATAGTTTACAACATCTCACAATCACCATTCGAATTAGAATTGGAAGAAAAGTAAACTATGAACGTTGAAGAGGATTAATCTCCGCTGGTGGTAGATACTCTCACAGCATCATAATCGAAAAGGAAATATAGTAGAGTTCAACAGATAACGCTTTACAATTGGCATTAGTCTGACAGAATAAATAGTGGAATGAAATGAGGATGAGTGAATGGGTGTTAATCGTTGACCGCATGCTGAGAATTCGTGCGCGTTGGTAAAATTAATTTTGCTCCATGAGAAATATTATCTTTCAATTAGTTTCTTCTAAAAAATACAGAACTTTTATTGTACGCTGAATTATATGTTGCATGCGGTTGACAGTTATCCATTATCTTATTATCCTGATTCCACTTTATTATCCATTAGGTATTGTTGCGACACCCGTAAATTATACATTGAGTACAAACTCGTGGTGATTTCTTTGAATTCATTTTTGGTTTCATCTAAAATTAATTAATCCACGATGAATTATCATGTTGCAATTATGAAAATAGTCGTGAATATATATTGACGAATCTTCGAGCAGCAGTAGACATGTTTGAGTCAGTTGAAATTTGAGTGTATTATTCTCTCGAACGTTTTTCAAGACGTTTGAAACAGTACCTAAAAAAAGGAACATTAATCGAAATGAATTTTATACGGAATCTTCTGTTATTGTTGAATGTGACAATTTTTTCCTCATGTATGAACAAATTTTCTTTCGGCGACAAACACATTCTTTTAGTGAAAAAGAAACTATTTTCTCTTGAAATCAGCCATTCTATTGTTATGATTTGCACCAGAATGGCAAAGTTTAAGCCGAGAGTTATATTCGGAGTCTCATAAATTTCCCAATTCCAAATATTTTTCGATAAAATTCTGTGACATTCCGTTTGAGAAATAACAGAACTTCCGAGTTTCTATTCATTTCCACATTCACAACCATTTCAGACAACATTCTTAGCTATATGTCAAACTTCTCGAGACCATCTCACTGAATCATTGTTCGATAGTTTGATAGTTTCATCAAGAATTTTTCATAAACAATATTATAACCAATTCCATTGTTTGCCTGGATAATTATTTATAGCTCAGTATCATTATCTACCTAACTTCAATTTCATATTTTATTCTGTATTAAAATAAAGCGCCACTCATTATTTCATCGAGATGAGCAACTCCCATTTTGAAATATTTTCATTCCACATCGCTGTCACATAATAGTAACCAATCAGCTTCGTTCGTTATCACTTTGTATGATCCACAATCACATTCCAATTATAATGACAATACTGAAAGGCAGTTGAAACAATGGCAGAATATACAGGCAATGTTGAATAGACAAAAAAATAATTGGCTCTTACACTTTTCAACCGTCAATCAAACCGGCGACATAATTACTCGTCCAGAATTCCAAAAAGAAAGGGAATAAAGAAATCTACCCAACTAGAAGAAAACAAAGAAGATAATGCGAGAAAAAAAACCCAATTGAAATACCGTCGAAATTTGTTCATACTCAGATACGTGAATATTCATTAACGATAAAAACCATAGATATAAAAAAATGCATGACAACAGAAATGGAAATGATGAAATTGAAAAATAACAGTGATATCTTGAATAATAAAAACGTAGGCCACATTATCATAAGACCCATTGCCGCACGCGCACGTCGCGTAGAATCATCATTGCGCGAATGAAGAGTAGACGTTTCCCTGGGATATCGTTGCATGATACAAGTAAAGGAGGACACTCTCGTGCCAGTCTCCATGGGAACGCCTCTTCAGTGCGTCCCTATTGCTGAGACTATGGTACTCGTAAGGTCGGTGGTATACGCGATCCAACGAGATTACGAGCATCCCACCATGAACCCTCATCTCTCGGACTCACCCATTCTATATGTACGCGTCCAAGTCCGCTCATGGCTCAACCCCTATACACTGCAATCTATTCCATAGTGAGTGGTCTGCAGATGCCCACATTCACGTGTATAATACTCTACACATCCACCGCTGGTGCATTAGATGGGAATTCTGATGATGGTATTGCAGTAGTAGTTCATGATCTCTCATGTATATCTCAAAGCTTTACAATCATCATCCTAATGATGATCGTTGAATTATTCACGCACGCGATATCCTTCAATCCGCATTATGTTCTCTGTCCATCAACAATGCTTTGCATTATTATTATCACTGTGATTGTTATAACAGTTATTATAGATATTGGTAATGCATAATCACTTGTTGGGGTTGTGTAGGCTGCCTCAGAGCAGTGCTTAGTTCAAGAGGTGTCTATATTGAATTTGACTGGTCTCATCTTATGGTGAAGAGATGTAATGAACATATACAATCATGGCGCATAGCTTTTTAAAACGTCGATATATTGTTATTCTATACTGCACTGACAGAAAATACAAATGGATGGAGCTCGAGGGTATTTGTGAGATAGTACCACACATAAGTTTATAGCATTTTGCTTGCCTGATATTTTTTAGTGCTTCTGGATGCATTTTCTTCGGCGTATGAGTACTAAAATGCTCATACATTCGATATATCCATATACTGGGAAAAATATTGTTGCAGAATCTCATTGGATATACATCAGATGTATATCCAAACGGTTAGAAATATTTATCAGAGAACTGTATTGCTATAACATATTTTCTCGATTTCAAATTGATTTCTTGACTCGGTGCGTGAATTGCTCGGGGTGGATTTCATTAAGGAAAAATTGAATATTGCGATTAGGGTAGAGAGTTTCAAGCTGAATAAGTGAGATAAATGGAATGAGGGTGGATTGGTTCACTTTGTCATAATGATATGCTGAATCACATAATTTTTTTGTTGAATTGGAGGTACGTTCTGGTTAAAAAAAATTTTCCAATTTCTACGGAGGTATTTTTCTTTCTGGCAATGTTATTACACGAAAGACACATGTGTGAACTAGCTGAGTTTCATTTGTGCTGACTCAAACTGACTGACACGTCTCTTCACGCCAGTCAACCCCTTGATGTGCGATGATATCCTGATGGAGTATTGGGATTTCTGATTCAGTTTTTGCTTTACTGGACTCATCTCATATCGTAGATCACGTTGACTACTTCGGTGTTTCTTGGTGTTCAGATTGTAATCTGAGACAAAATTGAATGACTTTGTGCGTTGCATTGAAAAAAGAACATGTACTTCAAAGCACCAAAAGTGACTTTATTAATAATTAAGAGACAATCATTTCATTTCAGTTCAAAGTTTTAATCGAAGGGTGAATTGCATATAAAGTTGTTAAAAGTATTTGGGTGAGTGTTCGTGTGCTGATGCTGACGCTACAGAATTCTCAATCTCCATCAATAGATTGGTAATTAGTCTCAAATATTCTGACATGAACGAAAAAATTCTGTGTTGGCTGTGGGTACTTTAAATATTTAATGGAGGGGCATAAAATTTTTCCTCATTATGAAGGATTATATGATAAAAACATGAAGATAGACCACAAGAAAAATGTGGATAATGAACTAAAGCCGCAAAAGTTTGGAGACCAATTGAATCATGAAAGGAAAAAAAAGCGTTTTCATGACTCGTGAGTGAGATCTTCCATCTCATTCACTACATCTGTATACCAGATGCAGTAAAGTCATCCAGTATAATAATAATTTAAAATCATCAAGTAATTTCATGTACTCGTCAGTTTTGTCAAACTTAGCGATATCATTTTCATTATAACACCAAAAATTTTCTCATTATTGTTTCTTTCCCTTCGATTTTCCTATCTGTCTACGTTGAACATCCACATCTGAATAACAGTCAATTATTCCTCATCACTAAATCAATATGGAATAATTCGTCCCGCTAATCCACTGAAATTTTATAGACATTGAAGTCATCTATATTGGATAGAGCGGTAAATAAGTTTAGTCGTCACTCTTTATTTCATATCAACTCATGCATGCAACATTTATTGTGCCAGGAAGACGAAAGTCAAACTATTGCACATAAGAACATAGAGGTAAGAAAGTGGAAAAGCATGAGTGAAAGGGAGCGAGGATGACAAAGAGAGAGCGAGATGAAGATGGCGAAAAAGGAGAACAACCAAAGTGAAGCGTAGGATGTTGCTGGGAGCCTGAATGGCGTCACGGGATACTTGCGCATGTGCGGAACAGCTGTGACGTCCGTTTTCTCACTTACACCTCCTCTATTTTTCCTCCCTCATCTTCGTGCTATCTTTGTTACACTCTTGTTCGTGTGCGATTCATCCAAACGCTTGAGGACTCTAAAAATAATCACGACAACGGTGCACTTGAAACCGTGCACGAATAACCCTTGGGCCTCTCTCCAAGTCGAATTTCTTTTCCATGACTCTCTCTCTATACTCTCAGTCTATATGTGTATCCTCTTGTGTCTTTTATTCACTTTTTTTTCCTTTCCATCGCCCGTTCGCCCCCGTCTTTCCCTCTTTCAGCCATTTCTTTTTGCACTTGAGGCTCGTTTTATGCTTTTATTTTATCCATGAACAATTAAACTTCACGAGGATTCTTGCAACTTTCAGAGTTTAGTTCGGGGAATGGTTATGAAGCCATTCATTGGGAGTAATAAATACAATTAACTCCGATGCCGAGACTATTAGATAGATATATATGAAGCTTTAAATTATTGTATTAATCTATGGATCGAGGTAGTCCAAAAATTATGCTACATTTCCAAGTTTTACGTGTTAATTAGTTCCATTTTCATTTAAATCTTCCATAGTGCCCAGGGTGTCTATTTTTTCCTCATGCTTATTGGAGACTTCTTGTTAAAGTGCTTGTTGATTTTATTTTCATAGGAAATTTCGAGTGGGAGATATAAATTAATAGTGTTGAATGAGAATTATATTAGCTGACCACAAATAGATGTCAAGTTCCCGGCAAACATTTTGTATCAAGATGAATAATAGGTCGGTGTGATATTCTTAAGGGGTTGCTGCCCATGTTCGTGAATGGTTGGGGTTCGTATTCATAAGAGTTGAGTATCATGTTTTCACACTGTACTTGGAATATGACCCTTATGATATCGGTGTCATTTACCGTAACCATTATCAAAGTGATTGCGCTTTCAATTTATCACACTGTATGGTGGACCCGTGAAAGTTTTAACAGACTTGAAAGAATTTGATGAGTCATTGATATATCATATGACAAATGATGCTTTTACAAAACATCAAAATATAAATCAAATTTAGATACAGAAGTACAATCATTACGACGAAGTACAATCATGACATTCACAACCATTATATGGGTGCAACATCGATTCATGGAAATTGCAAACTCTCGAGAACGTGACATTTTAAATTGTGAAGCTCTAAAAAAGTCAGACCATCATTTTTATGTTATTTCAAAAGGAAATTTTTATATGAAAGTTCTCTCTTTTAAATGAAACTCCATGTGCTACTTCTCTAAATATTCTTACATCTCGTTCAAATTTCTCTCGTTCTCTATTCTCATCCCAATGTATTTTCTATAATCAAGTGAGTAACATTCCCGAAATAAATATTATTACTCTAAATCATTCAAATACGTGGAGAAAGCCATTCCAATATTGTCAGATAAAATATGGAAGATTAAATTACAACATAAACATTTGTTTCAGTTTATATTCATAGAAAATAACTCTTGCAGAATTACAAATTCACAAACGAGTTTGTCGAAGAAAATCGAAGGCTCTCGTTTTTTTTTTTTTTTTTTTCATTACACAAGAGCGTCACGAGCACGCACAGTATTGTGACGACGTTCTATTTGCCGAGACCCCTCTTGCGTGATTCCATGGGGTTGCTATGGTGACAGGAGAGATGAGAAAGAGTGAGAGCGGGAGAGAGAATGGGGTGGAATAGTGAGGAGAGCGCGGGCAGTAAAGAGAGGATGGAATGAGGAATAGTACAGTAACATCCCCTAGAGAATGAGTCTCGCAGGTGGCTCGTATAGGTGGGCGTGTGCATTTCAAATTCTCTTTCTCACTAGCCACGTGCTGTACTAGTGTTCTCTCTAGTGAATGCTAGTCGCTCTGGGATAATAAAAATGAAAAAGTGGAGAAATAAAGAAAAATAAAGAGTCAAATGAAAAACAGAAAAACAAAAAAAAATCGAATCCGAAGTATTGACGAGACAGGAAAAGAAAAAAAAATAGGGATGAACAGACTAGATGAGATATCTCGTTAATTGTCGAGTTTTCGATAATCGTTCGTACTCTTTCAATCGACGTCAGCAAAATTCTTTTTGCCGTATTTTCAATCAAGCTAAGAGCTATCACCTCTACTAATTTTACGCTTCCCACACATTCGTCCCTGTTGTTCATATTCTTCAATCAAAATACATATACATATATATTAATGAATATATATGCAAATGCATGCAATGTACAGGGAGAAAATAACAGAATCCGCAAACAGTTTCAACCGATGTGGTTGCGTGAAAAAAATTGATGGACATGAAATTTTTTTCTGTTTTCTCAATAAATTGGTTTATGTTTGTTATTGGTTTTTATCTCCGGCCGTTGAATTTATGCGAGAAATACGGTGATAATAATGTCTCATGGGGTTGGATAACATTTTCTAGAGAACGAATATGAAATATGAAAAAGTTTTATACGAATTTTTTGATCATTTTCTGTTGGTCTATTTGTGCTGTTTAATTTTTCATTTTCATCTTTATTTTTCCGCTATGTATGACATTGTTGCGAGTCCGATTTTCGTTTATAGTTTGTTATACATCGTTTTGTGTACCTGAATAATTTTATTTTTGTATTGAATTTTATTTTTATGATTCATTAGGGATGCTGTACGCGATTGTTATACCGTTCGCCAATTTTCTCTCGTGCATTTGAGCCTTTCGTGTTCGCGCTTCGTTATGAGTTTTGGTGGCTGAACCAAATATATACATATATATATATATATATTTGTAACGTCCAAAACTGTTTTATACACCGCTTTGACCCTGCAACGTGATATAGCAGAGTATCCGTTGAATAAAAATAAACGAATATCCCACGCGTCGTGTCAGCTGGTCCATCTATTAGATAAGCCGTGTGCTCATATTCGTCCACATTCATCCCCCCATCTCTCAGTTTATTCCTATATAACCCACATCGTTCCCATCCATCTAAAATGTTGGTATTATTTCATCTTAATATATATATAAAACAGATTTTTTTTTCCCATAAGTTGTTCAAAAGTTTCCACCCTCCATGTCCACCACTATTATTTCTTACTTGACGTGGAAAACTTTGACGATATAAAATACGAGATGGGAATAATAACATTCGATATACACACATACATATACATATATATTACAGTGATCTGGAATACCAACTTTTTTATTCAACTTTTATCCGCTTAATCTCTCATGAATTATGGAGATAAAAAAATGTATTGCAAATTTCAGTAATATTGAACAATTTTTAGAAGTGGCGAATAAACTTTATATTGATATTTTTTTCTTGTTTGTTTGGAACAATCTTTCCATTCTTGATAAATTCATCTTGAATATTGCGTACATGCTTGATACTATTCTTTCTTATTATCTGTATGATGGTTATAGTGGTGAGTCTTAACAATGAGAAGGGTCGTGATATCCGTGTAAAGAGAAATTTAGTGAGGAAGTTTCGAGGGTGTGTGTGAATAGGTCGACAACTGATATCGTGACGAGCAATATATACAAACATTTCTAAATAATAAATATTAATTTCGATGTTACATCATTCAGCATGAAAATTCAATTTCAACTAGGAGAGTAACTTTTTCTTTTTCGTAAAGAATTCAAAGAGTTCCGAGCATTGTTGTTTTAATTAAATATTTGATAATCACCTGGAGTGATCATGAAATGCGAAAACAAGATTCAAGGGAGTCATGTAATCGCATTGATGTTTTTCCAGTGATTATGGTAAAAAATATTTCATTACAACAAGGGGGGGGGGGATCTGATATCACAGTATTTCCATACATGTACTGCATAACATACACAAACGAACACTCGGACAATAAAAAAGGGTATCATATCAAACATCAAGGGAAAGCTGAAACCGATTGAAGTGCAATGAAAATGAAAAGCCAACGTGATATTGCGAGGTCGAAAATTCTATGTGATCACAATTCACAGAACTCAGGACACATCCATTGCAAATGCCATACAAATTCATACGCTATCAAACCAAAAAGAGCAGAAAATAGGACAAATATCACCATTGCCATAAGTGCATTCACTGAAATGGCAAAAAAAAAAAGGAACCATGATAATTTTTTTTTTCTGGCCTTCTTTCATTTTCTCTCTACCATATAAATTTTAATATGAGGTTATTGCGAAGTCTGTGCATCGGGGGATTTTATTAACGTTGCGCCATAGTAGCGTCGAAGGTGTAAGGCTGATGTGAAACCGAGCTTGCAGTAGCATCGACCGTCGCGGGAGAGTGAAAATAGAGAAAAATACGTTTGAGCTATGTGGCTATATATAGATATATATATATATATATACATCTCACATTTATATCTATGTAGAATAATATGTAGCGAAGTGGTAGAAATAGAAGAATGAAAAACGACGTATATCATGGTTGAATTCGAATAGGCGTTCCCTACCGTGCATTTTCACGAGCTTCGATACAAACAGCCTGGAGTTACTCGGATGGAGTGGAGGATTATATATGTGTGAGTATATATAGATTTATATGTATACGTACATGTATGTATGACGGAGGAGGTTGAAGGGCGGCGGCTCAAGAGAAGTAAGGAGGGCACGAGCGAGAAAGCCTCGAGGGCCAAGGTATAATCCCGCGTGGAGTTTCATCTGTTATAGCACTTTGTCTCCCAAGAGTAAATGACTCGATCCTGCGGGACATTAGGTCGATACCCGTGTAGTCGCGCAACTGTCACTTTCAAAATAGGTCGAGCAACTTTACTAAATTGCAATTGACAGGCGAATTATCTCAATGCATTACTGTCCACATTCTTTTTCTATTGCGTTGAATTCAATTGAATAGATTATGGCCAGCTCATAATTTTTTGTTTCCTGTCTTTGTACTCTCGTTTCTTATCCCGTTGTCATGATGGAACTCTGGTATTATTCGTCGTTTGAGAATATTAATGAATGTTTTTGATAGAAGGAAATAAGATGTCTGGAGCTGTGGATTCGTGCTGGATAATTTGGTTGCTTATTAGTTGTGTCGAAACAATTTTTTTTAAATATTTTGTAGAGAATTTGTAATTAGGACTTTGTTGGTCGTTCGACAGGTTTCATCCTGGTTGTCTTGATATAATGGTCGGATTGAATGAAGACTAGTATTTTTTATTTGGGAACTGTTCATTTGAAATCTATGTAGGTTGAATGAGGTTATTGTTCCGACATTAGTACAAGTAAAATATTTGATGGAATTATCAATTATGTCTGGCGAGATAGAAATTCAGAGTTTGGAGAACTGAGAGAAATAGTGAAACGTTTTATCGTCTCATATTGGGGCAGTCGGTCTAATGTTTTTTTCACTGTTTCATTTGACGAATGAGTTCACGATATATTCGAGTTTCCATGATGCTTTGGCACTTATAACATTTTTTACTTGAATAATTAACTTGCATAACTTTATCCTGGTACATAGGCTACCGACCGTATCGATCAATGTTGTCTCTTAAGATTATTTTACGAGTTCGAGTATAGCTGAAACAGAAACTCCCCGATATGATTTGTGAATGACGCACAAGTTGACTGCTATGAAATAAAAATGGAATATGAAGATGGCTCTCTGAATAATTTTCCTACGGAGATGATTGCGACTATGAATATTCGAGAGAGATTAATACTATTCATCGAAAATTCAAGAGAAAAACTCTAATTTATTGAATCGAATACTTCTTTACTGAAAGGTTTATTTTCAATATTGAATATTAACCGATCAATTACATCACGCAAAATTCATATAAACCACACTAGTAATTGAATATTAATTTCTCGATGTTTATGAGTGACCACAGCACTCATTAACATCACATGAATGAACCACAATTTGGAAAAAATGAAAAAGAATTCCTGTAAAATTTCATCAATAAATTAATTTCAACCGAAATATGCGTTGCATAATTAATGTTTTCGGTTGATGTAGCATCTGGGATCTCTGAAGGTTCTATCGAATAAGCTCAAGAGAGCGAGAGAGAGAGAGAGAACACACATAGCCAACAAGATCAACGGAAGAGAAAATCCTTCAACTCATGACCAAGTCTTAATATCTCCAAGTTCTCACTTGCACATTTTTCGTCTCCTTTCATTCTTGCTTCCACGCATCATTTATCTATTCTCGTTTCTCTCTCATTGCCAATATATCTCACTCGTGCTCTCCCTTTCATTTTTCCTCTCACGTTCATCATCTCTCACTCTCTCAGACACACAAACCTCAATAATCTACCTCTCTCACTTGTATACTTGGGATGGCATGGATTGTTAACGAAGATGGCCGCTGCGCGGCGCTGGTTGCGCAGTGCCGGTTGCGCGTCTGTGGCGTCGCGCCGTCGCCGGCATGTTCGAGCCAGTCGCAACAAAACCACACACGGTGGTACATCGCGCCGTATTTTTTTCCTACAATCTTCGAGCACATTATAATTCATCGTAGAAAAAAAATAATCGAAGAAAGAGTAATATAACCCCAAAGTGCGTCAACGCTAACAACAGAAGTGATCGTCAATCTCTTTTTTTTTCGTTCTCCATTTTTCCCTCATCTCCTCGAAACGTAATTTAAAACTGTAATACACACACAGTAGGTGTATTGTGTGTGTGTTATTGGTAGAGTTGCGTGAACGACAATAAAGGGGAGTAGAGAAGAGGCGCACAGAGAGAGAGAGAGAAAGAGTTAGTGTGTGGTGCGCGCGCAAACTCCAAAGACATAACGGTTAGTATAAAGATACTGTGCTAAACCGCGTGCACATTTGTCGTGCGGTTTTTCATTCTTTTTTGCACACACAGTTGTTAACTGTTCCAGAACAAATTATTGTATTCAGTTGTTTATGAATAACTAAATATTGATTCTCGTATCGAGATAATTGCTGGAGGAAAGTAACGTTAACAAAAGGGAAGAAAATATTAACGGATAATCGTGGGTGTATGTGAAATCAATTGAGGATAAATAGATTTGTAGCGAAAATAAACAAAAAGAGAAAAATAATAAAAGGGTAAGGGCAAACGCGAGTGATAAAAGTGCTGATAGCACGAACGTGGACGTGCGGTGGTGTAGGCGGGGGAGGAGAGGGATCGTCGGATCAGTTTTTCTCGCACAACGGTGGAGCAAAACGGCCTCAAACTGTGGGGCTCTGGGGCGTTCTTTCTTCCTCCACAAGGAATGTACTACCCTGTAAGTGTATAATGACATTTTATTCTTTCCTGTCGTCATCAACATCAATAATACAACTTGCAATGTAATCATTTTTCGTTTGCAACGAGAAAAGAGATAAATTTTCATTTTGAAAATGTGAGACACTGTAATTTATTTTCGTTACATAAAAGAAACTGAAAGTATGGTTGAAACGGAGTTGATATTTATTCTCAGTGTGAACTACACAAAGGAAAAGCCAAAACTGTAATTTGTATATAATACGGTTTGTGTTGCGACATAGGTATAGAAATGGTAATTGTGATGTTACAATTTTTCTGAATTAGTTTCGAAAGAGGATTGAGATGTTGAGAATACCACGTGAAGTCTTCCATTCATCTTGATTTGTATGCATTCTGATTATTTCAAAATTGACTCGTGAAATAATTGTGTAAATATGAATTGAACACATGTCTTAATATGCGAATTCTATCACATCCAATTGCTCGTGAGTGTAAATTCAGCAGACCTGAGATCTTCTTCGTTGATGAATAATTAACTGAACAATTGAGATAATAGAAATTAAAAAAAATACAGATTTTAGAAATTCTCGACACGAGCATTTTTTTTCATTTCTCTTTTGTCTACAATTGATTTATTTATTTGGAAATTTCGAAAATTACCACGAGTCTGCAACAGTCACACTCATAATTTTCCAATTATTTGTTTAATATGTGAGGAAAGCGAAAATGATTAATGATAATGATGATAGATGAACCATTTGATTATTGTAATTTTAAAAATTGTCCGAATTTCCAGAAATAATAATGAATATTAATTGATAAGTTCAATGAGTGTATTCTGTGGTGGTGTCCTCTCCACGACGAGCGTCGGGTCGAAGACCACACGAGGTTATTTTCGCCCTGGTCGAATCTTCATCGTATAGACTCACAAATGCTTTTACAGTGTCTTTCTCATTTTATTTGATCTCACTCTTGCAACTACGGCATGCCTGCGCGTATCTCTCTGTTCTGAGAATCATGCGTGGAGCGAAGGATGGTATTTATTCCGACGGCGGTTTCGGTAGAACGTAAAAATAGAACGCAAAACAAAGCGACTGATGAAGTATGAGAGAATGGTTGGGATGGTGAGACATTGTGAGATATCTTGCAAACTATTTCTCTCTTGAAAAATGATTTCTCTTTTTTGTTCATCTTCAAGAGAATGACGCAAGTTCATCGATTGGTTCAGATGTATAATGATTTGTGCTCCGATGTTTTTCCCTTCTTGGTGTATGTGTAAATTTTTTTCTTTTTCGTCTACTATTGAACACAACGAGAAATGCCAGACGGTGGACGATTGAGGTTATGTTGGTTGGGATTTGCGTCGAGCGCTCTCGACGTTCGATACGTGTTTTTCTTTCTCACTCTTTCACTTTGTCATGTATTTGTATTCCTTCCTCTTTTTCGCGCATATGTATATCGTCTCGGCCTCGTGTAGTTTACATGTTATTAAATACCATTGTCATTCCATGTAAATGTCTACGCGACCTTTCGGAATTCGAATATCAATGAATTATTAGTACTAAACATTCCAATCATCGTTGAAAGATTAACAAATATTTTCTTCATAGAATTTTTAACAACATTGATGAATTTATTTTATAGTTCTATTGTGCTTCGATATCGAATCTTGAATATTCACCGATTCAAAAATAGTTCTAATTTTAATCAATATAATTATATTGATGATTTAGTTGTTTTATTTTTCAACTTTCTGAAGTTTACAGTTTCAATGTTGATGATAATTGTAAACTGGGAAATGTAAATGGTTGTAATTGGAATGCACACATAAATGAATATTTGATAATAATTTGCTGTTTCAATAAGTAAATAATCAATGACAATATTAATAACTAGTTTACAATTATTGGAGCTTGAATATAATTTTCACATCACATCAAGTTGAGAGTAGAAATTGGAATTGGAATAATGATGGAATAAAAATAATAGAAATGTCACAAAGTGAATTGTAATTGAAAAAAAAAAATATGAATTGTTAATTCAATTTTGTAAAATATGAGTTTCTCAAAGAGAATGATATTTTCATATGAACATCCACAAAACGTGTAACGAATATTGCAACATAATACATAGTCCACGCAGTGCTACGAATAAATGTAGGCATAAAGCTGCATCTGTCCAGTTGTATGAAAATAACATTTCAAAAGCATACCCGGCTTATGTACTTTGCTCAGTATATACCTAGATTTCAGGTATGAATTTCCAGCAGAATTTCAATTGACAAACAGGATAGAATCTGTTGCTGTGTGCGTGCATGTGTCTGTATATAGTTTCCTCGTGTAGTGTACTTTCGGGTTCCCGCGCACCTTTTGGTTGAGTTTATTCTCACTATACTTATTCTTTCTCTCTTAGAAATTCAGGTAGACAGCAGGATTGAATTTCGCAGACAATGAAGCCACCGTTTACATTTATTCCACTCGAAGGCTGTTGCTGTATGAATGAGTATGACAAAGACATAAAGCAGAAGACGAGAAAATGCTGCATGTACCTCTGTACCTAACCGTGGTGCTCAAACAACAACAATTTTCACGAATTCCAAACAGAATATCTAATAAAAATCCAAGCTTCTTATTACATCGATCTGACGACGGAAAAAGTAATAATACAATATGATATAGTCAAACGAAATAATGGAGGTAGTATGGGGCACATGCAGCACACTATAATGTGATTCAATGATGGGTTTCTGTATGAATAGAAGTAGGAGAATGTATTTTCTACGCGTGTTGCACGGCCACGTGTTTCCTTTGTTCGTCTTTCTTTCTCTATATTTTTTTCATTCTCTCTCTCACTCTCTTTCTCTTTCTTCCCCTGTCCCACTCTATTGCTCTTCCGTTGTACATATATACATATGTCGTAACCGGCATCACGCCAACTTCATTTCTGAATTATTTCAACCGCTCGTATCGCTAATCCTCGGTCAATTATTCAATGAGTGTTTTCATTATCCAATCACGGATAGACTTATGAAAATATATAGATCTATATTTGTGTGTGTGAGTGTGTGAGTTTGTATTTTTTGTTACATATAGTGTTTGAATGTGTGTATACTTCCCACGTGTTCATGTATCTCTTTGTTCTCATGAAGCGAGGTCATAATTTATATTGGGATTTTGAGTCAAGTTTGTATGTTGCATATGTAAATAATTGACGAGCGAAAAGAAAACGCAAATTCTTCTTCATGTTGTTTGGTATATGTAGCGGTGAAAGTTGACAACTTACGGGAAAACTCAGCGGATGGTAGTAAATAAATAAAAGTCTTTATGACCGCGTCATAAAAGTCCACTGAATTTCCCGGCATTTTAACTGTGCTAAGTATCACTTATAATCTTCTAGTTTTATCATTATTTTATTTTTATTCTTCAATCATTGATGATTATCATGATATTCATCCTCCTCTTTTGTTCTGATGAAATTATGCGAAATTACAAAGATATTTTTACGATAGAAAACGAATTCTATGATACACTTATTAAAATCATTCACACATGTTCATGTGTAAATCAACAAAAATGTCTGTTCTGAAAATGTAAACGTTCATTCAAGTTGATCTTTCATTGATATCGTTGTAATGATGTAGTATCAGCTTTTTTCTGAGGCAAGCGTTTAAAATAACTTAATAGAGCAGATCACACGATTTGAAGTATCAATTGAAAAATAGTAGTCATGTGTGTAAAGAGTTATAACAAATGCTTTTTAACGAGAAGTGAATGTGCTACCGGATTTCTTGGCCTTCCGGTTTGAGAATGAAGTGAAGGCGAGGGGAATAGAAGAAAACACAAGCAGCTGTTTCTATCGTGAGAGGAATGTGGAGGAAAGAAATAATGGTCAAGCGAACGTGCAGCAGCAGTTCATTCTTATATTTTCTTTTTGTTTATGTCACCTACACTGCAGCCATAGGCGTATTTACTCTTTCATTTTATCTCTGTGAAGAGTTGTTTGTTGACGATCGCATTGTTTTTAGCTTCAGTTGGAGTTCATGAGAAGCTGTAAAAAGTGGAATTTGGAAAAAAAAAATAACACAAAAAGGAGAATAATGAATCACGAATCGATTAACCTAGTCATACGAGAGTGCTCACCAATTTATTACGCGCTTCGATTGCACGACAGACTCTCCCCCAAACGATCCAACCACGCAATTATCGAGCTTTTGAGCCTCTCTGTTCACTGTGTTCGATTTAATTTTGTGATATTGCATACGATATCCGTCCATAGCAGACATTTTCGTGCATTTCACGAACATATCATCATATCACTCTGCATATTTTTGTTTACATTCATTTTCAATCAATCACAATTTTCATTTGCCATTTCTCCCTTCTGACATATTGTTTTGCTATATTAATCCTGTTGATGAATCAATTGGGATGATATATTTATAGCAACTTCTCGGTTCATGATTATTTTATATTGTACGTGCTATACATGGAGAAACATCTTTTTTCCATTTATTTCTTCTGTTTTTTCGTCTATCTGCAATGCTTGGCCAACTTCCAGCAAAATTTTCATATCTCACTGCAATTTTCATTCCTGCCTCGGTACATTTATGCAATTATGCTCATCCCCATAGTGTTTTTGAGAGCGAAAAATTTTTACATGTACTTCAATTTTTCAATTTTTTGTCCTTTTTTTTTTCATTATTCCAACATTACTTTTTTCTTGCTTGCTTTATTCACATTTATTACTTTTAAAATTACACGCTCGTCATATTTTTACATTCATATGAATGCAAAATCCATGTGGAATAACTGAATCGCTCGCAGTTGTTTTACTCTCCCTCGTTCTTATGCGCACGCACTTATTCCGGAAATACGCGTTCGTATGAGTGTGCACACACACGTTTTAAATACGTGCATTGGTGTGAATCGGTCTCAGAACAACCCCACATGACACTAGGGACACCGTTATGCGCTGCTTCCATCGAGCGTGAACCCTTCCTCATCGCTCCCAGTGATTCATGAGAGACGTTGCGTTGCTTTCATTTTCATTTTTTTTTCTATTTTATTATTTTTCTCCTTCATTGCCAGTGTCTTCTATGGCAAATATGGTTCCCACGTGACTATTGTCTGTCATCTCATGAAAATTATTCACAAGGTCTGCAACACAGGCATTAATTATATGATATGAATTTATTTTATTTTCACCTGGGGTATGAAAGATAGACTTGCGTTAGACATTTTATTTTTTATTATGTATGTCAAGTGACTTATGTTTTTACATTTTCTTAATAGCAGAGAAATAGTTATGAAGTGTTATTGTCATGACTGAATAATGGCAGCATAAAAGTGTTTCTGGATTTTCCGCTCGATTTGGTTTATACTTTAATAGATCATTTGGTTTATTTCGAGTTAATTGTTCGATTTCATTCCCAATTATCATAAACACGGCAATTATTCGTGATAAAGTTATTTTAATATCGACTGTACTCGTTGAACACTTGAATAATTTTATTTTCCAATGATTCTACTGTCATTTTTATCCTGCCATGAACATACATTCTGAAAGCATCGCTTCCAAATTCTTTTGTGGGTTCGTTCAATCTTTTAATATTCAAAGTCCCCAATTTCTCATTTTAGTATTGAAGGAAAATATTTTTCTCCAGTACTCAATCATGCCAACTCACTTGAGGAATTCACGTGAAAAACTTCTTTGAATCCTTTTTATGTATCAACATTCGAGTAGAAATAAATTATTTTGATGAAAAAAATCCACAATATTTCACCGATAAGATATGTGAAAAAAATTTTATACGATGCAAAAGATTGTTGAATACAAATGGAAACTATTTCCAAAAAAGCCTCTCTGATCAGAATATTTGATTGATCAATACATGAAAATATATCATAAACTCATATTGATAATGCAGTATATAGGGTAAAGAGTTGGTTACAATGAGATAGATGAGGCCATTTGCATGCGTCGATATCGATACTGTTATCACAAACATGCGGTTGATTACTAATGAGCGCTTTCGGGGAACAATAAACTTGCTGATATTTAAAATACCATTCATTCTATACAAATATCATCATGACCTGTTGCCAACCACCGTTCAAAAACTTTATAATGATAATTTTCCACCAAAAACTAATTTTTTCATTCCACTTTTTTCGTAAGCGAACAATCACGCCAGTAATATCCAATGTAAAAAATTCAATAAACTATTTTCTCATATGTTTGTACCATTTGACGCGATATTTATGAATATATCGCTAGAGATAAATTACAAAATATAAAATAAAAAATAACATAGTAAGTTTGAAATGGATTTCAATCTTTCTCGACGTCCTCCAGTTTGGGTTTATCGAAGGGGAAAAGAATCGCCTTTTACTCGATACGACATCGAAGTTTTGCAACTTTTACGACGAATTTTTGGATTTCCTGTACGCCCTCAGCTTTCCCATCTCATAGTTGCTCTCTTCTTCAGTTTTATGTCGCGCAACGAGTAGCCAATATATCGCTATTGTTTTTCACTCACGCTCAATGACAGAGAAAATTTTTGAAAAGCATACAGAGCCACAACTACGTTGTGTATTTGTGTATGTCGCTGTGCGCTGATACTCGAGATAGAATGATGGAGCAGGAGCGAGTGAGACAGTATCGATCGGCGTGTAGTATAGTCGCAGCTTCTCTTTAAGTCATCCGGGAGCACTCCCGGACCAACGCGCGTGGCTTGGCGCAATCGACGCCATTATGACGCGGTACATTTAAATGTATGTCTGTATTCGTTGCGAATATTGAGCCAAAATTCATGTCGCCAAATAAGTTGAAATGTTGGAAAGGGAAAAATGAAAATTACTATCTCTAATTTATACCCAACGCGTTAGCCGTGATTGTGTAATTATCATAAGTATTGATCTGGATGGGATTTTTTTTAGTTTGAGACGACAAAAAAAATTCTTCTGCGTTACCGACTGGGTCACGACCCTGACCTTCGGTCGGCCAGTGAATTCGTGCAATCTCACTCTCATTTCTCTTTTCCCTTCTGTCTTGTGCCCTCGTCTCACGGCGGCTGCCTTATCAGGTGTCCTGGTTACCGGCACGACCTTCGACTCTACCTTGGAAGACCAATGGAAGTTACTCATTCGCCGAATTCGTCCTTTTTATTGCTTTACAGAGTTTACACTGTATACGGATGGTGCGGTTCTACTTTCGTGTGTCACTACGAGTATCGCCTTTTATGTACCGTATACTATTCTCAGTTTACACTGGATGTTACTCAATTTATTGCTCTCATGATCGTTCACACGTAGTCCAACAGGTCTGATACTTGTTGTTTCCGTTAAAAACTTCTGTGACTTTTATGTCAGTAAAGCTCTTTGAACATCCCGAATGATTCAATTGGAAGAATCATTACTGAACAGTAGGAGAATGAGAACTGCTCAATGATTGATATTGAATGAGAATTCGAGATGTAGAACTTTATTCAGAGACAATCAGAACTTGAAAACATCAATTCAGAGGTATCTTTATTATTTTTGAATGGCTGATTTTTTTTTGTATCATTTTGCCGTATCGAAAACGGAATTGTTGTGGGAAAACTTTTCATGACTGTCACGTAGACGGCAACTAAATATCATTTATTCACTGCAAAATAATATATTTTTTCATACGATTCTCATACAGACGTTTCGTTGTATAAAATTTCGATATTGCGCTCCTTACCGTCACATTGATCGCTGCCCCTTAACTCTTAGCACAGTTTAACGATGCCACTCGTCGCTATCGTTCCATTTTCAATGCCATAAGTGCAGCTCTCTCGAGAATCTCTCATCTATACAGAAAAAGAGAAAACAAGAAGAGAAAAAGTAATCGTGTGCAGGACTTGCATATAGTTTCTAAAGGCTGCAAAACATTATCTTTAACTACCTTTTTCACGTTTATTGCTCACTCATGGTTGTATTGTAGATTTTCATTGGTCATTATAATAAGATCTCACAATTATAGGTTGGTTTGATTTTTCTTATTTATTTTTTCGATTTATTCCTTTTTGCTTTCTATAAAAATATGCCAACATAGAAGAGCGACAGATGAAGACACGTGTCGTATATTTGTACCGCAATGAAAGAAGAAAATAAGAAACGAACTCATGGAGATCCACACTCATAAGTTCCACTACATTTAGAAACATAAATACGGTCAATGATAGCGGCAGGGTCATCACAGGGGCTATCACCACCGCGTTCCCTCTGAGTTACACATTACTCAGTGGAGAGTATATACAGTATAATAACTCGTGTCTTCAGTGGATTTGTAAGAACACTCTGTATTCTGTTCAGACTTCTCTGTGTTTTTCCTCCGTATTTTTTTTATCTTCATCAAAACTCGAGATGAAAAAGAGACACTTGAAAATAATAAAAATAAAATGTCCTTAAAAAAACACTGTAACATCCGGCTCGAACGAAGAAAAATAGAGACAATAATTATTCGGGACTCAAAATGTTCTTTTTCTTCTGTCTTCATGAGCATCATCATTTTTTGCTTCTATTCGTTGCGAAATTCCGCTGTGAAATAAAACAGATGCGGGTGTTAAATATATATATCGAATAGAGAACGGTCTGCCATCTGAACACAGATGAAATTTGACGTCGTCTTTTCATCGTGTGGAACTGAGAAAAACCAATTCCGATATCACAAACTCGCGAAGACGACGACGGTGTCGATAAACCTTCCTTTGGGCTCTCTGATAGCTGCCAACAGATCGCAGAGTTGAGTTTTATTCCCTCGTGCCATATTGGATCACGGGCAAGTTCTGAAGATTCGACCGGAAAGAGGGAGGACAAGTATAGAATATGGAGATAGAGAGAGAGAGAGGTATAGGGAAGGATAATGAATGAGTCTTACGCATCTTCTTTTTTTGGCATGATATGATGGTGTTCGAATATTTACCAGCAACATCACCTCTAGCTATATTTATGTTGTTTTTATTAACTAACAACTTATTTTTATAACAAGTTCATCTATGTTGTTACTCAATGTGATTTAATATCAGCGAAATATTGAAGTTATCTTTATATATATGACGAACGTTCGTACAATATGGTGCGTGCAGTTGATTTTCATTTACTGTGAATCAATCAAAACAAATGTTTTCCTCACAATTTTGACATGAGGAAGTAGCTATATACGCAAATACCAATCTATTCAATATAATACGTTCAATGAAAGACTTATATATGTGCTTCCGATGCGTAAATCGCACAAGGGAAGAATGTTATGTGAATTTACGTTGGTCTCGATATTAAAACGCGAATGAAATTTACGAGCGTTCGGCTGACAGCTGCTTCTCTCTGAGAAAAACGTGATTTATTTTTTTTACTTTTTCTTCAATCCTCTTTGAATATTGGTTATACGGTTAGTTTCACAAATGCGATTGGATGATGGTGAAAAGAAAATATTTATTCCCATAAGTATAAAGGAAAAATTGTTAACTGAAAATTTAATCTTGTCATTCGATGTTTAACATTGTGTTTTTGTTTCTTTGTGTTTCAGGTAAGTGTTTTTGAAGCAATTCAATGGTTTAGCTGGTGATTTTTTATCAGCACAAGGGTTCGTTGATCTTGATATTATAAAAAAAAATGTGTAACTATTCCTTTTTCGCTCGACTCTTCTCCCCCTCTTCAATATCCAATTTCGATACATCGCTATCTAGACATTTTGTGGCGTCAATCGTTACGTACGGTGGCTTATCGAGGTACCCAGTAGGAGAATCGATATCACAAGCATGCGCCTGTAAATTCACCATGAATATCTGTGTATATGTATACATACACAAATGTCTACATCCTTGCTGTCTATCGGTGCAAACCACAATACGCTTATCGATATCACCAATAATTGGATGCAACAACCGTGCATACATTCTTTGTGTCTTATGAAAAAAATTTCCAATAATCATATGCGTATTGTCTATTTTATTATTTTTTATCAGTGTAAATAACTTGATGATAATCTTCTCAATTATCTCATATCCATTTCAGTAATCTCGTTATGATAAGGATGTTATTCATGGGTGTATCGATATAATTTTAATGGTTGGTCTTACGGAAAGTCAAATTGTGAATGGACTGTGATAATGTAAAATATTGCGTGAACAAGAACAGAATGAACCGCGTATTAAATTGAGAATAGATGAATTATATTTTTCTCTTTGTATCATTAGAATAATTCTTTCTCTAATTGTACGATCTTGATAGTTTGAAGAACCAATTACAGTCGAATTATCAAAATATTCTGAAGATCGAATTCCTATTTTTATAATAATCAATTGATTAACAACGGAATAGCAATTTATTACATTCATGTTTGACTTAGCTCTCATCTGATTTGATTTGCTAACTTGTCGGACGTTTGTTCAATCGTGATCTATTTTCTTCATTGGAAATTTGAGGTGTCAGTCATGACAAAAATAATGTAGAGGTAAGGAATGGAGTAGGTGCCAGACCGATTATTAGGCAATATCAAGGCTCTTATTTTGTTAGTATAATTAATATGCAGGTAATGCGAAAGGTCTAGATACACACGAATGTTACGCGCGATAACATCTTTAGCATATATCTATTTATACATCCATGCAACCATTACCAGAAATTAACCAAGACAAAAGCTCTGATAGTGTATGCATTCTAAAGCCCTGTGGATATTCAAAATAATGTTAATAACATGTAATTAGTTAAATCGTCGAAGGTCATATAGTGTATAATTGTCGAGTAATATCTCCATCGTGAATCTAATATTCGAAATTTACAAGCATATTTCTCATGGATAGGTGGAACGATAAATTTCGCTAGCTTACGTTCACAGTCTGCAGATAGTTGGTTGGCACGGGAGAAAGATAGGGGAAGTGAGGTTGGAGTTGTAAACGCGAATGTGAAGAAGAAAGAGGGAGATATCGAATAAGAGTACAGTGAGGAGTAGGAAATAGTGCTTATATTGCTTCTACCACTGGTAGATTCACCCTTAGAGGCTAAATTCAAATTCGAGTTTTGTGGTCGTCTCGGCATTCAGCCGGGAATTCACGTCCCGTTGAGTGGGCGAAGTGGAAACCGCGTGTTGGGTATTTATGTGCTTTTGAACTATACGTATACACACACTTTCAATGTGAATTTGTTGATTGTTCAAACGTGAAGACTGTTATAATGCAATTGTAATGCCACATCTGTAATGTCAATGTCGATGATAAATGTCTCTATCGTTGTGTCACAGTCATTGACTATTATACTGAAGTTTGATGTAATTGCCTCTGATAGAAACATTTAATTAGTGCATTTTGTTATTCGTTTGTAGGTTGAATTTGGGACAAAGTTCAACGACACATATATTTGCAATGTTAATTTGATTCCTAAACTTTGGCAGAGCTGAATTCATCAATGATGTATAAATCATTAGCTTTTCATAGTCAAGTTGATCATTTTTTGTTTTACAATGAAGAATCGATATGAAGGAAAAGTAGGAGATATATACGACAAAAAATGATATGATTTTCAAGTAGTTGCATCACGCAGCACAAAATTTAGATGAGGTTCTATAAGGAGGAATTGATCAGCAGAAGAGATAATATTTGAGTTTCATAATTGATGATGAAGCAATGGCAGGCCAATGGTTTAACTTTTGTTTCGATTATCTTTTTGTTATTGTAATAATTATGAGAGTATATTGAATATATGGCAGTCATAATTTATATCGGCTGCCATCCTCAGGATCCATAAATTTGGATCACGTTTTTATATCTAACCGACTATACAAGGACTCTCTTCTTGTATTACTCAATTCTTCAACCGAAAATTTATTAGGCAGTTTTTATCATATCATAACTTGTACAATGTGCATCGCGAACGAAAGATATCAAGAGTTGAGAGTGCCATTATCAGTTATGCGCAGACGTTTACGAGCACGAATTTGTTTTGAATATTGTCACATCGATAAACTGCATTTGAATCATTTGTCGCAAGCAGGCACATTACTTCTGTTTAGAAATCCTTAAGATGTGCAATGTTAGAAAAAAACCTTTTGTTTTTCTGTTACCATTGTACGTCATAATATTATCATCAGGCATAGATATTAGTATAAGAATTATTATATTGAAAATAGTTTTCAGTGTTGTGCGCGATGACAGAACTATTATGATATTGATTGCTTGAGGCAGTTTAATCAGTTTGGGTTTTTTTTTTCACTCAGATTTTTTTTTTATTATGAATTATCAAGAGTGAAGAGTTCAGAGATTTTTCTGCTGGTTCATCCATCTCGTGCTTGGCAGGTAAAACATTCTCCATCCTGACCTTCATTCCATATAGCAGTTGTAAACGCACACACACACACTAATATATATATCTACATGTATTGATAGTTATATACCTGGAATCTCCTGCTCCTTCGAACCCAACCATCGTTGTTGAAACTGTTATTATGATTTCAGACGATGCAAATTAAATTGTGAACCGTTGATCAAAATGTCCGATATTTTTTTTTGCATTGATTTTCATTACTTCACTTATTAACAGTATTTTCCTTTTTCTTCTGTGAATACTTTGTATTCATTAGTTTGATTGACACGTTCCAAAGTATATCGGACATATTTAGATTTGATTTTTTTTTTGCTAGTATAAATTGCGTTGCCTGAAGCTTATGGGAAGGTCTGTGTATTTGGTTGTTGGTTTTTTTGGGTGTTGGATCTTCTTGGATATCCCTTATATTCTTTTGTTGCAATTTCACATGTGCATGTATCTCAGGATGTGTTACATGCGAGGATAAAAACCAGTCCGTTGAGATTCGAGGGCGTTTGGGGCCTCAGGGTTTACGAGTTTTTGGTCTGACCTTCTTTTATAAATCTTCCTCAGTGAAAAAGAATTGATGTGATAGCGAATAATATATAGTAAAAAATTTACTATTCCAATTTATTTGTTCAATTTCAACTCGACAATGTTTTTATTCCATTTGTATGAATCTATTTTTTTTTCTATGAGTATATTGAGTGCGGTGTTGCTCTTTATGTGATTTGATGGAATGCCCAATCGATGGTAACATTATTGGAGACTGCCTGTAAATGCAAACGAGAAGGACAGTCAATAAAAAAATACTGTCGGACAGTCAAAGGTATTTTACCTTATTCCTTTTATTTTCTATTGATAAAACTATTTACTCAAGCGAAACGAGTAGAGACAATGCGTGACATAGAGAGAGAGAGGAAGAGATAGTATAATCAAAGCTTTTGTTACATTATTTCTTTTTTTTTAACATTTCGTTTCCATCGATGTCTCACTTCATTTATGTCTTTGACACACACATATAGACTGGTGTCGCCGGAAATTCTGTGAAAACTCAGGTGAAATGCAAGCGGAATTTCTTTTGTATGATAAAAATTCTACTGTGATGTTGAAAGAAAAGTTGGGTATGAGATAGAAAAATTTTAAAATTCGTCGACGTCTCGTTTCATCGAACTCCAACATTTTTCTTTCTTTCATTCTTACTTCATGCGCTACCTAACTCCAGACACCATTCTCTTCTCTCTTCATACTCGTCTTCCAAATCTGCTTCAATGTTTTTTTGTTTGAGCATTTGGCTGCTCGCCAAATTGGCGATTCGTTCACCACATTCGTGGGAATAAGACGGAAGACCATTCCTTTTTCTTTTTCTATCCCATTTTTTTTCCTTTAAATTGAAAAAATGAATTTTTTTTTAAAGTACCCAAAACCGTGGTCATATTATATACTTGACATGACACGATCTTTTGAAATATAACAAAGTTTTTTATTCATTCTGACACTATTTACATCAAGAGAAAGTAGAAATATGGTATAATCGTATACTTCACGTTTAAGGCATTCGTGTTCGAAATTCATCGCCACTCAAAGAAAAAAAAATTGTTATGGCCAATCCAGACCTTCCTTATACATATACTTCAAAATCATTTTTCATGTCTGCGATAAAATTGACAAATGTTATGCATTTTGTTATGGAATTTATGGAACAATCAGATCCACCGTAAAAAAAATATTTCCAACAATTTTCGGGCAGAAATAACTCTTACGTTTCAATTCCTTTTACAACAATATATAAAATTCATCGAAATCATCAAAGGAACTTTGTTTTAGCCTCGCTCTTTTCCAACATACATTTTAATGTGCGTGATATATAATATTTAACGACATTAGCAGCTGCTTTGTATCATCTCCTGGAAGATTTTAGGTTTAATCTTTCCACATCTGTCGAGATCTAGTGGTGCACTACCAACACGTTGGTGGAGAAAAAAGAGGGCAGCAAAAAAATGAGAAATTGTAAAACTTTCCGCACAGAAGGAGCGAGTCTGAGTGATAAAAAAATTATTTTCAACTGGCAAAGACTCAAGGATTGATTTAATAACATATAGTCAGTCACATATGCAAGGCAGTCTGTGCGAGAATAAGACGAAGAGTTTTAGTGCGCACGACTGTTGCATACTTCATCAGTATCCTCGAATGATATTCGTGAGGTGGTAAGAGTACGGATATGTATGTATACGTTGGCGCACACGATAATCCTCTCAGGTGTTGAAGATGCGATCGCAACGTATTCGTAGTTGCAATGAATTATTCAAACGATCTATGGCGTCCGTTCACTGATGCCCAGACAGAAAGAAATCGTAGATAGAAGAAAAACACAGAACGAACGAACGATGGATAGAAGTGAAGAGAATAGAGAAATAATGATAAATAAAATAATATAAAATGAGGGAGAGGAAATGCAAAGGGAAAAAACATTGGTTATGCATCTTGAGCTTCTTCAACATTGGACTTGCATGAAATTGTAATTTCTTCGAAGCCCTGGGAGATTTCAAGTACATCGTACAGTCGATTTATTTTATTGACTGCTCGGGTGTGAATAGAGAATTACCATATGCGTCGAGACCTGCAATTCGTATAGAATAAATGCGAAATGAAAAGAAACAAGAAAGATACATAGCGTGTGAAAGATGGAATTTTTTTGAAACTTATGAAATATTTCTAGCGGCATCTTGTACGTTTTCTTCCATTTTCTAGTGTGGTTTTATTCACACGTTAAACACTGTTTACTTTGCACACACTTTGGCATACATCCTCTCTGTCTTTCACACACACACATATGCATATATATACATGGATGTGTATTTAAGTTTTAAATTAACAACTGTTTTTCGTTTGCGTCTGCGAAACAAAACACGACTCGACTTTTCTATTTTTAACATAAAAAAATTAGAGATAGGATGAATTGAAAAACCATCACTATTTTTCTAGTGGATCAAACTCTGATAAAAAATAGAACACCTCATTGCGTCATTGATGGAATCTTTTTTCGTTTTATTTTTTGTAAAATACAGATCGAAATTCGAGTTTGATTCAACTGTCTCTTCATGTTTTCTCGGTTCATTTGTTTTTCATTCAATTGTGGAATTCAATGAATACATTCAACAAATAATAGTGTAAACTTGTCAGTTGTAGTTTCTTTTGAGAAGAATTGGAAAAGCGTATGTTTTCAAGTGTTTGGATAGGGAACGATGTGAAAGAAAGACTTAGTTGCATGTCTATTACTATAGATATTATATCTCAATAGAAGAACATTATATTACATCATAACTATTATTCACTACAATAGTAACTCATTTCTGTCGATAAACTCATAGAAATGTGTGTTGACTTGGGATATTGGTAAATAATTTGTTATGACTCATCCGACAAATTATTTTACATCGTACAGGTTTATACAACTCAATCGATTGTGATATTTGATGAATAACAGACCATCATCACACACTCTATGTGAACACTCGAGTTGTTGTCATTCAGCAGGAAATAATACATAGCCAATGAAGAAAAAGAAGTAAATCATCGTGACTTTATTATTCGGAAATGAACAACACATTGTGGTGATAACTGAGTGACAGAATATAGTTGTGAATATGAGTGAATTGAGTTAGAAATTGAACGGGATAGAGTAACTCGTATTGATGATCGATCTGACCTTTGCCATACTATATTGCAAGCTTGCAGAGTATGCGGTTACGTTTCATCGCTTTTATAGTTGCGTCAACACATTGTGACACCGGAAGCCCATGAATTGCTCAAGCTCTATACAAAATATGGCTGGCGCAATGAAAGCTTCGATTTATACATCTCCAATCATTTCTCACAAATATGATAAATGGAGAATATCTTCATCTGATAGGAAAAATAAAAACTTTGGATGAATGCAATTAGTTTGAAATTGAAATAGTTCAGATTCACCCTCGCCACGTTGTTTCGCCTTCAATAGCGTGTGGAAGTTGCTCAAGGTCGCTAACAAAGCTAATTGGGCGTAACGACTCCGTTGTATGGTTACGCATACACATACACAAATACGAACACACCCGAGTATACACAGAATAATGTTCAGTGTGTCTCTGTTCTATTTGTGCTCTGCCACATCTCAAATAGACTTCGGTTTATATACCAAAATAGGGTGATATCATTGTGTCCGATTTTCTTCTTTTTTCTCATTCTGAAGAAAAACAAGTCAGGCCATTGTCCTAGATATATATCCATGTCTGTGCGCAGTATATGCACATGCACATCTTTTCATCGAAATATTTCAAAACCTCTTTCATCTCCATACTTGCCACTATTCCATATCTAGATTTATATTTTATCTGGGTCATGATATTCTTTCTTTCTTATCTCTCGATGAATTTTTTAGAAATAAAGAAAAGATCAGAGTGGGAATACTAAAATTTCCGATAATCAGCTACTTTTTTTTGTGTATCATCTGTTGAGTTATCGATATAAAATGTTCTCCAAAATACAATTGTACAATGGAAATTGTACATTAATTGATGATATTCCAAAATACATATTCCTCAATTTTAGCATATTAACGTTGAGTGTTGAATAAACATAACGTTTTGTGATTGAAATACCTCGTGATAGTGAGTTATGATAATGGAGAGAAACAATGCAACAGTGAGGGCGGCCATTTTCCATCCGAACAAGTGACGAATTACACTCAATTAAGCCTACATAAACTATATACATTCTAAATGTCTCATCGTTGCATCCTCCATCTGTTCTTCTATCTCACATGTGAGTCGATTCACACCACTGTACGATCGCTCGCCGGCCGCTGGGTGGCGTTGATGATTTTTGATTGGCCGGAAGTGACGTCACGGCTCGCATCACTCAACTCGCATGCTTTTCTCTCTGGATTGTGCCACGCACTGTTGAAGTTTATATTCAGGCAATACACCTCCACATATTACTCGTAATACATAAAGTAAATTTACTTCCTCGTGTGGTTCATTCATCTTGAAAATAAAGAGAAAAAATAATGAAATAAATATATAACTAGTAATTAACACATACCTGAATAGTATTCCTGAGTTATATATTTTCTTTCAGCTAATTCTCTCATATTTTTCACGGTTTCTTAACCCATTGTATTGCGGTATTAAGTGAAAAGAACAAAAAAAAATGGCACAAAGTTTAATTTCTCGTTTATCACTATTATTATTATCAGCATTACTATTATTATTCCTATTCATCTCTGGTAGGTGAGATGGGAATGGTTGTTCGGTGATACACGGGGGGAGCGCCCTCGGGTTCTTTGTATAAGTTGAAAATATGGCGCATTGCCAAAATATCGTCCCTTCTCTCGTGCCTAAGGCGGATCTATCTTCGTTCTGAGTTTTTTTTATATATATAATATTAACTTGAGCGCAGAAACCAGTCCCTTAACATTTGAAAGTGCTTCTGTCAGTTGCAAAACCATTTATATCGAATTATTTCGAAGAATGTATACCTGAAGCAGAATTTTTTTTTGGCCTACAATTTTTCGTTTCACTCCGTGAAAATGACCATGTTCACGCTGTGTTTTTAGAAAGGCAATTGTACGGGTTGGATGTAGCGACTGAAGAGAACTGATCTCGTTCTATTCCTATTTTTTATTTCTATTTTTTCCGTGTTCTCTTTACCTTCTTTTTTTTTTAATGCGCTGTTTTTTTTTACGTGTTTTCGTTGTTTTGCTGTAATTAGAACGTAGCGAAACGCTCGACTATTACACTCTGGTCCAGCCCACGAATCCCGATGAGTCGCCCCTTTGCACAGACACAAAGAGCAGACCGGTTAGCAGCACATTATGCGCACCCTCTCTCGTCCTCTCTTTTGACTATATCTCTCTCGGGACACGACCCATGTAGGCATTTATATATGTATACATGTATATGTGTATGTGTTTCACCATGGGATCCCCGAGGCGATGCGTTTTAGCTTTTGAATGGGGGCGAGCAACAATGCACAACAGTGTTTCTCATTTCTTTCTATCATTCCCTTTTTTTTCTCTCTTATTTATTCATCTCTTGCCCGGTAATATAATGGTAATGCGGAAATATTATCATTCACGTAATTGTACATGGAATACATTTTTATAGCAATGGAGTATCTGAAACAGCGAGGGATGAGAATGAAATTGGATTTGGAAAGCGGACGTAGATAAAAGTGATGTTTCTTTTCTTTGTCATTTGTGTTTTTTTTTTTCTATTTTCTTCCGGTGAATTGGCAATGGAATCGAGTGACCGTTATGTAAATTGTATTCATGTAGAAAATCTGCTGAGTCAGTTGTAAAATTTTCAACCCTATCGGTTTGTTGAATCTGCTAGTGAATATGTGATTTTTAGTTTCAATTATTATTTTTCGTTTCATCGGTGATATATTTTTTCATAATGGATCCATTGATATTTGTTTGTTTTTCACTGTGTTCGTATTCATTGTTCAATGCAGAATCGAGTTATTACAATGGGGATTGAATGATAAAAAAGAACAGTAAATGAGCGGGGGAAAAAGTTATGTATAATTTATCGTTTGAAATAAGCGGTTTAATTTTGTGTTGTTTAACTACACTTTTTTTTTTTCATCTCACGCTGGGATTAATTGTAGCGGTCGATTTGCAAACCGAGTTTTTCGCCATTGTACCACTTACGAGCTGGTACACAGATAGGCCACACGGCGTGTGGGTAACAAGGGTAGAACGGCGCGCGGTATAACAACAAGCGCATATAAAGGCCTGCACACACGAACAGAGAGATCGTAATACACATTAGATTATTTTTTTCTTTTGTATTTTTCTTTAGCTACTGTGTATCGTGCGGCACGCGAAGACGACGATACATTGGCAAACATTTGTAAATAATGCGCAAGCTGAGTTTCATGCACTTACATATGTGTCCATGAGATGGTAAATTGAAATGAATGTTTACATCTTTTCTCATTGTATCTTGTCTTATATTCTCGTTAACTGAACAATGACAACGATTGTATCCATGTAAGCATAAATGTGAATAATTTTCCCATCAAATGGTATCAGCGCTGTTCGCGTACAGATAAAAGTGAAAGAAAAATTGGATGATGATGAGATGTCGAAGCCCCCGAGAAGCAGTTTCATGTAATCAATACATATTGTTAAGCTCCATCTCGCTGGTGTTTCACTGTCACAAGGTTCGCGGTGGTTGGGTGAGTTCTATTCATCTCACCCCTTTTGGCTCTATTAAATATTCACGGATTTCCTCTCGGCTCAATTCACAGAGTGAAAATCCATCCAAGTTTTCTCATTATCCTTGGATGGAGAGCTTAAAAAAAAATCGTGCAAAGTTGTGAGGCGATGGTGGAAGCAGAAAAAAATGTAGAAAAAAGTATTCGGTTACTTAATATAGAGATGGTCGAAGAGAGATGGAGTCTTTAACACTCTCGGCACGCTTTTAGTCTACGCATATATTCTTTCACTCTTTTCATTTGGAACTCCAGAATGAGAATTGAACTAGTTCTGATCAATCCCCATAACTATATGGATATATACAGCATTAGGTAGACTTTCAGAAAGTTGTTCGTAATGTCTTATTATTTCTTATTAAATTGCGTCTCTCTACTTAACCGCCGTCTTGGGAGCTATCGTAAATAGTTAATTGTCGAGACAAAGTCAGGAATGAGAGAAAGTGGAAGGTGGCAAAGGGGTGAAAAGAGAAAAGTGAGAGAGATAAAATAGTATTCTAACATCAGCTGGAATAGTTTGTGAAATGGAAATAAAAGAGACAGAGTTATAGTTTGTGCATTGTATGGTAAAATTTTCGCATGGGGATGACTTAACGCTTTCAGGGAATTAAAGACGAGCTTGGAGACGACTCATTACTACTATTATCTCAATTTCGAAACCTTGTCTCCAACATCTTTCCACAAATGGCCGACGTGTTCGACAAACTTTAAGTCATTCTTATGAGATAATGAATATTCGTTATTGTAATTGTCTCATTAAATTTTATTCGTTCACTTCTGTTCGTGCTATTCGAATTGCGAAATCGCGTAGTTAATCTTACGATTCTAGTAAACTTGCATTGTATTGGAACTGTGGCGCCATTCTTCACAAGTGTTCAGGATGCAAAGCCATTCTGGGAATTTAGCTATTTACATCACGGACCGGTATAATGATAACAGATGCAGCTGGATTTTAGCATTATTGTGCAAGAACTTGATTGTTATTGACGAACGGGCATTTCAAAATAGTTAGCAACGAGGAATGTGAGAAGTTTTGTTTAAAGTTAAATGTGAATTGGAAGATAATCCAAAAACAGTGCAAAATACCTTATTCGTTTTCTCGGGTCGTATTATGTTTGAACTGTGGATTATATAAGCAAAATAAAAAATTCGTCAAATTGGAATTATTATTTGTCATTATCAATGACTAAATTCCATTGCGTGTTGATTGATACGTAAATTCATTTATTTTATGTATCAAAACAATGTGATGGTATCTCACAATAATAAACTGTAATGAATTGTGCGAATGGATAGCTGAAATTTTGGGCCAGCATTTTGTTAAAATTATTCCAACGCTGAAATTGAGCATGAATGAACTATTGAACATTTGATATCGTTCATAAATTGTGCATCTATTCACATATTTTCATTATAATAAAATATTTTTTCAATTTACGGAATCATTTATGTCTTTATATTAATCCGAGTTATAACACAAATAGCTGCGACAATTTTCAACCTGGTTTTCAATGAAATTCTCAACTAATCTGACAATATCTCTCGTGCTTTGACTAGTGAATTGCAAAACTTGTCATTCTGGTGTCAAAGTGACAGTGTATAGTAATGAATTTCGAATGTGAATTTGGTGGGTTGAACTGAGGGGTAACTCAGTGCAGTGAATTGAGAGAGGGAGGGGTTGGTCGGCCTCTGTACGAATGAGACTTGCCCGGGCGTCAAGCCATCCATTAATACGAATTAGGGTATTTAGCTCAAAGCGGTGGCAACGCGAGCGCGAGAACTGCTCAGAGACGAAGAAGAACGACACCGAGTGCAATCGTAGTTGCGATGGGGTTAGTTGGAAGGATGGGTAGAAGACATGGGCTTACCTGCTCGGTGGCTCCTTAGTTTAACCCAACGGGACGCAGACGCCATTAATTTAATTTTCTGCTGCCTCCAGAATTTCATCCTCAGGCAATTTTGGAATACACCCGCGAGAATTTCCCTCCTAAACAACCCCTCGCATCTATTTATCTTCACTGCTGTCGAATTATTGCGTTAACACAGACGCACTTCTATCTCTGGAACGAATTTTATCGTATTAGTCGTGGAAATTGATGTGCCATGTTAGAATCAATGTATTTCCCGAGTTGAATCTCCAAAATATTGTCGCGAGTAGGATTTGTGAGAAGATATGTGGGAACATATATAAAAGAAGAGAGGCAGTATTACGATGGAATGGAAAGACTGAAAATTGATATGTCGTTTCGCCATTAGAGATGATACTTATCTAGTTCTGATCGTGGACATGGGTAATACAAGATGTCGATTTGTTACATTACTTCTAGGAGAATAATATCAGTATACGATAAAAGAACCGAAATAAGAATGCTCGATTATGCAAGACAACATCAGAGCAACGATTTTTATCTTGAAATTGATATTTATTAGTCCTGTCGAACAAAAATGACACATGAAGGTATACGAAGAGATATTGAAAGTTCGAATCTTACTTTTTGAATCAGGGTAAACATATTTTTGATGAAAATTCTGATCTTCTTCGTGGTCTGAAAGAGGTTAGGCAACCAGAGTTGCTTTTGAACCGGATCAACTTTTAATATATCAGCCGAATCCTTTCACAGAATGTTGTACAGAAGCAATACGGTCAATGAAAATCCTTCTGCTCTTCTGAGATTGCCATTTTCCTTCTTCTAGAATTTTATTCCGCACAATTTTTTATAGCACTCAACTGAAACTAACATCACTTCATTTTTCTCCCTCTCACCTTTTTTGCATAACTAACCATCCAAGTGGGTAATGATCCTGAAAAAGAGGGAGAGTACGTCCTTTCCTGTTGCAACATCTTCATCATGTTTGCTATTTACGTAATTTTTTGGTCTAATTATACGTGAGAATTATTTAGTTCTCGCCTCATTTCATGCTCTCACCTTCCAGCTCAAATGCAATGTTAAAGATAATGACAAGGAAAGTGAAGGGGAATGAAGAAAAGATGGTTGAAGTAGTTTTCACACCACCTCCTCATTGCCAAGGATCCTCGTCGTAAGCCCTGTATTCAAACCACGTGTATTCTTGGTATGGTTATAGTCTCTTTTTATGGCAGTAGAAAGGAAGTGAATGCAGGAAAAAGGCCAGAGAGTGTATTTGGAATTGCGATGAAAGCTGAAGTGCGTCACTACCGTAGCTGAGGAATTTCTTTGAATCGGAATTTAAATAATAAAAACGGATGTTTTTTTCCCGTCCTCATGAATTTTCCACCTTTAAATTGATGCGTGTTCTTTTTTTAGAGTTCATTATACCAATATAATTTTTTTTTATTCATATATGATAATTAGGTGAACGTTCTATTACACTTTTGAAAAACAACAATGTTAATTTTATCACTAAGTTGATGTATTACTTCCGTATCTCGTTATATACTCAAGCAGTCGTCGATTATCTCAGATTTAATTAACAATTCGAAGAGAATTAATTATTCGACAACGACGGCTTATTTCAGCATCCACTATACACCTTTGTATAATCTTTCACACCACCTTTATTGCTTTCGTATTATTATTATTACATTCTTTTAATGCAGCAATGCAAATGACGAATATAAAGGAGAACTAGAAAAGAAGCAGTTCTCAAGATTAGCAGTTATGTAAGAGGTATATTATACACTTCAGAGAGATGATACTTCACTTTGATATTCACACTATATAATTCTCTCTCTTCACGTATTACATACACCTTTCTGCTATACCTTCCTTGTACTGCTTTATTCTTGTCTCAAAAGACTTCCAACTTCAGTTCGTCTTATTACACAAACTAATTACACTTTGAAGATTAATTTATACACGTTGCTCTCAAAATATCGTTTGTAAATTATATAAATTAATTTAATACAAATGTTTAAGTAGAATTGCTCGATTATAATTCAATAATTGTCAGTGTAGGAGAGCTCAAATAGCTGATGATTACTGGTAGTCTCTGACTAGTATTTATTGGGAATATTCTGGTACACGGAAATAGATACTCGATGTCACTAATATCGTACACATAGTCATTGACTTCGATCGATAATTATCCCTAGGTATTATCTACTTCGAGTGGTTTACAGGGGCTGATAGCAGTTGAGTTGAATGTTGTGAGGTGGACGAAAATAGGAGGGTGGAGGTGAAAAGCCGTAGGGGGTCCGTGACTGCAACGCTGCATGTCGCCGCTTATCGAGGGACCGATTTAGAATGTACAGAGGATCGCGAGGGTGTAGATTAAAGAAGCCGACGGGTATTCGTTATGATACTGGACGGCCTTTCCTGCTACTGCTGCTGCCGCCGCCGCCGCCACCCTTGCCCCTTTTTATAAAACGTATATTCGTGACGGAGTAAAATGGTGTATATTACCACATGTTCTGATCAGAAACACCCTATTTCGTATTCCAGCGAGCGGCATATCGAGATTTTTTCCCATCAGTAGACGCAAGTTTCTTCAGGCAATGGCGAATTGCCAAACGCTCCAGTTCTGTGCCTAACGGCAGAAATGTGAATTTTCTATCTTGAATTGGCAGAGGCATGTGCAAACTGCGTTTGGGTTCTTTGGGATGTTGATCCATTATATTTTCTCAGGACATCGAGAATTTCTAAGAAATACTTCCAGGACTTTCATATTTATTCCTCATGTTTTTTCTCTTTAACTTATATTCACATGAGCTCTTGGAATATTTCATTCAGATGCTAAAGTCTTCTTCAAATGCCTGAAATTATTTATGCTGCAGTGTATGCATAAATGTATGAGGTGAATAGAAGAAAGGAATGATGTTGAATTGAAGTGTATTGTTTCATGGTAGTTGGTTTCGACACGTGACATCTACTTAATGATAGTGCAGTGATATTCGATGAAGTATATTAAACTTTGGCTGTTGGAAAACTATTGTGACCGAGTCCAAACGTTATGTAAATTGTCAAAATTAATGAGACAGTCTTTTGGAGAAAATTCAATTAAATTTTCGATGTCAGTATTAATTACCCTATCCCAAAAAGTGCATACGTCTTATTTCCCTCTTTCAATTATCTACTGCTGTATTCTATCACTTTCTTTCTATTCCAAATTGATTCGGAAATATCGTAGATCAATTATCAACATCTATGAATAATTTCATAGATTTTTATCAATTATACAAACTGTTAGATGACAATAAATAATCATCCGATGAATAAAAATAAATATGCATTATTTCTCTCGGCCGATTAACTAATGAGCTCTCCTTCACTTTTTATCAATTATTCACCGTGTCAGATCGTAGAAATAGAAAAATTCGTGACATCGTGAGGTCATAAGATGAAAAAACTTCACTGTCTTGATTAGTTGCAATTTTTCATTAATTACTTCGGTCAATTACAAACTTTTTTTATTATATCTCTGAACATAAAGACGCTGATGTGATATAAAATGATAGTAATGGGAAAATTGATTAAAATTACATACGGTCGACGCGTATATATCCAATTAACCTATCACTTTGTCAAGCAAACCAATTTTCATTCATGCAACATGCATGTGTATGATTTTTCGGGTGAAAATGGAAAATTTCGAGGAAAGTGGTTCGGGATTGATAATGTATGAGCTCCTGTCTACTATAATGACTGAAAACGAGATTGATTGTCCATCAGAGTTTGGAAACATAAAGGACAATGGATAATGTTTCGTTTGATGCATAAATTCCGTTGATCTAAATCAACTTGATTGATCGATCATTTTCGTTATATCTCATTATAGAAAGTAAAATTGATATCAACAAAATTCGTTAAATAAATTCATTAATGAATTTTCTGTGTGTGTTGATGATATCATCTATGTTTCAAGTTAGAATTATTTTATTCATACTATGTTTTTTTTTTATAGCACGTGGTGCAGACAGGGATGGCTGCGCCTTACGGTGGGGGTGTCTTTCCGCCCCCTGTGAACGGGGTAACCGGGGTTGTTGGGGCAACCGGTGGTGCTGGCGAGGTCAAACCGCCCCCACCCGTACCGGTGAAAGAGGAAACTGCGGGAAATCAGCAGCAACCAACCGCAGGTGGACCCCAAGTACAGTCAACACAAGTTGCACCACATCAAACTACCCCTGGAACACCAGCTGCCACAAGTTTTAGTCCACCACCTCCACCAAACGGTGTAGATCAGCAAGCAATTGTGAGTATACATATGCATATATGTATACTATGTTAATTAGTTATATTATAATGTTATCTCATTTAAGAATTGTAATTCAGTCATGAGATTCACGTTCATTTGACTGGATGATATTTTAGAGGGAAGTTGCAATTGTGATAGGTCTGGTTCTTACAGAGTGATGAATTATACATTGGATTCTCATCTCATTCTGCATTTATATGTGTATATATGTATATTAGTTATATACCGTGAAAATCCATGGCGAGTATAAATACACTATGCTAATTCGCACAGTTCAGATATGGGCGTTAAATAAATTTTGCGCCAAATGAGTGAATAAAAATGCTGCATACATAGAAATATTGTGTATGAGGGATATGAAATAGTGAAAATAGTGGTGGTAACCAGCGACCTGGATGTTACAAGATCGTTGGTAGTTTCTAATGGAAGTGAAGTGGGCGTGGTTGAGAGAATTAGTTTTATCTCGCAGGATGAAGGGTCACTTGTATCTCCATAAATTTATTTTTAATTGTAAATTCGAGGAGAATTCGTATCTTCATCTGATATTTTTAGGTCACGTAATTGAATTATTATTCACCATTGTTGGCCCGTATTATTTATTTTGTTATTCTTTAGCATCAGTTGTCTGGTAGTTACATTGAAACTGATGAGGAAAAGGGTGATATAAATAAAAAAGGGAAATGACAAAAAGCATCGTACAGTTGATGTCATTTTTTTCCGTCTCAATCTTGAAGGATAGCAATAACATGAGAGTGCGAGTGTATAGGAGAAATGGCTGGCGTACACGTACTCATCGTAGAACATTTTCATGTTTCTCATTCTAACCACGTAACGCCATAGAAACACTCGTCGTGTTGTTGCTCGCTATATGGGACGACCAACATGACATATAAGACGGGTATAGTATGAAACGAAAAATTTGCTGGTGAATAAAAAGAACGGAAAGAATAAAGAAAAAAAGATCCGAACAAAAGAAGTGGAATTTGTGCTAAAGCATGGAGTAGGAGATGGCGGTGAAAGTCATGGTGATAAATATTTGACGACGCAATCAGCGTATTCCCTTGAGGGTACCCATATATTTTGTGGAACGTATACATTCTCGCGGTGTTTTGGATTTTAATAAAATGTTTTAGAGTCAAAATACTGATGGTGATATTCTTTTCCTGAGGGATGTTTGGAAATCATTAGTGGTTATTTAGAAAAAAAATATGAATTTTATGGTACATCCAGTCTTGTGTTGAAGTTTTTCTCAGCTGCTTCTTTACTCATCGCAAAGTTTTTTGTAGATTCATGGAGGGGTTTGCGATTGTGATTATAGCTCCAGGCATTCGTGAAATTTACATCATAATTTATTTATTCAGTTTTTTTTTCATTATCGCGGAATAAAATTCCATTAAAACCCATAACCCCTATTTTTTTCCTCTCTTTGCGATTGAATATTTAATTCAATTGATGCGCCAAGCCATTTCTACATACCCACACTGTTGGCCTCTGATATTCCCTCTTCGTCACTGTACAATATTTCTATCATACTATTACGCTCTCTTGCTTTTTCTACCATCCATCATCTCTTTTTATTTGTCCCCTATGAATTCAGGTGGAATAATTTCGTTCAATCTCTAATTGTAACGTCCAGACCAGGTTCCATGAATTATATGGAATATTATTTCCAGCGAACGAAACTTTAGATTTAACCAATTCTAAAATTATTCACTGTGCTATAATTATTCACCGTGATTCGTTGAGCAATTCCATATTTCTTCTTCCCCCTCATGTCTCTCAATTTAGTATTCTGCTCACTTTTTTTTTCCCCACTCTGATAATCCCACAAATTTTTTTTTCTCAGAGGAAGAAGACCCGAAATACTCCTCTTTTACTCGTTAACTTTTTGCTTCAAAAAATTTTCCAGGCTTCGCAGGGATTTAGGAGAAAAAAAAAGGAAGTAAAAGAGGAAAATGTATGTGAGAGACCAACAGAAAATAATCTAAACAACCTTTATATTTTTTTTTCTGTATACCGCGTTTATACAAACTTCGTTTCAATCTATTGCTGTTTTATTTCCTCAATTAGTTATTCACGATTTACAAGGATTCATCGAGAATGGTAAAAAGAGAAGGAATGTGGAAGTAAGAGTAAAAGAAAAGAAGGGAATATACATACGAAGACATCGAAGGACTGGAAAACAAATGAAGGAAATAGCAGTTGAATACGTAAACCGATATTGCGATGAATGTTCATATAAGCTTCTTGAGTGTTAGTGCTCTTATACATCGTTGGCTGTTGTATGGTATTCGTGCCTCGTAAAGGCAGGCAATTCTCCTTAGAGGTGATCGGAAACGAGACAACTGCGTTAGAATATCAAACAGTACGTTGATACCTTTCGCTTTATGCTGTTTGAATATTAAGTCACTTCGATTGATGATCGACGCTTGATTTACCACGTCATTGACTGAGTGACGGAGGGATTAATATCAATTGGTGAATTTAGAACGCCAGAGCATTCGATTCAACTGTTAGCAATGTCATTATTCGAAATCTACAGTGGTGCAGTGGTGGATGAACCTATTGAATTTCATCTGTATGGACGGTGATGCTATGAATAATCCAATGGAACTATAAACAGCTGAGCTGTTGATGTATTCAATACTAATGGTCAACAGTGATCGAATTAATAATCAGAAATGTCACCATCATTTAAATGAAATTACTATTTTTTTGTGCGAGAGAAATTTCGAAAATTAATTAAATGATTAATAAAATGCAGAGCAATCGACTTCTAAAATATATGAAAGTAGTTCTCAAATTTCTATGATAAAAAATGTATAAAACGCATAATAATTATTTTTAGGCACAATCGAATACCGAGTGGTTTTATAAATTTGAGTTGATGAGCGTTGTACCCTCAGTGTATGTTGCCAACATGAATCGCCAATTGAATCTATCTCAATATCATCCAGGCCAAATTGAATAATTCGTGACTTTGATGTTTTAGTGATGACTATGTGTATGCCAACATGATTCATCTGCATTATTTGTATTCTATTTTCTATGCTTTTGTTTCCATTATTTCTCATTTCCCTTTATTTCCAAATGTTTCGGTGGAGCAGTCAGAAGTATTTCAAGCTGCGGTGGCTGCGGCGGCGGCAGCAGCAGCCAATAACGGAGGTCAGCAACCAGCTCCGACCTCAGGTGGAGCAGAAACGAGCCCGGAGGGTGGAGTTGAGGGTAACAACATGGTGCCCGTTACGTCGGGTGCGACGACACCAGCGACAGCAACGCAAGGAACAGACCTCAAGGGCCAACCAAAACGACTCCATGTCAGTAACATACCTTTTCGCTTCAGAGACCCCGATCTCAGGGCAATGTTTGGGGTAAGCAATTATAATCATTTCATTCCCTCTAACTCAATTACCACTGCAAACTTCATCTAATTTTAATTAATTCATTTTTCTCTCCATTCGCATTTTAGCAATACGGTCCAATACTAGATGTGGAGATAATTTTCAATGAACGTGGCAGCAAGGTGAGCGATCGTCATCCTTTGGATGCGACTTGAGGAATCAAAAAAAGAATAACGAAAATGAATTCAAAAAAAAAAGAAAAAAAGTCACTTCGTTCTCAGAATGTCGATCAAATGCACAATTTCATCAGAACTGTCCAGTTATCCACTTACTCCCGAAGTTGTATTCCATCCTCATATCAGATAGAAAGTTAGTCGTATCTTTTTGCCAGTCGTAAAGTTTATAAAAGGGAAAGGATAAGAGCTAAAGTGAGCGAAATACAGAGGACGAGAGTTGAAGGATGCCGATATTCGAAAAGCTCTGGACGTTGAGAAGCACTCGCTTTTTCCTTTAGCTCTCTTGCTTTCGGGTTCATTTTTTTTTCTTCTCTTTCTTTCTACGGCACACCATGTCACCACGAACTGGCTTTTATTGGCAAACTTTTTTCCTCTCCTCGTTGTGACACGACGACATCCTGAGAACGTAGATACTATGAGGGCAGCCGTAATTGTTTCGGTAACGCAGGATCGCCCGAGGCCCAAACTTCCGACCACATCGTTAAAACTTTCGTCTCTATGTTATTGCTGATCTTTTTTTTTCCTCCTTACTGTAATTCCTTTTATTTTTTCATCCTTCCATCATACTGGTTTTTTTTTATGTTATCATTTCCCTCACTCATCCACATTCTCCCGTCCAGACTATCCACCTATCTCCAACTCACCTTTTTTAACGTCATTCTCACGGAGGATAAAGGACGTCTCGAGGGCTCCACAAGCTTTCATGAACACGTCTAACTTTGTGCTCGTATGTCCTTCCATCCTCTTTCCTTCGGGCTATCCTGCGTGTGTCACACACATATTTATATATATATAACTCTGCACACTTATTTCTTTCAGCAACGTTGGTAACACTCGTTAAAAGCTCTCTGTAAAAGTATTTGTCATTGTATAGTACTGAGAATAATATAGGGAAATGAAAATGCGACTTGACATCGATCCACGCGGGGCGTGTGGCGACTGAATTCCAAAAGAGAAAATTTCATATACACGTTTACATGTAAAGAGGTGGTGTATACCTATGCATATTCGATGTTTGTGGTGAAAAAGGTTTTGAAATGCAAATAGCTTTCAATATGGATGACAGGCAAGTCACCATGGTACACATATACAGAGGTATAGCAGGGTAGTGAAAAGAGGAATAGGGGGATGGGAAAATAGGAGGAGTATAAGATCCGCAGTAATACATCTCGACGACATGCGGCATCCGGGTGAGCTTGCATATTCAGGACGCCCATTAGCCTGAGAGTGTAACTGTGTGCTTGCGAATATACTTCATCAAGTGGCCATTGCCACGTGGGCCAGTCGTGTGCCGCGCTGTTCTTGTACACACCTGTATTACAATGTATACGACCCATGACCGATATGGTTGGCGGTCAACGCGATTTAATCACCTTCGATAATCTTGATTGCATCGCCGAACATTAAATCGTGCAAACGCTGTAATTTTTGTTTTCATTGACGTGCCCATTTTGTTTTTTTTTTCTTTTGGACCTTTACTCTTTCTTGCATTCATTTAAAGAGTTGTTATCGCGATTGACTTTATATAGGTGAAGCACCAGGCTAAAGGGAGATAGAGCGCGAGATATTATGTAGTTACGGGTTGGATGAGGGTTGAAGGGTGGATCGAACGCGCTTGGGACTATTGCAGTTTGAATTCGACCTCGTCGTCTCATCGTCGATCGTCCGACCACGTACGAGCCTCGCTCTACTCACGGGCGTTTCATGCCGGAAGCTCACCTCGCGTGTCACATCCGCCATTGTAACTACCAATCACGTCCTACATGGGGTCTATACGCAGAGATATAGGTAAAGAGAATGGTGAGAAAGAGAGTGTAGTGAGGAAGAGAGAAAAAGAGACTGGGAGGGTTGCAAGAGAGCCTCATTGGCAGCGAACGGCCTGCTTCCAGGTTCCGGGCGACCCCCGGTCTTTTCTCTTCGTTTCTATTGCTTTTCCTACTTCGTTTCGTCACCCTTACCCTCCCACACTCTTTCTCTCGATGTAGGATTAATTAAACTCGTTTATAAGCGGATCGTACTTATCAAGCCACTTTCGTGATCGATATCTTTATGATCGGAATTTTCCCCTTTTACGTATATGCAGTACATTTGCCATTTCTTTCCTTTCAATCTTTTCCCCTTCGCTGTTACTTATTACTTTTTATTCTGTTACTTTTTTTTTTCCTTTTGTTTCCTTCCCACGACCTCGTTTCACGCGAATAGCATTTCTCGCGTGGGGTCGTTAAGCGTAATTGTTGGTCACAATAGAAGAGATCTTCTTGACGGATCTTCACGGGAATTCGAACAATCAACTGAGTAGTGAATTAGGGTTGGTTGGTACATAAATATAAAATGTATACGCGCTTTTAATAGTATATTGGGCGAAAGTAACTTGCGATTCTAATTTTATGTACGTAAACTGTATTCTTATGTTGACTGTCCAATCATGCGAGGAAGTCACACAGAGTAACACGAAAAGGTGAGGGCAATTTCAATATGCTATGTAAGTATACATACGAGCAACCATTGCTGTCGTGGTATTAGTTTACTTTGTCCCAGGGTGGATCTGGATAGTGTGTGAATCGATCGTAGAGTGAGATAGCAAGGAGACAAGAAAATTTATTCGAGTTCAGGGAAATAAACGATGTTTGTCAGACATCGATTGAGCTCGAGTGTTACCAACGTTTTTTTATGTACATTAAGATTATGTGAGCACGGGAGGATTTTTCATGTAGATTATATTGGAGTATAACAGCAAGATGAATTTTTTCCTGAACGGTTATGATATCTTGAAACCTTTGCAATATCATTTTTATTCGAGAGTATTTTTTGAAATCAATATTAAAGGAAAAAAAAATATTCCCCATTATTTCATATGGATATTTATAACGGCAAAATATCTGGGTTAACTTCTTTAAAAAGTATCTTGAAACAGCTGACATTTTGCGGCTTGCTGCAAATTAATGTTATTGAGAATGATGTATGAGACATAGTCAAATATTTGTAAAAGAAAAAAAGTGGACACCAAATTTCTGATTCAGTCGAGAAATATATTCATTATTAATCCATAGAAACTCCTCGAATTCTAAAATAATACTGATTACATGAATCATTTCGTTGGAAACTCGTGTATCGTAACCTTTGATAATTAAAATGAATTATTAATCATTATTCCACATGACATACTCTCGAATATATTTTAATGACTCAATCGATAATCCTCCCTTGCTCAAAAAAATAAATAAATCATTTTTCAGCCACTATACTGCTTCTGCAAATATCGTATACATAACACACGAAACGACAAACAAAAAAGAAAAACATACACACATCGTATTATATATACTACATACACATATATATATATATATATTTTTTTATTTTCCATTAAAAAAAAATTAAATTCGTAATTGCCAAGCTAGACCGGTGGGTAGTAACCTCTTCCACTTTATAAAAGCACTGTGCTTCATATATAGCCGTAAACCAGGCTGTTACATAATATATACATATATTTATGTATATATATGTATATTTTTCTCAAAAGCTTCGTCAATGTAAATGGAATGTGGCATCCCTAATGAAGTGCAGCATTTTGGAATTAAACAAAAAAAAAAAATGACCGCAACTTGAAGGAATTTATCTTTCGTTAATGACTAAAAAGACTAGTCAAACGTATATACGAATGCATATACCAGTTGGTGTTTCGGAAGATAAAGTTTCATTAAATTAATTATGACTTGAATCGACAAGATTGGTCCATAGATCATCATATTTTCTCTATTTTTCTTTATTCTGATATATGTGTTGCAAATTTTGTAATTGAACTTGTTAAACTAAATGTAATAATTGTTGTGCTTCCGAAACAAATATTCTGACTGGTGACACTTATATTTTGCACAATGTACGTGTCAGTTATGCGCGCTATATACCTACGACATGAATAACCAATGGTGTTAGTCCTGGTAGTTGTTAGACGAGCTGTTGCATTTTTCTAGCTAGAAAGCCTTCTGCATCTTTTTTTTCATCATTTCAGCTCCCATTGGTTATATGGACGATCAACCTGGCAATTAGTGCACCAGGATTAGTGAACATTCGTCTCATTACTGTAATTGATTGTTGATCCATAACGTCGCTTAAAATGATTTCGAATTTTTTTGTATATTGAAACTCGTTTAATATTCAGTTTGGCAACTGATATTTTCCATATTTTCATTCATTTTTATTTAATTTGGACAGAGAATACTGTTTGGTTCAATCATTTTCCAAGTCTTTGCTAGAATTGTTTAATTCATTATTTCGTTTATCTCTCAACTAACAATATGTGAATTGGAAGAAAATTGGAAAAATATATTTGGCACTTTCATCCGTGTAATTCTTATATGTGAAAATTGCCGTAGAATTCTGGTGCACACTTAGGTTCGATCGTCCTCTATTCCTATTGCCAAAGGAAACCTCGGGAGATGCTGCCCATTCAATTTGATGAAACTTTTTTTTTCTACTACATATATACAAATTCATTGTGTTTTTTTTTCTGTTCTTTTTTTTTGTATGTTTTGTTCATTCCAAATTCACGTTGATTATGTGAGCTAAAGCTCTTTTCAATATGGTCGTTCTTGCGCGTTTGCACAGATGAGAAAATATTCGAGAAATTTCAAGGCATCTATTCGTCGAGATATTGAATGTCGTCGGGACGTGTTTGTTCCATTTTATTTTTTATTCCCGATTGAAAGAAAATAAAACAGCGATGATGTTTGAAGTAAAATTGAATGAGGACAAGGTGCAAGCATGAAATCACTTACTGTCTTACCATATGTGCATCTCTTTCGGTACATAATTCCTCATTTATTGTTATCACATGATGCATATCACAATTTACACGAAAAAAATAATTAATTGATTAACATATTGGAATTACATATATATTTTATTGTATGTAAATAGTAGACGCACGCTTAAGTTTAGGTAATACGGGTTTATATGTTGAAGAACGGCCAAAGTTGTTTATCATATGCTTTTTTCATGTCTTTCTCTTTCTTATCACTCACCATATGTGTTTAGATAGGAAGCTGGCTTTGTCTTATATATATTTATATATATATTTATATATAATTATATACACATTTGTAGGGCATCACAATGAATCTTCGCATTCACCTTTGGACAGATCGTATGCATTTTTCCTTGATTTTCATCCGTATTTTATGTAGAACAAAAATAAGGTTTGTATTCATTTTGTTCGACAATTTGTCCATTTATATCTGTTGGAGTTGGCATGTTATAATGCAGTTATGGTGATGATTACGTTATCATTCATATGGTTGTACTTGGAGAAACTGTAAATTTATTGAAAATGTAAATGATCAAAATTATTCAGTGCTTAATTTTCGTAATGTATTATTAGACTAGGGATTCGTTGAAGTATTACAATTTTGTAATTTTGATTGTTTAATTATTACATCATGATTTTCATTACGAAAGTTTCTCAACTTTCTCACATCGTGGTGAATGTTTGACTTGAAATAAATTCGAATATTATATTTCCAAAGTGCTAATAATTCTCGAATGATGAATGTTCGGAAACATTGTCACATAATTCTCTAATAATTTCTATTCAGGATCAAACTAATGTGGTTTTTGTTGTGTTTTTTTTTCCACATTCACAGGCTATACAACCATAACCGTTTAAATGATAATAATACTCTCATAACTCTATTATTTCGCTTCAACGCCAACCAGAATGAAGTGTTCAAATGTATGAACAAATAAAATATGCACCCCTTCTCTTTTTGTGCAAAACAATATGGAATCATGAAATAAATTTGACGAGCTGGCCAGAGTTGAACAGAAATTTTCGATGGAATATCCCATACATGTATATATATACATATATATATATATAAATAGGATAATGAGCGTACATCGTTCACCCGTTATCAAAAGCCGTTGTGACACATTTTGAATGCAGAATAAATTCATATTTTCCAATGACACATAAAATTACCTGATTAAATTTTTATCACGCCAGTTGTATTTTTTTTTTTTTTCTTATGCGATATGTCTCGTCATTTGTTATAAAAATATACATATATCTATGTCACTGTATTACAAATTGACATGTCACGTTCGATTTCACGGATCACCGACGACATTATAATATGATCATAAACAAACTCATAAATATTCGGAGTTGAAAAGAAGAATAAGAATTTTTTTTTCCATCTGTGTTTTTTTTATAAATTTTTTTTTTTCTTCATACTATGCTGCATTGAATTTTGTTAATGGGAGTCTTGAAATTTCTTTAAAGAGACGGCGAGTAATGTCCGAAATGCCGTTTTGTACCTCGCACGATTCAGTTATTAATTTGAATACATTATAGTTATGTATACAAAATTAAGAGCACAAAGCATATATAAATAGTACATTAACACGTATATACTCGCAGACATACATTGACGCTGTACGGCAGTTGATAAATGTTTTTTCGTTAATATGAAAAATGTATTCATTCACTTCACAAATCTCAATCACTCTTGTTTTCAATATATCAACATGAATTTAATTTTTTTATTACGAAAAATTGAGATAAAAAATAGTGAAAAGAGAAAAAAGTTTTCATATGAAATGGAGAGAATAACATCTCATAAAATTTGCATCTTCAGTTACCAATTTGATCGTGATATCTCTGTTAGTGTCATTTATGCATATACATATATAAAACGAGTCTCCTCCGCGTTCTTTTCTACCCTGTCATCATCCCGTTATATATATCTTCTTTCTATGTTCCTCCAAGCAAGAGAGAAATTTAAGAGAATAGGATTCTTCGTCGGTTGTGCGCTCGCGTGTCGACAATCTCAAAAAGTCCGGTAATAATTATCCATATCGTTGGCTACCAAGCGTAGCGAAGGCTACACTCTGATTCTGCCACCGCGATTCATTAAGAAGAAAAAAAAAATAGCCTTGCCGTTGTGGAGGACTATAAAAAAAAAAAATGGCAAACAATTAATCGCCGGGGTTAAAATTGCGAAAAAAAAATTCTAACGACTTCTCTCACGTATATCGCGTTCTCAAAATTCCTGTCACCAGCTCCGTGACTCAATTATCACCCTGGGTCAACTGTTGATGAATTGATGGGATCTGTTGTTAAAGATACATGGGATATGTATTTGTTATGTATATATAACTACTGCGTATAATTTTCCTCATCGGATAAGCACACACCATGCTCCAAATGCGATCTCATGCAACGGGAAGTCGTGCACCCGGGTGCATATTTAGCTCTTTTTTTTTTATTCACCTCTTCTCCTCCGTGCACACCACTCCGAACGAATTAATGACGCTTCGTACTCGTAAAGTCGCGCCGGACGCGAGCGTGCACCGCACCTCGGATAAAATAACCGTCCTACGTTTGACTGTAGGCGGAAAAAAAAGAAGTAAAAGAAAAAGGAATAAGTAAAACTTCCATTGACCTTTGCTATCCTTACACATTTTACTTTCATCTTGTTCAGTGCTGTTAATTCATTATGACACGAACAAAGGCCCCTTTGATTATTTTTTTTTTTCTTCTCGTTCGGTGTTTTTGAAACATTGTAACGATCTCGTTTACTTGTTACGAGAAAGGTTGAAATTAAAGTTGAAAAAAAAGACACAAAACAGAATAACAATAGCAAAATAATATCAGAAAATACTTCCAATTATACAGAACGATGTCATAAATGAAAGAGTTGATTTCGTTTCAATTTTCAAAGCGATTTATATCCATCCATTTTTTATGAATGTCATTCTACATCACAGGATAGAGTTTGCTCTTTTTGTACAAATAATAATAAAAAAATTTTGCAAGCTGTATGAAAGTTTTAGTTTGTTGGAATATAAAAATTAAATGTTAACAGGAATGAGTTGAGAAGAAACAGTAAAATGAAAAATGATAGCATGCTCGCGGGTTTGATTTATCATCAATATTTTTTATCACGTCGTTGTGTGGGCTGGAAAGTACGGTAGCGAGCGGCGTTCCCATTCGATTTTCCCCTGGAGTAACGCAATTTCTATAACGTCCGTGTGTGTCGTAACTGCCGCTGGCGGCCTCTCGAACCCGCCCCTAGAAACTCGATTATCTTCGTATTCGCGTTTGATGCCCCACCATCTATCTATCTATTGATCTCTTGTTTTATCTCTTGCATTCCTTTTTCAACCCCCTCATTTCCTCAACCTCATACCTTTTTCGTATCTTGCCCCTTACCTATTCATCCACCTATTTAATGGTGTGAGCAAACCCTTACCAATTCATTCAATAAAAGCATTTTACACTCTCGATCTTCGATTTAAATGATTTATCGATTTAATAAACATGCTTTCCTCAAATATACGTCATCGATCCAATGATCTCTTCATCTCTCTTACATTTTACGTTCAATCGTTTCATTCCCTTCTTTTTTTTTCACTTCTTCTTTTTCTCCATTTACCATGTGATGGCGTGCAAATAGAGATTTTTATTGCTTTTTCTTCCCCTAAGTGAACTTAGCGAAGAATCGAAAGTTTTTAATTCTAATAAATTTCAGCTCATTTATAAAAATTCTATTCGATTTTCCCCATGTTATTTATTGAGTTTGAACTCTTTGTTTTTTCTTTTGTCGTGTCTTTCAATGTACATACATTTTATATGAATAGTAGTTCACTGGAAATTGATATTAAGTTCTGGTCAATCAATTCCCATGATTTGAATGAATCTTGTGTGGAATTCTTGTTATTTTTTTTACGGAATTCAAGGTTTGTACCGATAGAATCATTTGATTGATGTCATCATAATTTCATCACTTCGTCCACCGCCAACGGAAACAGAGCGATCAAATCACACAATAAAACAATTCTATCTCGCCTTCTTCTTTTTTTATCTTTTTTTCATTTCAAATGAAATTCAATGAAAAATCAAGGGAAAAGATTGAGCAACTCGATCAGAACTGAATGTAAATTTCCAGTGAACTACTTTACATATCTATGAGAATTTACATTGAAATATTTTTTTTTTCTCTATTCACCTTTCTTCAACTTCAATTAACTCTGACGAGAATTCAATTTGATATCATGCAAACTTTGAATAATATATTTTTACGGTCACAACTGGAGATTGAATTGAAATACTGCACAATTTTTCTCAATATCTCAACATTTTATTTATTTCTGCCTTCTATCTTTCTTAATACACTTTCGATAATGAAAATACTTGTCACAACAGTTACGACAAGACATTTCATTTATTTGACACTTGAAAGCATTTTCAGCATCATTCCCACAATTTTCCAAATGCACAATAAATCCAATTCTATCTATTTATATTCTTCGACAATCAATAAGAAAAGAAAAAAAAAGAATAGTAGAACAGATGTTGTATACACTATCGATCCATTTTTATGATACGACGTTACATACACACCAATCACAAAACATTAAAAATAAATTTGTTTATTATGACTATGACAATGTTCACGCCATTTTTTATATTACGATTTGGATTATTTGTTGCACGTGGTTTGGTGCGTCTATATATATACATAAATGTATATACGCAAAGGCAGTATTATAAAGCTCTGGCTTGTCACGCCGACATCTCGACAACGACAGAAAATGAAATGAGAAAAAGAACCAGTTGAAAAAATATAAAGAAATAAAAAATACTACCGAATTATCTCTTATCGCACTCTTTATTGTCCTCTTAAAATTCGAAAGATTCTTGAGAATTACTAGTCTCTTGGGCGTTCAAATTCCCCGTATAAAATTTTTTATCATTGGTATATATATAGTATATTCAATATCTACAAATATAATTCTTATCGACTTTGTCCAATCAAACTTTGTATTCTTCCTTCCATCAACCCCGGCGGCTCCTGTCTTTTCCTTTCAGTCTCATCCCTTCAACTTACTCTGTTCTATCACCAATACCAAAGTCTATTTTCAGCCGCGCCTGATAAAAAATATAAAAATTGCAATGAAAACTGCAGAGCCATCTTGCTCACCCTCATATTCTCCCTTTTACCACGACTTCTGTCGCCTTTTCATCCACTCTCTTTCACTTTCCACGTAAAGACCAAGCTTTTCATCCCACCCATCTTGAGCCCGACGATTTAATTATCCGTACCCCCTTCCCACCCTTTCGACCCTCTTTTCTATCTACAACCCCTGCCACTCCATGTGCATTCTCTCCAGACGCTCATTGTGCATGAACGGATGAGGTAATGCAGACGGGGTGCGGATAAAATGAGGAAAGATGGTATACAAGAAAAGAAACGGAGTGAGACAAACAAAAAAATAAAGTTAAATAATAATAATGATAATAATAGTAAAAGAGAGGAAAAAAAACAAATTGAAACAAAGAGACGCGACCAACTTTGTAGGCAAATGAATCTTTTTTTTTTCTTTTTGCTCAGTCATGAATGAGACAAGAATAAGGAAAAAAATTGAAATAAAATCTTGAAAACAAGAATACATGACTGTGAACAGAAAAAAAAAAATATTAACCAAATAATAATGAACCAATTGTCGTGATGTAATTCAATGATGATGAAAAGTTTGTTATTTTTATTTTTTCCCTTCCCGATTTGATAAAATTGTTACTTGATGGTATCATTTGTCTTGGTTGAGAAAAGTAAAAAATAAAAATAATAATAATAATGAAAAATAAAAATATAAATATATATATATGATTATTAATCGTTATCGGGGGCACGATCTGATTGATCTCTCGCACTCGAGATGTCGGCGGGCCGTGCCCGTCGAGCGTGGCAGAGTCTGTAAGTTGAGTTTAATGCATGTTGTTTTGTCTGTCCTTGCATGCAGGGATTCGGTTTTGTAACATTCGCGAATAGTGCCCATGCGGACCAGGCACGTGAGAGGCTACACGGCACCGTGGTTGAGGGCAGAAAGATTGAGGTGTGCATGACAACTTTCTTATACTTATATAAATATATAAAATATATATATATTTAATTAAAAAAAAAAAAGGAAAAGTATATATTATACTCCATACATATAATACATATAAACATTTATTATTAATATTGATAATTTATTGTAGAATATCATTTCACTCATCTTGTTTAATTGTATTATCTTTATTTTTTTTCTTGCTTTACTTTTCAGGTTTGAAGCACAGGCGCTTGCACGGATCCTACGTGCATGCGTCCTTGCTTGTATGTATTTATTACATATAATTATAATTGAATTGTTGATAAATTTCATACATATTACACAAGAAATATTCACGACTCCATTAACGAGGGAAATAAACATGATAATTTCATGAAAATAATCATGAGCAAGGGGATAATAAATATGAGATACATTATTGTTATTTTTATCTTGGGAATTTATTCAATTGGAAATATATCTTGATTGAAATTTAATTAGAAAAATTGATTTGTCGTGAGTTGTAAATAATTCTTGTTGCGCAAGTTCCACCGATGCAGTCGACATAGATGCGGTTGAATATAAATTGTACACAATTCAAATGACTATGTTGATGAAAAATGTCATGAACAGGAGAAAAAAAGTTTGTTTTTCACAATTCCCTTGGTAGTTCACCCCGAACTGTCGACCTCGTCGCGTAAGGGGAGTTGCGCAAGAGAAATATTACGCGTAATAAAAACAAAAGTAATAGATAACGAAAAAAAAAAAAAAAAAAAGATGATAATAATAAAAAGAATCAGAAACTCTCGAGTATTCGCAGAGGACACGGGAGGTTTTGGCAATGGGCGTCGCACGCGCGCCCACAAAACCAACCAACGAAATAATTCTCGTCCACACAATTTATAAAAACCTCTTGTGTTGTCCCTTGTAGAGCTTCTCGCGAAGGCGTTGTCATTATGCGAGGAAAGTATCGAAACAGACAAAAAAAAAGCGAGAGAGAGCGAGGGAGAGAGAGATAAAAAATGGGGAGGCAAGAGAAAAATGAGAAAGAAAAAGAAATGGAGGAAAAAAAAGTACATGGAATGACATAAATGAAAAGAGAGAGAATAAAGAAAGTTATAACAAATACGAAAGCTTAATGAGAGCAAGGGGGCGAGCGAGCGTATCACTTGCCAAAATAAAAGTGACAATATGAATATTAAATTGCTTTATCTCTCTCGTGACGCTCATATCGATAAATGAGAATTTAATCGGGCAAATACTCGGACAATGAGTTGATTGGCCCTTCACCTCACGTCCAAAGTGTGTCCCCAAAAAGGTAAGAAACCAAATGCGAATTGCCAAACAAAAATGAATTAAGCGAAAAAAACAGTCATACAACAGAGACAAAAAAAGTGATGCAAAAATTTTGAAAATTGTCTATACGTAATGAAAGTGTAAATTTTAGACTCGCACTGCCCGCTCTCTCACGAGATTCACATGTAAATCATCTCCAGGGTGCATTATCTGTTTTTGTTTAATCTTCTTTCTACTAAAAATCAATTAATTTTTCCATATTAATCCACGTTATTGTATTAATTCGGCTTTATATATATATATATATATATATATATATATTCAATTAATAATTTTTTCATAATGAAGTTTTTAACATTTATTTAATCATTTTTTTTCAGTTACTATTTGATATGTATGTTACTTAAATTCTGGCACTCGTGTTACGCTTATTTAAATCTTCTCCCTTATTTTATTCTCCTCACCTGAGCTTAGAGGTAAATTACAGACAATTAACGTCACGTGAAGGGGCAAGCACATGTATAACACATAAAATATATCTATATACATATTAGTTGAGTCACATTTAAATGGCAGACTCTAACGTGTTGGTAGATTTGCGGTTGTGATTAACTCTCTCTCGCGCATCCAATTGTTATTATTTATATTTATTCTATTTTGTTTTATTTAACTGTATACATTTTATTATTTCATTTATTTATTTTTGTTTCATTTATTTCTTGTGAGGAATATTGAACACGCATGTGGGCACGAGATCAGATGTCCTCGCACTCAAAAAGCAAGATCATGAGGGGATCTTAAAGATAAATATCTTTGTTGTATTACAACCCCTCTTATATGAAATTGAACGCAATGTCCGTCAAAAAATAGTGATGAAATCATTCTCAAGTGCGATTATTATTTTTGATAAAGCAAACATTATTTCAAATGTTTTTCTTGATTAGTGTTCTTTCATTGCAACTCAAAATTATGATGCAATTCATATTTGTTACTGTTCATTAGGTCACATGAATTTCATTCAATGACGAGTGCAAAGTTTTTTATGACTCGTATTTTCATATAATCGTTAAAGTGTATGACATAGTTTCAAAACAATTAAAAACAACTATTTTAATACACGAATTACTCAATTTATTGTATTGGGGTAGAGTTAATATATCAAAGTATATTTTAGGAGTGTCAAGTTCATGGAAAAAGTTTACATACTTTTTTTTTCGAAGTATGATGCATTAAGTAGAATAATCAGAGGCCCTAATGTCATATTTAGTTAACAATTCAGAATCCACGAACTGATTTTTTTCTTTTTTCTCTACAAATGTCCAATGTGACTCTTTAATGTTTCAATATTCCATATGGAAATTCATGTCGCGACACGTTTTCTCAGATACTTAAATTTGATATGTAGGAAATTGAGAAATTGGGAATCCAAAAGTCCCCATCGTTTCTAAATGCTAGTCAGTACCTTTTCATCAGGAAATCCTTGACATCAAAGTTTCGACAAACTTTTTTCCCCCTATCACAAATAAACAAATATAAGTTCAACAGGGACTATTTCAAGAACTGCGAATCATTCCTAATTTTTATCTACTGATTGATCTACTTCAATAATCTACATCTCTATGATTTGACAAAATTTCTCTTACAAAAAAAAAGGAATGGCTATTAATAGAACGGTCCTATCATTCATTCTTTTATTGATTCTCTAATTGACAATCGTTTTTCTCCACCATCTCATCTCACGGTATATCTACGCACGGTTTGACGTCTCAGTCGATGAATATCGTGTCACGCGTCAAATTTGAAAGTCAAACTTAAAGAAAAAGAGGAGCGGCAATACAATAAATAAAAGAAAATGAAAAATTTACCACCCGAATATGAAATAGAGTAACCGCAGAAACGCTCGATTCATAGAGTCGCACGGGCCCGATGAATATCATTTTCCTTATGCATTGTCGCGCTTGAATCACAAATTTCCTTTGCCTACCAACTCCTCCCATTTCACGTTACATCCAATACATGTGCATATACATATATATATATGTGCATACGTAAAGTTGTGCATAAAAGTACGGATTACTCGTTCGGTTCACGGAGGTTGCGGATTCATCCTTTGGAACAAGTTGCGAACAGGGGAGGAAAAAAGTCAAAATAAAATGAACTCGAACGTGTGTATGGAGTCGAGAGCGTGCAGAAAACGAGAACGAACCCGATAATGGAGCTCGCCGATGATGGGTGGATTGAGCATCATGTTCTATCCACATGCATATATATGTATACATTTGAATCTATATACGTATACACATATGCATATATATTCATCGAGCTTTTTCACGCTTTTATGTTCGACCGACGGACAGAAATGCGTGACCTGTGACAAAGCAGGAAATGCACGACACGCGTATCGCACTCGACATGGCACCCTTGCTTCACCATTATACTAATGAATGTTCTTTGTACAATATTTTCCATTTTTTTTTCCCCGTGACTTTCATCCAGACGTATTTTTCTCGACGAACGCGCCAGTTTTCGTTCATTAATTGTTCGCGAAATTCATTAAATTAATTAAATTGGTACGTGAACGAGATGAAAAAAAAAAAAGGAAAATAATAATCATAACAACGAGCGGATAAAAAGAAATAAAAAGATGTATTCGTAACTTTCCATTCATTTTTTTTTTCGTCCTCTTTAATTTTTCCAACGATCGATTGCGTAAAAAAAAAACACGGATGAATTATTCTCGACGGCCTCAAATTGCGATAAAGCTCCAATTCCCGTTTGAATTATAGAGGCAGAGAGCTCAGGCTTCGAAACCGTTGGGTGACAAGCGGGCGACCCGAATAACACGCGCGGAGTTGAAATGGTTATATAGAATCGTAAAACTCTATCGTTAGCGTTTGGGTCACACGAGTAAACTGACTCCTTAAACTGGTATTATGAATCATTTGCAGTCACGATCACTAAGCAAAAGTCACTGTGAAAAATCATTTGCCCCGCGAATAAAGATAACGAAGGTACAACTTGAAATAAATCATTTTTTTGTTCGTTTTGAGTAGTGAGTTTGCACGTAAAAAAAAAAAATAAAAAAAACACTCTTTGGTTGAACGGGTTGTTTAGATCGATGTAAAGGCGTCCCGGGGTCGTGCGAAACAAATTGTGGGATACACCTTCTATTTGCAGAGTCAACTTCCTCTATTTTTTCCCTCGCTTTATTTTCTCTCCCTTTGCTTCCCTCCGTTCCTCTTCTACATATCCCATAGAGCCTCATGGCCAACCTCTGTGGTTCTTCGTACGTGCATGGCTCTTTCAATATCTCAACTAACCACACCCCGTGGGCCCTCATCATCCGTTACCTCTATCCACCCTCTTTGCCACCCTCTCGAACTCGCACCACAGTTGGTCCACTCACTCGACCCGCACGCGTTGCTTTACTCTCGAGTTTTCGGCTTAGCAAGTCAAATTAATGCAGATTCGCGACCCACCCAGCTCCCCTCATACCATTCCCTTTGGTGTCCTCATTCGCCCCTACGCTTCTATCTTCACCTTGTCAACCACCAACTCTATCACCCGCACTTCAATGTAAAACTACTTATACATATTAGGCTGTTTGAGGCAAAAAGAAAATCGTTATTCGTACAAAGGGAACACTGTAAATTTAATTAAAGCAATGGTTGAAAGTATTTGTGCATTTTTTCACCATTGAGGGAATTGTACCTGATACACAATAGTTCTTGTTATCGTCAAAATTAATATTCAATAGTTATTCACGAATAAATCTTTTTCCATGAATCTTCCGATATTCCTCGCATCGTTTCATAAATTATTGAGGCAGAGTATTTTTTCCGTACTTCGTGTAGACTGGTTCATTCTATTTTATTCAAATTTAGGGCTGTCACTGTGTTCGTTTTATCCTACACATGATAAATAAGCTTGGAATTTTTTTTCACAACGGATGATATATTATTTTTAAATTAGGTAGGCTTTTCAAATTTCTCCCTATTTATGGATTCTGCCATTGAAACACCACAGCTGAGTTAAATTCAACAAAACTTATTTAATTTTCAGAACTTTGATTGTTATTTCATTGAATATAAATTTTTATTAACAAGAGTTGAATCATATCGAATTGATATTCAGAATTTAAACTATTTATTATTCAGTAATCAACAAGTCGCATCTTTTGTCAGAAAAATTGTGAGATTTTTTTTGATTTTACAAAGCTCAAAGTAGAATATTTCATTTGATCTTCATTTTCAATGAGCAAATTATGAAATTCTCTAATTGGATTGCGAGTTTCCGTTTGGCTGCATTCATTCCAACATGGACTTTCAGTTATTATCGTTTATTCATTTTCAGTAGCTAATTATCAACAATTGTCAGCAAAATCGTGTAATCAGAATTGCCCGAATAAAACTGAAAATTTTCTCAATGCAAAATTATAGGGATTAACAAGAAAGATGTAAGACAATGTAATATAAACGCGGTTTTCTTTGATATTGGCCAAGTTCCTCTTCATTTTCTCATTGTTTTGATGGCGAATTTCTCACCTTTAGAATTTTCCGAGTGTTAAATAGATATGAACTTATTTGAAAGGTTACTAAACATTATCAAACAAAGAGTCACGGATATTCTCATCATCCATTTTTGACATAGAAATTAAACTCTGTGACCAAATGATTTATTTGTTCACCTCAGTGTAAATAACGTGAAACCGCGCATGCATTGTTTCGCCGCTGTTTGTCATTAAAATGAGAGATAGAGCGGAAATTGTACCAAAAGCGTCAGACAAAGAAATTAATTTATCGTGATTCTATTTATTCATTTCAATTTATTTACATTCTGTGTTTTATTCATCTCTGTCGCTATTTATCCATTCCCTCAGTGGTATCTGTATCTCATTCGTTAGTGCAAGATACTTTGGGTTGTGCTGAGAGGCCACTCGCGTACGCCAACCTACGTTTGTTTCAATTATTTTTTTCCTTTCCGTCCTATGAAGTGTGGTTTCTTTCATTCCACGGAAATGATGTCGCTCGCGTTGGGCTGCATACAGAAAGATACGCTCTCATGATGTTTGCTTAAGCCAATTTATCTTGGTTGTTTATTAATTAAAAGTCAAATCAAATAATTCATTTGAATTTTGCGTTGAGTGCCAGGACTCTAGAGGGTAGTTAGTAGTCTTGCGGTAGATATAAAAAGAATAAATTTAGTGAAGCGTGACGTGTAACACAAACATGTTTTCATTTCCATTTCATTCTATTGTTTTTCTTTTCAAGTACATGTATTTGTGATGATCACGATTGATATAATTCCCTTATTCTATTGTATTCAGATTGCTTTATCAAATGTGCGGAATACTGTTTCAATTTTCATTTTATCCTTTGTTTTGTTTTCATGTCACGTATCATTTTCTCTCCTCGCTCGGTGGACATTTACACACACACGTGCAAAATGCATTTCCAATTGAATCATTTTATCGTTATCCCACATTTTTCTCAAATTTATTTCGCAACAATTTATTATTTTCCAGATACATTTTATCTCGTTTTATCTTAATAAGTTCTATTATTATAGTGGTGTTTTTTTTTTTCATTTTTTTTTCGCAAATATCTCGACAAGATATTGCCAATTATTCGTCGAGACACTCGAGACTCTTGAAATATTAATTGAAGAGAGTGAGCAAAGAAGCGGAACGCAAAAGGAGAAAAGAAGAAGAAAGACAACAAGAAATAATCAATTGATATAAATACGTGATAAGAGGATGAAAAAACGACAATGGGTATTTCCCTAGGAGGTTTAAAAAAATGATATAAAAAAATAAAAGCAATGAAGGGAATGCATTTTTGCCGTGAAAATTACGAATGCCATTGAGCGACGAGAGAGTTTGAGCGTATAAGAGAAAAGTGGAAAAGCGAATGAACGTAGAGGCATCGACTGCAGCCTTCGACCTCAAAGGGATCGATCGCCACTTTGAGATTAATCGAATTCGTGCCGACCCTTCGTCGAATGCCATCGCTCTTAATTGAGCTCCATCTCTCACCCTGCCGTAATACTTCACTGTACGGTTGAAGCACGGTAAAAATCTGAGAGAGAGTGAATGAGAGAAGGCGAGAAAAGAAAAGAGAAAGAGTTTACTCTGCAGAGGCCACAGGAATGGTCTACTCTCGTTACTTTCGCAAGCTTCACTAGTTTGTTTCGTACCGATTCGTAAAAAAAAAACACAAAAAATAAACGAGAAACAGAACAAAAAATTAAGGCTTTTGATCACCTGTGACGTCGAAAGTGTGCGGTCGACTTGACGCTTATTCGCATTGGAGAGAAAAAAAAACAAGCGATAACAAATGCATTATTGTGATCGGATTTCTTGAATTTCGAGCGATTAAATTTTTCCAACATTCAAGTATTCATTGTTTGAATTTGCAAATTAAAATTGACACTTGAAAATCGCTTGAAGTTGAAGAAATGCTTGCTGCGTCTCGTGTTAAGTACATTAACGAAACATTTCTTCCATTTCAATAATTGTGTAAGTTCGCAAATAGTAATTCTGCTATTGCGATTTGTTGCTGAATCTTGACACGAGGCGTAAACGCAAATAGATGAATAATTAAATTTAGAATTAATTACCTGATTCAATTTTTAATAATGCACAATTACATTATTGGTATTCATTTGCATCCCATATTTGTACTGCATTCACGCCAATATGATAATTGAAATCAGTTTCCATAGAAATATTAATGTAATTGTGCATTTCCATAATTAATTCTTGGACTCGTACGTGGTTGAATTTAATTGAATTAAAAGTCTCCATGAAAAATAAAAACGTAGATAAAAAAAAAGGATAAACTCTGTCATTTCTTTTTTTTTTTTTGGTCTCTGGGAATGATCCTACGTACGAGTCCGAAGGTTGAACGTTCATCTAAATACCACCAGATATTCATACTAATTTGATTTTTATTAATTCCGACAGGTGAACAACGCAACAGCGAGAGTGCAGACGAAAAAACCACCGACAGTGCCCAATGGTAATTTCCCAACCAGTTATTTCAAATCTGCACTTTTACAACCTTCAGGTTTGAATACACCTTTATATCATAATCCAAAAATCACGATTATTTCACCTTTTTTTTCCACTGATTATTTCTTCCCACACGGATGTGTAGGATTTTCTTCTTTATCTCTAAGGGTGTTTTGTAATGTGACCCACACACACAGTTCTCACACAGGGGCCGCGTTCATTGAACTAATCCCGTACTAATCTCCTTCTAATTGTGTCGGCATTTGAACGCTTACTTAATCCGGATTACTGAGCCAGCTGCGCTGTTCGAATTTTTCACCGTCACTTTTCTCTTTCTATCATCGGATCATTGAGCTATGAATTGCCCTCACTTCAACTTTAGTTTCAGTTCTGTCATGTGAATTTGCATTTATATACAAATATTATTTCTTCGCTGGGGAAAGATTCATCATCAGATGCCTCGTGGAACATATTACTTCCACAAACTTCATTTTCATCTTTGAAAAATCCATATTTTTGATTATCTTCAGTATGTGAACATTCATTCATACACATCCTTTGGGAAATACCGCGTGCAAGGAATTAATGATAGAGTCTGATTATTGATTCTATCTTTATATAGTAGTAGAAGTAGTTGTAGTATAATAAATGGTTCCGTTCAGTATATTCATCTACAATGGAAAAATACTATGTATTACAGTGTAGAAGGTGAACTATCCTTTCGAAACATACTTTATTACTGAATTTCTGATAGCGCGGTTGGGAGATATTCCAGAGATTTGTGATGATGAATATCCCACTAAACATTTCATAATTTTCTACTTCTCAAACTGCTCATATCTTCCACAATTTTTCCCACAATTTTCTACCTGGATTTCTCTTCACAAAATCAGATCAATCAAATCTTTGTTCTCGTTCATACTGTCATTCATTAATTATACGTCTGTCAAAATTATATTCATTGTTTCGAGTATACTACATCCGTGAAATTCAATTATATCCTTGAATATCGAATTCTGGATATCCGGTATCTGCACAAATATTCCAAATCGTTAAAATATTGTTGTAAAAACTGAAAAAAAAAAGTGATTGAAGAGTATGGGTACCATATGAGGACATTGTGCAGTTAGAAGCTAAGTGAGCTTGACATTTTGAAAATAAAATCGTCTATACGGCAGGAGTAAATCGAAATTATTTTTGGCCAATTACTGTTGTCGGTTGGCAGAAAAAATGGCAAGTCAATAAAGATCGATGGTTATCATGACAATGGAAGTATATATGGCCATTAGAGAATAACGAACGCGACAAGGTTGATTGGGATGCGGTTATAAATAAGACTCGTCCGATGTAGACAATAACGATCGGTCGGCCGTGTCTGTGCCAAGCGTTTCCCAATGACCCAACCAACCAACCCTCTCCATATCTTTTCGCTCTACCTCCTCTGTCGCACCTCTATACTGTCGAGTCTACAGTAACTACTGTTGAGCCAAACTGCGCCTCTAATTATAACCAAATTCATACGACCGCATTTCTCGCTAAGTCTCAACGGTACATCTATCAAAATATCTCTCACTGTTCTACTCCATCTTTCACTCGTGCGCTTACTCTCACTCTCTCACTGTATTTCTCTTTAATATAACATCACAATCATCTTTTTCTCTGTCCCTCTTATCTTTATAACTCATAGACTCTCGCGAATTTCATGCTCATGCCTTCGTCCAAACATATTATCATCACTTCCGCTCTGCTAAATCAAGACATTATGTTTCGTCACGCTATATTTTCACACTGTCCCATTTTAAATTATTCTACCAATTATATAAGAACATAACTAAATTGCTTCTTCGAGTTAATTCAATTTCGTGGTAGCTCACTTGACCTCATTATTATTCTAAATGTCATCTTTCTTTTTTATCCTCCTGTTCCTTCGGATCGAGTATTAATTATGATGTGAGCATTGATATTTCAACTTGAATTTAATGATTTATATGTTCATAAAAACATGAGCAATTATTCTGGTGCTAGACAAAATATTGGAAATCGATACCTATTCCTGATAAGAATCCTCGATGATTCGTATTAACAATGAGGTTTCATATATCTTTGCATTCATCTAGAATTCCAAGAAGTGGTACATTCATATTATAATCGTCGCTCATTTTCACTGATGTAGCCATTGTTGCCATTTTGGGAAATCCAACATTCTTTTTCTCACTACTCAGTGGACATGTGGGACAAAATGTAACAAGACTTTGGAAACAGGACAAAAGATAAAATATTTCGATTCGAAAGTCCACTTATTTTTTCATAGTAAGATCTTAAAAACGACTGTATACTAAATTGCAAACGATTCGTTGGAATAGTCAAACGTTTCTCCATAAGCCTATCCTATAGGGTTCCGCGTGATCTAACCGGCTTAAATAAAATATCGATATTTGTCAATATGTAGCTCCAGTTGCACCATCATTTATATGGAAACGGATGCGCAGCAGAGCTTTTAAACCTTTTTCAATGGTATCAGACAGTATACGATAGGGAAACGGCAACAGGGGGCGCCCATGGGAATAGTGGGCGAGAGTGATGTAACGTATCCCGCGATAAAGTTTGCCGCGTTCGAACGACACCTCGTTTGTCAACATCTCGCAACGATCCTTTTACGAGGGGCGTTGTTACTTCGTGAGTTTACTGTTTATGTCCCACCCTCTCCCATGTACTCTGTCGTATTCATTTCGTCCTGTCATCCACCACCGGAACCATTTCTTTCTTCTATACCACGTTCTTCGTCGACATTGGAATAAACAAAAGAAGAAATGAAAGAAGACAAGAATGAAGCAATTCACACGATTACTAACAGAATGCGAACTGTTCTCGTTCAATTCTCACGTGCTTTCTATACTTGTAAACTCTATAACTGCCTTACTACTTGGAGTTCTCATTTGAATCGTAAACACATCTCTTGTATTCCAACCATTGTCCTGTGCCAAACTGTCGCATAAATTTATCGAAGTTCTGGGTACTTTTTGTTATACTCCTCATGTCACTTGTTTTTCAATTGAAGACGTATTTGATCGTCATATTACAAAGTTGGAAACTTGGAGAATAATAGTGGAAATCATCCAAAAGTTTTGTCAATATTTGCTCCATTGATACAGGAAGTTTAGTGGAAAAAATGAAAATTGAGTTGCCCCAAATTTCGGGAATTCGATATTGAAGAGATGTACTCAGTACTCTACTACTTTATTAAACGAGTTGGTAGGTAGAGTTAGATGCATCATCGAAATCGAATTATATACTGGAACGGTCATAACAACGCTGTGAGCATGTTATTGCATGTGACTTAATGGGTAATTCTGTAACATGAAAGTTTGTACTACTAGAAACAGAATTATTCCTGAATTTTTCATGCGGTATAATTAAATATGATCCAATGAAATAGGAAATCCGAAATGATTATTCACGTATGCAATCACATCAATTAATGAGCCGTGGAAAATTGAAATTTTCAGTGAGTAATCTGTTTTATGAAACTTTGAATCAATTTTATTGGATAATATTTATTCAGTGAAGAGGTGAAATCACCCAAATTTCATTCGGTTAACTAAACATGATAAATTGTATATTCCAAATGTAATTAGAGAATCCACGGGTTCACAAAACAGCACGATAATAACGATGGGTTAGAAATTGTGATTGAATAGATTGATAAGTTAGAGAATTAGTGAAAATTAGGACAATCATGCTAGAATCTCATTTGAATATTTTCGAATCACTGGAAAAAAATCCAATTTCTCATTGAAAGCGACACCAACAAATTCGTGCACAAAGTCCTGAATAATAATCGTGATGAGTGAAAATATAAAATACTTTGAAAAAAAGTTGAACGTAGGCTTTCACCTTGTCTGCGCACTTCCCCTAAATAACATTCTCGCCCTCATCACATGATGAATGATCACGCAAATACATTTATTCATTTAATTATAATTAAGAATTCACATCCTCCGTGTTTAGAATGAAGAATTTATTCAAGATCGATAACGACCACGGTATGCATTAACATCTATCTCATCCCCTTTCTTTTTCTCGCTGTCTTTGTCTTTAACTGGCATTTGCCTCTAGTTCTTTTCTCAAGAGTGAAGTAAACCAGTAAGGAAGAATAGTGGGTGGAAAGAAGAGAGAAAGTACCCAAGGGGTTGGTATAGAGGCAACGGCCTTAGGTGCAGGGATGTCCTGAAAAATTTATCGCATTCCTTTTCTTTTCCGTTGTATTTCATCGGCGCGCGAGAAAATGCTAGCGGAACTGGGTTTTACCGGGCAATACTAGTAGTAGTGATAGTAGTTATAGTAATAGTAGAACTCGTAGTGACTCGTGGTTAGTCGGACAACACGTCACGTTCCAGGCGCAATTTCTACTTCACCTTCTATGTACGAGAGCATCTTCTTCACCACTGTGAAATCCCTCATACCGGTTTTTCCTTTCACTTTTTTTTGTACAGGATCTTTCATCTTTCATCCAACATGGTCTTCCTTTTTCTTCACGTTTTTTTCATTTATTTTTCTTTATCTTCGTTCACCCGAAACACCTCGAGGGAGTTCATGAAAGGGATACATTACGAGTAACATTGATTTTATAAAGTTCTTTGCACGAATAAAAACAGAAAAAAAAAAGAAACTTAAGGAAGGTGGATTTTAAATCGAGCAGTGGAGAATGCTTTCGTGAAAAGTTGAGATCGATGCGGTGCCGTGATGAAAAACAAAACACTTGTCTATATTCGTATTAGTTTTAAGCGATTCGACAATTTCGAATAAAAATTGCGGTTGACTTATTCTTATATTTCTTTTTCTATTGATGTAATGAAAAAAATTGAGAAGATCGTATTTTAATGCATGGCATTATGACTCGCAAGATAATTTCCTGAAAACATTTATGAAACAAAAACTATCAAATGATGATATTGATATTGATAATATTATTTGATGTTTGTTTTAACGAGTGATTTCAATTGAAATGGACTATTAACATCTTTCCATCTAGTATTCCCCGATTCAAAATAATAAATCATTATGTGATGATCCAATTAAATGTCGAATATTATCAAATAACACACTTTGAATTATTCAATCGAGAATATATAAATTAAATGTGAATTATCTCAGTGATGGATAGTCGTCCCTGGATGCGTGATTAATTACTAATGTACCAATTATAATTCCTCTGATTTATTCATAACCAAAATTGTAATACACTCAACATTAATTCGTATTATTCTTACTCCGTTTTAACTCCTACTCGCAACTGCTCCTTACATTCAATTTCTTTATCTTCTATTCTGTTTGCTTTGCCTCTACCTTCGTCTCGAGTCCAAGCATAAAAGGCCATTAGCAGCCTTTTATATATGTATTTTTTATTAAGCTATATACGGATCGTCAATTTTCCGCAGTCGAGCATTAATAATTTATTCAACGGTATAGTGCTCATTAACGGAACCCATCGTCAACGCATAAATACCGTCTCTACAAGTAATGAAAATATATATATTTAAGCCAACATGAAACGATTATGTATACAACAGTCACTCATATTCCTAGTCCTCGGTCGACCCTATGCTGCCCGCACTAATATGATATTTGCTAATTTGTCGGGTGTGAAATGTTCAACTTTTGTGTCATGGCTACAAACATTTTTCAACGCTTTGACATTGAAGGAGCGTAACGAGAAATCATTTTGACAGAACCACCACGTACTGCACTTTGTTACAAAATCACGTAAACTTTAATCAACAGCAAAGTAGTAGCACAAATGTATATTTGAATTATTTATTATGAGTTTCACAACATTTAAGAATTTAATACTCGTGAAATTTTGACGATCCTATTAGCTAAAGTAGACTACTGACCACGAGAAAATCGGTATGAAAAGCTTTTATTCCAAGTCGGACGTTCTGAACGGCGTGTTCACTCCCGTTCTTTCAATCACGTTTACTTCCGGAGTATGTGTATTTATGTGAAAATATAAAAGAAAATCTCTTGAACAATTTAAAATGAATCTTGTACCGCCACAATTCACTGTTGGCACTTTATTATTTAGTTCATCCAATTACTACTAAATTAGGTTGAGCAGTAATTGTTAAAGTTTTCCAAGAGAAATCAGCTGTTTATCGGTTATATATATGGACAATAAAATTTATTTAACCACATGCAATACCAGTGGAGTAATGTACTCTTTCACTGTCGTCATTGTGAAGTCCCACTCATTATTCGTCAAGATTGCGAAGATAATTGGCTTTCATTATCTTAATTATCTACTATTCCACTCGATGATCATCCAAGTTTTCCACTTCTTTTCTATCTCAAATGCACAAACACTTCTTATGAACAGAAATTCCATCACCCGCAAAATTTTATGTAACTCATTCTCTTCTATTCTATTCTCTGAAGTTTTTCCGTATGTTTTTACTCTCTTCAAAGTCTCTTTGAATATACCAAATACGAATTGACGAGGCGAGATAAAACGCACGCGACAGTTCGATCAATCCTTGCTCAAATTTTTTGTTTGCACCCGGACTTAGAAAGTCGTTTTCCATAATCAGCATGAGCGGCATCTCCCCCACTCAGCATTGCATAAATGCATTTCCACCATTTTTAAGATGTCTTTGTAACAGTAACTTTTGGATTTTTTTTCTTCACATTCTATTCATACTTCTCTTTCTTTTTCGAAATTTATTTGACCTGGGCGGTAGGTGGAATTGTAAACTACGGTTGAGCTGTCGTGCACAATCAATGCCAGAATTTTCCAAGCTTGCATTTTCCATAGTTGAAATTCTGCTGGTAGTGGTAGCTAGTAAACCCGAATAAAAATAAATAAAAAAGTTTAATTCGGGTCTCAACTTTTCTCTTTGTTTTATTTTCCTATTTTTAATTTTTTCATTCAATCCACTAACTAATGAAGTCGCGATCAATTTCTCTCGTTCCCCGACATTTAACTTTATCCAGAGCTTCCATTATTCTCTCACGGGAATTTAACTTCGTTTGCCATTTCCTATTCTACTCTTTTTGCGCTCTCTCTCCTTTACTATGTGACCACTATATAACCTCACTCCTCAGTCCTTTGGCCATTAATTCAGAGTCTTTTAAAAGACTCGAGAGACAATCACAAAAGAAGGAGATGCGCGAAGTGAGATGAAGAGTACTCAGTGATATCGAAAGATAGAGAGACTGGTGGCAATTTGTTATTGATGGGAAATTCCATTACACTGTAGGTCCTGTACATCATCGAAAACCCAATCATGATTGCTTCCTGTGCCTCGATATGTCATCCATTTTACATTCACGAATTCGTCAATTTCACTGGGGTAATTTCAGCCAATTGAACCAACTAATCGACAATGTGATAGTTCCTATACCTCCAGCATCGAGGCCAATTACGCTAGATCGTAATAACACCTCGATTAAATTCCTTATTAATTAACTCGCTATCGAGGCATTGACCGGAAGTTCATTTTCACATTGGTAATTGGCTTCAACTTTTCGCTTATAATTTTTCGACTACATTCAAACTTGAAGTGTTGGACTATTCAACTTATTTCTATCTCTCGAAATGATAATCATCCATTTCTGTTATTACCTTTTTTATGTCATTTTCATTATTATTACTAGTTTTATTATTACAATCCTTATTATTTTTAAATTATCAAAATGACTAATGATTTGTTTATGTTGATTTCAGTGTGTGTCCAGTGGCCAGAGGGTAGGTGCATCCATGACGTGCCTGAGGAGGCACTTCTCACTCTTTACTTCGAGATTCGAGAAAACTGCCAGGGCTTCTCCTGAGTGCAAACCAAGGGCAACGACCAAATGAGACAACGACAGATAAACTTTTTTAGTGCAACATCTTTTCTCTTCTTCTCCCACCGCCAGTAGAGCGGTTTAAGTTCATACACACAGTTTTACCCCTACTTCGAGTACCGAAAAAAAAATTCTCATCAAACGTTAAACTCGTGAGACTGAGAAACTTGACGCGAATTGTGAAAAAAAACAGCTCCCAAGAGCCGCTACACCACGACCAAGCCATAAGAAAAAATGAGAAAAATTCAAATACGAACCGTAAAAGAAAATACGGAAAAACATTTTTACATAATGCAGCGAATGTAAGAGAGAAAAACAAGACAAGTATTTTTGTTTTGCAAAAATATCGATCACAGAGTGAAAATGAACGGCGAACGGCAGACAATCTCGCGCTCGTCTATCTTCATCTCCGATCAAAGCTTGTGGAATATAATCCATTTTCTGTGTCTCTCGCTCCTATCTCTAATTCTATGATCTTCTGTTCTTATTCTTTGTTCTATCGTTTTCAACGAGCAAATGGAGATCCTTATGCGTCTGGCGTTCGACGTTCATGTCTTTGTGTATATGGATGCGTGTTACACGGTCTAACACTGGCCTGGTAGAAGGTCATCGACGCGAATATTTAAATTCTACAACGGTACACCCTCCAGTCAAGGTGGGTCTAATTTAGTTACAATATTAACAGACAAGGAATATTGACAAGAAAACCCATCACCGGGCTACGTGATGGAAAATCACCTTCTTTTTCCTCAGTTTCATCAATATAACATTTCACGCGGAAAAAGATTTAGTTCTTTTCCATCCATTAGGTCGCAGGCTCCTCTCTTCATTTTTGTCATGTATTTCATATTATTATTTTTTTTTCTCTCATAACCTTCCGTATCCTCCTTGTGGAACAGAGACAAATCGCAATTTTTTTTCTTCGCAAGCGATGACCCGAGAGCTTGGTCGGTGCTAGGCCGAGAGAAGTGTGGTCTCTTTAATGAATAAATTTGTAGAGTGGAATAAGTGAAAAAAAAAAGAATGAACAGAAGGGTCCAAGAGATTTGTCGTTAACGCGGAAGTCATCATGTTGCGGTAGTATTTCTCTTAATTTCTTTTTCGGCTTCACTAGATAGAGATTTATTGTCGCGGTGGTTGTGTTACCTTGACGTTTATACATATATGTATTGTATATAACTTTACCAGAAGCTAGATACATTGCTCATAGAGAAGCCGCAAAATGACCGAAGTGTTGGCAACAATACAAACGATATAGGTTTAGTGAAACGATTGCAGGGTTTAGTGTATCGTCCAATAGGCTTATTTCATTTACAATTTGAGAGACTGTAGACGTAGTTTATATTTATTTTGTTGATAGTTCTATAAGGGAACATTCCAATACGCATATCGTGCGTATTTTTGTACGCATTTTATCTCATTGATCGATTTTGAATTATTCAAAATCTTTTATTTCACGTCATGGAGCTCAACGTATAATAGGAATCAATCCAAATACCTTTCCACAATTGTAAATATTGCTCAAACAGGGTATAAAAAAGTATTTAGTGCAGGCTGTTGACTGAACGTACGCGAAACACGTATAGCTATATAATTCCTTTTCTTCTACGATTAGGTTACAAGATAATTTCGCATTTCTGGTAAAAAAATATTGGATTTTCTTCTACTCTGGAGAATCATCTAAATTCTCAGTCACTTCAATTTTTATCATTATTTTTCATTCTATTTCCATCTTAATGTATGTCTTTTGACGTCCATGTAAAATGAACTGTGATTGAGTGTACCAATGCTGTGTCACTGCAACTTATATAATGAAATAGGACGTAGGAGGAACAGATAATTCAACAAAAGTTTTTGACATTGATATCATTATCCGATTTCTTGTGAAGTAAATTTTTTTCGAACGGAATTTTTCCTGGTATATGAAGCAAAACCAGATGAGAGAAAAATTCATTTCAACGCACTAACTCATTCACGTTTCTCTCATGTTGGTGTATTTGAACAACAGTTTTATAACTTTTAAACCAACACGTAACAAAAATTTCTCCAGACAAAATGTACATTAAAGAGAGTAAGAGAGAAAGAGCGGGAAAAATACAGCCAAATAAAAAGAAAAGAACGAAAAAAAAAATAGCTATAGTAAAAGAAAGGCATAGAGCCAAAAGAGCGAAGAGGAAATTAAACAAGACACCCGTGGATGTCAGTGGAAAAGGCAAGAGATACGATTATAAACGAGCGAACGTTCAGGATAGCAGTCAGATGGGGAAGAATGAAAGAGAGGGTATGAGAGCGAAAGCATGGGAGAGAACAAGAGAGAGAGACAGAGAGGGATAGAAAGAGAGAGAGAATAAAATGGTTACGGCACGGTGGCACGTTTCGGTTTAGTTGCGTGGACGCTTTCGTATACACGAGAAAAGAGTGGACTCACCGCCATTGGTGGTGTGCTTTTGCATCAAAGCCTTTTGCGAAAATGTCCAACAGCCTCTCACTTTTTTCATGCTCTCTCTCTCTTTCTCTTTCCGTTTCTTTCCTCCTACTTGTTCTCCTTCTACCGTGTATTACCGTTAGCAGGGTGATAAGGCGAGCAAATGGAAATATAAAAAAAAAAGAAACGACATGCAAAGTAGAAAAAAAAAACAAATGAAAAGTGAAAAAAAGTGAACGCATTTGTCGAGAAAAAGTACGTGATTGTCGGTTGACTATAGCTTTTAACGACATTTATATATACATTTATAAATATATATACTTATATATTTACACGAAAGAAAATGAAGATACGTATTGACGCGTAGATTTAAGGCGATATATTTTTTTATACAAGCATAATGCTCATAATGGAACAAAAAATATTGGAACCAATAAAGAGATCCTGCATTGAAAGAAGCATGGATCATTATTTAAAACAGATATGCACAAAAAGAAGTTATACATATGCCAAAGCAAGAGCAGATATACATGCCAAGTAAAATATCGACAATTTCAATTGTACGATAGATACATATAAGTATAGAGGATATGAATTCAAAACAAGCATGCTACTGCATCGTCAGTCAGTGTTGGTGTGCTACACTTGCTCAGAACTTTCAGCTGAATGCATTCTCTATCTCACATGTGTCTCTCCCTCTCTCTCTTTCTCTCTATTTCTATCTATCTATCAATCTACCTATCTTAAAGACACATTCACACACACATTCATACTTTATTCGATATTGGTTTATTTCTCTATATTCACACTTCACTATTTTTCCATGCCCCGAAACTTTTCGCTTCCGCATATATACATATATAGCGTATATCATTCTTTTTCTGAATTTATTTCTCTCGGGATACACACACCACCCACGCGACCGAGTTTTTCTGCGGCAATGCAAGAATGACACGTGCAACTGCAGTGACTTTACTGTCCCCTGGAGACGAGCAGACAAGGAAAACGAATGAGAAGAATGGTAGCAAGAAGATGAGTGGATGCTGGAATCAAAAGAGAAAAGAAAAAATAATTCGAAATTGAAACGAAAGACCTTGGATACACCGCGTAATAAATAGAGAAAAAATGAAAGTGAGAGCGAAGAATGAGGAGGGGGGATGATAGTAGTAGAGTAGAGCCCATGTCAAGATGTGAAGGAAACGTTGTAAGGATGGAAACGAGAGAAAACGAAGCGGCTTTACTAAACCCCTAGAAGCTCTCCAACGAAAAAAGGATTGCATTATTTTGCTAGTTCTCTTGAGTTTTCTGTCTCTCTCAGTCTCCACCTTGTATCCACCTATCATTTTTTTCTTTTTATACATGACAAGTTCTATCTGACGCGATTTCTTCCACTTCCCGTTGGCTCACAATCGTTTTTCCGGGGGTTACTCTTGGACAACAATCTGGCAATGTAGAAATCAAAGCAAGCCTTTTTTTACCAAACATTCTTATACATTCTATTCTCTGCACGTTCTATTTTTTCCTCTCTTGGATATCTCTGTATCTCCTTTTCTTATTTTATTGCTGTGCAATTTTTTCTTCTCGTTTGTGTCGGAAATTGATACACATCGTCCAACACAATTATATCACACAATATCTACTCAAATTGTCAGAAAGACGGAGAGACACCAGAAGGATACGGATAATGTCAAAACAAGAAAAAAAAAAGAGCATTCAATATAATAAAAGCGTGAGAATGATAAGTAAGAATGTGTTCATACATTGAACATCACCCTGATGGCTGCAGACACTTTGCGATACCGTCGCACATAGCTTTTGTTTTTAATTTAATCGTAATTATTACCAAGACGAGTTGATTCGCCTATAGTAGTTAGCCTAGGGCTCTCTATCCAATGGTAACGCATGAGGTATTTTTCGTACATAATAATTCGTAATATTTATCATTTTTATCGTACTTTAATGATTATTAACGTTTATTGCGACCAAACTACCACAAATTTCCCTTGGCCCATTCCCCACTTTACTCTATCCATATATTCTTTTAAGAAATATCCAATCTATATTTTACTATTCCATTCTGCAGTTTTTTCCATTTTATGAATTCATTCCTCTTTGATTTATGCTCCTTAATGAATTTCGTATTGGATTCCAACTTATTTCTTTCAAATCTATTTCTATTTCTCTGTCAACGTTCCACATATCACGTATTCCTGGAGCCCGTTGATCATCCGATTAATATTCGATTGGCATTTTATTGACTGCAACTACTGTTAATATTGAATCACGCCATTATTGGATTGAATTGACTTGAGATTGATTGAACACTTGTTACTATTATTCACTTACTTCATTTTATTATTTATCATTGTCATATGTTATACATTTAATTTCGTTACATTGAATTTTTTTTTTTTTTTCATTTTCGTTTCCATTGAAGAGATTTTTTTTTTCTTTTTTTCCCATAGTTATCTCATTGTTTTTGTTATTTTTATATACATATATACATATATTTTCAGTTTCTCTATTTATATTTATGTATAGATTTGATTTTTACTATTACATAATAATCACGGTAATGCGCCACATTCACTGGTTGATGACTGTCTCGTTGACAAAGGCCCGTACCTTGCCTGTGGTTGTGCTTGGTTGTGGTTGGAGCGGTTTTGGGAGAGAATTTTTAATTGCTTTTTAATATTATTACCTTTTTTAATTTGCACGTCTCATGTCGTGGCCTTGGCTTGCCTTCATATGAGATTCACCTGTGAATATATTATATATACATATACATATATATATACATATATACTCGATTAGCGTTATTTTTATTATAATTTTTCACATTGGTCTGTCCGCCGTTGATCCATTAATTTCATTCATTAATGAATTACCAGTCTCTATATGTAATAACTATTATCAAATTTTATTATCTAGTCAATTTCCCAACCAGAAATTGGATTAGTGAAAGAGAAAAAGTTGAAACAATTTTAAGTCCACATGTGTGTATAAACGCATAGACAAATTTTTTTTGTTTCATCTGGTTTGGTAAATTGTCTTGTGATTGTTTAGAATAATGTACAACGGCGGGCAAAAAGTAATTCGTAATTTTTTTGGAACTTGTTAATTTTTATTGAATTAATGTTAATGATCGTGGCACGGTGTGTTAGTTGGCGAGAGAAATGGCCGGGCGAGGTTGCTGCATGCTCCAAGTGCCGCCTTATTAGTGGTAACTAATTAATTCGTCGGCCGCAAGTCATTCGCACTTTACCCCTATATACCACGTCCATATCAACCCTATCTCCAAGTCCCTGTATTACAGGGAACACAACTTCATTTCAAGTGAACCCGTACCTTACCTGCCAGACAAACATAGCCCAATATATACAATCACATTGTGAAAACAAGTAGACCACACACTAATGACTCGTATAGAAAGGAGGCAACAAAATACATGAGAAGCAAAAGTTTGTGTGCATGAAAGCAAGAGAGGAAGTAAGGAAGAGACAATTGCGAAAGATTTGGTGGACCGTCGTGTGTTCCTACGGGCTCCCTGTATTTTGTACACACAATAACCCCACCTACCCACACATACGCAAACACATACATAGTTCATTGTTTCTCTTGGTATCGTGTTAAATTATAAATATCTTGGCAGTGCGTAGAGTTAATTAGTTACCGCTATGCGCGCAAGCACCAACCACCAAATTTATAATCCACCTTTTGATTGAGAGAAACAAACGAAACCAAAAATAATGGAGAACAGGGGAAGACAATGATGTATTGCTCATAATCAGTTTTCTTTTGACAGAATACTTAATCGAATTTTCTGCTACTGTTATCATCAGTATGGTGAGCATTCTTGATTACCAACATCAATTAAGATCCCATTTTGATTTCTCAATTGTCTACCAGTATTAATGCCGTTTGTTGAGAGGATCATTTATCCTTGAAGTGCAAACTCTTGAATCTCACCTGTTAAGAGTTGAATCCCAGTTGAGAACGAGCACTGGAAATACCTATACGTGCATAACCATAATGGTACGCAAATTTCATAGTCATCATAATCCTCTTGTTATTCGTTTACGGAGTGACTGCTTGTGAATAATAGGACGAAAAATATTCATTTGATATAACTCAATCATATGATGAATGATTTTGTTATAAGATTACACATACACACACACGTTAAATTCGATACCCATGTCACGCAACATTACTCCCAATGGAATATAGAAAATTTTTCTTTTTGTGTCACCTATCTTGGACCATTCGTACTCAGGCATTAGTCTTAGTGGAAAAGACGGGGGTTCGACACTTCAGGTATCTCTTAGAATATCAAGTAAGGTAAATAACGAACAACCTGTCCTCTACTCACTTTCGGAATATCTCATAATCCACTGTTTTATATGAAAAAATAACAGATACAAATATTCCACATTTCATGATATCGATATTTCCGAGAGGTAGTGAAAATGAAAGTGACAGTATATCTATCACCCAAGACGGTATTTTTGTTTTCCAATCATGAACTACTCGGGAGGAATATTACATCATTTATGATTGATAACTTGTTGATAGATCTCGAAACAGACAGGAATATGTTTTTTTTTCTCATGTAGCTGTGATGACAACACATTCAAACTAATTTTCCTCGCGAATATCGTTAGCACTCTTCCTAGTTTTTCTTCGAATAAATATAAGTTGAAAGAACATTATACTGAAATGTTGAACTTATTTGAAATATCTTAATCGTAGCATGATAAAGATGAAAAAATCATCAATTATTCGTTCAATTTGGGACTAATGTCATTCTATCATATCAAAATATTAGTTTTGCCCTGAAACTTCATGTTAACGTATATACATATATATATATATCTTTCACCGCTCAGTCAATCTATCTTCATCAGTATTGATACTACTGCTTCCCTTGAGAGAGTTCTCATCCGCCAACCAGTTACTATTACTCTCGATCACTTTTCCTTCTTCATAGTCATTTTTTTTTATTTTTTTTCCGGCTCTTCATATTCTTCCACTCTGCCGGGTCGATCTACACTTCATACAGAATTTCCGATGTGCCAACGCTTTTACAGATACCTTACGACCACAACCATTTCCCAATGGACGTAGAACGAGTCGGCATCGACCTCTTCCACACACTCTATCTTGTGTACACGTGAAATTATTAATCCCTCAACGAGTTCATGACGCGAGAATGAATATTTGTGACCTCTCGCGTACAATTTTGTATTTCTCGGTACGTCTCAATTTATATCTGTACTACCCAACTCACTATATTCACTTTACATTGAATGACGGATTGAATTCATTATCGTGGCTTTACTTGAGGTGTTAGTTAAATTTATCGAATCTCACTGATTTAGCATTCAAGAGTCTGCGTTCACGTGCATTCTATTAAATCATTGTAAAACCTCTTCAATGAATTTCGATTTTCCGCAGACAAATCATCTGCGAGCGAAGTAGAGACAGGATACAGGCGCTAGATAGAATATTTGGAAAAAAAAAAATTACGAAATATACATACAACCAAGAATAAAGAACAATGATGGATCAGAATAATAACGGAGTACTGCGCGGATGCCGATTGTTCTTGCTGAAAACAAATGATAGAAAAAAAAAAATACAGTTTTCACCTCTGGTAAATCTGCATTGGAAATAACAAAAAAATTAGTGAAATAAAGAATATATATATATATATATATATATATGCATACATACACATATCCATACATAAATAACACAATGCAGCTTGCAAACGAGTGGGATAATATTTTGAGTATTCCAGACATTTCAATCAGTTATATAGTTATTGCGCAAGAGAAAACAAGTGACAACACAGGAGTAAAATAGGAGAACACGAATGGAGTACATAGACTCAATACATTTACACCTTTCACATACAAACGATGAAAACTTGATAGCTATAAATGAGAATGTGTGTACCGAGTTTGTGCGTCGTCTTCTGAAAGCGTGAGTGTACGTGAGTAAGAGAGAAAAATAGTGCAGGGAGGAGTGAAAATGAAGTCGAGAATCAAAAAAAAAAAAAAAAAGAAACGGGGGCGAGAGAGTGAGAACGGTGAAGTAGTGTGGTGATGCATGCGGAGAGGAAGGGCAAGAGGGAATAGAAGTGGTCCAGGGATGGCTGGCAGCGGCGGCATTTATTGATCGCTCGAAGCAACCCTGCCGCCAATCCCCTTCTTCACCCCTGTGGACTCTTCATTCCTCTCTTGTTCCTCTTCACCCGTTTCCTCTTCACTATTCCCACCAAGCTCGACTCCACCACGTCAAAATCACCAAGCCTATGGCAACCACTTCTCTCCCTCTCTTCTTCACGCCCTATCTTTCTCATTTACTCTTCCTCATCCCATTCTATATCCCTCTCGGTCTCACACACGACGGTTCAATCATATTAATTACTAGCAGCACCCTCTCACCCACAACCGACGCCTCTTGACACTTCGCATATACGTTTACTCAATCTCCCCCCCGGGTCGCGTTCTTCCCTTCACCATCGCTACCACTACCACCAATACCATCATCTACCACTTCCAAATATCTCATCTCCTTTGTCATTGTCGAGAGACAGCTTCGACACTTGGTCGATTCCAAGACAAAATGTTATCCTACCGATTGTGCAATGAGTATCAGTGGTTTCTCTTAACTGACATGTGGAGAGTCGTAAATTTATGATATGTCCAAACATAAAAGTTACAAATGAAATATATTTCTAGTGTTTCTCATCTATAGATGAATTTTTTCACATATATATATATACATATATATGAATCATTTGTATGTTTATAGGAAAAAGTTTTGAATATATTTCAAGAGTATTGGTAGAGGATTTGTTTTGGAGCATGGCTCACATATTTATTGTACATATTTGGATGAGTTATCATCCCAAAAGCACAGATAACAATTAGATCTGATTCAACTAAATCATGTTGAGTACGTTTTTTCTCGTTCTATCAACGGATTGAATAGAAGAGAGTATGATCCAATGAAATTCAATCGAGTTAATTTGTTTGCCTCTACAGTGTGCTTGAAAAGTATTCCAACTAAAACTCATATGTTTTTATCAGTGCTCCAAATTTACGACTTTTCTATAGGAGAATATGATTCTCGACCTATACCATTCACTACCTCTAAATAGGATAAAAAAAAAAGTTGGAGCAGTAATTAAATTTTCATTTGAATAAATATGGTAATAAACCGTAAAAAAAAATTATGTAATATCGAGGTGAAGGATTAAATGCAGCGACCTGCACGCCACACTAACGCCCGGTCTTCGGACAATGACAGAGATTAAATAATAATTTTAGAGGATATGGCTAACGTTTTTGACAGGATACAGGTTGCCGACCATGCCTTGGAGTTGGCTGGGAGCAGCCACGCCATCGGCAGCCGCAGCAGCCGCTGTAGCAGCAGCCGCAGTGACGCCATCCCCTGCTGCTGCACCCCTTGTTCTCGCCCCAAGAGCAGCGGCGAGACGGAGGTACCGATCTTATGCAATCTCCAATTCCCTCTTGTCACTGACAAACATCTAACTGATGAAGAACATCCGACTCATTTTGTCTTCATAATATATTGTCCTTCATTCTCTCTTTCTCTCCCCGACACAAACTACTTCTCATGCTTTCTTCTTCCATTCTCGTTTAGTACATCATCTTGTATCATACTAAATTATTGTCCACAACACCAATTGAACATCTCCTCCTTCGTAATTGATGCAAAAATTTGTCTAACACTTATTCTACGTGAATCGCCCAGAAAAATATTAGCAATGTTTGCAATTATTAATATCGATCATCTAGCACAGAATGGTCATCTTACAATTCCCTATCACAATTGTTGATCACCATCCTATTGAATCGCCTGCACGATTTTATAGGATTAATATTATTCATTTCAAAATTGTTGATGCATCATCACATTTATAGCTGAAATATATTCCACTCTGTATTGATGATGATGATGATGATAGTTGAAGCACGCGCACGAGCGCGCAAGTTGATGGGCACGTTTTTATTGTTGGTTGTTGAAATTGTTGTGGTTGTTGTTGTTGTTATTGTATACTTCTCATGTCGAAGAGATGGCGCAAATTTGAAGCATCCGAAGGCATGACTAAGTTAATTTTCGGTCATATCGCATCAATTCGGAATGTCATTATTCCAGGTGCACAATTTGAATTGACCTAAATATATCTTCGGCATAAATTATGGATAGAAAATTTGGTATCTTCGTACTGTAATAATTCACGTAATGGAATGTGCCTGTTGTCATGCATCGCAAGTTTATAATCTCATATTTCCAATATAGTATTAGAGGAATATCAATGAGAATAATTCTAACAAAAGAGAAAACAAATCTCACTCGCTCTTATCACTCACTGTTTATTGAAGCTTCTCATTTTATCGTTCAAATTGCCTTTTTCTTTTCTAATTCGTTAACTCTCATTAACTATGCAATAAACAATCACGAGACGAGAGTCCAGATACAACAAAGGTAGGCAGTGAGATATCTTCAAATTTCACTTGGAGTTGACTTCTCGATTTCCTCTATTTTTTTTTTCTATCTAACAATTCATGAACTGTATCTATCTATCTACTTATTCTATCAGTTTATTGACTTATTCATGTCTTTACCTCTGTGTCTATCTATCTAACCGTCACGATTCAATCCAACTCCCGTGAGGTCACTGTGTATAGGAAGTGAACCAGGTTGAAGCAGAAAGTTGTGCGCTGCACAAGACGAAGGTAATCGCCTTCACATCTCTCATACTTGTCCTCTCTTGCTTCTCAATATATCTTTAAGCTTTCTTCAATTTGCCCTGAGGACATGATCTCCACGCTTCTGTGTCATGTTTTTGCGAACTTGATCATAACATGGGAAGGTCTTATACTGTGAGATCATTAAGAATTTCGATTTTCACCGTAAAACTGGTTTTAAGCCGCTGAGAACTTTAACGATCACGTTGATGTACGTTCTTCATTCTTCACTTTTTTTTCTTTATCATCTCTTGTTTGAATACTCGTACAGGTGCAAGGTCTCATGGGATGTTGGTAGTGTTACCATTCACAAATCAATCACATATGCAAAAAAAACCACATATCGAATTTACTCGTGTTCAATCGTCCTGAAATTTTTCAGGGACCATCTCAAAATATTCGATGTTTTCAATTGCATACAGTCGATTGGTTCAGCATAAAATCTATAGTAAATTGGCAGGAGCGTTGAATGGACGATCGAAAGGCAGAAGCACAGGCCTGACTGAACATTATTTTCTTATTTTTGTCGTCCTCGCCATGATCGATCTTTCCGTCAATTCGGTGACTTTCTTTCTAGCTGACAATAATGGTGATGGTGGAGTGTTCCTGTGTTCTCTATCTCGATTGATATTACTCAAACTATTCTTCCGTCACACAAGTCCCCATTGTTTTTTACCTCTTCAACTAATTCAAGTAGATGAAACCACACCACCATGTTGTCACTCTGTGCCTGGTCGCTAACTTCGAATGAGTATATATACTCCACTATCACCAACTACCTCTTCGTTCAAGTCGCAAACTCGTCACGACACACTGCCTTGTCTCTCTTATCTATCTTCGGAGAATCCTCCGCCATTCTACATGAGCGGAGTAGGAAAGGGGCTTGCTGCGAAGGTAGTCGTATATAAGCCGTGGCAAACTAGTCGAAACTCTCGACGAAGTTTCCGTGTCTCTTCAATGTCTCTTGTAACTCGTCTCTTACTTGCCTCATCAAATCTTGTGCCGACAATCCTCCCGTTCCATTCTCTCTTCATCTATCCATCTCGCTCAAATTTCCTTCCTGTCTCTGTACCCACTAAGACCTTTCGCTTCGTCTTTTGTGAGCCTCAAAGAGGCACTTTACTTATCCTTAAAACCCTTTGCATATGGCAATAGCTCTCTTATCGTCTCTCATCTACTTTCTTTATCTCTTATCGACTATACTCAGTGAAATGAGGTGGAATTGTATGTTCGTTGGCGGTACTTCCGCCACTGCTGCTACTGCTACTATTGTTAGTTTAGAGATGTAATGATGATGGTGATGATGATAATGTTAAAACTGATGGTGGTGCTGCTGCTGCTGCTGCCGATGTCAAAGAGCTGAGAGGGCTGGAAAAGAGGATTATCGTATTCTGTCTCATTGATCACAAATGACAATCATCACTACAAGGTAGGCCGTTCGTGGCATGTTATTGTTGCAGCCGCGGCCTTACGTGGTGTTGCTATCCAACGTGGACGTGTTGGACCAGCAGCGAGAGCGGCGTTCCCAGCTGGCGCTGCTGCATTAGCACTTGCTCGTAATCCAGGACCACTTGCAGCAGCCGCTGCTGCAACGGCACTCCATCCATTTGCCCCAGCGTAAGTAAAATTAACATGCACGATTGATCTATATGAATAATTAATCCAAATGCCCGTGACGCTATTTTGCACTGAATCATACTATGAATAAATTGCTCTTTTTCATTTGTATTGTGTCATTTTGTTATTGAATTATAACACAAGAGTGAGTTCATTATAAATAATTTCATGTTTATGTACCCGGGAATATGAGGAGGATGTGAAACAATTGAATTCCTGACTTTCAATTTTCGCTCACCCAATCCCATCATTTAATCCGCCCCTATTTCTCGATAATCCCACTCCTGAATATTCATTTGTCGTGATTTCATAGTCTCACATTCCCTATTTTCCTTCTCCATCCTGATGATCAATAAAAAATTCAACAGCTGTATTGACCTTCTGTATTTTTTCATTTGTGTATTTATCATAATTATTTTTTCATTTTCAGTGTCTACTATGATCCCTTCTTGGCAGCGCATGCTGCGACGCAAGACCCAAATTATAGGCTGCAGGTAAGAATTATTTCTATACCAAATGAAGTGATGGTTTAAGACGTAACAGGATCATTTAATGTATAGAGATTGAAAATATACAAGGTGATAAGATAAAAATTTAATCATGGCACTTGATCCTCTTGTGTATTAAACGTAAATATTGATCGTAACTATACTGAAGTATGATGAAAAAAAAGTGAACTAACATAATGAAAACGATACCGGAAATTCAGCTGGAATGGCCGCAAGCAACAGCCGACGTTAGTTGACACGTTTCATTCCATTTCATTATTTCATCATTCATTGTTAATTCATTTATTTTATTATTTATTCTCATATTCTTCATACAAGTACATTTTCTTTTAAGTCTGTCTTCCATCATTTGCGTCTCAAAAAGCCTCTTGCATAATGTCTATATAAAAATATAAAAATGAATATAATGGAAAAATATGTCTGCAAGCAGATGACATTTGCATCCCTTATCTATTTATATGATATAAAGAATAGTCGATTTATTTTTTGTCTCTCTTCGTCCAATATCGTCATCGAAAATTTCTTTCGAAATTAAATGGTATATGTATACATATATGTATATATAAATTCGTTGCACTCAGACCCAGGGAATCGCACGATATCCATTCGCTTTAAGCTTATACCGTTTTCACTTTTATTTTCGTTCTTTATCCATCGTCTATTCACCTTCATTTATTTTTCTTTAATTCTTTTCTTCATTTCATTGTTCCGCATATCTCACGTTCTCAATTTTTCACATCAATTTCCTTTTTATAATTTTACATGCGATAATTGTTTTTCTTCCACTCAAAGAATCACATTGAAAAGAAATGAACAAATGAGTTTAACTGCGTCATCGTGGAAGATAATATGGATAAAGAGTGAATTAGAAATTTCTTTATCTCTTTTTTTTTCTCTTGCCTTTAAGACAGTGTGTTACGTGAGAGGAGTTGAGGGAGCAAAAAGGGGGTAACAATTTTTTCTCAGGATTGCCGTTTGTGTTTCAGGCTAAAGCACCCGCTCTGGAGGTAGGAATAACGGTTTGCCCGTTAACCCTTTCTACTACTTCTTTTCTTCTCCTTCTTTTATCCTCATTCTTCGCTGTCTTTTATATCGTTTTATCCCATCCTGTCTGTACCATTCACGACTTCCTTTCACTTCGCTAGTTATCGCATTCATATAAGAGAGATGGACCATTGAATGAAGGTCCTTGAAGGGAATCATAATAAAAAAACATATTTCTTTATCTATTAAGGAAACGGAAAAAAAGAACGGGAGATGGATCTGTAATTTTTTTTTTCCCCCCATTCTAAAAGTCTCTAAAAGTTTATAGAAGTTTTCTTGTTTGTTTTTTTTTCTATGAGATAATAAAAGTATCTCTTTAGCACATATCATACTTATCGTAGAGTCTCTTATTTCATTACTGTCAATGATATCATAGTAAGAAACATTTCGAAAATACATTTTTATTCAGAAGTACGTAACCGTTGAATACAATAGAATAATTAAATTACATTAAATACTGGGCTAAAATACTGAATTATATTCAAAGCATTTCCATATTCACTTGGCTAAAATTACACAATATCATAGAAGATGATTCACACAACTGAAATACGATAATATTGAGCAAATACTCCATTAACACCACTATATACCATCGACAATGAATATATTTCATTGAAAAAAAAAAATAAGAAAAAATGTTAACTTCCATCATTGTAAACCTCCTTTGGGCCGCTTCATTTTTTTCTCTCTAAAATTCCACTCCTTACAGACTCTTCTCCATTCTGTTTCGTTCTTTATTTTTCTCCTACTCCCAACTACTTTTGCATTCGATTTTGACCCGGTCGTTTGGTTAACGGCGTCGCCCACAGGCTCGCTTGGCACTCTACTCTTTGGGCAGGCGTGTTTACCATTACATATACGTGTTACGGAATTTAATGCGTTTGGGTTTGCGCATCCACCCTCACCCTATCACAACATACAAACACATATATATACATGTGCATATACACATAAATACATATATATAGAACTTAAACAACCACGTACAATCTCTCTCTTTGCCCTGTGTCTTGTTTGAATTTAGCTGTTCGCCAATGTACTGTGCGACTGAAACCTTTCTACCCCTATCCAACCCCTGACACTATATATATATATACATGTATCTATATAGAGTACTATCCACATTGGAAAACCTCATTCCAACTCACCCAGCAAACATTGCGCACACATTTACACATTAATTCGTCCTACCCCTTCAAGCTTGCCTGGTGTTGTCCGAGTAGAAATAACGATGTGTAAATATTATCTACATAAATATGTATATGTATACATACATTCATATATACGTATACTAATATACCTACATATACATAGGATGTATGTTTATATTCGTATATTCAGTGGCATGAATCTTTAGACATACTCTTCACAGGGTGATTCAGAGTGTAATCGACGTCATTTGGAATTCATCCCTTCTGGGGTTACACATATAGTGAGGGCGGAGAAGCGCCTGGACGGTGAAACGACGGCTGTCGGGACACGAAGGGAAAAGGGGGGATTTTACCGGTGGCGACGACGGTGGTTGCAAGTGGCTGGGCGACGGTGGGGGAGTTAAACGATACAGTAGACCAAGACAAATGGCGAGGTCGACTTCCACGGGAAACAAGGTCACGCGCGGGTTGCACGTAAGCCGAGGAAACGAGTTTTGCTGGGGGTATTCAGAGTATAGGTGAAAGAGTGGAAAAAAGAAGAGAGATGAAAAGAAAGGAAGAAAAAAAGGAAGGGGTAAAAGAGAAATGAAAAAAAAAAGCGAATAGAGAAAATAAATGCAAGTAGCGCTTCCATCCATAACCTCTGCTTTACTTCTTTCTGTACTACTTATTCTTTTTTTCTTTCTTATACTGGGTTGTGTTTCTCAAAGTGCATCAGTTGAAGAACACTAAACATTTGAGAATAATATTTTTGCAATCGGCGTTCGACGAAGTAAAATGAAGTTTTATATTTAAGAAAAGCAATCGTCAATCTTTTTATGTATCAACTGTTTCTATCTTCTTGCATAAGTTTCAGAATTCTATTTTATCTTCTGAATTTCGTTTAAATTCTCTATTTTTTATTGTCACCATTATTATCTTACTTCTTTTTTCTTTGTCACCGCCGGCGATCTCTGAATAACAGAGTAAACTTTTCCGCGTCTGGGAAAAGTTTTCCGGCGCCAGACGCGCGCGCGTGTTCCACCTTTCGATGTTTTCATCCTCCACTCGCGACGTAAACGATTCTCCTCTTCCATGTATATATACAATTTTATTTTTCGGTATGTACACTCGATATCCGTTCGCCCAATGGGACAATGTGAAAAGTTATTAGTGGCTTTTCCTATGCCGATAGCACTGGTAAACAACCAGCAGGATTTATCGTCTGTGGACTTTTACTAACAAACAAACATAGTTTGATAAAACGATGAGTGAAAAAAAATATTAAAAAGGACAATTGTAAACAACAACAACAGTTATCGTATCTAGATAGGAAGGGAGTGAATGGCGCCGAGCGTAAAGAAAAAAGTATAAATATCACGTGAGTAGAAATACTCGTGTTTTGGTCAGTCATCGTATGGATTAAAGTGTCACGGAAATCACGAACATTGTATATTGCTAGATCCATTTTCAAGATTTTTTCGCTTCTTGCGTGCTTGCATTCACTACACTACAACGGATAGTTTAATCAGACGATCGTGTGATTTAAAATAAGTCTAGAATTAACCCTTTGTAGTATAGTGCCCTTTTAGGATGGTACCTATTTCGATTCAGTTTCCATTTCTCAGACTCATATGGTGAAGCTCAGAAGTGATTGCACGTACATTATGACAGATTGATGTTATCAAAAGCAGAAGTGATGGAGAGAATAGTTCTGAATATTTTGAACGTCCAAACTTTAGTTTTAAAATTTAATTCATTGCACAAAGTTATATTTATACAATTCATCTACTGTCGTTGACTTTCTTCTACTTCGTGAATATATATTCGAATAAATCGTTGTTGGTGAATACATTATTCCCCACACCATCAGAAAAGTATACTTCAAAGGGCTAATTCTTAGGTAGACGGTGAACGGAAAACACTTGAATTCAATTACACTAAAGAAAATTACCGCAATGTAAATATGGAAACACATCGGAATGTTGCGCAAGGGTTGGTCAATGGTTAAGCGGTTTTCCTTGTCCGAGATTACTTCCGATAAGCGTGTGAAACGGGGTTTCGCACACAATTCACTCATGCATATACAGAATTACCGTATGCACAGTATATGGGACTTTCTCTCTATTTTAGTGGATTGGAGAAATTGCACGCAGAGAGAAAGGGAGAAATAAAAAAGCCTAATTTTCCTAGTGAGATATAACGAATGGATATACCTAATGCCCTTTTTATATCTATGGATAGATATTTATGAAACTGAAGGAGATAAAAAATAATGACAATGTTCATCTCATCCAATATTGACTGTAGTGCATATTGAAATGTCTTTGCGTTCAAGCATGTAATTAATTTCTCATATATTCCATTTCTACATATAATAATTTGATTGTTTCATTAGAGCACTTTGATTATTACATTTGATACACTTTATTTCTCTCATCTGGCATCCTCACAAGTAAATTCATATCTTTAATGATGAATAGTTATCCACTATACATAAGTTCGCTATAGTATCTTGGAAAGTTTCGTTGCCTTTCATAGAATAGTTTCTATTCAATTACTACTGCTCTTAGTGAGTTGTAGAGTGAATATAAGTTCAGATAAAAATACGACTTTGTTTCTATATTGAAACGAAACCTTCCATGATGAATAGATAATAACATCTGGTGAACAAATAGTAGACAATTCCAATCCTGATATATTCATTTCAAATTTGTTCCTTTACAGTAATCGAAATAACTCTATCTATTCTATTCATTGCCAGTATATTGTTGTCATTTGTTGATGATGTGAGTAGGACAAGAGCAACTCATAAACACATTATGTATCAATTATATAATATATTAACTGATCACACTGACTCTTGGACTTGTGATGTTTTACACAATTTGTTAGTTACTCATTTTTTCTTTTTCTTTTTTTCTTCTAATATATACATGAATATATATACGCCCTACGCGGAATTAGTTGTCTCCAGAGCTTGCTTGAGCTTGCATGGCCGGTTATGGTTGTTTCAGGCGGCAGCAGCAGCAGCCGCGGCATCGCCGTTATTGAAGACACCATTGTCAACAGCACAACAAGCAACCTATGCCGCCGCAGCGACGTATACAGCCGTGGCCGCACGAGCTTATGGCGCGGCCGCAGCTGCGGCGCAACCGGTCGCTGGATATGCCGCAGTAGCAGGGTGAGTTTCAAACCCACAGTAATTCTTATTCCACTGTAAATGATTGAATAATATTCCACATACTATACAAAACCCACTAACGTTATTGAATCCATCTTAATTATATTTCCTCGTAGCCCACTCAATTAGTGTCAGAGAGGCTTGACAAGAATGATTAGTGTAATGATAGAATAGGCTTTTGTAGAGACAGTATAGAACAACAGAAATTCTCCGTAAGAGAACATTGAAAATTGTTGGATAAAAATTTGGTATTTGACTGTTTAATAAAATCCGACCTCATCTCATGAAGATCATTTTGCGTACGAAAACGTCCATAGTCTGATTGACAATTTTGCATAAACTTGAAAGCAAATATCAGAAAATAAACTGACAGAATGAGCAATTCAAAGAGCTTTCTATCAATTCAATCTGTTGATTTATTTTGTTTCGCGGATATTTCAATCTGTGTACCTATTGCAAATTGAACAAGCCGATACTATCATTATATTCATTCCTCTTTGATGACCAAAGCGTCACTGATTGAGGTGGCTACTGTGTTCAAAGCACGGATTCACTGTCCATCTCTTCCTATCATTGTTTATCATCTTCAATCCTTTCCAGTGCAAGTAAAAGACGCGGTCGAGCACTACGTAGCCGAACATTCGACGATTTATCCGAATTGCCTCTCAGTAAAATGTGAAATCAAGTGTTTGTATCCATTCCCTATTCTTTCATCCATTTTCATCATTATCCTGCGACTTTTTTATTGTTAGTTGAACGCAATTCCGAATCACGCCAGTTGACTAATGTATAAATATCAATATATTCCAGGTACGGACGTGAGTACGCAGATCCCTACCTTGGGCACAGCATCGGTCCCATGGCAAATTATGGGGTAAATATGAATCATTCCAAATCACTTTCATCTATTCGTTAATGAAATGCGTACTAACACATGTCCTTTCTCTCTTATTGATTGTTCCACAGGCAACAGTGTACAGGGGTGGTTATAATAGGTTCACGCCATATTAAACACACATGTGAGACTATCTTTTTGGTTTTGCGTCGCACATTCACATAAGCTGATCATTGACCAGAAGAGATAAACAATCATCATTCATGCCCGAGACACAACGCCCCCCTTTGAGTACTCACATGAATCTTTCACAATTATATCCTTATAGAGAGATAGATATCGTGAGCGATGCTTCGCAGTGGACAAAAGGAAGCACACAAAAAAAAACAGAAGCGCACTAATAAATCCCAGATACCCCTGATGATCTCAGCTGAATTTTCCAACGACTCCCAACTTCGTGCTACACGGAAGAGAGCATCCCCTCGAGCGACATTGATGAAGAGGAACACGAGTGAGAACACACCATATGTACACAATGTAAAAGATAAACAGCAAAAAAAAGAAAAGGGAAGCGAGATAGCGGGATAAAATTGAATTGGACAGACGATTTGTATGAGCTGCAAAAGGCGGAAATTCAAATACGTTGAGAGAGGAAAAAATTTGGTTCAGATGGTTGATGTTGAAACATTCTATCAGTACATATGTGACCTCGTGGATCGTTCAAATTGAAATTGACAGCTCGATTCGCGTGGACGACAGTCGTTCGTGGCTGAGGGTGATGCGCCTGTGACACCGCGAATTCACATTGTCATCCATCGGTGAAATAAAAATCGCCCGATCGCGCGCGTGAGTTTCCCCATTTCACTCCACAATGAAAGATTAAATTCTATCAAAGTAAATTTACAGACATAAATGATAAAATAGGAAGCAAAACAATACTCGAGTTAACAACAAAATATACGTATAGGAAAAAGGATATAGGCAGTAAGTGATTAAGTGAGTACAGATGCGGGGTGAGAGCACTCTGTAGAATCGCACAAAAACAACACAATTACACATTTGAATTCACACACACACACACACACACATACACATAACCACAATATCTACATCAGAATCATTCGCCAAATTGTAATATAGTTGTATATCGTGATTTATCGATATTTGCTTTTTAATTGTTACATGTACAAATTAATCAATTGAAATACGGTTATTTTGCTAATTTGTAATTTCGCTCCGCGGGCGTAACGTGTGTCACAGTGACCCCATCAATGCCCAAGAATCACTTGTCCCTCGCGAATGTGAGATTGTGACACATAGAAGGCGAAAATAAAGGAAACAAAGAATCAATCTCGACACACTGTGTGTGCTTTGTTAATGGATGGAGGATCAATGAACTAAAACGATGAAAGAAAGAGAAAATTAAAAAAAAAAATTAAAAAAAAGAAAGCAACAAATAATCATTGTAAGATTATGAAAAAAATTTTAGGTAGCTAGATTAACATTAAGAATATGTTCGTAAGTTGGTAGGTTTCTATGCCAAATATGTGTGTAGGTCGTTTATGAACCATATGTTTAGGTACAATAGAGTGTTTTAGTGTATACCAATTGGAACACAAGAAAAATGGTTCAAGCAAGAGTGGGAAATACAAACAAATTAAACGGAAAAGATTAAAATAAAATACAAACGAAGATATTTACGCTAAATACTACCGATACTCCGAACTAGACCGTACGTACCAGATTCTGGTAAACAGGGTCTAGTCACAACCATACTCTCTACCAATCACAATCAAACTTGTGTTTCTATATTTTGTATTACTCGTAGTTCATAAATTAAGAGATTCATTCTCTCTTTGTGTTGAGTTGATCACAATATCAAATTCGGGGCAATTGAAATGCTTTTCATCGGTGTGTACGGTCTAGATTTTATACATGTTCCATTTCTGTACACTTTTTTTTGTGCAGAATTCGAGTATCTAACAGTGAATATCGATATATACCTCCGCATACGTATGTATCAATATATTAAATAATCATAGATCTCTCAAGGCAGAAGGACATATGAGAGCGTACCGTAATTTATTTATTTACTTGATTAAGCGAAACCTACATGACATGTTTTCTATTCCTTTTTTTCTTGTGTTTTTTTTTTCTATTTAGATTTAAATAATGAATAAGTTGTATGTTCTGTCGAAAGTTGACGCATGGAATCTCAATAAGGTATTTGTGTGGCGGAAAACACCGTGAATAAGAACAAAGAAAAAGTAAAAAGGGCCATGAGAGACAGATTTGAATACTCACGTCATATTTGATTATATTTTTGTTTTTTCTTTTGTCATCTAAAACAGCAAATATGAAAATTTTATGTGCTTCACTGCGCTGTGAGATATGTCTCTGTAGATATTAATAATCATTGAGATGGAAGTTTTAATACCCCATACATATTATATTCACGTATAATTGAGATTGCGGTGATGCCCATAAATGTGGAATGAAATATGGAATGAAATTAATATTCATATGATTGTAAAGATATTTAATAAATATTGGTACGCACACAATAAAAAACGACACATGACACAAGTACAGAGTTGGAACGAGTGATATCTCTCTGTTGAAATGTTAGTTAAGTGAAAAATTTATCATGTAAGTGAAAAAAAGCACGCGCGATTTTCTGCGAATCTTTATTGTATGCAAGAATGTGGAGGGGTGTGAGCGAACAAACGAAAAAATAAAATGAGTGTAAGTGATGATGGTAATAAGCATAAACAAAAGATGAACAAAAAGAAAATGAATAAATACTGAAACAAACGAAAGAGTCGTGTGAAATAGCCAAATATGACAGAGATGTTAGAAGACGTTAATTAGTAACGTCGTTATGTTTTAATATAATCTTGCTAGGCTAGATTAGAATAGATATTATGGATCAAAGTAAAATCTTTTCATGAGTTTGAATCAGACAATGGAGAGCAGATAAAATGTGTACACGCAAAGGGGGAGTGCGAGTGTGAGATGGCGAATAATACGCCAACTGTGTAAATAATATTGAAGACAACTAGTGTCAAGCACAAATCACCGTGAAGGCGGAGAAAAAAGGAATAGAAATGATTAAATCTAGAGAGAGTTATTATACTCATCAGACATACTCACTCTTTGTAAAAGTAATTTAATGAACCAGAAAAAAAGTTACGTAGATTTGTGAAAGAGAAATCTAATGATAACAGGGAGAATAACGAAGAGTAAAATTCAGTAACAAGTGGTATACATATTTACGTATTTGTGTTGATATATGGAAGATCTGTCTTGAAACATCAATATGATGAGCTCTGTTCTTCACTATCTAACTACAACAACGGCATCTGTTGTAGTAATCAGGCACAAAATAAAAATGTAAAGAGAATCCTTATTATGAATCCCAATTGTCGCTTAACATTAAATTTTCTCTCATCAAGTTTACGTGATCTGTTTATTCGTGTTCGCGAATATTTTCAGACAACATCATGTAATAGAACAAACACATACACACAAGTACACAAAAATAGCTAATCATTATGTTTCGCAAACACTGATGTGATGATTGGCAAAATTAACAAACAAAATGAAATATACAAAATTCTAAAGTCGCGGAAAACAAATCCGGAATCCTGTATATTGTATACTGTAATTACAATTTATACTATTCGTGAATATTACCTCTACTGGTAGGTTAATATTAAATAGCAGCTAGATTGATAAGTCAAGCTCAAATTGATTTGGGGGCTTAAAATCGCGAATAGCCTTCTTACTCTCCAATCTCTCTCTCCACTCCCCGCCCACAGTTTTTATCATTGCGTCACTTTCTTCTTTTTTATTTTTCTTTTTGTTACATCTGCACCATAATTTTCTTCATAAATGTATCTAAAAGCAGTTTTGCGTCACACACTCATGAAAAGTCTAAAAGAAGTTGCGGACAGGCCTATACTACGTGGAATGAGACGTGGAAGATCTTTCATTTAACAATCGTGTGGCCTCTCGCATACTCCGATCACAATTACATACAATCTATGACTCCTCATTTGTTACCGTCGATTTTTGAGGGTGATAAGCAAAATCAATATAGACTTGTTTGATATGCAATGTAAAATATTTTCAAGCATATGCACCGAAAAAACAAAAAAAAATACAAAACAACAAACGATTAATATTTCACTCTGATGAATTTTTAATGAACGAGAGAAAAATACGAAAAAAAGAATAAAATAAAAATGGATAGACAAATAATATGACTACGTAATGACGCATCTTTTACGAACAACATATCCTAGTGTACGAGTGAGGGACACTGCCCGATGATCTCATCACGTATCATTGTAATAATTTGATAATGTAATTGCGTCGCGAGAGTACGAATCCATGTCCTTATATTTTTCATCATAATTGTTTATTCTTTGTTGCGACGTTTTTTGTATAAAAAAAAAAGAATTAAACGTCATCTGGATCCACGAGATTGCCAGTGTCCTCATAAACTCAATCATGTTTTCTTTCTTTTATATATACCTTTCTCTTTACAAAGTGCTCTCATGCATTTTTGCATACGCCATAAAATTAATTTCCCAACTAGATGACACTATTCTCGTAAACAGGAGAGCTGAAAGGAATGGAGAGAACAAACACCTTAAGCAAGGAAGGGAAAAAAGTGAGATTTTACATGATATTAGAAGTATTTATGTATACTTTATAAAATTGCGAATGCGTGTATGAAGTCGGGATGATCCATGATTTACTGAATAATATATTAGAAATGGAAAGAAATGCAACAGTTAAGAGAATCGGTTGTCATTGCTACGATGAATTTATGAGCCGCGCACTTTATTTGTATCAAGTGAAAGAATGATCATTAACTCAACATTATGAACTGTCGAATAAGAGTAGTTGTTATTGCTAATTTTCGCTTGTCGCGATGTAAATTGATATTGAGCAACCATGAAGCGGACAATTAGTTAATGAAAATTTGCGTTAATTATTTCTGAGCCTTCGAGTGTTGGATAAAAGAAAAAAAAATTAATAATAATAATGATTATAAATAAAATAATGATAACGGTAATTGAGAAATAACAAAAGAATATAACTCGAAATTTGATTTGAACAAAACTGAAATGATTATGACAACAACGGTACGATCACAAAGGTGTTTGATGCATTACACCTCTATCATTATTTGATCTGATGAATTTTGTAAGTCTGGACCAGTTATTAGGTTCTCATCACTCCCATAGCAACTTCTTATGGCGTATTTTCTCTGTATATTGTCAATGTTTATTATTAAATATTTTTCAAATAATATTGAATTGTTTTGAACATTATTTATTCTATACATACGTAAAACTTCTTAATCTTTCAGTATTCGAAGTACAATTTGCGCTATATTCCAATTTGGACGAATAATGTTCTGTTCATCAATTACCTCAACTCTTTGGGTTTCATCGAAATTTTCATGGGAATTATTTTTTATTAATTACGTGCTGATGTTTTCTTCTAGATGAGTACAAATTTTTCTCAGATGAAGTACGACTTTTGTTCATGTTTGAAATGGATTGTAACTGACATTCAATATACGTTCTTAGTAATCGTTAAATCTCCTGTTCTCATTATTTTATAGATAGTTTTTATTAGAGTATGTTCGGATCCATTTCAATATTGTTATTCTATTTTCCATTATTAATCACGGCGTATGCATTGAAAGTAATCGATGGCGGCGTTTGATTCCGCCATTTTCGAAAATATTACTTTGTGAAGAAATCTGCTAGAGAGCGTCAGTCGTAAAAAACCCGAAAATTCTGGCGATCAATATTTTAATTTGTGGAGAAATCTGTTAGATGGCGTCAGAGGTAAAATACAATAAATTCTGACGAGTTAAATTATATTCCAAGGAAAAAATTTATAGATAGCGTCAGCAGTAGAAGAAACACATCACCAAATCCAATTCTATAACAATTCAAAGCGACTAATTTAGCCTAAAATTCTTGTAGAACACAGAATTTTGTAGCTGATCAATGTCATATAGGATTACAGTTTCGAATATGGCACGACGTATTCCGAATTCAAATCTATCCGGCCATAAGTCGATTTACCATCAGGAAATTTCTATACCAACAGAGAACGACCGTGACAAAATCGACAACTACCCGCCGACCTTGCAACTTAGATGCAACTCTCGACCATAAATAACCAAACTCGATGTTTCTTCGCATTAGGTCACGCATGCGCCATCATATTATCGAATAGAAGGGTGTTTTCGGGTGAGTTTGCACAGTGTTCTTTCAATATTTGTTTCATATTACATAAAATACATATATATAACAAATGCAGACAAAAGAACTAACAACTAACCAATATTTTTGTTTACTAGACTGGAATTCGTGACGTATTTTGTGGCAAATTTGTTGAACTGTTGAATCAAGTTTGTTGTTAATCATCCAGTCATTCATGTCTACAATTGGTGATGTCCTCTTACACGTTCGGACAAAAGATATTCACCCCAACACCGCCGCAGAAAGGCAGCTTTCCACTCGATCATCAGGGATCTTGTAAACGTTCCATGATCAAGTACATGCGGTGCTTACACGATAATAAAAATAACAACACAGTGTGTCGAGATGTTGCGAAAGAGTATCTCGGATGTCGGATGGACAACAACCTCATGACTCGTGAGGAATGGACAAAATTGGGTTTTACCGCAGAGGAGAATAATTCTACAACGTAACAAACGCAAATTTATTACTATTATTCATCATTATTATTATCCAAACATAACCATCAGACATCAATTGAGCATTCATTCATGCTCGCCCAACGCAATTTTTGCTCCAAAAAAATAATGAAAAGTTAATTAAAATAAAAAACCAAGAAAACGGAAAAGGTATCAATTATTCTGTCGCAGAAAAAGTAAATATATCTCAACAGGAACAATTATTAGGATAAACTATCTTAAGGGATCAATTTCATCCTGATATACAACAATTGAAGTCGATATTAGTAGGTAAATTCATTATGAAAATCGTCCAATGATTGTAGTTTAAAATTAGAAAGTTATGAAGTAGTCAAGAGCTTTGTAGATATTATCCAGAAGTTGTAAGTAAAAACGGATGGTCAATGATAACAGAAATGGAATTTGTAGTTGTTCGATGAATAATTAGAAGAATCATATGAAGATAAATATATGTATACGTATACATCTACGAAAATTTTGGTTATTCACGACCATAAAAGTTTGGGATTCGAAAATGTACGTGAAAATCCAATGAGGAAAAAGTGTAACAAAATATCAAGAAGCTTTACCACAGTATATTGAAGCTCATACCTGTGCATTAATCGAAGATATATAAATTTTTATTGCATTTTCACACACAAGCATACACAGGCACTTCATTCTTTGTGAAGTAGAAGAATTCGTAATTTTTGTATACAACTTTAACGTGAAAAAAACAAACATCGCACCATATCGCATACATAAAATAATTTGCCTTTCAAGGAAACTGCCGTTAATTAAATTTCGCTGTTGATGACTACCGTTATCGAAATAATTTAAAGAAGTTACTTTCAAATTTATTGACGCAGTCGTATAAAATTGATACTTATTGAGACGAAATCAAGACACTACGCTTAAAAGCCAAATCAATAATAGAAAAGTGCGCTTATTATCACTCTTCATACAGTAAACGCAATGGCAACGAGGAAAAAAGTTTTAATTGGCTGTACTGGCAGTGTGGCAACAATAAAGTTACCACTATTATGCGAAAAATTATGGGAACATAATGTGGATGTAAGAGTCGTTGTAACAGAAAGAGCCAAACATTTTCTCAAAGAGGCTGAATTGCCACCTGGAACACAGATATTATCTGATACAGTTGAATGGGCTGCATGGCAAGATCGTGGTGATCCTGTTCTGCATATTGATCTAGTTAAATGGGCAGATTTATTCCTTATAGCACCATTGGATGCCAATACTATGGGTAAACTTGCGGGTGGTATATGCGACAATATATTGACGTGTGTGGCGAGAGCTTGGGATCCAACAAAACCACTGTTATTTTGTCCTGCTATGAACACCAAAATGTGGGAGCATCCAGTCACTGCACCGCAGGTAATTCGGATATTTCAAGTATTGTAGAGAAATCTAGAGAACCATCAACGAGATATTTATTTGCCATTTTTACAGACTCAAATGAGTTCGGGTTTTAGAAGTACGGTTGAGTGTCTCGATTAGATTTTTTGTACCACAGAATCAATACTGGAGTGTCATTCCATTCATTTTTGTTACTTATACAAGAAAAGTCATCTTTTGTAAACATTATACTCAAACATTCTAACCTTTTCTATCCATCTTAAGGTTATTAACAGCCGTTCATCGTAACCATTGAAAGTTTGGCCACCGTTATCCTATAATTGATGGCGTTATTGTTTCGCGGTAGTGCAGTCAAGATAATTCATTTCTATGTACTAAATTGGTTGCGATATTGCAGGTCGCTTTACTGAAGTCTTGGGGTTATAAGGAGATAAATTGTATCACAAAGACTTTAATGTGCGGTGATACTGGAATTGGTGCAATGGCTGACGTTGAAACCATCGTTCAGGCAACACTAAGATCTCTTAATCCGTGGGATCCTTATTCACCGCCACATTTGCGTCATTAACATTATTAATGCTACTAACATGTAGGAGGAAATTCATTTGTGAATACGTATACGTTACAGCGAATAAAATCTACGAATCTTTTTCCTAATTTTTTTTTCTGATTCTTGAAAATATGAATACGAAAATTTAAGATACAAAGTTGGCAAGGTAAAATTAAATGAACACAGTGGATAATAAGATAGTCAATATGTATGTTTGTTTCGAATCAAACTAATATATATAATAATGTTCAAAATTATTTATATATTGCATAAATAAAGTTATGGTATTACTTATGCTTACATAGTGATTTGGTGCCGATGCATACCAACAACATAATTAGGACATTCTTTTAAGAATCATTATTCAATAGATCGAAAATTTATATAAAAACAATTTACAAGTTTATAAAATTGGACGATTTCTACAGTAATTTGCAATAGCAGTTAAAAAATATAATTTCTATTCATGTTTCTTTTTTTTTTCCACACGTATCATCGTTTTGGTGAATATGTAAAATGTGCTTGTATATTACAATGTCCCAATTTTCATTTGATAACTGTGTTGTTGCAGAATGAATTCATGCCTATGAAATCGCACAACCTATTTTAGAATGAGAAGAAAATGATATTAATGAAGAACAAAATGCTAGTCAGAGGTCTAACAATAAGGGAATCATTTGACATAGTTCATGCAAGTCAAAGAAGAAGAAGAAAGGGAATATATGTTGTTGCAAAGTTCTACTGTATCTCTTCCTCCCTCTTTTTTATCAATCAAGGTGATAAACTTCATTAATTTGACGAAAAAAACTAAATGAATAACTGGGTCAGAAAATTGATGTATATTTTACCTTTATCGTCACTTTGGGTAGTGTCATATTTTTCAACGTCTGGTAATGGAATTTTTTCATTTGACATCCGTCGTGTCGAGCTTTCTTGCTTAAACTTTTCTTCAATATTATAAACTATAAATTGGTAACGTTTGCGCTGCCACAAGGCAGCATCTTCTGAATCACGTAATGCTTGCTCCAGTGCTTTGACTCGTTCACCAGATGTGCGCAGTTTCATTTCTAATTTAGGCAATTCGCATTGCAAATGAACATTCTCTTTCATCAATTGAATATGGATCTGAATGAAAATAGAAACATGAATTTCAATCATATGATTCCTATCTCAAGGCAGTTGAATAAAAACAAAATGAAAATGATTGAATGTGGCGAAGCTTCGCACCTTTGTCAGTTGCTCAAGATTATTTTCAAGAAATAAAATCTTTTGTTTTTGTAGCGGGAAACCACTGTTATCAGTAATCTCTGTGATATCAGCATTTGGGGAGTCATCAACTGTCATCTGAAGATGTTCAACAAGATGCTTACGAAGATTATGTAGGTTTTGCAGTTCGTTTGTCACTCGATCGTCTAATTCTTTAATATTTTTATATGTCTCTTCATGTTTCTCATTTTCAATGGTAAGTTTCTGCAACTCGACCGATTTTTCAGCTTCCACTTGTTTCAATTGTTCATAATCAGCCCTTATTTGTTTGCATGCCGAAACAAGTTTGAGATTCAGATCTTTGATATGATCTATAGTTTCTTGTTTTTCTACTACTTCCTGTTCAAGCACCGCAACTTGTTGACGAGAGTTGCGTAATTGATTTATTTGATCATCTAGTGCAACACGCATTTTTGACACAGTTTCCTTCAATTCCGTAATTTCCTTGAGTACTTCCTCTGTACCAATCAATGTAGGTTGTTCTTGATGCACTGTGAGGCAAATGGTCTCGACTGATTTCCACTCATATTGATTGGATTCAGTTTCTCCGGTTGTTGCGAGTGGTGTTTGCTGCTGTGTACTGTTATGTCGAGGAATGAAAAACTCATATTCAGCGAGTTGAGTTTTGCACTCTGATACCTAAAAGAATTCAATGTGTTCTTTCATGTTTTGTTTTGTCTATGAGTACTTTCCATAGGTAATTGATTACCATTTTATCACAATCTGTGTCACATTTTTCTGAACCATATGTGGGTTCTATGAAAAAGTCCAATTTGAATTCATCTTTTAGACAATCTGACCACTCAGTCAATGCTGTGGGTGATTTATCGTCTGAAATCTGACACAAAATAAATAACTTCCATAAATTATTGAATGATTGGCAAATGATCCCAAGGAATTGAATCATCAGGACCGAGTTGATTCACTTCATGAGATTCCATCACAGTTGGTTAAAAGGTGTTGATTCAACACAGAACCTATAATTTTCGCCTTAAGAAATATGCGAATATTGTTACTAGTTGAAAATCTCTCTATAATACTCACTTCAGTCATTGCTTCAGTTCCTTCCTTTCCAATTTCCATATCCTGTGATTTTTTCTCGTCATTCGTCGTCATCTTTCCTAGTTTCTGGAGAATTCCTATCGTTTTATCTTTAGCTCTCTCGGTGCTTCGATTAATGGAATTAATGTCTTGCTGTAATTGTTCACAATCTTGGTATACACTACCAATTAATTTTTTCTGATTTTCAACTTGTTTTTCTAATTTTGCAAGAGTTGCAAATTGATGATTGATTTCATTATTTTTTTCGTTAAGCAGTTGATCAAATCGTTCACGTTCTTCTTTCAACTTTTTTCGATCACCATTTGATAGCAATCTAATTACAAATTCATTATCAGGAATATTCAACATTGATCTATTTTTCTTCTCGAGTTTTGAGGTGATGGGAAGAGTAACATCGAGTGCCTCATCTAGGCTGATTTGTTCTTCAAGTGGAACAGTTTCGCCTTGGCGCCAACGCGACAATTCCGATTGTAATTTTCCGAGTATACTTCTCATTCTTGCAACTTTTTTCATCTCCTGTTTGTAACGACGATCACATTCCTCCTCTGATAATTCTTCATTTACCGATGCTAAATTATTGATAGTTTTCACACGATTACCGAATTGCAATGTTGATTTTGTTTCAGATTCATTGTAACTTGCGGGTGAACAACAAACGATAATTGTCGTTTTTGCATTTCCACCGAGAGATTCTTGCAATATTCGAGTCAGAACTGAATCTCGATAAGGAATATGAGATTTATTAATCTCTGTTAATGCTGATATGACATTCCTCAAAGCTGACAGGGATTTGTTGATGTTTTTCGCTTCATCCAATACTGTACCTTCAGCACCAGTTTTGAAAACTTTTTCAAACCCAGCCAGATCAACTAAGTATAATTTGCTGGATTGTTTCGTTTGTTTTTTTTTATTTTCTCCTTTGATACTTATCATAAATATCGAATGCGAACGTGAACTATGCTCGTTCATACTGGTGACAGCAATTTGTCGATTGGATCTACCCTCGTTAATTATCGCATATATTTCTTCTGGACTGGAAACAAAACGTTCAGTGGTGCCTCTGACAAATGGAACACCATTCTTGTCTTCATGGACACCTAAATTCCCCTTTGACACTATAATATGGAATGAACGAAATTACTTTATGTAATTGAATGAATAAAGATTATTTCGGTGTTCTCACAAAAACACATTCTGTAAATTTGGTTTACTCTAAAGAGTGATAAACTTCCAAACTAAATTCAGTTTGATAATAGCAATAACTGTTAACAATAACTATCATTTAACAGAATTCACTTCCGTTCAATCAAATCCTATATAATAAGTGCGATTCGTAGGAGTTAAATTATCTGAGCAAGTCCTACCGTCAAGTAGATCTCTGATTTTGTTCATATAAATTTCAAAGTATGAGACTTTAATTTGAAATTCCAAACTCTCCTCCATTCTATAAACATGGTTGAAAATATCGAAACCAATCCTGGGGATAATTCCTTGTTTTTCAGCATCGCCAATATCCCCCTCCATAGTATGGGTTTTACCTTTCATTTTCAGTATGATTATTATCGTGTTTATGATCCTTCATGAAGAAGAATTATTGGAATAAAATGGTAGATTTTTTTTAACTACCTGATGAGGTTTGTCCATAGGCAAAAATCGTGCCATTGTATCCAGCAAGTACATCAGTCACAATGGATTTTGCTGCCTCGTTGTACACTTGTTCTTGAGTTGCATTTGGTTTAAATACTTTGTCAAACAAATAGAATTTCCCCTGTACCAAGGGAAATGCAAATGAATATTTCGTGTTGGATATACTACTTTTGGGATACATACAAAGTATATTGGAAGATTTCTATACCTGTAGAGGAAAGGTTACACATCCAAGACATTTACAATGGGTCAATAAATAATCGTGATTAAATTTTCTCTGCAAACATACGCTACGGCAGTTTGAACTTCTAAGTGGTACGATTGAGTTGATATAATAGATGATGACCATGAATATTGTGATACCGTTGAAAAAAAGAGAGTAATAAGCAGAAAAAAATTTCGACCGTACATATAGGTCGACCATTTATTTTCTTATCAGACAATTTCATAACATTTTCGTCCGCGAAATAGATTTTAATAATAATTAAACACAAATAATATTTTGAAATATAATTTATGTCATGAGATATTTGTTTTTGATAATTCTTAGTCAGTATACAGTGAATGGAATATTCACAGTTTTATAAAAGAGAATCAACTCACCCCAAACGAAATACAATTTCCATTATTTTCAATAGGAAAGTTAACAATAAATTTCGAACGAGTCCTCTCTTCGGAACTATTGAGGGGTCGGAATCGACAAAACACCTTGATGTTATTCTCAGTAGGACTCAATCTGTCCTTGGTTGAATTCATTTTATGTTTTTTTTCTTCGTAATTATCACACGAAAAAAATACTACAGATATTAATAACAGTTTTGGATTTCTGGCACTTTATCCTGTCTTATATCGATCCATTCGACGAACTTTCTTTGATTGTCTCATGAGAGTACATCTATAGTTGAGACTGTGTCGACTAATATCCCGAATTCAAATACTGTTGTAATTGTAAGTGTAGTTGTCCAGTGTATTATATAGGTTTTAGGGTCTCCGGCTTATTCTCCCCTTCCCAGGAAAATGCCTTCGTTCCACATTCATTGGTTGGAATGGTTCGTGAAATTTTCGGGTATTTTCGAATAATCCAGTCTCGCATTACGACGTGCGAAGAAATGACAGATACTTCTATTCCAGTTCAGAAAATGGATATTATATGAGTTATAAAATATTTTGGGCTGAAATACTATGCTTCATAGAGGCGCTCCAAATTTTTAATTGACTTGCAGTGTTAGATGTCACATTCAAATTCAGATAATGATAAAAATAAAATATTCAGTGGACGTATTCTTGAAAATCAAAATTTAAAAATTTGGCTGATGTTATTTCTTGCTTGCAATAGTACTTCGTTATTATTAGCTATAAAGAGAAGAGGAACCTACAATTCTAGACAAACTTCGTTCTCCATACCTCCAGCTGCGCATATCAGTATCCAGTGGTGTTCCCTACATTATCCAGGAACATTTCTTTCATTACCTCGAAGCACATAACGTAGACTTATCAGAGAATGGACCTTTGTTTTGTCTTGACAGCTTTGAATGGCCAAGTCTATCAACATATGTGGCTTTTTGACCATAAGAATCTCTCTTTCGTCAGAGGAATACCAGGAGAGTATTACTGAACAAGGACGTTTTATTCGATGTTACGAAAAAAAATAATTCCGAAGATTGCTATCTGTTGAATACACTGAGAAGGAAATTTGTTTCTTTTATTTTTCCATTCTAATTTATCATGAATCATATAAAAAAATTCATTTTACAATATTATTTAATTCGACATTATTTTATACATACATCATAGAGTTCTTCAAAAACATTTTTTTTCCTCCTTAATTCTAAGAGATGCTCGTGCTTGTAATTTTGAAAGAAAGAAAAATATTCTTCTAGGTCCGAAATAAAATGTTGCAAGTTTACGCATTGGTCTACATTACAAATTTGAATACAGCTTAAAATTTCTTAATCAAAATACACCAAAATGAGGTGAACGACTCTGTTATAAAATCTAAAGTTATGAATATGTTTATACTAAATTGGATGTGGAGCAAAAACGCGCTTTGACTATTATGTAATATTTTCCCTTCATATAAATGTATATTAATTATTATATTTATAAATATCATGGACTCAGAGGATTACTTCCGTTCCCCATGTTATTGTGTTACTAGTAATTTGTTTTTACATTTAGATATCACAGTTTACAAAACTGATGCACGTTTCAGTGCTCGAAAATAATAGAAGGTATATCGCCCGGTTTTTTGTTTGTTCACCATTTATTCGTTCATGTATTGGTTTGTCCTCCTTTTATCAGTAATCTTCTCCTTGTCACATGGGACGGAAGTTATTACTTCTATAATATTATATAATTCAATTCAATTAAATACCGTGGAATTGCGTTATGAATTCACAACTTTTGTTGTTCATTCAATACTAATTCACAAATTCTGATTATCATGTAGAAAAAATATGTAATCGATGGGGAGAGACATGATTGGCTTGGGCACTCAGATGTAAAGAAAAACCGAATTATTCTTGGACGTATCTCACTTTGGCAGTGAAAGATCTAATCTTTTTAGATATTTTAATTGAGTTGGGAGGCACAAAAGGGTTTTACCCTCTCTATAAATTCATCGTTAAGCGGATAAAACTTGGATTGTCTTTTTGATTCGCGATTGTCATTCCGTATAATATATTAATCAATTAAGTTATTCTCTTCAATGCAATGAGAAGCGAAATGATAAGCGGCAAAACAATGGTCGGCCTATCTGCTGCGCTTTGGACAATCTTAGCCCGTCGTTCCGGTAAGTCCACATCGTTAGTTTCCATTTCTGGCGGACAGCCCATCCAGAATGGTGCAGATGGCTTTGGCTTCACGTGTGCCACCCTCATTCTCATATCATTAAATTCCCAGAAGCCTTTGCCTTTGAAGAAATACGTTTTGCCTGAACAAAAAGGATATTCATAATTATTTTTCCTTTTATGTCTTACGATTGATATTCATAGGATAATCACTCACCATTTTTCCATTTAAAAACAGTATCAATATTATAATCTACGCCTCCAAACATGCTCATGTCTCTTGGATAATCCAACTCCACAGAATTATCGGATTCGTCGAACCTGTGAAAATAAAAATTCTGTATTAATAGCAATGTCGCTCTATATCATTCTTAGAATATTGAGTTGATAGTTAGTCGTTATTCCATAATCTAGTCATCATAACATGATAACGTCACTTCATTCTTCTATTTCAGTCCCAATTCAAAAGTGAAATTAAATAGCTGACTGAATATTAATATATTTTATTTTTTCTTTAAGATAAAATGCAATAAGAAAATTTAAACCAGTGCTGGCAAATTTTCTAGGTTGTGAAGGAGTTTCCCATTGGAATCGCAAAGCATATGCTCAAACTAATCTGGAGTACTTGATGAAACTACTGCAGAAACTTGCCTCCAATACATTGTGCCACTGAAGAAGTAAGTTCTGTTATTATATCCCCACACCATGGCGGCATCAATCTTTTCAAGACTCTCTGGCAACCCCAGATACTTGAGCGAACGTGGGTATCCGGATTCGAGTCTATGTGTGTTGAACACGTAATAATTGCGCCCGATAAAAAACACAATTTTTCCGTCAAGTCTCTCGTAGACGGCATCGACATGATCGATATCATGCGGGAGATTGAATAATCGGGTTATTTCAACGGGATAACCTTCATAAGGTCCGTCGTCGCCTATACGCCATAGATACTGTAGATTAAAAGATGATCAATCATTTTTTTGTAACTCTAACATTTCTGATTTGATAAGTTGAAAAAAATAAAATAATAGCTTTATATTAGAGATATTTTTTCACTTATATTCTAAGATATTTTTACAATCAAGAATAGTGAGGAATTTTTGTGATATATTTTCACACTGAGGAAAATGTTGATATGCAATAAATAATACATATTATTGTAACGTGAACCGATCAACAATGTTGATTCTATCGCTTAATTAGAAGATGGCTATAAAACAATGAAAACTTACTCGTCCTTTGAAAATAAAAATTTCTCGTCGGATATGGGTAATAGCATCATAGTTAGTGTCGCATTTATCCGGAATATCATTTCGTGGCGGTGGGGTCCAACGGTGCCTTGGTCTATGAGTTGTCGGTGGAACACTTGTCGAAGTTGTCGTAGAAGTTATCGGATGATGTCGATGAGGTTTCTTCGGTCGTTCTGTCCAAACTGGTCTATCTGGTTGTTCATTCCTGTAGTCCGGCTTGTACGGATAACGATCCTTTGGTCTGTCCATTGGCCTTTCCCGTTCGTTCGGGTATGTATTTGGTCTTGTAGGTGGGTACAATCTTCGAGTTGGTCGTGTTCTCGGTACTCTAGGTGTTGTAGTAGTTGTTGTTGGGGTGGTAAATGGCCCACCCGGCAAATTTGCCCATAATCGATCTTCTGGTGCACCTGAAAGAGGGAACAAGTAGATAAATAAATGTAAGGACAAAAAAATGAATATAATATCAGCAATCATATCAAATTAAAATGTATTGATATGACATAGATTTGCACAGAGGTATTCTACATCTTTCTGATTCTGGTTTATTCAATAAAAGAATAAAAAAAAAAAGACTTATTACCAATGGAATCAAAATAATTCCGTGAAGTAAAATTGATTTTCGTGCAATACCAAAATGAAATATCCTCGTGTTCGGTAATGAAAAATACTAAGAATGGTAGAACGGAGATGAGTTGGAATGTGATGACATACCATCGTCTCGCAAATTGCTTCAAGGAAGCGAAGGAGATTATTCGAACTCGGTATAAAAAGACGTGGAACCGTTTACTTTCGTGGGTTTGGTGCGGATTCATCCAGTAACTGAAATCACCGGGATTAAATCGTCGTCAAGAACGTTGGTTAAGATGAAGAGTGAAATAAGGAAGAGGAAACTGAGGTGGAAAAAATATAGGAACGTGACTGTGACTATTGGAAACGAAGAGAAGAGTGGGGCGCTAAACTGAAATGAAAAGAATGAGGTTGCTCCCGGATATAATGGGATTTCCTCGCGAAAATACTGGATGGAGTTCTAAGAGTAGCAGAAATCAAAAGATAAAAAAGACTTAATTCTCTGAAGATAGAATAAAATAATTGTGAATTATGCGGGCAAAGGATTTACCAGCACTGCCGTAATTGCTCCTTGTTCTCTATTTTCTATTAATCCTATAATTCTAGCGTTATCTCACTCATCAACAGTGAGCATCGAATTGTTAGAGAATTCACGAGCATCATAAATTCATCGGAAGTACAATGGGTCATTGAGAATAATATGGCTCGACGTTATAGTGGTGTTGAAACAAAACGTCATGAATCAAAAGGACAATTGTGGCAGAGTGAAAATAACGATCTGGTTGTATGGCTCGTTTTGGAAATTAGGTGCAAGCCACGGGTACCAATTGGGCTTCATGCTTGGGTAACCAGGGGGTGTAGGCATGCAGGGAAATGTTCCAGCGGCAACTTAAGCCAAGAGTTCAGTTTAAGTGCTTGCAATTGCGGTGAAACTAATCGTAAACCACAGTCAGTGGTGGATGCGCACGTTCTGGACCATCTATTGCACTCTCCATTCTAAACACTCGTTGCTCTTCTTGTTCAATGAAGTTAATCTTTTATATATGAAGAAAGGGGAAGAAACAGGAAAGAGAGTGAGAAAAGATAAGATAAAAGAAAGAGGGAATGAAATAGGGCGAGAAAAGAAACGAAATTGCGTTTGGTAAGAATTACAGAAGACTCAGGTGTACTTGGATTTCCGGTCTCGTTACTAATTCTGCTTGTGCGGCCGACTAGCCTTCCCACATAAATAAGCTTAATAGACACGCTCAGGAGGTGCACGAATATTAACATAAAATAGTCGAAATATAGCAGATAATTTAAAGAAATATACATATATTGGAGCGGTTGAGAGATCTTTTGTTGCAAGTTTTCATTTTTTTTTGTTCTTGGTATGCGGGAAGAAACTTCTGTTAAAGTTGTGTCAAAACTATCATGTTAAGAAGTAGTACATTGGTCCGGAATGTCATTGAATCTCTTTTATAAATAGGTATAAATAGGTTGAATATCGACAAGTGAATACCCTACGTGAATTCTTGATGACACAAAATTCGATGTCATTTTCCATTCTTCATATAGGTACAACCTGAGAATGAACAAAAAAGAAAAATGGCGATCGAGAACAAAGTACGCGAATATACAGAGAAAATGGGACAAATAATAACAACAATGATAGAATTCATGCAGTTACATATGAATGCGAAATTCTATTCTTCATATAAATATTTCGTAATGTTTCCGACAACTATCATTGCATTTGATTGTAAATTAATGTAATTTATAAAGGAAGTAGTTGTTGGGGGAGAAATGAGAAAAAATAACGCTGAAGAGTAGATGAAATCGGTGGAGGGTGGTGAAATATATTTGCGGTTAAATGGAAAGAGTGGGAGCCTGAAGGAAATGAGGCAAAGCGACGACAGGAACATGAGAAAAAAGCGGGAATTAAACGGGACGAAGGGAAGTGTCTCGTCTTCGTCCGGACGCGATACGCGATGCTAAGTAACCAACGGAAGTGCGAGGGAGAAAGCAACAACGATAAAGTCGAGCGGTTGACGCAAGCTAAATAATTACCCAGAGTCTCTTAATGAAAAACGAAGCCTCAGGTCTGCACTTTCTGGTCTTACTCTTTCTATATGTACAGATATTTATTTCTCTCTTCTAAGGTATTTCTCTTGCACTTTCTTCACTGATCTCTTCTACTTATATTTATGTACTTTGAGTACCTGAAAGCCTTAACGTACACACACACAAACCAACGACGAACTCGTTTCGACATTAGATCGTAGCGATTTTACGCGGAATGCAAAGTAATGGTGCAATAACGCTTCGTTATCCTGTGGAGCTTAAAAATTGCTCTGTCCCTCGTTTTTTCTTTTTCCTATTATTTCATTTTTTATTCTCTCCGTATATACACGAGAAATGGGTGGCACAAGAGAAAATTAAATGAAGATGTCGGGAAATATCTAACTGTTGTAGTAATAAGATGAAAGTAATTGGGCAAAGAAAAAGAGGTGCTAAGGAAGCTCATTATGTGAATGATTAATATAATAATGTTAATAATGAAGAAGTCGAAAAGTTGCAATTTATATAATCAAGATCTCTTTGCAATTTGTACGAGCAATTTTGAGTTTCATTTCTGATTCAATGCCTCGCGTACTAAACTAAAATGAAAGACTGTCGAGAACATGTATCTGATAACACGTAGAAATCAATTGTCAGTGGGTGAAAAATAGTTTGATATATCATTCATTAATAGAAGCATTTTGAATGATAAGTGTCATTGATATAGCTATCAATTATGCATTGGTGATGATGGAAGAATCAATTCTCGAACGATCAACTCTGTTGAGTAAATATCAAAATTGACTCTCGGAGAACATCGGAACTGACTGAAAAAACACGAAAATTAGTTTGCATGATGTCTACCCATTAGCTTAACTTCTACACAATCGAAATTCACTCAATAAAACAAAAGAATAAATTACGTATCGAAAAAAACACTCTCATTATTATTCGACACGATGTTCTCCCTATTTTTTTTCTCCCCCATCATTTCCATCCACATTGTTATCATAAATGCCATCACGTGCATCAGTTCATGTTCATCGCATTCAATTACCTGTCATTTCAGTGTCGATTCACCCAAAAGGATATCAGACACGAAATTACACATTCACGAAAGTGTATTATCCTACCGCGAGCTAATATTTTATTAATATAACATTTCATATCTACCCTTCATCAACAAATAGCCGAAAACCTATCACGCATTTGTGGGAAGTACATAATGAGAATGGAATAAATGGAATAAAAAAAAGTTCAAACAGAAAATAAAAGGAACGAGGGGGGAAAAAAAATCGAGATCAAAATAGAATCAATGGCTCAATAATTCAGCATGCAATAGCTATTATACAACTGACTTTGCTCATCGTATCTTTTCGTCAATAGTAAATTAGGGTAACTATGTTCACAATACAATTGGACGATGTGACACAATCATAGTCACGTTATCCATAGAATAATAGCACGCTGAACCATTCTGAGAATGAGTAAATATAGCTTTGATAATGGCATTGAAGAGACAGGGAGAGTGAACGATATGGTAAGCAACGTTTATGCATTGCCTGACTATTGACTGACCTACACTACTAGCTACATGTTGTCTGCAGAGGTCATGACTCAGAGACGTATGCAATATCTGTGCATATATTTGACGAGGTAGAACTTCTCGGTCAATTGACACAGTTTATATTGTGAATGCAGTATGTACTTCATCAAAATGAATTGGTTGTTGTTATGTAATAGTGTGGGAACACAGCGTCATCCTAGATATGGCATGTGTGGCTCTTCCATTTACTATTTTCAGCTGTCCAAAATGCAATAGCGAGTTATTGCAATATTGAAGCGTGGACAATGAGAGACCACAACCGAGTTGCTTGCATCGACCAACGCTGTGGCTCTCTTGATGTGAAACCGCCCAACGACTTCATAGAACAGATGGAAATCATACTCCACCGTCATGCACTCACCGTACATCTGCTGAATACCATTCCTGTCATCCTCTGGTAATTCATAATTTTGTGAGATCCCTTGATACCATGGATACATTAGGGCGCCACGCACAGAGCTGTGTGCAAGACCCAAAGAGTGACCGAATTCATGGGCTGCCACAGCAAAGAGACTTGTGCCTGAAATGGAAGAACAAATAAAAATATCAGACAGAGTTAAAGTTGTTATCTATGAAAAAGAAAATCGACAATTGAATGCAGAATAGAACTAAAATTGAATTTCATGCGTTTCTCTGATATCAGTAACGTATATTGTATAAATGTGGGAAGCTTTTTCTCGCAGACATTCTATTTTGTTTTTATTGTTTCGATAAACTTATTTTTATGAAGCGTAACGATGCTTATTTTGTACACCAATGCGCCGTTTTTTTTCCTTTATAATTCTGTTTCAAAGTGAATCAATTGTATGTTATTGAAACGTTGAGCATATTGTTTTGGTAGAGCATTATTTGATGAATCGGTTGGTATTTCGTGCGTAAAATGCGCCGGTTGTTTTCATGGAAAAAGAGAGATTGACTGTGAGTTTGTAGTTGGAAAGAGAATAACTTTTGATATTGTTATAACAACTATCCCAATTCAGTTGCTTGAAATGAGGTCGGGAATTTTAGGTTTTCATCACAAATACTCGAATTTACAAAGTTCATTAGTTAATTGGGGAGTATTCAGTAATTGCATTTACATATATTGTAACACAGTTTACAACATAAATTCATCGTCAACGATGCACCATTTTGTCAATCGATTAAAATTTTTATTTCTCTATTAATGAGACATAGAATGTAAATTAGTTTCGAATGGCGCATCAGAAACATTGAAATGATGTCAATAGTTCATATATCACAAGAATAAAAGAAGTAAAATGTGATTAATAACTTCTTCAATATAATTTCATTACATGCCGACCGTAATGGAAGGACGAACTTTCCATCAAAATAACTACTGGGCTGATTCTTCAAATTGAAGGGGAAAGCGATGGGAAGTTGGTTTCAAAATCAATGTCTTACCGGATCATTTGATAAGCCATATTCATATTAGTCGAATTCTATGAATTCTAATCAATTCAACAAATTATTCAACATAACAAAGAAATCCAATCGGAATCCGTTGAAATTATTCTCAATATTGATGTTTTGTTTTACAATTCAGTGCGCAATGCCTTTCCAACATGAAGTAGTAATAAATGTAACTATTGCTAACCATATTAAATTCAAGTACACTGTTCATTGGAAATGATTGTGTATCCGTTATGCCACAGCCACATGAACATATAATTGATTCCATCACGAAATAATATTCTCTCTAACTTCAAAGTATACTTGTCCTCTTGTATAGTTGTCGTGACTATTCTTTTGTTTTATCAGTATACGAATGCTTTTAGTACCTGGGCTTTTCTTATTTTCTCCACTGACTGCTCCTCTCTTTTATGTATACCTATATATACTCGCACATAGACAAAAAGATTCCTAGATGTATGTGCTCTCTCGATGATCGCTCACAGTCTAACGAACCATATCATGCCCGTCCGACCTCGCGTGCTGAACTTTTTTTCTTGTTTTTTATTTGGAGCAATTGCTTCGCGGATTGCTACGTTGAATTTCCCACTCTCATTTCGCCCTCAATTCTAGCGCATCTTAACCCACTCTATCCTTCGCCCTTTCACGCTCTATCTCATTTTTGCCACTGCAGGCGAGAGGTAAATGCTACATTGTCAAGTTTTACCTTAGCATTTCTACTTCTGTTATCCAATAGTTTTATTTTTCCATTGTTCCTTTCTTTTACCTTCACCAACTCCTCAACACGTTGCATGGTTGCTCACTAGCATTTGATTTTATTTTTCTTTTCCACCTCGTTTTCCATTTATACTGCATTGTCTTATTTCCATTTCACATCGTTGGCGTATGTTTATATACATATATTTGTATGTATGCACATATATACGAGGAAATATGTACATGGAAGAGAACGAATGCGACAGAGCCTATCCTTCACAGGCACACATTTACTCGATTGAAAATTCGATGTTGCTGCTGCTGCTGTTGTTGTATGGTGCTGTTGACGTTTTATACATGATGAAAAGCAACGATCAGTCGTTGAGTTGACATTCAACGAGCGGAATAATTCGCAATCGAATCGATTTTTGTGAATAAAGAAAAAAAAAAGAAAAAACATGGAATCGAATGACGTAAAATAAAAAATAAAAAATTATCCAGCAATTCAATCGTGACTATTGGCTCTCTGGTATTGTCAATATCACTGTTGGAATGAATTTTTGCACACATCGGTTAATATGAAATATCGAATGAAATAACGTCATCTATAACCCAAATAAAAATTGAATTGGTGTCTAATTTGCGTCTGGCAATGGCTATTTTTCAAAGATGAACAGTACCATATGAATTTTTCACGTATGATTGGTACTTTTAACATAATGTTATTGTCTCATTTTCAGTATTAATAATCGAATGTACAGATATAATATCGAATAATTAAAATGATAGATGAAAATAACTTGATTATACTTCCTGTACGATTGAATGTATGTGGAATGTATACAGCAAATTCAGTTAGGATAGAATGAATTATCACAAATTGAATCAGTGTTGCCAAACATATATCAATTCAACTGGTAATTGCACTCACTACTGCTTAGCTACGGTGATCTCTGAGTGTTCTCTGTTTCCTCTGTGGTGCATGGCCTGCACATAATGGAGCGTTAATCTACTCCACATATAGTAAAGTTCGTCTACGTTATTTATCTAACTCCATACCGTATTAATCAAATGTGTAAATTTTTGTTTATTGTATTTGAATTTGATTGAAAGATTTTGCATTCATACGCAAATGTGCAGTATTTAGTTAACCTCTTGATTGGTGAAAGTTAATTCGGTTCTGGCGAATGATTTCTTACTTGAATTGAGGGTTGATGTGATACGCATATGAAGGCAGTGGATGAAGATGTTTAATCAAGCGCCTTCTTGGTTTATATTTGGATACAAATTCGGAGGAACACTAGCAGCAGTGATTACTCAAAGCAAATATAGAATACCATTGCTGACCCAAATTGTGATGCTCATTCAAATATGATGAACAGTCTCCCAAAAATAATTTGTATTTCACTCAGTGGATCATTATGTGATGTATAATCAACATCAACATGTACCTCAATATCTCATTACCAATCCTACTCGTAATATGAAAGAAAAAAAAACAAAAGAAAAGATAAGAGATTGAAGTAAACATTCGGGTGATATCTCATTATTTTTATTTTTCCTTGAATGTATGACGATCCCCGAGTAAACGTGATGGCATAAAATGATACGCGATCAATAATTAATTAGTCGAACATGAATAACTCGATGATGGTAAAGTTTCATCCACCCGGTGGGGTCCATCGTGATACTTTTCGTAAAAGTACTTAGCGACGAAGCTTCGAGCTGTGGCTTTGCGAGATCGTCGTTATTGTCGCCGCTGCATGGTCGCCACGAAAATCCATAACTATATGTATATGACAGGTACCAACGAGAAGCAAGTAGGGAACTTCTTAACGAGGAAACTTCTATCCGAGTCCTCGACCTAACTTGCATCCACTGGTGGAGACTCAACACGTGCACTCTCTCGTTTTTTTCTGTCCCTCCCATTACCACCCTTTTCTCAGATTTTGTTCATTTTATTTTGTATAATTTTTGGTTCTCATTTCTCCTCCGTCCAATAACACTTTCAGTATATCAAATTTATTCTCAATTGGAAACACCCATCAAACACATACACAAACACGAAAAATCAATGCCAGAAGAGCATCTTCAGAGATATATAAAAAACTGTTCATTAAATTAAATTACATTCCAAGTATATTCTCTCAGCATTTCAGTGGACGTTCGTTGTAACTTTTGGTTTTCATTTGTCTGTCTCTCAACCGCTCACTCTCTCTCTCTCTCTCCCTCTCTCTCTTCTTCCCGTACCGTCTTTTAATTGCAGCATTATTAATCGTCGGATCTTGCCAGACGTTGCATTATAATTGCGCACTCCGTCGAAAACACGGTTATGAGAACATCAAGCTCTTCTATTGCTGTGTCATTATTCACCTTCTTCATTGTCGTATACTCTTTATTTTGAAGGTGAAATGGGGAAAAAAATTGGAAATATGAGAAGAATAGTAACGAGAAAATCCAGCTATGATGAGTCGTCACGTTGAAAGTATATTGACAGATGAAACTTGTCAAGGATTTTTTTATCACGATGTTCTTTGTGAAAAACTCAAATAACCGTGTGGGATTATTTAAGATAGAAGTGCGGAAATGATTTCACCGTGAGAAGAGAAAGCACTGTTCACCTTGCCAATTGCAACTCATTAATAATTCTAGGGTTTTGACGTGCACGAAAGCTCTAGCACACCAGGTCACGCCTCTGCGCCCTCACGTTCCATTAGCATGCACACACAGATTGTGTATATACACAATGGCTATATGTGCAACTGAACGTATATTACCATCCTGCAACGCAATGTGCATTTACGATAGTCGTCGGCATCGCCGTCGTTGTCGTTGTCGTTGTCGTTGTGCAATACCTCTGTTCTCTCTTTCCCTATCTCTACAACCAACCACCAGACTAACGCTACAGCCATTATCACGCGTTATAGACCCGAGAATTGCTAATCCAGGAAAGTGTCTGGTGCATACCTTCATGCACTCCCTTGCGTATACTGAAAAGCGCACAACATTAATTACCGTTATGACAATATCGACTAATAATTTTCGGTATATTTATTTGTCTGTGAGGATAATCTTTGGTTCTAGAGTTATTCGCAGATGATGGCTTTGGTAAATCTTTGGGAGGAAAGAGAATACTGCTTTTCTTTGTCTACGGTGTTGTAGTTTCAGTTTCCTTCAACACATAGGTAGAACACTCAACATAATTTATACGTACACTGGTATAGTAAACTAACCATAATAATATAAAGACGAAATAGGGATGCTGGGGTGAACATTTACTTTCCACAGTTCTCATGTATGAAAAGTTAAGATATTCATTGATTTCTGGAGGTCGGAAATCGTATGACAATGTCTTCATTTGAGTGACATCTATTCGCCGTTGGAAGATATGCTAAAATTTGAATGTTTCCAATTTATCAAGTATTGCGGACGAATTGTGAATTGAAGATAAAATCACGTTACAATTTTTTTTTCTCTCATCTACAAATTGTTCTTTTATCTTATTGATGAAAATGTTTTGTGAAATGTGCTCTCATTTCCATAGTAAATCTAGTAATCCCGTTGGTGAAATATGATTTACATCGCATTCATATATTCCAATATTTTTCCCAACCTTGTATAAAAATTCTTGACAATTTGAATATTCTATGTACATCGAATAGAAGTGATTGAAAAATTCAATTTACCCGACAATATGTATTGCATATGCATGTACAACATAATGTATGCACATTAAATATTGATGAATTGAATTGAGAGATTATAATCAAATCTCTGGAAATTAATCAGCTTAACGATTCATATATGCCTTCCAATGCCCACGATGCCCATTTCCAATTACATCCCATTCCATAACAGGAAATTCCCATTCCAATTAATCTCATTCTATCTCTCTCTTTCTCCCTTCCTCTTACCAACGTAACTCTTTCCATGGACTCTAACATCATCCAAAGTTTTCCTGTTCGGGATCTAGAGTAATTGCACCTGTTCTCAACAAACTGCCGAACCAATAAACCCACGAAACTGGGAGAGGCTATTTTTTCTCTCCATCATGATCTTGAGGAGTTGACGAGACGTAGTAGGATGGGAGCGAATAAAATGTAAGGAGCCTGTGGAATAAACTCCGAATTTTTAACTCGCTTGTTAGGAAACTATTTTTGTTTTCAACTGTTTCTCTACAATGGTACTAGAAAAGAAGCAACCTCTTATTCTGCCGACTTGGATTATGGAGTCGCCTTGTACACTCAGGTGTGTTACATCATTTTTTTGAGTAGAAAGAATGGAAAGAGAGGAAAAGGAAAAAAATGGGGGCACTAGATACGATTGTCTGTGAGTGAAATTGTGTACTGTGTTATTTTAGTCCTGACCTCTTTTCTTCAATTTCAGAAAATAATAATACTTTTTTTTTTCATTTCGCTTCAGTTTCGCCAATTTTACTGTGACCCAGACGGACGCTTTCGGATACGAATTTACTACGGTGCTCGTAAACAAACTGATCTTGCAGGTTAACGAGCTAGAAGTAAAATAGATTTGGACTGTATGAGAGGGATGTAAAGTGAGAGAGGTGAGAAAAGGAATACTGTTGGTTTGCTCATGTGAGGGTAAACATTCGATGAGTTGGTGGTAACTCTGCACGATGTTGAGTTATTTATCTGGACCGTTCTTCCAGTTTGAAAAGTAACTTGATGGCACACCAAACTTTCCACGAGAATGGGAAGGGCAGAGAGTAAGCAATTGGAACGATGCAGGGCTACTTCAACGATTCTCTTCTTGGGTTGAACTTTGTAAAGGATTTTCTTTCTCTCTATACCGGTAAATGAAATACTTCCTCGGTTTGGAATTGATAGGGAGAGTCGCAACCAGATATTATCATCGATATTTAAATTTTTTATCATCTCCACTCTTTGAACATAAATTTCTACAGTCATCTCCTTTCATTCTTTGATAATATCCCAATGAGAATCCTCCTACTGACATGCAATTCGACGTTTGCAATGAAAAACGATAGATCTCTATTCTGTCACTCCTCTATATCCTTCCGTAGATGGCATTGGTTCAATTCTTTTTCATCCTCAAAGTCTTTTCAATAACTTTGATTATTCATCTGTGTTAAGATTATCCATGGATGAAATATGCCAATGCTTTTCAAAGGAAACCAATGGAACTCTTTTTCTGTTTATGAATATTAAAATTGGAATTGTGGAAGAATAAACAATGCCAAAAACGCTTTTTGACATGAAATGTTTGCATAATTAAAAACTGTGGCAGCCTTTCTACGTTTGTTTTTCATATTAAAATTCGTTTTGAGACAGCAGAAAGTCTACAATCGTCATAATGAGTAGCATTAGATGAGAAAGATACTTCGTATCAAAACTTTTTTGGTTCCATTGATCACCTTGAATTCATAGATCGATTCCGAAAATACATTATCAGAGTTAACCCTTTCTGTAATGCTCTCCATCCATAGAAGACTGACAAAATGATAACAAAGTTCCTCATGATCCCTAGCCTTCACAAAATTTGTACGTGATTTTACCAACTGAATCGATAATCTCCTGCAGTCGCTTATCGCTTTTAAAAAGTAACATTCTTATCTAGTAGACGAAGCATTGACCCACTTGGCTCGGTGTCAAGAATACTCAAGTTGCGTCTTCGAATTCATTCCCCTCACCCAATCGCATCATCCTAGACGAATAACCCGAAGGATGTGAAAGGTATCCGTTGACGATGTTTCACTCCGTTTATACATCATGTCTTTCATCTCTCTCATTCGTTCATTTTTCTTTCAGTGAAATTTCCCTTCCTTGGAGACCCGACAGTATCGATCCGATACTCCTTTATTCACCGGTGACCTTATCTTGGAATACATTGGAATAGACAGGGTTTGTGGTTGGAAGCACTGCACAGAATATTTTCTCTTGCATTTCATTGAATCTGAACATTTCCATACTACTTCATCATTTGCCATTCATTATCAAAACAAAATTCCAGGTTCATGAGTATTCACATTATCAATATTCTGTCAATTAGGAAGAATTATAATCAGTTAAATAATTCTTATTATGAATCCAAGACGTAACAATCACTATGCAGAATGCTACATTTAAATTTCGAGAATTCGTCATGGGCTTTCTAATTGACGTTGTTCTCTGTTTGCAATCAATTTATTCAGAATATCCTAATATTGCCCCAACCGCGAGAATTCCCCAAAATCCAATATTGGAATATGAACCACCGCATGTCTAGTCAAGTGTCATTAGATTGGAAGATTAGAGAAATCGATCAACATTGTTCGTCCAGTGTTTATTATGACATGATAAAAAAACAGAATTTACCTTCTTCATTGCTGTCATTTTGAAGCAACCAAATTTCATCCTCATCAAAATGTGCATCACCACCTCTATCACGTCCCGGAAAGAATGCATGAGCAAGTATCTGACCTCTTCCATCAAATGGATATCCATCACCATGATATCCCCTGCAAAATAAAGTAGGGAGATAATATAAGTACACATTTATGCTATGCAAAGTTGCCTTGGCTCTATGAATCTTTTTACTTCTTTTCATTTATTTCATTATGCATGGTGCATGCATGTAAAGAGATAAACTGGGTGAGACATTTGGATGAAGCTCATGGGCTTAAAATATTCCTGAATATGGCCTTGAGAACGTAACCACCATTGGCTCTCAATCTTCACCCGGTTGGCTACTGTGTAGGGTCGCGAGGGCGTCTTTTGGTGCAGGAATTACCGACGTTATCGTTTCACGGATACACGTACGTTCGTACTTTGAATTTAACTACGAGCCACGATGACTTTCGTGAGAAGCCGCTGTTAAGATAATTCGCTTCACCAGTATACGCGCATTTAAATACTTCAATGTTTATGTTGAAAGTTTAATGGCAAGCTGAAGTTAGGTTTTTTTTTTTTCATTTTTCTTGGCTTTATTTTATTTGTTATCCCGTTAAATTGTTTCGGTTCGTAATATGCATGCAAGATATAACAGATCGACAGATTAGTGAAATATATATGTTTATATTGTTGCACCGTATTCCTCATGCCATTCTTATTCCCACGACAATCACAAACACATAGTCTCTGTTTACTGATAGACTTCTATTTTCGTGCCCTTCTTTTGTGTTATCAAATCCTTTTTTAGGAAAGATAATAATGCTCTCTTGCCCTCTTTTGTCATGAAGATTGTGAAGATTGTACTACTTTCTGAGTTTTGTGTTGTGTCGGAAATACACTAGAGATTTCACAATGCACTTTTCGATGAGTTTATTTTGTTTACCCATACATGCAGGAAAATTCGAACGATTTCACAGTATGGATAGAACAAAAATATCGGCAATTTATTTTTTTCCATATCCAACCCGTATTATAGTTGTTAATTTCTTTCTTTCTACCGAGTTTAGTGTATTGGAAAAAAAAAAAAGGGGAACGAATAAGTAGCTGTTCTGACAGTACTATCGTAAAATTTCATTACCGAATGAATTATGTTGTAAACTTCTAGTTATGATGTAGTCAAATGAAAAACATTTTGAATTATGACATTGCCATCATGAAATACGAGAAAAAAAACCATGTAACCATTGTCACTGTTTAGTTCTGTATCGCAGTCACATCCATTAAAAAGAAAAGTGTTTCATACTGCGACGTTCGATTTGAAATTTCTAAATTGATGAATTTCAATTACAAATTCACTTTAGTGACTCCACAAATCCTATATCCGCACCCTTTGATGTGCAAATCAAATAACTTCTTAATACGATAGTTTCGCAAACTACAACATTATTTACTCTTGAAAGTTGTGAGTTTGAAGGAGAAAAATAAAACATCAATAAACTGAAAATGCGATCAGGAAATTATTGAAGGACAAACAAAAACAAATTCGATCTAATTAGTGCAGTTGCCATAATATATATGAAAATTAATTTTCTTCATTGTATGAGAGTTTTCTCGATAATTGACAAATCGTGATGCTGTCAACGAGTGAATGGAAAATTAATTAGGAAGTATATAGATGGAATTGTAAATGTACATATAATTTTGTCATGGGTTTAAACCACGATGTATCAACGGTGTCATTTGCTTTTAGCTACGTTTGACATTTGAATACAAAGACTAAACGTAAACTCTGATGACGAGATAATACAACGGGCACGACGCGAGAGGGAAACAACTCGTGCATCAGGTGACCACATATAAATTATAATCCTGATGTTACAGACAATGGGTGGATAATTTAGAGGGGTATCGCGGGGAAATGTGAGTTGAAGCGTTAGTTTTCTGTGTTTCCCGCTCCCCATTCCACCGCCTCATTTGTTCTCTCTTCCTGCCTCACCATAAATATATATATATATATATATTCCACCTCCAATCCAGCTATACACCATGCAGAGCTTTCAAACGTGTTTACTTGTTTAAATTGTTTGTGGCTCCCTTGTTCGTTTGTAATTCGAAAAAATATAAAGCCGAAAAATTCGCGTTGCAGTAGTATATTTTACAATGAAGGAAAAATCGAAAAAAATCATGAAAGAGATGAAAAAAAATAGAGAAGAGATGATGTGTGGTAGATAGTTCCAGGATGAAAGAATGAAATTTACGGTTTTCACATGCATTCTCCAGCTAATTACTGCTCCATGCTGGACGTCAATTAATAATTCTATGTAGAGACCTGCAAATTTCCGGGCGTAAAACGGATAGAATTCTTTTCTTTTTTTTCCTTCATTATACTTTCCACAATTTTTTAGTTTCATTGCTATTGTAATGAAAAAAATGTGACATTATGGGGTAATGAAAATTGGGACGACTGTAAATGGGATTCTATTGTTTCTCGAATACAATGAAAGAATTTTACAACCGGGAAATTTGAAAAAAAAAAACAAGCAGACAGTTATACAATTTCAGATTATATTTTTGTTATTCTTCTAAAGTTTTTGGGATTTCATGTACAGTCAATTTTTCAATTAATATAATATGGTAATTTACTGTGTATAGAAAATTATAATAGGATGCCAACATGGTAATGGATTTCAAACAAGCAGGTTAAGGTTATGTGTAATTTACAAAATTTATAAATTGGCTTGAATAAATCAGTGTGCAAATATCATTGCATACACAGTGATTTACTTACGCTAAATCGTGCGGGAAAATTATGCACAGAACTAATGGACGCGCCAACGTGCGGAAACATCGCAGAAATAATGCTGAATATGCGTTTATATCTATTCATTTTTATATACGTGAATAGAGTTATTACAAATATTAGAGTAAAAGAGGAGAAGTGAATGAGAATGAATAAAAAACAACAAACGAATAAACGAATTAAATTTTGGTATTGCAATCGAAAGCATTCGCTTGTGAATTATCGAATATAATATTTAGTTCGAAATTACCTACGTTTGTGACCGCGTTATTTTCACGCTCATGCACATGCCAATAATTCACGTCACATTGAGAAATGTAGAAATAAAAATGTTTCGATATGAAAAAAAAAAAAAAAGAAAAAAAAGGCTATAAATGGAATATAGAATAACGACACGTTAACGTTTATACGATTCGTGATTTGAATTGGAAACACCTAATATAGACATCAATTAATGCATTGATTTCGATGTGAGAGTTCGCGTTTGGTATCCATCAAAATCAGTGTGGCATAATGGGATCATATGTACATGTATAGAGAAGTATTAATAGAACATTAATTTGACATCGCATAAAACTATCGCAAAAATGTAGTAACTAAAATAGATGAGTGTTGTATTACTTTACTGACCGTAGCATGGTAGGAAATTATGATACGTTTTTCCCCATGTAACTACCCGTCGCACTCAGGCACGAGCAGGAATAACTATCATGGGCAGTTATCTGTATTTTTGATATGTGGTATTCGATTTTTTTCTTTTTGACATGTTTCATGTGTTTTTTTTTTGTTGCGTTTTTGCACTTCAATAATTCAAGAGTATTCAGGAATTCACTTCCATTTAGTTTTGTCAAACTCATGCAAATTGCACACATTTTCAACTGTAGTGGGCTTTAGAGATCAATTTAGTTTTTGTATTTACAACTTGTGTAAATATTGTAAATGAATGTGGTCATTATATGCATTGTTACTTTCGGTATTATTATATTAGGAGAGAATGGGAAGGGTTGTGGAACTGGAACGCGTGAAAACGTCGGTCGGAGGAAAACTTTAATGCAACATTAAATGTGTTTAGGGATAACGTACGACATGAACTAACGCAGAATTTCTAATTACATACGGATTTAATCAGTAGACAATCTATAAATATACATAGGTTGAACTATTTTCATTTCAAGGACGCTCATCCGGTTGATTTGTGTTGATATGTGAGTACTTCAATCTTCGTTTAATCGTTCAGGTGATAATAAGAATTTGGAGGGATTGTAATGAAAAAATCAAATTGAATTAGTTGAAAACCGACACAATTCCAATATTTACTAACTTTTCCGAAGAATTCTTGTGTTTATTTATTTATTAGAAGAATCGTAAGAAAAATAAAAAGAAAATGATGGATTTCATTCATGTCAGAGTGACAAAAATCTCGTCTGAGATAAATTTCCCGGACATTGTATATATCAGATGAGAAGTGGCTCATATTTTATTCTGGAATTCATGTAATTTTCCTGACAATGACTTATGAATAATGAACTATGTTAAAATATATGCTAGAGGTCCATGATAAAGATGATGAGAGTTTATTAGTTATGAAGAGATGTATACAAACCGCTGGAAGGAGATGAGGATATCAGCCCGGTCGCTGTTAACTTCCTGGAAGGTGAGCTTTGAATTTCTCGCCCAAAGATCTAAGGCACGACTCAACTCCTGTCGCACACTATACGTGTTCAAACCACTCGGGCGTTCTGTCCGTAAACTGCAAAGACACAAAAGGTTCATGAAAACATAAAATATCACAAAAACATATTAACTTTATATGAAAGTTGGCTCAATTAAAATTGTTTTATGTATAATAAATTTTGTGCGGATATAATTGGAGATAATATATATTCGTTTGAAATAATAGTTCGTTACTTGTTTAATTCATTATTGTGCAACGTGGAATGTCAAACGAAAATTCATGAGAATGAAGTTTCCAATTACCTTTACCAATATTCGTTTATTTTAAAACAAAAAAAAATATGTTCCAGTGTATCGTAAAACAATTCTTTATTCTGAGGGGTCTTTTTGTCTGAATATTCGATCTCGTTGAATGCGCGAAGAGTGTAAAGCCATGACATAAATACCACCAACAAATGCAAACGAATGTTAACGTGTAGAGGTTTTTTTTTTCAAAAGGTTTCGATTCACAGTTTTCATAAAAGGAATCTCGTTCATTTTCCATTCCGATTCAGATCTATATGATGATCGTAATTCTTCATTTCGTTGTCATCAGAAGAAAAAAAAAAAATTCAGCATCATATAATATAACTTCACTCGTTTATGGAGTTTCAAACAAAATTTGAATGCAGATACTGGAATTACTGGTAAAAATCAGAATGCCTCAATGAAAATCTTCCTTTAGTAATATCTTTTTGTTCGTTCACTTCATTACATTTTCAAGATTCGACTGAAAGTCCTTTTCATCTTATTCCAAGTTCCAAATTTATTTGAGACTGAACAAATTCATGACATTTTATTCGACTATGCCTTCTTATAAAATTCCAAATATATCAGTTACATTTTATGAACTTTCAGCTTAGAGGAGAGAAAAAAAAGGAATTTGATGGCTGCTATTATCTGGAGTATACAACTTTTTGGTTCTTGTATACGAATAACGCCGCGAGGAACAATTTTGTAGAAAATCGCCATTGACGCGTATTTTGTCATCGGTCAATGGATATACAAACCACATGGAGACGTGAAAGACAAATAACAGATAAAAATAGGGGCGAATAACGGATGAAGAGAGAAGTATATATATGAGACAAATGTCGAGTATTCGACGAGGCATGGTGGGAAAATTCCGTTTGGTCGTGTTTACCTGACGATACGAGTGTGGAATAGCATATATGTGCACACACACACCCCTATATATTGATTACACAAACGTACACATATATATAAAGGGACATGGACGGCTGAGTTTTTGCCTGTGTTGTATGGATAGACGCAATATCCCATACGGAAGCGAGAAGTTTTCACTACGCTCATCGCCGCAAACGCAACGACGACGCGACGTCGACAATGTCTCAGTTCACGTTGCGATAGAACGTTTTGAAACGAGATTTCGTTTGCATCAAGATTATTTTATCACTCGCTTCTCTTCCACTTCATATAAAATTCCTTGACAATATAGAACAAATAACAAAAAAGAAAATCACTAAAAACAACAGTATACTCTCATAATAAAATGAAAAATAACAAAAGTTATTGAAATAAAGAAAGGGAAAAAAGCACCGACAGAAATGAATTTTTCTCATCGATTTTTAACGCTACGTGACTGAATAGTTCATGTTGCAAGTGGAAGAAAAATTCAATAAATGGAAGGTGAAATGTGACGGGAGTATTATAGATATCACTACAAAGCTTATTGATAAATTTTATTGTTATTTTATAGCTGAAAATTTTGTGGAAATCAATTCATAGAAATGCGACTTTGCAGTCTATCATGTTTTTTCTTTAAACAATCTGACAATTTCGAAAAAATTATTTGCGTACTACTTTAATTTGCGTACTACTTTAATGAATGATCTGAAATTATCAATTATTCATCTAATTACTCTTTTGTTTATTTCTCCATCTGAGAGGAAAAAAATCTTCGACCACAAAATGTGTGAAAATAATTAATTATCTTTAATCTGCTGTCTCTATCACTTTTAAATTGTCGTATACAAGAAAGCATGAGGCACCTCCCTCACATTTTAGTGAAACAATATATTAACAAGTGAATAGGAATAACTAATAAGGCGAATAATTAACGAGAATTCGGCTCTGGAGACTCAACAAGAACCTGAATTTTGTATAATCAGAAGGTCAGAAGTCGTATCTATGAAAACGCATACCAATATTCACGTTTTACACAAGCAAAACAGGTGGGAAATGTGTATGGCGGTGAAATACTCATACGACGCTACATATACATATATATATCTAAATATATATGTATAAGTGTTCGATATGATGGTAAGCATATACAAATAAATTGTGCATGTGTGTGTACATTCACAAAGGGAAGAGCACTAACTTGGTAGAGAAAGGAGGCAGGATGAAAAGGAGAGCGCACGAGGTACTTTGGATGAGCGACGTCGTAAATCACCAGGCGAGTGCGCGGCATAGTCGCTGCTCTCGTTGCATCCCCTGTGGCGACGCCTCGTTACTCTCGCGCGAATATCTCCAGGCCCTCCACAATATATCCTTCCTCTCACCTCTCATCTCGCTTTTCTCTTTCCTAACTCCCCGATCTCCTTCTCATTTACCAACATACTCTGATGTTTGCATTGGAATATCTTTATTTAGCGACGCAGAAGCTTCCGCTCACTTTCCAACATATATTAATAATATCTTATTAAAAAAGCCACTCCTGATGAACACTTCTGTCATCTATTTAATATATTATATTATTTTTTTGTGAAGTTTTAGAGGAAACTTCAAAGTAATTTTTTTTATGGATTGTTACTACAATATGATAAGCATTTCGTTGTGTCAAAGTATGAAATAATGTGCTGACACATATTGATTTATAATATCTTGAAATTATAATTTCTCAAGTGGCCCGAGATGAGATGATGATAGTGAGAGTGATGAATAAATACTCAAACCTATTTTTCTTTTATTGAGGATTCAAGTCAGGTCGTAGAAGTTTAAAAATTCGTAACATCATGAGAGCATGAGAAGAAGAGACTGCAGAGTGATTAAATAATTGAAAGGTTGATGATGATAGACAAGCTTCGATAATTCGTTGGAGGATTTTCATGAAATTTGTTCTTCTGAGGACTTGATTGGCATATGGGGGAATTGTGATGAGGGCTGTTTGGAACTCTGAACGACAAGAGGAACGGGTGCACCACATTATATAAAAATAAATATCCACAGATAAATTTATAGAGCTTTGAGATTAGTGAGTGACACATGACACTAAAGCGATCGTGAGTTCCTGTTGGTACTCGTTATGTATTCCTACATGTATTCCTGTATAGACACCCTATACCATGTCTATAACATGAACAACAAGAGCGTGTCAAGTCTCTCGATCAATCCGAGTACAAGCAGGACATAGGATTTGTGAATCGGTGTTGGCACAAGAGAATTGCGACCGACGAGGCGTGTCAGTGACACCACTAACTTTAGAGAGGTTGAAGCATACGCGAGATTGACAGTCTATACATTAATTTAGAGAGGGATATTGTTTTACCAAAACGGATGAATACTTTTATATAATGTATGCACCTCTTTAGTGAAGTGTCGGGAATTGAAAGAAACAAAATTGAATCTATGAAATAAACGATTTATTAATCACAGAATATTTTTTTTCTGAGAGTGGCCACAGCGTGTTGATGATATTTTAATCTATTGATTGGAAAAAATTCACCGCAACGATACAGTAATGGAAGAATATTAAAGCTATTTTAGCAATTGCTCTCAGTCGTTCCCGGACGACTCATTTCACTATTAACCCGCTTGACCTGCTTTAAAAACATCTACAACGAATATAAACTCTAAGCGACAAGACAAATAAAATACAGAGGAGTAGAATGAGCAATATAAAGTCAGAGTAAGAGAACGTTGGCAAAAATTGAACAATTTCTTCACGTATATCACACATCCTTTATCCTCGCCATATAATTTTTTTGCAATATCCCAGGTTTTATGAGTTTATGACCTCTCTATTTACGTGATTCGCGAGGCTCTTTCATATAGTCTTGATTCTCTTCACACAATCGAGAGCCAAGAAAGTTTCTATTTATTTCCTTTATCTTTTGTCATTTTCTTTAGAAAAGCTCTTTTGATTATTATATTTCATCTATGAATTTGTGAATTGTGGTCAAGAACTGAAAGCTTTTGCACATAGTCTTTTGTTGAACATCATAACATTTCTTTTTCATTTCCTCGCGGAAATATAAAGGACAAATCGAAATGTTAGAGGTGTCATATTTTTACTCGATGGTAGACACAAAAGAATATTTACTTCATATAAAAATTTTCCTCTACTACATTTTTGTTCTTACAATAATTTTTCTAAGGTGAACTTTAATTCACGAGCAATGGAGAAATTCCAGAATCTTCATGAGAAATCAGAATAGAATTATCTTCAAACATTTTCAGAAAACTCATAAATAGCTGACCTTTAATGACTCAACTACGTTTAAACCACATTTTTTCCAGACGCAGGAGGTCCATAAAAAAATTCTTTTTATATTACTCAATCTCATATTTCAGTTGATGTCAGCTCTTATTTTTATGACCATTTTTTCATAGGAATCCCGGAATTTATTTCTTATCACTACGTGATGAAAAGTTAAAAATTGTGACGCTGACTTCCATGTTGTTATCATTGGGGAAAGATGGCATTGAATCTTTGTAAAAATATGTATACCATAGATAAAATATACTGAAATAACTGCATAATATTCTGTAACGGATGTTACTATAATGCATCACATCTCTCAACTGAATGTGCAAATACTTTCAACTCCTTAACAATTTTTCTCTGCTTTTTTTTTCATTATCGTTGTTATTGTCAATCGAAATGTGAGAGAGCAACAAAATACTATAGGAATGCAATACCAATTATTCTCTGAAAACGAAGCGTCAGTTTATTCCAACTCTTTTCCCGGTGCTAAAATTGCAAAATGGAACGACAAAACAGAATAAATAAAAATAGAAGCGAATAAAATGAAAACAAAATTGAATTTGAAACCAACGGAAATGAACATAAATTACCACTATTTGTTAATTTATATAGATGAATAAATTTTTACCGCCAAATATTTGTGTTAGGCATCAAAACTAGATAAACAACAAATTTTATACAATCAATTCTGTATGTTTTATGAATATCGGATGATCATCGACCAACATTTCACTTCTTTAATTACTTTGTGATGGTAAACAATTTTTTTTTTGTCCGCATTTCATTTTACCACAGTGAAATTTTTGGTCAGTGACCTGTTCAATGCTATTTACAGCAACGATATTTAAAAAAAAAATCCCGCATGGAAAATTGTGCTATTTCTCATAACAATTCATAGTTTCCCGTACTATTCTCATTCTTAACAAAATATGTATGTTAAATTTGAATCATAAACGTTTTATTCGACACTGACAACTGACAGAAGAATATTCCATGCGATAATACATGGCTTCTTAACAGACTTTCCTTTTTATTCTTCTTATACATATATCCGGGAAGAAAAAATAAAGGAAAAGCTGCTTGGACTAGAAATAAAGCTCACAGGCCGATCGTAAAATGGTATGCCGGTTTCGTGAGCAGTTTTGGGTAATGGTAACTTTTGCAGAGCTTTTCCTTTTATCTTTTTATTTTGTTTCATGGTGATAGTACTACACACACAGGGTGAAAAACGATCAGGGTCGAGTTCTTCCTTCAATGCGGCAAGAAATTCTCAAGTGGTAGTAGGGAGGGATTTTCACGTTCGGACGTAGCCGGATTTACGGCTGTGGGCTTGTCCGTTATTGCTTTCCCCAACCGAAGAATGCATTATATTTTTGAGGAGGGGGGCAAGTGCAAAAGAGCGAACAGGAGAAGAAGAATGAAATAGAGAGTTAACGAATTTATCATATGCAACGGAAATATTGTGGGAATCTTGCAAACTATCGTTTTTTGGTTATGAAAAAGATAATTTATCGTTCATACGTTCACACTCATTATTTCTTTTTCATACTCTTTCCTCAATTAACACCACGATACATTTTTTGTCCAGAACAAACTAAAATGCAATCAAGCGGAAAAAAAGTATTTTCTGTTTAACCTTCAGGTGAAAAAGCAATCTCGTTGCTCATAAATTTCCATAAGTCCGTGACTAAAGCGATTAGTTTCATCAAATTTAAATGCGCAATTAGAAACATTGAACGACACAGTTTGTCACAGTTACAATAATTTTCTTGATAATTTATTTACATACAGGGAAAGATTCTTTATGCCTTCAACAGTTAGATATCCTGAGTGAATGTCAACAACTATTTCCATTTCACGCACTCAATCACAAACAACGAATTTTTTCGTTATGTATACAAAAAAGGAATTATCAAAACTATATCACTATTAATTGCTATCAAATTTTTCATATATCATAGATACTTTTTACGCAAGGCCAGGGGAAAATTTAATAAGTCGCACACTTCATAGCACACCGCGACTCATAGTGTAGAAAATCAGTAAAGATAAATCGCCATTCAATTATGGCGTTCATTTTCTCTTGCATCAGATGATAGCAAACGGGTGCAGGAATTCATTATATTAACTGCAGAAAATGGAAGAAATAAAAACTAGATTGAAACTACAGCAGAGCTTCATCGACATCGTGGTAGATAAAAAATTGGGGAGATTCGCGTTGATTGGAGAATGGAAGACACGACCCAATTTCTCTTCCGCATATGAGCTAATTGACCCTTGACTAACTCTTTATATCCCGGCTTTATGGCATATTTTCCCATCGTAGTTTGTACCGTAATCTGATTTTTTTTTTTTCACTGTACAAATTACGCGAATGAAATGTACATTGGAAGAACGCATAGGTTTGTGTACGTGTGTGCTGTACAGTATGATAGTGATGAGGATGTCGCGTTGCATCAGAAAATGCGCGAAAAAAAAGGTATTGGACACGCCATGCGGGACAGCCATCGGCCAATATGATACGCGTTGATTATTTTAATTGATACGACATCACAGTCATCCATGAACTCCAATCATCATTAACAGAATACTCATTACATTATCTCTATTTCCACTGCACTTCTATCCCGGCCACATTTTCATTCTTCATCGTGATAAGTGTGAAAAAAAATTATCTTTTCCCATACATCCATTTATTATCTCTGAAAGCTTTTTGCCAATTGTGAATATTGAATAATGAATATCAACAGTAATTATTGATGATTCATTTTTTTTTGTATCTTTAATTAATTCCATTACTGATTGATCTCAAACATTTGCAGTAGCATTATCGCGATTATTATTTGCTTGGCTTATCTCGAGAGCTGCGGTTTATTTTATGTACCGTCTTTCTCACTCTTCTGCTGCCGGCATTATCTTGATGGTACTAAGCGGGACTATTTTTTCCCCACGGATATGATCCCTGGGATGTCAGCAAGGGATCGTTTGGACGCGTGTGGATGAGTAGGTTGATGGCTCGTTGAAAGAGGTAATGCGCAGACGGATATCTGTATATGGATATGGCAGGAGAGAAAAAGTTTATATGTTTATGCCTGGAGTGGACGAATTTCTATAGAGAAAGCCTGTGCAATAAGAATTTACATAATCCTCATTGATGTTATCGTATATAACAGTGAGTGCTGCAAGAATAGATGCATCTTTGAGAACGGAGGTAGAAAACAGCATGAAAGGACAAACGGAAGAGGCAAAATAAAAAATCGGATAAAACTTCGCAGGGTACATCTGCGGAAATTCGTTATGACTCTCTGGAGTACACTTTAGAAAATCTTTGAACGTATATAAAGACAATGGATGAATAAAGCTTCCACACAGGGACTTGGTTCAAAAATAATTCACCATTGTTGTGAAATAATTAAAACAGAGCTTAATTGAAAATGATTTTCCTCGCAATCTTTGTTGTAAAATTTCACTTTTGTAAATTTCAAATTCATATTTTTATTCCTTCTTCACAATTGACTTTCGTTTTCCTTACCTTCGTTCATATGATTTTATAAATCCCACTTTCAGTGAAAGAAGTTTCGAAAGAGAAAATGTGGAAAAGTTTTTTTTTCTTTCACGAGTTTGTGAACTTGTGATCGAAATGTTGTTACAGAAACATCAAAAGTTGAGTGGGAAAAGTTTCCATGATATAATTTTGAAAATACGTTCAGACTGCATTTAATAAATGCGAGAATGAAATGTACCCCTAGTAAAATGTAATTCTCATTCGAGTATGGTACAATCTTTTCAATACAATATCTTATTTTGTTATCTCTATATAGAGATTTTGGAAAAAAAAAGATATATAGATTCTGGCCAATGGAAAAATTTTGTTCTTCCACTGGGATTGGTATGCCAAGGTGATATACCTACTCCCCAGCCACGACTCAGTTCCGAAGAACAGCCACCTTCTGCGGAACGAGAAATCGATAATAAAGGCCTGCCATAACTTTTTACTCTCTAAGCCCGAGCCCTCCCAGTCGATACACAAAAACTTCCAATTTTCGTTGAATTTTTCTCTAGGGGTTGCGAATCACGGGTAATGTGTGTTAGGAGAGAATTATTTATATCTATTAATATTATTATTTATCTGTTCATTTATATTTTCCCTTCCTGAAGGTATGAATACACCAATAGCTCAAAGCAATTTAGTTTGAATAATGTATGAGGTGAAACATAAATGGGACGTATGAAACGTTGAATTTCACTTGAATTAATTTCCGACTTCATCTCGAAAATTTCCGATCATCATTCAGATTTTTTTTTTATTGCATCATCAATTTATTATTGACATTAATATCGATTATATGACGAGGTGGCCGAGTGGTTAAGGCGTTGGACTGCTAATCCAATGTGCTCTGCACGCGTGGGTTCGAATCCCATCCTCGTCGAGTTAATCAACATTTTTGTTGAATATTTCTTCACTTGATTAAACAAAAAAAAAATCTGTTTGATAATTATTAATGAGTTTAAACAACTGACGAGGTGGCCGAGTGGTTAAGGCGTTGGACTGCTAATCCAATGTGCTCTGCACGCGTGGGTTCGAATCCCATCCTCGTCGAATCATTTTGCAACCCTTAACAAAGAAAACGAAATGCAGACGTTTGTTTTTTATCTACCAGAACATTTCGTTTTCCACTCATAATTATAAATCCATTTTTTTTTATCTTTCATCATTTCTTCCGACCATGGAATAAAGTTTTTGAATTAATATGCAGCATCCCCATTCAAGGAGCTTAATATATGCAGCGTTGACATACGCCATCCACGTCTGACAAAAATGGAACAAAATTAATGTACGATGACACGCTAGGAGTTACTCACACGAGTTCAACTCAACTCAGCACGACCTCTATCTCTACTCGTATATTATCGCTAAAGGCAAAAGGGATGGTGGTACGATCCAGGATGGGTTTAACCACCGTTGTGCAACGAGCCATGAGCGCCCAGAGGGTGAGGTCGTAGGGAGATGAAGGGTGAATGCGGTTGGAGGGAAACTAAACTACATACAAGCCCAGAGCTTCGCTAAGCTCAGTCAACCGAGAATCCTCTCGTCATTCGTCAACACTTTCATTCAGGAGATCATCTATAAAACGACCAGTACCCCTATATGTGTACCAATCCCTAAGAGAATCGCATTGCAACCAAACGCGAAATATAGAATAGAAATATTTCTATCTATATAAATTTATCATAACATGCAGTATCAACTCTTCAAAAAGTTGATTGTTATCAGCCAAGAAAATATACTGCAGACATATTTCATAAATTTTTTCTTTCAACTACCTGACGTTAATTTTCCACGATGATGTAATGTTTTTTGTACCTCTATAAGTGGCACACGGAAAAAAATTATACGAAGTAGAAATTCGGATACATTTCGTTGAGTAGAAAAAAATTCTCATACTCCATTCTTTTTCTCATTTTCGTATGTCATGACAGAGATAAAAAAAAAGAGGAAAAACGACACGAACGAATAAAAGATAGATATAAAGCAGAAATAAGCACACGCTTCATGTCCGGGAAAATGTCGGTCATTAAAGCGTTCAGTCATGGCTGACAAACACTGTTCTATTTCTCGACAATGTGGACAGTTCTAGTCTTGTCTTATCGTGAATTATTTGTCTTCTCTGTTGTATTTTTTACTTAAGTCTCACTTCAAGAAACACCCGAAATGGTGAGCGTGAAAAAAGTGAAAGCGAGACAGCAACTTGAAAGACCCTCAAGATATCTTTCCCCATCGTAAAAACCACAACAATATTTTTCTATCCTTCATATCTGACTGTTTTCCTCCCCAACGATCTTCATTCTGCTCACCTCGAAAATTCTCTTAGAATAAATACAGAACACTCCATCATATTCATGATATTATTTTATAAAAAACAAATAATGATTATTAAATCAATTGAGATGCATTCATGCAGTCAGAAAATACAAATATTATCTCGTCTGTTCTCTGTAGATTCAAATACTACCCATGGAAATTTAATTAAATTACTGACAGAAAATTGGCATTATGTATATAACCATAACATAACATAGTTACACCGTCGTCGTACCAAGATAAAGTTACATATGTAAATTTCTTCAACATGCGGCAGAGTAAGCCTGTGCTTTTGCATCTGTTACATATACATATAAATGCACACGAAATATCCTATCGCGTGCTCTGGAGAAGAAGAGAACGACGATACGAGAAGGATGCGTGGCATGTTGAGAATTCAGTAGATACGGGCAAACAAGGCCAGACCATCTTGCTTTTGGATATTGCCGAGGAAACGTGTGAGAGAGTGAAGGTGAAAGAGAAATAGTGTTGAACAAAAGTACACTACTGACTGTGAGAGAATATATAGAGAGATGTAGAGAATTTCTCGGAAAAGCTAGGTGATTTCGAACCCACATGCATATGAAAACGCTCGGCAAACCAAAATATGCCACCCTCAGTTCACAAGTAATCGTTATTCTGACCCTTTCACGCCCCTCGTGCTTCATAATAGATGATAAAAAAACCCTTTGGTCACTGCTCCCAAATAGTTTACCAACTGGTTGTGAGGTGCAGAGTCTTTTTGAAGTATTTTCGATTACGTTTGTATTTTTTTTTCTATCTATTTTAGAATGAAGACTTGATATATGATAAATATTTCATGGAAAGTGTTGATAAATTTTGCATTGTGGAAATAATTGTAAGATACGTTTATACAACAGCAGAAAATTCTTCCAATTTTCAGCTATTGTTTCTCACACAAATATTAATGTATATTAGTTTCAATTTATTCTTCCAAATTCAATCTATAATTTGAGCTAACGAAATATTCAATCAATGTGCCTACGAAATTCGTAGAATGTCAAAATTATTAATTCGTCATTTTCAATTGGCATTTTATCGGTCCCTGAATATATATTCATTATTAATCATAATTTCGCCATTGTTTCCAATGAGGTACTGTGTATAAACTGTATAGGTTGAATATCAATTCTCTCGATATGATGGAGATCAATTAATTAAAAGTATTTGGAGTAGATTTATTATACTGAACGAATATTTGATGAAATTTCCAAATAATTTCCTCTGCATTTTGCTATCCATTTCCCAACCCATTTTAATTAACATGTTCCATGAAATTGATAGAAATATCGTAAAACTTTTTCATATTTAATTTCATCATTGTAGCGTTACATCAAAGTGACGTGTACATAGATTGAGCGAAGTTTATACTGTTGTGTATAGGAAAAAGGGCGCGACTTGTGGGGGAATATAGGGGATAGAAACTCGGATATCCGCGTGATACATGGGAACGCAAATGCCCCACAAACGATTCATCGATCCTTGCACACGATTTGCATATCCGCTTGAGCCGATAACGAAAACGCAAAGCGACTCTTCTCGCATATTCTCTCTCACTTACAGCCACTACTCACACCAACTGCTGAATAAATACGTTTGTTTCTTTCTTTTTTATTTTTGTGGATTTTTCTCGTCTTTTTAATGGTGTTTTTTCTTTCATTTTTTTCCCCTCCCCATTCAACATGACCTATACGAAAAGTCCTTATCTCAACAAATTAACATTCTACATATACACTCTACCCCGCGATTTCGCTCTTTTAAATGCAAATATTGCAGCATATACCAATAGCGTCTCACCCATCACTTGAATAAATATACATGAAGTAAACATCATTCCAACACGTTGAATTCGAAATAGAGGAGAGACAGAAGCGAAAAAAAATTTGCCATGAGGTAGAATTGTCCTGTATACTTTTCATTATCAACGTAAAATGTATAAATTAATGTTGGAATGAATGAATGTCGTTTCCCAGCGAAAACTCGCTGACTAATGACGTAACGAAATCAATAATGGCGCTCGTTTCAAGATGATATTGACGAAAGAATGTATTCTCCAATAACGCAGTAATTAACAGTAGATAGATACAATTTTTTTATGCTGATCAATTTTTCAGCGACTTTATTTCAGAAAGATTTTGGTGAAATTCATCTCATACATGGAGAATATTTGCGATGTGTACATGCGATGACAATGCAACGACACAGTGCCATTTTGCCGTGGAGATTCGTCTAATAGTTTGTATATGGTTGGTCTGCTTCATAGTTGATGAGCGTATATATTCCTTCAAAGAGATGAGGAGTGTGATGCTGCCGGGGAGCAGTTAAGCAGGGACACACCAGTCGGCATATTTTACAGACGGTGTGTATATCTACAGTGTAATGACGTATGGGACGCCAGAGCTAATTAATTCACGGCCATGTTGCGACTCACAGGCCCGTCATGTATATGGCTATATATCTCTATACTCGCTCTCCATATCTCGAGTACTCTCGTGAGTTGCATATTATCATTCTGATAATGACGACAGAGAGCTGGAGACACTTGTCTCATGTTGGCTCACTCCACATAATCAATTTGAACACAATTATTGAGTAATATTTAATATAATATTCATTTACTCATTAAAGTATGTGTAGATGTTATCAATTTATTATTAGAATAGAATAAAGAATGATATGAACTAGTGTAATGATTTTGGAATTGGCCTTATTCCGATTTGAGTTTCAGCAATCCAACGTTTCATAACTTGTTGAATTTGTTTATTCTGGAAGTTGGTTGAGAATGTTGGAATTATCCTGATTTTATATGGAATTTATCTCATATGAATTTCTATTCCGCAAAGTTCGAAAACAAATTATCAATTTAGTAATTATTCCATTCCCGGTAGTAGTTAATGAGAATTAAATCCTGTATCAAACATTCATTGAATTTTCAATTCATTCAGTGGAATTTCAAGGAATGATAAAGAAGTTGAATTGACGACACAATTTATTTCGTTCATGATTAAATTTGAAGAGATACCCACGGGTGCGTGTGTGCACCGTTATCATGACTGTTTGCGTTTGAATCATTTTCTATATTATGTATATATATGTGTGTGCTTATATATTATATAAGAATATATTATAGTCATATACATGAATATCCTTCTAAGGAGACGATGAGTTGAGCAAATATTGGCTCATCGCTATATCGCATCGGAAGATATAGTTTATGAGATTGAGAATTCCATTTGCATTATCGTGTATATTTTCGTTCGCTCTTAGGGGAAAAAAATGTGCTATAAATTTCTGAAGACCGGAAAGAAAAAAAAATGAATATAACTACAAGCGTAAAGATTACGGCCATTTTAATCATGACATTCGAATCGAATTTCTACTGATATGTTTTGAGGAAAAAAAAAATGATTTTATATCATGCATCTGGCCCGATGATTCTAACCGAATTCAGATGATTGAATTCAATATGGAACATAATTTTTATGTAATTAAAAATAGAGTAAATTCCATTAACACGAGAGAAATGCAAAATTTCGCAATTAGTCTGCTAAGTGAAATTTTGTTACATCAAAGTTATATTAGTAATTGCAGATTATTGCTATTTAGTCGAGTTAATATAATTTCTTAATGGCATATTCAACACAGGTGTGCGCTTGGTTGCACTTTTTACCCTGAAACTGTGTGTGTTCGATTAAATTTACTAATTCAAAATTTTAATTAGGAAAAGAAAAAAAATGATGAAGGGCGATGAAATTGAATGAGGCGAAGAATTAAAGATTTCGTTCGACAGAAATTGCGAAAGAGAAAATGAAAAATGATCATTGGAAAATAATAAATATGTAGTATCTCATTTTCAGAATGTACGAAAATTTTACAATATTCTATAGTGATTGTCAGTTTGCACTCATTCAATTTACGAACGTAATGAAAACTGTGGGACCAGTGCATTGTTCAGCAAAATTCATCGAATTGACTTGTGATATCGATCATTCCGTTCAGGTAATCAAAACTTACAACCTACTCATACACTACACGCGGAAGATTGCAATCGAAGAAAGGATAGTAAAGGATCGTGGTAGAAAAGTTGGAGCGAAATACGGAAAAAGTTTTAGTTGGGTCTTCGTCTTTCTCGCGTAAATGAAAACTCCATATATTTCCTGCGGGAACGAAGAAGTATCTTCCGATTTTCCCGTTGGCGGGACTTTTGTGAAACAGATATATGTGATGTAGTACAAACTTGGATGAGATGAGAATTTTGCGGAAAAAAAATAATCCAGAACTGAGATAATATAACTTCAATCCAACCTCCAAATGAGTTACCCTAACATTTAATTCACATCATTAAATTCTTGATTTATATCTCTCACAATAATAAATTCAATACTCAAATGCGACAAGAAAATACCTGAATATCTGTGTTAAAAATATTAAATTCAGTAAATTGAATATACAGAGAGTAAGAGCAATCACCAGCGTAACAATCACCAAGGGAAGTTGGCAATTTAATTACCTTTGATACACCTACCAAAATACAGATGTGTTTCTATACGGAATAATGAAATGGAACATCCTACTCTGAATCACAGTCTACGAAGACAGTTTCAAAACATTAATTTACCCTTCAGATGTCCTCATTTCTTCGTTGTATCAAGTTAAATTTCACTCTAAGATGTGTTATGGTGTGAAGATCGTGGTTCCAAAGCAACCCGAGATAGTTCTTGGATTGTTGTGATAATACTTCCCAACAGAGGGGAATATTTGAACAATGAAGAAGGGTCGATATTCTACTACCCATTGGAAATAAACAATTCTCATACTTCTGAGTTGATATATCACCATGTTTATAACAAATCTTTACATTGACTTTAGTTTTTTGAATTCTCAATAAAAACATTATAACACAAACTATAAAAATATTTTGTATACATTGAATGAGTAACAAACGCTGGTAAAAAATTATAATATATACCGACAGCCATATAAGTCTGAAGAACATGGAGGCGTGTGATAAGAACCCTTCGTACATATTTTTTCCAGCCTACCTCACATCACGCGACCACTTTACTTGTCCAAGGGTTGAGACTCGCTACACACCCTATATTTTTCAAGTGGTTTTAAGAGTATCCACAGACTCAAGTACAGTGAATAAAAATGAAGACAGCGAAGGTGAGTGAGCACAGACATACCGAGAATTAGATGATGTGGTGAATGCGTGCGTGACCAAAATATGTTTATCTGAGGGAGTGAATGTGACGAACCCTCGAGAGGTTCACACATGAGTTGCATCAAATGCAGTGTCATGAAGAGGACACGACACTTGGGAATGATATGACAGACCACAATTGAGACAGTCACAGGAAAGCACGTCAGTATTTTAATACCTTCCATACTTGATTATAATAAAAATAGCTCAATTACAGAGATCATATCAGAACCTTATTATTGTGCAAGTTTAGAATTGATCAGACCAATCAAAATTCTCACCTATCCCAATTTATTTTTCAAAAACTCCAGTTTGTATCAAAATCACATCATCCACAATGATTTTGATTTATTTAACAAAGATGAGACGATTCCAGCTCCAAACACTGCTACAATTAGTAAATTTCTATTTGACTACCAGTCAACCCGTTCCTGGCAACACATCCAAAAAGAAGATAGCTCGAAGATAAAGTGACAATTCCAAATCTACTGTACATATATGTATGTCGTGAAATTGGCAATTATGCTTGTGCTTTGATTCAAACGTTTCCATCGTTTTCATTGCACTATTTCAATCATTCTTTTTTTTTCTCCTATCACTCATCCCAACCTTGGTCAGTCGGAGAATGCTGATATTTTTGCGTCAAAGCGACTTCTGCAAGTACACAGCAATCTAACAGACTGGTTCGTACTATACATGTCCAGACACAAACGCAATACATACACACAGATAAACACTGTGTACGTTTGTATCAAACACAGCCATCCCATCGTCGTGACGTCACTGAGAGAGACACTTAATATCAATCGTCGACGCATCAGTGCGGTCACCTGCTGTTACTGTAACTGACGTTCTCTCGCCACTCTGACATCGTCACTTGCTTAATAATTATGGCCATTCCTGACATAGCGCATCACGTAATCCTAATCTCTAATTGAACAATCAAACGTCAACCGCGACAAAGATTTCACCATGATTGCAATTGTTTAATGGATGTGAGTATTCGCGCTGTGAATTTACACACCATGATAAAGTCTTGTTGATTATCTCCATGAATTTTCATACACACTGACAATTTCCTCTTAATACCAAATACGAGTTTGAGTTTTCAATAAAACTAACTTCAGAACGGAGAATTGAACAGTATCAAAGTAATTATGAGTTTCATTAAATCAACGTTATTCAAAACTATTATTCATGAGAGTAAATACAAATTTACACATCAGAAGAAATGATAAATGTCATTGACAAGCCAATTATCATTTCGGAAATTATTTATCTTGGAATTTGTATATATGAATAAAATTCTTCGAAAATAAAAAATGGTGAGATGGGAGAATAATCGACATTGGGAGAAATATGTGGAAACGGTATGTCTATGTATTGAGAAGGAAATGAATTTCCGGACGTCTTGGTGATAATTTCGTGTATGTATCTGAGCACGCGTTGACTAATATCGACGACGGCAATGCGGTTACATCCTGCGGTGGCATTGGCTTGCTCCAATACGTATTATCATCTATGTATATCGAGCCACGCAATCATGTTAGGAGAACACGCGCCTCGCTCTATCCACTTCATATATGTATATATATGTAGGCATGTATGGTCATAGTATTCTGTATGTGCATAGATATAACGCGTGCAACACAAGCAAATACCATCCCGCGACTGTTCGCGGTCAGATCGGCATTTCCATCCGTACACTACTTGCGCGCAATCGCTTTGCCTATTTGCAAGAGAAATTATCGTCCATTAAATTATCAGGCCATAATTTCGCCCCATGTATAATGTCCAACTCTTATCAATGTGTTGGTCATTGTAATTTGGATGTATTCAATCAACGAGAGAATAAAATTCATGGTCCACATGTGTGGTAATGTTTATGGTTATAATTTATTGCGAGAGAGGATTTTTAAGAACTCTATAGAGAATTGTACTGACTGTTGTCGTTTGGTAATGAGAATGAAAGTAATGTAATCTACATGAATGAGAAAGTATGGAATAGAGCCAATTTTGATATTTTACGAGGTGCCGAAATGGTACAGACATTCATCAGAATACTGCATATGATACCATAGACATTTTTGTCCATTTATTGAAACAAAACAGTCGAAAAAGTAATAAATTAAATGAAATAAAAATCTGAATAAATGTTAAATACCTAAATCAACAATCCGTTTTGAATTCAACTCCACATAATATTCTCATGAGTGGAAGTAAGGTGAAATCATTGGCATGATAAAAAAGTCAGGAAATAAAATTTGATAGCGGAAGCGCACGTTGCAGAAGAAAAAGCAACAAGAGAGTATATAGAACGTGTAAGTAGAGATTTATGTGCGACCTGAATTTTCATATACAGCTGTAGGCAGAGAGCAAGGAAAATAGCAAGGAATTCGAATTTCGAAGTGCCTCCAGTGCTGCATTCACTCTTCCTGTTCATGTTTTCTCCCTTCTCCACGTGTTCCTTCACTCCCTCAGCGTGAGACAACTTGTCTCCAATCCTAAACCTGTTTTATTGCTCTTTTCTCGCTGGCAAAACCGCAAAGCAGCAATAGTTCTTCTCTATTTTTCTCACTTTCCTTCATTTGTTTTCACCCTCCAATTTCTAGCGACAAATTCAACATTCCCTTCTACGTTCACGGATTCATTCGCTTATATTCACGCAACGATTAAATTCTTGCAGAATTTATCACAACTTTCACAGTTGGAATGCAACCATAGAACATTTATTTCGATGTGAATGAGCTGGATCTGTCTTTCACAATTTATATGAGAAGAAGAAGAAAGTTTTTGGTGAGTAAACCATTTTGTTTGTGTTTATTATTACAAGGCCGATCCGATTAATGTCAGTGACATAGAAATAAATATCACGTTCCCAACTTCAGCTCTAAATAATTAAGATTTCACAATATTTATTTTTCGGCATCTTCTTCATGACTTAACATATTAATGATCTCAATTTAAAATTGTGATCATTCGAACGTTTCACAAACTCTGTTTAATATAAATGCAGTAAAATTCAATTAATATCGTTAAAGTGGCGGAATTATTTTTAGAATCATGGCAGCGACAAGGTGATAGTGGGTATCTATAGTAGGTATCTATACAGATATATTATGCGGATAAAAACGAGACATTGCGGTGTAGTGGTTGTTTGCGAAGCACTCTATCTTGACACGAACACTGTATATAAGAGTACGAGGACTGGGGCTGCAATTTGGTTGGAAGTGGCGAAAAAGAGGAAGAAGTAGAGGCAGCGAAGAGTGCGAAGAAAAATAAATAATTCAAGAAAACAAGAGTTAGATACAACAATGAGAATGTGCGATGAAAACAAGGCAGAATGACAAGCGAGACATCACTTGACTCCACTTTATGTAAAATGCGCTTGTCTGACCACACAAGACTACATCTCCTTCTTCGTTGTTTCATTTAACATCATGTAGATATTATATAATAATATAAAAATGATATGCCATGTTCATCGTGAATTTTCAGGAGTATCAATCGACGCGTTATTGAAATGAACTCGTTAAATTGATTTGCTCTCGTGACGCTGAATACAGTACGAATAATATATAGGAAGCGAAAAATATTACGTGACCAATTTATAGTCACTGCGTCATTGACATTTGTTTCGCTCGAGTACCGATCAATTCGAAAATATCCAACGGTCAATTATCTAAAATGAATATAGTGTGTGTATAGAATAGTCTATCGTAACTCCCATCAGTTTATCTCTGGTCGGCCAAGTTATTGGCTTTTTTTAAATCGTATTTTCATATGAAAAGTGATGAGACTCGTTTTATTTTGGTTCGAGCATTAAATCATATTGTTATTGCTAGAAGAAAACAGAGTTTTCATTTTTATGGAAGACACTATCTACATTCTTGAGGTTTGTAGTGGTTTATAGAAAATAAATGAGAAAAGTTGGAATTCTTTAATGGAAAAAATGCAGCGGATCGAAAAATGAACTTTCGATTCGAGCCTGAACGAGATTGAAATAGAAAGAAATAAATTCAACATATTTACTTTGCGAATGTAGACAAATAATTTTGACTCGAAATTAAAAATACTTTAATTGTGAATTAATTCATAGTTATAATTTTACGCAAGTCAATTGATATTGACACAAATTTAATCTGACAACAAATTAACATTTGGATTCAGGACATCGAACGAATATTTTGGGAATGGGATCACGGCTAAATTAGACTCAATGCGAGATGTCAATTTCAATCAGTGAATTTATAAATCCTATCACTGAATGTTGATATAGTTCTATCATATCGTGATTTTACGATAAAAATAAAAAGTATGAGAGAATAAATGTTTAAAAAAATGTTCACAGTTTATATCCCCTGATGGTAAATAGCTTGAGCTTTCGCGGAAGCTCTGTGTCATAAATATTCACAACATAGTTTAGCTGTGCATGACAGCAAGGAGAGCAAAGCGACTGGAAGAGCAAAGCGGCGAGAAAAACCAACGAAAGAAAGTCTTGACGTTATGCGAGATACCGGAACAATTCTTTATACGTCATCCTTAGGCGCATTTGAGTGCTTGTTCTGACATTGTGTCACGTATGAAAAATATCGGTAGTTATTATCTTCATGCAACCCATTTTGGCGCCACTGTCCACTGTCTCTTGTACACCCATATATATCCGTGCTCGTGAATTTCCAAAGCACGAATACGTTGAAGCAGAGCACTAGAAATTCTATGCATCGTCAATGACCATACCAATCTACATGCCGTTCACATCCATTTACAAGCCCATCATGGCAGCCGCTTTTTATCCTATTTCTGAACTGCCTCTCGAATATTTGTGCACAATGATATATTGGAAAATTTCCAGATGGGTGGTAGATTTTTCGTTTGATTTCCTAAGTGTATGTTTCTTTGATTTCCAATCCCTAATGGTACTTCGACGCAGTTCACGTTATTCAAACCTAAAAATATTGACAATGTAAAAAATGGCAACGATCAATTCACCAAATTGCACAAAATTTTGAAATGAAAATTTCTGAGTCTTTTGTTTAGCTAACGCCATCATATGAATTACGATTGATTTTATGATTTCTAAAACGATAAATTGGTGGGTAAAAAAAGAAATTTTTATATAAATAATATGGGCACTTTATGTCTGAGATGAATACCCTCATCTCTAACATTCGCACGATAATTCCAACTTGAATGATTAAACTATGCATTTATAGTAGTTCCCCAAACTTGCTAACAGACCTAACTCATATATCCAAAACCAGCATATTAATTTACATTATTCAAACCATCAAAGTTATCGAGAAAGGTTTGAAGTCGATACAGACATTTATCAATGCTCAAGACATGATATTTCTTGCAAATGGATTCATAACACAAAACAAATCATTTACAACTCTACATAAATATGATCAACAATAAATGACCTTTTACCCGTGTGCCAATATATAGATTTGAATAAATACAAATGAAGTAAAAAAAATAATCCCCAACAAAATTGATCGCTCGAAAGGAATAAGCCAGTCTGGTTGCGAAAGAAGTTTACATACTCACAAAAGTATGAAAGCTCCTTCCATTTCACATTTCCCTGATCCTCAACAACAAAAAAAAAGAAAAACAAATCCCCATCCCCATGTATATATACATGGTTGATGCATACACAGATATAACCACAGATAGATGAATTGGAATATTTTTCAAGACATCCAGACATGAATCACCAGTTGTTGAATCGTCGATCATGATAATCCCGAACCTCTTTCACATGAAACCCTTCACTTGATGTTTTCTGAAGAGAAAGATCGAATAAATAAAATAAAACGAGAAGAGGTGAAGGATAGAGTTGGAGATTCAGCTAACACAACTGGAGTGAGTCGAGTAAAAGGCATTTACGATCAATTCAACATGGATCACCATTTGATAGTGAAATCGATATCATTGATCTATATTCCAACATGTCTAAAGAGGGTTGAAACATCAAGATATATGTATGCAACAGAGCAATGACGCCAAGCCCATCGACATGACACGTTATACGATACACCTCCTCTATATCTACATCGTATATATACAAGCGCGGTATAAAGGGATACGGGCGGTTATGGATCGGCAACGCAGTTACCTACTACTGTTATTTATGGGCCCGCCTCTATATCCCGCGAGGGAAACCGATCTGGGCGTTTTTCAACTCCCCCCTCGCCATCGCCATCGCCCCTAGTTTTCCTATATACACATTCCCATAACTATATTGATACCACAACCCTTTTCCGTGGATAGGTATCATTCCCTGTGGAGAATCAAAATCGTGACGTGAATTTACGATCGTCATATTTATTTTGCAACCGATGATCTAAATATCAAAATGGATATTTATATATTTTTGTTAGTTTTTCATTTCGTTTTATTTTATTTTATTTTATTCTATTTCATTCTATTTTATTCTATTACGCTTGTTTGTGGCATGAAGATAAGCAAATAAAAGTGAGCGAGAAAAATAAAATACAATGCTGCAATATTGAAAGTAATATGAGGAAAAAAAGATTTTTTTATTCCAACATATGGAATTACTAATTGATAATTTATTTTGATTCAGCTTGATGTGATAGTTGTAATTGTAATGTGCAAATTCATTAGTGTAATATCAATTATCCAATTCATGTTTTATTTTTCTGCCAAAAGGTCGTTTTCCACACCGACTAATTTATTTTATCTGTATCAAATGATGGCCACGCAGGAAATCAATCGTGAACTGCATGGAATAACTACCAGATGGATATACGACAATTGAAATCTCACTGTAACTTAGGTCAAGCACAGTGACAGTATAAAATAACTGCACCAGCTTTCAGTGAGTTCATAGTGGCCATTCCGATAGTCAACTATGTATATGGATAATTAAGCGAACTTTCTGTAGCTCAATTGTAGAACCTGAACTTTTCGGTTATTATAAGAGTTTACTTTTTAATAATATTAGAAATGTTTTCAATCTGCTATCAATAAACCGATAATGAGTATATTGTCACTCTAACTAAAGTGATCTTCAATAATATTTCTGATCGTGATGTAAAGTTCTCAATTCCCAATTCTCTCTTCCTAAACGAAGTTATTACGAAAGTTATTTCAAACTCGACATAACCAGTGTCTCGATTGAATTCAGAAAACTTTATTAAAATTACTATCAAAGTATTAAATAATTTACTTCAATTCAGTTTTCAAAAATACCATTCCAGTTCATTATGATCACTAAAATTGAAATGAATAGAAACTCTTCAATCACAATTTCATTCTTCTGATGAGGATAGTTATGATGGATTTAACGAAACAATAGTCAAGATGGAAGAATAGAGAGATGATGGTTTAGAGTTGGTGAAAATTGAGGGAGAATCGTGAGCAACGACGATGGAAGAAGTGAGTTTGCAATGATGCAATATCACGAGGACATTTAGTCTACTACGTGACTCGGCATATCACCCGTAATTCGTACAGCAGGACCTTTATCATTTCCTCGTATTTTACGTTCTATATGAACAATATATATGTATGTATACACACGTGGAGTTATTATATATAGATACCACCTCCTGCCACCTATTCTTTCTTTACAACCATTTCAAGGAAGACAATATACAACTTGGCGAGAGTCCAAATGATTTTCGACATCCTTTGACCTCACCATCAAAGCTTTGCATTCCGACATTGAATTAATTCACGGTCATTTGTATACTATGGAAAAGTTATTTTGCCAAACACTGCAATGAATGTGGGCTCCAGGTCATCTTTTTTTTTTTATTAGCCTAGTAATGGCAAATGTAATAAAAATGATACGTATAAGTTTTCAAGCATTTGCACTTTTAGTTATTGGCAACAATTGGATGGAAATCCCAAACTACGAAATATTTTCATGAATTTCGGACAGAGATTGAAGTGATTTTCAATTGCTCATGAATAGTAAAGAATATGAGCAAAATTAGTGTTCGATAAAATTCGAAAAGGATTCTCTTGTTGGGGTACGTAAATATTCCAATCCTTGTACCTGAAATATTAACAAAATGTATTTCTGTAAATTCATTTTAAATATGAAAGAAACAAGAAGATGTGATGGCCTGTGAAAGATTTATACAGAAGAAATAAGCAACGCAAGGAGGAGAGAAAACTAAGTGAAGCATAGAATACTCAAAAAAAAGAAATGCAAGATTTTCCGGCGTTGCTTTTATTGGTTTAGCGCTGTATTCTCCTCTTAATGCAACCGCGCTGTAAGAAAAAATGAGGGTGGTGGTTTATATAGGATGAAGCAAAGCGACAGAAAATAAATTGAGTGTTGCGAAAGAGAAGTAGGGTCGGATGAGAGCAACTGTAAGTCGCAAGTGGAAGCAGTTCAAGTAGGTGGAAAAAAGATTTCCTATCTCTACACCCCCAATTCATTAGCTATTCTCTATTTTTCTCTGTACCTAAGCAACTTATGTTTTCATCAGATTTTCTTTCGTACCACATTTTCTCCAATCATTTCTATTAAATTCATTTTTCATATTCGCTTAGCTATTACTGCTCACAATCATTAAAAGAAAAGTATGGGTGGCAAGTTTCATATCATTATTTCTAAAATTATGTGCGAACTTTAATCCTATTTGGATAAATTGTAATGTTTGTCACATGAAAAAAATATTGACATATTATTCCCGTTACGCCAGTTGTATTTTCGTAGTATCACAAAACCGAATTGACATTGCGTTAAAATAAACAATTTTTAGATACTTCAGCTCGTTATAGACTTCAGAAAAGTTTCATTCATTTATAAAATCAATGGAAAATAATAATTTCAGCAAATTCTTTCATTCTTTCACCGCCAAGCTTCATTAAAGTTGTATTCTTCTCATGTCTGTAGCAGCAACATCTGCGTTCGCTCACTCAAAAAGGTTGTGATGGCTACTTAGAAGTCTACAAAAGTAGACTAGCATCACACCCAGGTTGAGTGAGTTCACGAAAATGCCATTTTCATTCTCTTCCTTTGAAGATAATCTTATCCATCACATCGTAGTCCACTTCTTTCTGACTTTGAATAAATGATATGAATTATCATCAGAACTTGATATACTATCCATTATCGCAAAACTTAATTCATATTTGTTACACACAATTACTTTTAAAAACATTTCTATGATATTCATTAAAATAAAAAATTGATAACGATCTGCCATGTCTGGTACTGTCTGGATAAGTTTTCAATTTTTTCTCACAACTTGTTACAAATCATTTCTAATACCGAAGACAAATCACATAATATTTCACAAACATGACTTAAGATAATCGAGTTTAACTTTGCACTTATGAAATGAAAAATAACACTCATTCGCTCCAACATGAGATTTATCTCAAACATATCTTGTGAACTCCTAACAAACTTCTCTCTATTCGTGAACTCATATCATGAAAAAGAATATTCAAAGAAAATCGGGGTACAATGAAGACGTTCATTTCATCACATGATAATTCCCGGAGGAGGGAACAATGAGAAATATAGTTGTGGTTTGTATAAAGGCAAGATAGTGTTGCAGACTTCAAGGATATAGATAGAACGCGAGGAATAATTCCCTAGCCGGTTTGCCACAACGTTTATATTGCAAGCTTCCTCTTCTCATTCATTCAATGTGTCTTGTCATTCGTTCACTCATTCACTTTGCTTTACTATATCTTCATACCATGTGTGTATCCTTTTTATTTGTACCTCAATTTCCACGTTGGTTTATACCAGGTACAAACATACTCTATTTTATTAATAAAACGGTGGAGAGACACGAATGGACTTAGAACAGAAATGGCATACAGTAGAACACCACCACCATGTAGACAATTTTTTGCTACTGTTTATTCAGCTAATCCATATAAGTAAGTGATGAGGTAGATGGGAGCTTGTGCTCTTTTTTTTGTTACTTTGAATATTTCACTTTTTCTCTCCTCCTTTTTTTTACTCCTGTACGTTACTTTCATTCGCGTGTTGAAAGAGTAGAGTTTGTGCAAGGTGTGGTTCACACTACGCTGAATTTTTTTTCCATCGCCGCATAATTTTCCAGTCTGGATGCAGTAGATTTTATATACATGTTTCAACTCAATGAACTCAGTTGGAAAATGTTTTTCTTCATTTTTCTGTATTTGACGAGTTGTGTCATTAGATCAACGATGCGAATATCACATCATCAACCAAATTATATTGTGAAGCTAAAAGTTTCGTGGGTGGTATTAAAGCAGGTGGTGTAAAGTGATATGAGCGAGCACGATCGTGTTTCTAAAATCGATGAAGTCGAGTGATGGCAAATTGAGCCATTGAAGCCTTAACAGCGAGCTCTGTCGTATCAATTTACCATTAACTGTATGCAGGGAGGTGACCATGACATATTCACACCCACTCATTGTTACATATATTAAATTAGCCATCTCACAATATTGTTCACACTTTACTTTTACTATAATCTGGAAGTATAATGGCGTTGGAAATAAAATACAATTGTAAAGCCAACGCTTTTCATTTCTGTCATTAGCAAAATAATTTCCTTGCTAAGTAATTGGGACCTTTTTAAACACCCATGAAATACAGCCCTACATGCTTGAACTAACTCGAGTGACGATGCGATTAAAAGATAATCGAGGGGCGTTGAATATTAGCGCTTGTGCTTCACAGTTCATAAAAAAAGAATTAAACAAGGCTCTCTGCATTCATCAGGCATTTGTCCAATTTTTTTTCAACTTCAATCCACATTATTAAAACTCAATGAACATCATATTATCCTATACTATAATAATGAATGCCGCGAAGAGCACTATTGATATTGGTGTGTTAATACTTAAGTAAAACAACACGAGGAAAAAAATGATGCAATGCAATATCGCATTATCAAATAATTCAAATTAACTCCCGACAAACTCTCATGTGACATTATTCCACACACAACTTCCAATACATTGTTTTAATAAACACAAATTATACGTTTTAACCCAGTTATTCATACATTATGTATGCACAATATGTTTAATTAAGTGCAAAGAATAATATGATGATGTATTAAACGCCAATTTAATGTTTGTGCAATAAACGAGGGAATCTTTCGTCCAATCCACTATTTACCCTGAGTTCATCATGAACTTGAACGTGTTTTGTTTGTTGGTAAGGGCAAATATCAAGAGAAGAAGAAGAGACAGAAATTAAACAAAAGAGAATGTGGTAACCTCCATGTGGTAGAAGAAGAAGAAGAAGAAGCAAAAGAGAGAACTAATTGGTGACTAGTGACAAATGCTCAGCTTAGCGGTAATTAATTAGCTTGCAATAAATCCTCCTAGTATAACTGCGTGAGTTATATGACAATTATACTACAGCCAATAAAGCCGATAGCTTAATAAGAAATAATTGGAAGAGGCCAGTAGATTTCCAATGATCCATAACAGCACGGCTAAAAAGGCCATCGGAACAATACAGAACTGAGGGTTTCTTTTTTCTGTTGCTTCATTATACTTCATTAACATCATTAATTGTATTGATGATTATCTGCATGCATTCTCCCATCATTTAGTTTAATTATGTACAGAGCTGAAAACCAGTGGAAAAGTTAAACGACCAATTTGGATGAGGAAAAAATTTTCCGAATACAAATGTCACATTACAATGCTGAAATATAAATATTATTTCACTCAACCGCAGTGTTTCAAATTCAATTTTGCGCAATAATGATAGTGGTTGTCGTTGAACTATTTTGATTTCATGTAAACCTAACACGGTTGAATAGTAAACGCATCTGTAATGTAGTACCAGGTAGTTGAAACGGAACCATTTGAAACGCGGATTATAACGTTTCCTATTTGCGATATTCGAAATCCCCGCTGCACCAACGTTGCCGTTCGCTTCAGAACGTATATAGTATATTCGTGTAGAGTGATAGAGGGAGGTTGAGTAAGAATATATAGGATTGAACACACTGCACTGTGTATACCAGTATATACAGAGGGCTCACGATCGGATTCGCTCGAGTGTTAAACTCGACCGATTTGCCGCAGCCGTATATATTCGATAATATTTCAACCATCTCCATTGCCCTCTTCACGCTGGCTTCATATTCCTCAATCCTTCCGAACGAAGAAAAAATCTTCAACGATGAGGAAAGGGAAATAAAATGTTGGAAGTCGTTCAACTGAATACTTCACCACCACAATTAAGAGCGCACAAACTATGAAAATAAAAAAAAATGATGAAACGCAAATAGGAGGGGAAAAGAAGGATTAAAAAAATGACGATTGATGGAAATGGAGACCTTTAAAATGTGATTACACGAATAAATATTGGTCTGATGTTCACTCAAATATCAATAATTCATATGAAATATTTCAGGACCAATCGATTGGAAAAAAAAAATTCGGAAGATGTGAATTGCGTGAGAATATGAGTGCGTGAATATTGAAGAGAAACCCAAAAAAACTTTCAATTATGTAATTTTAAATATCAGAAAATATGTCATCCCTTTTATCATGTAAATGCGCCAGATTTACATCACCAATCACTACTGTATAATGTGTTAGAATATGAAAATGACAAAAAGGACAATCAACTCAATGTTACATGATATAATTCACAGTTGATATAGAAATGCAGTAAAGATTGCATCCGATTGAATTTGGTAACTGAAATTCGAACAGAATTACACTAATAGATGAATCAGGATAATTGTTCAAGAACTTTACAGATGTGATTCGTCACAGAGAGTGAATATCGAAGAAAAAAAAAGTCAGACAAAAGGATTTTCAATAGGTGTGTAAATGATGAAAAAAAAAGTGTTTGACAGATAAACGACGTAGAAAAGTTTAATGATCGTTTCACCAACACACTGTTAATTACTCAGCATCTCTCGTCAACAAGCGGACAGGAATTAAATGGGCGTATAAACGAACTTCTAGGGAAAATGGGAATAGCTATATGTACAACATAGACGATCCACCACGAATATATCACCAATTATTTTGCATTATTATTCTTTTCCTATTCATTCTTATATTCGACCCCTTCAATCTTTCGCGGTTCAATAAAGCATATACGGATGAGATTCACACAATTTCTTTTCTTCCATGAATTTATTTCACATTTTCTTCCTTTTACCAGACTCACTGGAATTTTTTTTTTTTTCAAGCGCAGGAAATGAGAAGTGGAAAAGGAAAAAAGGATGGAAAAAAAATGTAATTTTCATTCCAACTTCATATTCAAGTAATTTCGACCCCTACATCAAGTGCTGAATATATTTTTTCACATGCTTTCTTTTCCCTTTTTTATTTTCCAACTTTTTTTGTTCCATCGTCTCATTCTTTTTTCGCTTAACATTTTGCGTATTACAATGTTGTCACGGAAATGAGACTGCATATAATATCGACCCATCTATTTATAGATCATATAATGAAATTCCGAGGAACACGAGAGAGACTTAAATGTATATACCTGAGTAGAAATGCCACGTGTTGATAAGCCAAGCGGATAATAAAATCTGATAATGATCAGACACACATAAATTTTATTATCACTATCGTGAGGGCACAGTGACAGCAAATTGAAATGAGAAAAAGGGTAGGAAAAAAAGCAAATATACATAAACTATAATAACAATCAGATAATGTCTATTATGTTGTTACAAATGTTTACGAAAGATCGAGTCATTCTTGAAGCGTGAAATATAAAAGTATTATTAATGAAGGTGCTATGTTTTCGAGTTTCCATTTTGATTATTATCATCTCACTGAATAATCCAATTGCTATTAATTATGTCGTTTAACAATAACTAAAGATCAATATTAATATTGCAATTTTAAAACTACGAACAATTGAATGCGGAAATAAAATGGATATGATTGGAGATTGTCTGTAACGGAATGATTTTCTATTCCACCCCAAGTATATTTTTGTTATTTATATCTGCCAACACTGGAAATTCCACAGAAACACGAAGTTTTTAGTGTTGAATATAAAAACTCATCGAGTATATAATTATCTTGATTGCATACTTAAATGTTAAAATGCGTCGATATAAAGGAATTACGTGAAAGTAACTAACAGCGTATTAATTGAATGTCACGGGAGTCCACGATCTTCAAAAGGAAAGTGACGATAATGCATCTTAGTTGTGGTGCTAATCGAACTAAAGTGAGTGAGGTATGACTTCAAAGGCATCTTGATGGCACTCGCGCGACCCATGAATGCACCCGTCTCATCATGTCTCTAGCACCTACTCCCTTTCTCTCTAAATTAGTGGTCAGCCACCACCTCTCACATCCTCTGAGATTCAACTAGTGATGGCATGACAGTTTCAACATGAGTAAAGGACCAAAGAGAAACGGGGATGAACAAAGATAAAGCGTAAGAGCGAAGAAGAGTGATGACGATGCGACAAGATCGAATTAAATTGAAAGCTCTGCATCATGCCCACACGCTTCTATCTACTCTATTTCATTTCACGTCATGTACCAATATATAAAAATACATATGCATGAATATATATTCATGTGTATGGGTGCAATGTCACATGTCTGGGCATCATCTGGTGACGTGGGCTTTCAAGTAATTAGGTCGCTCACAGGCAAAGGAAATGTCTACCTTTCATCATATTCTCATATTCCACGTGTCGGATTTTCTGTTTAATTTTTCTGGAAATCCAGTAATGTTATGCAGCCATTTTTATTCTGTATGCAGTAGGATATTTTTCATCTCTACGTTTCATAGTATTTAATGCCTTCATTTTTATAATTTTATGATCTTGAATTTTATTGGGAAATGTGCATTGGAAAACCAACACAAACTCACAAATTCCGAATTAATACATTCGGAATCTATATCAAAAGCTGATCGAATGTGGTACACTTGAAGAGTCATATGGATATCTACTGATTCCATGTCAAGATGCTTCACCATAATACGCAATGTCCAAATGCTACCGTAAATCGTCATCTACAGTATCTCAAGTTTACCGCAATCCACAACATTACCAGATACCTCAGTTTGCTAATGATACCTCCAATCAACAATCTCAGATATCTCGATAGGGAAATTTACAGTAACAGCATAGATGTAATCATTCGAATACACGAATTTATGTAACTAGGCATGAGAACATTATTCGAAGTATATCTAGAAAGCCTAAGTGACTAATTGTTATTTTCTACCTTCTATAATCTATGCACTTTCTCATCATATTCGAACTTGAAACTAATCCAAAAATTATACTTCAACGTTGCGTTGATTATATTAGACTAAATAACGAATATGTGCGAGAGGATCTTCACATAATTATATACATATAGACGGGATGAAAATATAAATGACTCGAGTGCCCTCGTCGCGTAATGACCGGTAATAGAAATGTAGCGAGCGTAGTCGCAGCCATTCGCGCCACCACTTCTAAATAGCACTTAATTGTTTTAATAAAACGATTAGCGACGATAGATGCACTTATGCATTCATCCCTCTTTCTCTGTCATTGTCGTTGTGGTGCGCAGCCACAATGCTGGGTCGCAGCTGCATGATGAAACGAGCGCTTGCCAGATATTATATATATATTAAAGGTATATATAATATGGCCATCGGGTGCGCACTCAAATTATGAGAAGCGAGCTCGAGGGAATAATTATTATTGCTCCCATGGTTATGATAAAAAGCGGATCGAGATAATTGTCACTAAAAGTAATATTAAATAGACCAAGAGTATGTTTTTCTTTTTTTTTTTATATTCGGATGAGAAAAAAAAAAGTGTTCATTGCACGCGTTATTTCAATAAACGCATTTGTTACGCATGAACTTGATCAGACGTTATCCAATTTATTTTTCGTTTGATAGTACATTTTTTTCGTTCCATACACTGCATATAAGCATAATCAACAATAAAATTATATTATCATACGATTCACAATTAATATTATGAGATGATAGAATTTTATGTTAACGTTATTGTTAGCGGTTGAGTAATGCCAGAGTAACGGAGGTATTAGAGAGAATATATAGTGACAATATATGTATGGAACTGTAGCGAAATGTAAATTAATGACAATAATCCGAATTGCATTTGCGTTTCAACTCCAGGTTCTCCTTCACTCGTATATGCTTTTATTCGCATAAATACTATGTATATACATTCGTATATAAACAAAACTTTCATGACGATATCCGTTTGTTTATCCAACTCCGAATTTAGTGTTAAGCCCTTCGCATGGATTTTAAAGTGTAATAGTTCCATTATATCAAGACCATAGGGGTAAGAAAGTTACGAGCAAGTGAATTCACGTAGGAAGTAGGGCACACAGAAGAATGTAGTAGAATATATACTCACTAATTCAACAAAGTCGTGGAAAGACTCGAAAAAAAAAAGTAAAAACAAAAAACACTGAAATATAGAGCACAAGACAAAAAAAAAGTGGAAATAGACGGGAACGAATGAGATATGAAGATAAGGGAGAACAGAGAGAATGAAGAAATAAAAAGACGAGAAAGTAGAAAGAAGGCATCAGAGTCGTCGATGCGGACGGGCGAACTTACCCGATGGGACGTGAGCAGGATCGGGGATGTGGGCGTATGGAATATAGGACTATATACGACGACTCGGCAAATTTCGAATGTGCGAGGCCATTTGAATTCGTGGAACGCGTTACGTGACTCACCATCCGCGTCAACGGCAAAGTGAATTGAAGGGATGCATGAAGAAGGGTGCGAGCAGCAGTACGCAGACCTGTGCGAATCAACCAAGCATGAAAATCAACTTTTCCAATTTTATACCTCAATGCCACTGTCCAATTAAACATCCGCATTATACAAAAATTGGAAATGAAATATCCGATAATGGATGGTACAAATGATGAATCCATTTTGATGAATTAAGAATCAATTGTGAGATTCTATTATTGAGAATATATTTCTTGGAATTATGTTAGGATGGATAAATATGAAATACAGTGAGAATAGAAAATGGAGAAAAGGAAAATAGAGAGAAATTCGAGTTAGCTTGTAGTTCAGGGGTCACAATTCCCACGTTCACCGTCAAATGGTACGGAATACGTTATTACCGGTCGTAAGTCGCGACTTGCGAGACGGTTACATGGTGCAAGAGAGCAACAACAAAATGGTAGTCTCCGTATATGTATATGTATGCATTGCTAGTAACTAAACTCGAGTACTTTACGTCAGAGTCTAACCCAACAGCGTATGTACCACAGAGCACCCGGGATAATTGAGTAATAAGTCACCACCATATGTATACATTTCTGTATAGTTATACATTATCATACGATAGATTTTCAACACGAATGATAATTATTCCATAATGTTATCACGAAAAAGATGAACATTAGAAAAAATCTTAGGAATGATTCGATTTTTTTTCTTAAATATCGTCGGTGTGTGCAATTTTATAGAAAATTTCAGGAAGAAGTTGAGGAATTCTATAAAGTTGCATCATTTTCTCAAGCTGCACAAGTTGAATGTAAACTCATGCAACACTCATTGCGTATTTGTTTGGAGCGACTTCGTCTTTCATAGAAAAATTGACAGATTGAGTATTTACCATTTCAATGTTTGGTTATATGAAGTAGATTTTTTTTTCAACGTTTTCCACATTTATGTTCACTGGTAGAAATTTTCGCAAAATTCCATAGAAATATTCGATAACATTTATGTGAGGTGATTCAATGCAATTGATTGGGAAAGCAATTGAAAATCACTGGAGCACTGACTTTCAAGATAACACCGCTGGGATTGGTGTTTTATTTTATTTCCACAAAATCTCAGAACATATTTAAATATTTCATGAATAAAACTTTATTCACAATTTATTCATGTGATATTATGTAGATTCCTGAAATCCATATATACGTACAGCCGTAATCGAAAATATCATTCAAAACTGTGAATGACTATTATTATGTTGAAATTATGATTTCAAAACTGTACCAGAAAATAAAATTCTCATCCATGTGCTCAGTTACAAAAGTATAACTATACGCAAACTGTTCATAAATTCGATAATCGATTTTCCTTTTATTCAACATGGAATATAGTAAGTGGAACAACTCGTTACTTCATGAAATTCCGCTTCAATCTGGAATTTTATGCGACAATTATCGATGCAATATAACAAAGACAGGTGGCTTGAACCCTTCGTTATTCCACCCCAATCGTCTCATCCAATAATTTTAATTAAAATTGCCTCTACACATATATTTTCCAGATTTTCCAACATTTCTCTTTTGCCATTCTTTTATTCAAATTTCACATCTAAGCCGCTGGCAAATATTCAACTGGCAATTCACAATGACCATAAAATAAAAATAATACATTAACTAAATTCTAATGAATAACTGAACAAAAAAAATTGCTCCAACTCTTTTCAAACTGAATACCATGAAACTAGAAGAAAAAAGCCACTTCTGTCTGTAACATCGACAAACAACAATAATAAATATCCCATTCGTATGGAAATACGAAAAGAAAAAGAGAAAAAATATAACGGAAAATACGTTCGTGAAAGATGTATGAAACGGAATCAGTAATGAGAGGGCGTGTGAAGCTCGTAGCTTGCAAATGAAATAAACAAGAAAAAAAGTCAGTAGGAAAATAAATACGAAAAAAATATTTCATTCGCTAGAATGAAAGCGAGAAAAGAACAGTGTAAGCCTGACATAGACTCGTTGGCATTATAATATACAGCTTATGGTTTTGCAATGAGAAACGATGGAGAAATGGCGTATAACAGCAATAGAAAGACGTTTGTTATGGAAACTTACGTATTTCAAACTATTTATAGCTTATATATATATGTGTATACATATATTGGTCTTTGTTGAAGGTACTTAATGTAGTGTATGTTGAAGGAGAGGAAATGGAAGGATGAAATGCAGATTGTGAAGATATATCCACTTCAGAGATAATATGTGTTGAAGAGCAGTGAAGGGCTTCATACGATATCGTAATGTACACATCTCTTATGCCAGTCCATGTGGACAGGAACAGGATGATGAGAATGGCTATATAGAGATCGAGGAATTATATATCTATATCTATGGAAATGCTAAAGTTTTGCTTTAGGGACCGGATAGTCGAATATACCTTGCACAGTTGGCGAATCAGTCAACTGTTCTGATATTATTTGTGGTTACTTGGAGTGTCTCAACTATTACTTCGACATTTCTGGATATAAACGTCACATTAATATATATATATATATGTGTACAGCAGGATTAGATCCATATTTATATTAGCAGTTGAAGCAGTTTAAGTAATTTGAATTTATAATTGGAGTTGAAGAGCAGATAATTAACGAATCCTAGTAAGTTTTCGTAAACCTCTTCTTTATTCTCTGCTTTTTCTTCGTTTGATACGAATGTGGGAAAGGGAACGAAGAGTAGGAGTTTAGTGAGTAAATTCTTGGATGAGAATACTGAACTGATAATGGAGTCGAGAATTTGTAGAATGAAAAAATCATGGTAATTGTGAAACGAATGTGAAAGTTGTTGGTTGTTGAGAGTGTATGAATTTGTTGATTGTTTTTGCATCTATTTTTTCAGAGAAATGGATGTTTGTTAATTTAAATTTTGATAGAGGATAAAAGAATTTTTTAAACTTCTATTCACTTATTGTAGGTGCATTTTACTCTCTATTTTGTACTCGAAATGGTAATTTTGTCCGTGCGAAGTTGTGCGGTTTGGAGTTAGATAATATTTCGTAGCAGAGTTGAGAGTTCTGAAGAAGAAGTGAAATATGCCGCAAACTAGTTGCGAGATAAATATTTGTTTGATATCTTTGTTAACTTAAGGAGAATGTTATCAGAAGAAAAATGAAAGGAAGAAATAGCATGAATTGTTGTTTATATTTTCATAAACACTTCATTTGTGTTTGATCGACCGAGAAGATTTGTCTCATAACAATAACTTCAATAGCCGGAATCAAATACAAAAACAAACATCGTAAATTTGGTAGAACTAGACTCCCCGGATTGTCCACATTTTCTCTTTCCTACATTTCATCCTGTTTGATCATTGATAATCTTCAAATTTCAACAGAACAAAATAAATAACACACCAACAAATATATGAAAATAAAATTACGAAATAAAATTGAAATAGAATTTGTATTTTCGATAAATTTGTTTGGTTGTATCGGATTTACAAAGTACCATTCTGTGAAAATCTCTCTTCATCTCAATTATTATTTCATATCATTAAAAAAAATATTGTTAAAAGTGTTACAACCTCAATGAAATTATGATACAAAAATTTGATTTCACTTGCCATCATCTGCGGCAGCAAGAATTCTTCAGAGAACTATTCAGCGCGTCGACAACACTGCGGTAAACTTTATCATTGATATGCGCGAACGAATAAATAAACTGTATACATATAAATGACGAGAAGAGAGTACAAATGGAACGCACGGAACGGTACGCGCCGGGCCACTGAAGGCAAGAGATGAAATGCGACCGACCTCTCACTCGCGCCCTGGCCCTATTTTCTGTAGTGGTGGATATGATGCGCGCGCATATTACCTCTCGTTTTACCCCTCTAGGACAGAATTCACGCGCTGTATTTTGTTAGCGCTTCTATACACATGTCTTTGCTAAACTTCTTTTTCTACTTGTGCCTATTCAAAATGAATGCGCGCGTTCATTGCATCCCATCCGGGTGTTTGTAATTCGAGGACACTTCAACGTAAAGTACGTTCGACCTTCTTTCTCTTCGCAGATATATCCAACAATATTTTCAGGTGGTGAATATGTCCTTGATGTGTATAATGATATGAGGTGGTGATTGAGAATGTTGATAAAATAAATGTTTGGATGAGGCATTTTTTTTGTGTCGAGTAGGCGTCTCAGGGGCGTTTCTACCTCATCTGCTGTTGTTGTTATCGCGTCGAAACTCGAGGGATACCCTGTCACATGTCATTGCATCTGGTTTATTTACTCGCACATATACCGAAGAGTTTAGTATAGTGCTCACGATACGAACATAAAACACATGATTGATTTGACGTTTTTATCTCTGATGCTACATGGAAAAAAATATGAGCACGAATTTGGTGAAATAATACTCGAATATTCGATATGAGAACACTAAATTCAGCGAGTAAAGTGAAACTGAAACGAAAGAATATAACGATTGTTAACGAGCATATATAACAAAATTTATAAACCGTTCTGTAAATTACTACTCTCTGTACAATGTTCTCACATATCATGTGTGAGTATGTTATTGATGCAAACTGTAAGGTTTTTCTTTCTTTTTTTTTATCGTAACGACTCTTCGTCCATGAGAAGAGACTTTAGTCTATCGCAGTAGAAAGCAGGTATTTTGTGAAGATTTATTTTAAAGAACAGCACGAAAGTAATCTTATGGTCTTCATATAAACTATATAAATGGTAAAAAACTTGACGCAGTTAGTTTTTGACTTTCCAATAATGAGTGCTCTCGAAAATCACTCTGCTTACTGAAATTTAAAATAGAAATGTTTCTGCAATGAAACGTTACCATATCATACTCATTTATTTGCGAGAGAGACGATAAGAAAAGTCGAAGAAAAACAAATTATAAAATAGTATGAGTTGGTTTCAATTATGCAGTAACAGAGTTTAATTAGTCATCTTGATTCAGTGTTGATTAATAAGCGAAAATTGCAATTTCAAGCTTTGAGAGTTTTGAAATTTTTTGTAGTTCAAGACCCTCATGGTATGAGTGATTCTATCCTGCATATTTCCCACTTGATTATTTTGCTACATAAAATCTACTTCATTTTCTGAGTCCTATAAATTCGTGGCACCAGTTCTTTATAGTCAGTTCATTCTCGTTCAGTGTTTCCCTTCTCCATTTGAATGGCTTCATTTTCTTTTATAAGCAATTTATTTTGCTATGGATAATTTTTTTCACTCTTAATATTGATCCCCTAACACTGTGAGCAGTGCTTTCTCTATACATCACACCAGGAAATTTAATATTTAATTTTCATTATTTTTCATACAATAATAGCGCTATCCGATGAGTTGAATTATTCCTAGTTGAAGTGATAAGAGGATCTTGATATTCCAATCACTACTGCGTCGAGATTTCAATCAGACACGCAATTGATGGTACTCAAAGCACCAATAGCAATCGAGTACCATTAAAGTCAATTGGGAGAATGACAAAGCCTGTCATGAGAATATGAATTTTTTTTTTCTTTCACTTCGCTTGATATGAATGTCAGAATAGCAAATAATCCATTGGCAAAGCATTGCACTGCGTCTTTGGAATAATTTTGTTTCATTTTACAATGTGAATGTCGTCTCGAAATGCTTTTATGGTAATTTTTATTTTCTCGATAATCCAACAAAAGAAATTTCACTGCAGTAATTATGTGGTTTCACCTGGTGCAGCAATCGAGGACAAGTATTCATATTATTGAATTTCTGTCGAGTTGCATTTCAATAAAAAAATTTTCCGTGTCTGAATAAAGGACACGATTATTTGGTATTTCAATTCACATTTAGTTATAAGATCATATTATCTCATTATTAAGTATATGAATATTCACATGGTATCATGACATTTCGTTGATCGAAATTTATCCACACAACAATTTCAAATTAACTCGAGTTATTGTTCTGAGATAATTGTGTATGCAAAGACGTTGCAATATTATATTTCATCACAATAGTAAATGCGTGTATAGTAGCACAGATATAATTCAACATTACGCTCTGAATCCAAAGTAATTGGATGCCAAATTGGGGCTGCCAGAATAAAGCTGGCTAGAATTTCGAACAGATTTGCCAAGTTGAGATAGCCCATGATAGTGTTGGCGTAGGATTAAGGGACGCCCAATTGATCTCCTTCAGGGACTATTATTATGAAATTCAAAGTTTTTTTTTTAATAAAAAAGCAGTGCAATTTTCACAAATCAAATGTATTGTTGTGAAAAAAATTGTGTATACAAAAAACCCACATTTTTCTGAAGATGCTCTTTGGTATTGCCATTCTACAATCGATTTTTTCCAAACTTTTTTCTGTTCGATTGTTCCAAAATTTATCTATTGACGTTTGATGACGGACTATTGTCACTTTACCAATTAAACTAACACTTAGATAAGCGTATCATAATATACATGTTCACACATCCTCAGTCTGATTGGCCGGCATTGTGCTCTCGATCTCTCTCGCTCATATAACAAAGCAAGCTTGTCTGTCATGGTGACGCTATTGTCTTCCGGTTTGTTTGTGTTATACCCACAACCTCTTGTATGTCTGTTCCCTCTTCGACTCTATTCCTCTCTACTCTCAATGCCCACTCAACTCAGTCGCTTTCACTGTTTCCCTCGCACTGCTCTTGAGTTTCCCCAGATTTCGAACTCGATCACTACTCTCAACATCCTTCAAGCCTCCTGACTCTCCACTTGCTATCACTCGATCATTTGCATTGCTTTGGAATCCATCACCTAAGTAGTTTCGCGATTGAAATTCCGATTTACTTGTTAGTCGATAGAAAAAAAAAGAAAAAGGAAGAATAGTAGATCGTTCGAAATCGAAGCTTCAAGAGAATATTGTTTGATAGGTGAAGAGTATTGTTATATCAGAAGTTACTTCAATAAATTCACGTCACACAAGTGAGCTCGATTTTAGTTCACAATGAGAATTCAAATAGTATCAACCTCATTTTTTTTGCAGTTGAATGTCACAAAACTTCCACCTTCGGAAGTTGAATCCAATTGTTCGATGTAAACGTCGACTGAAGGAGTGAATTGTGTTGGAAACTAATCAAAATCCATCAGATTATGCGAACTTATAATTAATTTCATGTTCCCTTTGATCTTTTGAGTCTCATTGATGTCCACAGAAGCATTTTCACCGTCATTGTATTTTCACGGATCATCAAATGTCGCATGCGTGTGAATAGTCTCCCATTATCTAAATATACTTTTTGTTGCATCTGGGATATTGATTTTTTCGTTTATCACTTATCAAATTGCCATATGGATGAATATTTTTGTTACAGATACTTTCATCTGTATTGTTTTCAAGTGGCAATGGATTTTAAACGAAGAACCATGGAATGCATATCGGGCGTTTTATGCAGTCTCATACAACGTTCCAAGTTTTTTCCAATATTTGAATGGAATATATGAAGAATACTGAACGAACAACTTGCCAAATTTTCCAGTGCTTTTCTCCCTCAAAATCGATATATATTGGAAGTATCGAAAAGATACTTTTTATATGTAGCATTTGTACAATCGTTACCCGAGTTTTGCTGATTCCAGTACTTCACGTATATATATTTACACATATAGAGAAGATTCTATATATCCATAGATGTTAGACATTCAGAACTTGGCAGGAATTCATATGTTTCGTATACATAAAAATGCATTTTGTTATATACAGCAAATATAATTTTTTTTTTTTTTTCACAAAAATACCATCAAAAATATGTGAAGTCATCGGTGAATAATGTTATTTCTATTCCTAACTCTATCGTGACCGAGCGATTTCTGAATACGCCCGTGGATATAATTCTTGTTCTACAATAAATAATCTCAACTTCCACTCCATTTCCTTCTATAAAAATCCCGCGAGCGCTTTACAAACTTTGCTGAACTTTCTTACGGATTAAAACTCACTCTTCACACCAGGAAATTTTTGGGTTTGTAATTTTTATCTCACAAGTTCGCTTATTCTCTTCCATTCCTGTATAATTTTACGATTTCAAAATCGCACAATCTCAAGCGTCATTTAAAAATATCTCTTGAACAGCTTCACGAAAAATCATTGACGGAATATGAAGACGTATATTTAGTACAGTAAACTCGTACAAAAATAATTTATTATTGGCAATTAAAATAAAATAAATTCACGAATTTCATGGATCACAAAATGAATTGGATATAAAACCATTCGAATGTCATATTAACCTAGAAAAGACGTGAATTTATACTAGAAAAGAGAGCAAATTAGAACTTATGAAGGCAGCATAAAATATATGGGCACGCTTGAGACCTCTATATTTATTATACAAGAACCACAAGGCGCCATCTAAAGCTGCGCCAGTACCAGAACATCTTGGTGTACATATACACTCAAAAGCGATTTAATCAAGGCAGTACCGCAATTCAATTTCCTTAATTAAACCCCTTTAAAAACATTTGTTTGAGAAATATATTGATATTTATTCCATCCCATTCGAATATAAACGAACAAGCTCATAACGAAATTGATTGATGCTCATTGTTATTGAAAATAATGAAAAAATTTTAATTGAAAATGTTGCTTGTTTGGAGTTCAAACAGAAGGACCATCCTTTCATCACTTCGTGCAACGAGTACAAAACAAAATCAGAGTTTTATTTGCCGCGTTTTTCCATTTTATCTATTCAATGCCTCTAGTGCCTCTTTTTTCAAATTTTTGATTGCTTTCTTTTTTTTTCTATTAATTGTGCTACGATTTTTCTCCATTCTGTTATCCTTTTACAAATAGCTGATAGGATCACGTAGGCATTATATCCGTTAGTTTTCCCATTTTGGTATTATATCGGGCGCCCGAGCGTAACGACGAGATTCAAGTTTTGTTTTCACTGGGAAAAAGGTATTGCAAAAAAGATAATGGGGTTCACTCTTCTATCTCCATGCTTTTTTCGACATGTGATAGCAAGGGAAAGGTAAATGCTTATATTCTAGTGAATGCCCAGAACATTACAGCCAATACATTAATGAGCTCGGCTTTGCGTTCTGCATGTACAGGGCACAATATCGAGGCAAGTACCTATTCTTCTCCATGTGTCCTATTTTATTCTTTGTCACTGGCTCTCCACTGACAATGGTGATGTCAGCTTCCACCGTAGTTTCCATATGTGCAACTATTCATTACTATTAATAGGTCGTATTTTTGCTTAAAATGAATGTTCATCGCAAAAGTTTTTGAAAAACTATGCAAAAAAAAGTTGCACGCAATTTATCGGTCAGAAAGTGTTTTCGTCACAAGCTTTTCTGACTCTTGACAAGTATTTTCCTTCTACGAACAACTTCAAAGCTGTATAAGTGATTATTTTTTAATAATAAATTCTATCGATTCAACTTTTTGAACTGTTCCATTTTGTTATTTTATGCATTTCAAATGAGCTGGCACACCAAATTGGTGAATATTTGATTTGGACAAAGTATTTAGATATTTCTTCCAATTTGTAATTTTTACAGGAAAATTTAAATTACAAAATGAAGCAAATTGAACACACATTTTTTTTTTCATGTGTTCCACGGTATTATTGCTGATTGTTCGAACGAAGAATTCTAATTAACATTCTGTGTGAGCAATATATATTCGAAGTAAAAAGATGAGATAAATTGTTGATTCACTTCGTTTCATTTCAATGGAAAAAAAAATTTTCAATTATAGTCTGTTGATTCAGAGATACGAATGATATATTATCCCGTTTATACTACAATATTTGAAAAAAATATGGCGAGTTCCACACGAAAAGAAGATAGAAAAAAAAAACATCTGACAACTTTTAATTACATTCATTTGTTGCGATAAATTTATTCTACATCCGTGTACACTGCAATGCATACTGGCCCACCTTTTTAGTTTACTCCCGAACATGAAAGAATAACGGACAAATGGGAAATTGTGCGATGTGTAGCTGTTTCACTATTAATAAAATTAATTGTTCTGTAATCGTCACCATCAATATCACGCAGAATGAAGGCAAACACGCTTTAATAAAGCATTCCTGATTGTCAAGCTAATAATACAGAAAAGTCGAGTCTGAATATCGCAATAGTTCTTCCTATTTTCTTAAAATCTACATCGTACGTATTCCTTCATTTGTATTCCAGAAGTTATGGAGCGATGGCTTTCCTGATACACTATTCTCTGATTTATTTCTCGAATTAAATTAATTTCCACTGCACTCTGATCTTATTCTTTTTTTTTTTCACGGAAAACGTCTTTTTTTATTTTTCCCAACCTAATAAATACATTTATTCAATATCCACCAAGCACGCAGCTTGATTCACATTCTATCCACACAGCCAAGCACTCAGCTGTTTATTATTCATCGATCGAGAACCAGGGGCATTTTACTAATTCCTTTCTCCCTTCTATCCTTCCATCCTTTTCATCCATCGCCTATGCAACATCCGCACTAGAATTATCTGAATGATATGCCATTGCATATCATAGTACATAACCACACAGCGTATACATTGGATATATATGGGTGCATTCATTTTCCACACATGAATGGAAAATTACTCAGTGAAATGAAATTGTTTTGCTACTCCCTCATCATTCCCCTTCTCCTCTACGACCCCACAATAATGTATAATATAACATTTCAACATTTCATTTCTAGTACTTACCCACGATGAGATTGCAGTTATCAGAAATTTATTCATTCCAACTGTGTAGAAATGTAAACAAAAATATAAATAATCTTTGTCTTGGAATATACACAAGTTACGGAAAATTAAATTCAAGATTTGAAAGTGAGACATTTTATTCTTATCGACTTTTCGAATAGTTTGAACAATTGTGAAATAATAAATTTAATGTGATTGAATTCATTCAACTATAATCTGGAACGCAATTAAATTTAACGATATGACTAGCTGGAAAAGTTGAATCGAAAAAATTCTACGCGGGGTCAACAGTACTTGAAGAGCGAGGAAAAAAATTGGGATATGCATAAGGGAAGTTATAAGTTTGCAAATTTTTGTGGGGCACCGTTCATATAGGTTGATGAAAATGGTGGAGGGAAATTCTGTCGACAGAAGCGACGCCGCAAAATTGACTTTTCGAACTGAGTCGCGCGCTAATGTTAGGAAACGAGAAGACGAACAAGACTGGAAAGTAGCCACTTTTTGCCGCCAACTGTGGGAGTTGAGAACAAAATGAGGGGGTTGGAAGTTGAATGCAGGGATGAAGGAGAAAGAAAATGAGCGAAGAGAAAGGGTCATACAGAGTATGAGTAAAAGAAAAGACTGGGGAGTCACAAGGATATATAACCTGAATGGGGAAAGATATTCGCACGGGTTTCTTCTTTCCCATCACTTTTGCTCTCTATCTCACTATATATAACACCCCTCTTCGTTATTCTTTCAACTTGAAATTTTTTTAGCTCAAGGAAATCTTTTTTCCTCCGCATTTATTCTGGAATAATAGTCCAGCAGAAAAGTGGATGAGAATCCAATAGCAAGTACTTGACATGTTCATAAACTCCACTCTCCTCTTTCTCATCAAAATGAATGAAAATAAAAAAGAATACAATGATGGGAAACAAACGTTAATATAACACATATAAGATAGCAAAAGTCAATAGGCGTGTCGATTTAATTGAATTTAATTTGATTTCAATTAGAAATAAACGGAATGGGATACTGCACAGTAATTGAACGTGTCGAGCTCTGCAAATAAATTCTGGGTATGTGTGACGTGGCATATATGATTCAAAGAGTACAAAACCCTGTGCCAACACTGATTGCATGATTTGAGAATGCCAGAAAAGAAAAAAAAATAGACGAAAAAATAAATTAAATTGCCAAAACCAGGGGACAGAAGAGAGCTAGAGAAATAAAAAAATGTAGACGAGAGTGAAAACGGCACCAGCTGCATTGGCGTTTTGGGAAGGGTAAGAGGACAAAAAAAATATGAAAACAGGAGCAAAACACATAATTTGCCGTGGGGCATGTGACACACGGAATTTTTCGTTTCTGGGTGTTTCGAACTTCAGCCGGAAATTAGTACGCCAGTCGTCCCCTTCGAATGTCCTCGACTAGCCCTAGAGTTGCACTGATTGCGAAATTTTCTCATTCTCGTATTTTGCCTTCTCTCTTTCGCTCACATCTCTCTTCCATATATATGCTCTTTTTTTGTGTGTGCACAATTCGAGGCACAATGAAATTGCGGTGGAATTTCGTCGCGCTTATGAGAACAAGAAGAAAGTGAAGTACGAAAAAAAAAAACCCTATTCATATATGGAAATCATTATGAAATCGAATAATTGGGACACACTTGAAGATATGGGGAGGAATGTGGCTCAATAATCAGCACAACGCTGCAGAGATTCACAAATAAATGAGAATATAGCTAACGAACTATCGCCACGGTGACGGCAAAAAAAAACAGAGGTGAAAGAGAAATAAAAAAACTGACTTTGTTTCTCCCTCTTTCAATGTAATATCATTTTTTTTTCTCACTTCTCGACTTCATTTCACGCTGCTCTGACCATCATTCTGCATTTAGATTCAATTTTCCGACTGGATCCAGATGGGAAAATGATTCTGTGAGATAAAAATTTTTATTTACTATTTATTTCCTTCGAGAAAAATTTCATTTTCTCGAATTAATTTTTTTCGTTTATTTCCCTATTGCATTCATTCATCTCGTCAATTTTCAGGAAATAAAATACGAATGAACACAAGGGAGCGCCACAATTCGATGTTTCTGTGGGCTTACAGGCGACTGTTTTGCCACTGTAGTGTATTATTTACATATTACCCAGTGAGCGACTGAACATTCTTATTGTGTGGCTCTCAGACACTCAGTTGGTAATACACACTCGCAGAGCGGCAAAATCGAAAACTGCATCGTGAATAGTTTCGTTGAACTCTTCATACTTTAAACTTCTAAACTTCTTCGTACACACAAATAGTGTTTAGAGTTCTTCTTAACAACTATCCCACTACTTGTCATCAATGAAGAATATAAAAAAATTTCATTCTCTTGCATTCACTATGACGCTCCTCCATAAATTGATAAATTGAATATTACAGGAAGAAAGCATAAACCTGACTGAACCGAATGGCATTTCCTGATTTTCGTTGTCTTTCAATCCGTTTGATTTATTTATTCATTCATTCATTTGAATTGAGGTGAATCTAAAGTAATGGAATGCAAGAAAAAAATGTACACACCTAAAGTGTGAAAAGTGGAATGTCTGGTGCATACGAACGTTCGATTTTAGTCATGCGATATATATTCTTAAATATTCATATTGAATATCCGATGAACTTGGGTTCCTCAGACTTGCCATACAATATTTGTGCAATTGTCCTCGTCCGAAATGAACCATACTATTTTAAGAAGAGGCAGACAGTGGGTCCCTAGCAAAGGCGACGTGTAGGTGTTATCAATGCATTTATGCACGAATATTGAGGAGTGAGAAGTGAGAGGTGGCATTGCGCTGAACGGAAGTACTTTTTAAAAGCCGCGCCAACGGATGTCGCACAACCCGCACGTGGTTTATTGTTCTCCACTTTCTTTTATCATTAATATATGCAATCACCCACGAATATATTATTGTAGACATAAAAATATGTGATAATTAATTAGAAACTATCTATTCATTCTCCAGAAACTAACAGACATTCATTTATATTCTTGTAATTTATTATTTTGTAATTTATTATTTATTATTTTGCATGAAAAAAATGAATGAATAGTTCAAATTTTTTTTCACTTTAATCAATGATCTATTGAGAATGATCTTTATCAAATATTTTATATGAAATCATTGATGATGGAGCTCAGAAGTTAAATAAACAATGACGAAGAGAATAATTTTTGGAATAATATCAAACCACATTGGATAATCTTCGTGGGCTTAAACGCGATTTTCAATGACGCCGATATTTTTCATCTCATCGCGAAAAATTGTCTGCATAGATATACTCAAAAAATGAGTCATAATAGAATATATGAGAATAATAAAATTCTTTTTTCATAACCACTGTATATCATAATAAAAAAGTTGAGATGCATATTAACTTTGTTGCAGTACTTTCATTCTCTGTAATTATCCTATAATTAATGTTGAATAATATTTCTAGAGAATATATGTAGAAGGGCGTTATAAAATAATTTTGTGATGTAACTTTGGGAATTTCAGCTGAATGAAAAAGTAACTTGTGTGCTCGTCGCTCATGGAATCTCATAAAAAAGTTTGTCGAGGTGCACTCGATGGGGAATTTTTTGTTCAAACGAGCAAAAAAGGGCGGAAGGAAAGAAGGGCATGGTTAGACCAGACGAATCGAGTGACTATGAGCGTAGTAAGAATAGGTTTAAGCGTTACTTAGGAACGTGGCTATTGATCCATATGTCTGTTCATGGCGGCTCATAAATAGCCAAGCAGATCCACATAAAATTTGCGACCTTCGTTAAGGGTTATAATTTAATAAACCATATATGTGCGGTATGGATACTTCAATACCCTGAATAACAAAAAAAGTCCCGACCATGAATTCTGAATTAAAAAAAATTGTGAATTCATGAAAAATTGTATCATTGCTCCTTGATCTTCATAATAATCTAGGAATACATATAAAGAAATACGTCTATGTTCATTCTCACTTGCCAACAATTTTGGCAAAATACCAACGGTGTCAATGACACTTACGCGTAATTTGCACTTTCAGACAATCTGAACTGTTGCCAGCAAAATTCTTTAACTATGCGTGACATAAAAGAAAAATAAATAGACAAAGACCAAATCAAGAATGAAGAAAAATAAAATACAGTGAAACTTCTTCTTACGATCTCACGATTTTACGTAGGTCCCAAAAATCGTAATAAGAAGAGATTCTACTATAACTAACATGACGACACTCACCTCCAGGTGAGATTCTTATAATCCCAGGGTTGGCCATGAAGTGTAAACCTCTTGTGTCTTGATCTCTTGTAGCGTGGGTCGGGCTCGTCTGGAAGACCACAACGACGCGACCTCATCAACTTTTGCGTCGCCTCGTCGATCTCACCCGTCACTGGAATACCACCGTAACTCTGAAAATAACATAGGAATAAAACCCAAATAAATAATTGATGAGTCACTATATGCATATACAATAGAATGAAGAAAAGAAAAACGAAAAAGACGAGAAAAAAAAAGTACGGAAATTGAAACACACTATCAAGATATAATATTTAATATGGTATATAGTTCAGAAAGTAAACATGGGGCTCGGAAGAACAGATGCGCATTCATATTTGAATGCAACATCTGATACCTAAACTGTCTATTTATACATGTTCAAGCTATAGATCCCAGTCAACTGATATCATATTTATTTCCCTATGAATGGAAAATATATCAAGAAGAAGTAGCAGTTTTACATATTCCCTAGTGCTGCGCCCCCGTTTTCTTATGGTCTATCCTGTTCTCCTTTCTCTCGTTCACTACAATTCACATTATCCTTTTTCTCATTCTCTCCCTCGTCGTCTCTCTTCATCGACCCCTTTGCCGCTCACTTCTTCATCCAATCCTCTTTATCATTCGTTGGCGCATTCCCTTGTCGCTGACGAGCTCAATTTTCATGCAAATCCCATCGTCTGAAGAGTCCCTGGCGCGCGTGAGATCGGTTCCCAATAGAACATTCAGCCGAGCATCGCAGTACACCACTGTATATATGCGAGACATCACAACCCACGTTCATTCTGTTCTTATTCATCAATGATGATGATCGGAAAAATCCGATAATACTTCATGAAAACTCTACGTGTACAGTGTTTTTCTGTATTCCGAAATCCATTCATTTATGCATGCAAATACTCTTTAAATTTTCATAGATGAAAATTCCACAGTTGCAAATGGCAATGAATGTGATTGCTTTGATATTTTTAATTTACAAACGTTCAAAATGTTATTGATTTGGCTCTGATTTACATTCACCCAAGAGCTAACTTTGATTTGAACCATTTATAACGAGATATTTTGAACGTATAGTGAATCACTCACTTGAAAGTTTTGGAACATATAGACTTATAGGTTGAAAACTTACTTGAAGATTCGTGATTGCTTCCCTCAGTTGATCGTCTGTTCTAAGGTTGCCAGTTTCTACATCACTTTGTGGTAAGTATCCGAAATTCATAAGGTAATTTTGCTGAAACATAAAATAAAGAACTGGTGTAAATTTATTGAGAAGAAAAAAAAATGGTGATGAAGTCAGGGAGATTATTCAAAGAATTTTTATAGGTACAGACCGAACTGATGTGGTTATTTTTCGAGTGAATTTTCTGAAACCGATGAAAAATGTTGTCAAAGATAATAAAATATCAAGAACAAACCTTCGTGTATTTATATATATATATATATATGGATGTACGACATGCAAAAGGAAATGAGAATGAGAAAATGTGTGGCGTAGAGGAAGTTACTGAGAGTGCGAAGTGGAATCGGGAGAGTAATAAGTCCTCAGTAAAGCTGAACATCTGAAATAAAAGAAGAAGAAAAGGGTAAGGAAGAGCGGAAAGGACTTGAAGAATATATGAGAAAGTTTCAAGACCACTGTTGAGCTGATTCTGCTGGCTGAGGAAGTATTCGTCTTTGGATTATCGATTTTGTACAAAAAGTTACTGCAACATGATATTGAGGGGGATAAGGTTACTCTGATATTTCTGTTATGTAAGAATTTTTTCAGCTCAACTTTATGTCTGAAAATGACAAGTATACATGTCGGATAATATGAATACATGAATATCTTTTTGCTGTTGATAAAATTGACTTGGGCACGTCAACGAAGCAGAAATTCTTGTAATACTCTTCATACTAAAATTCACTCGAGAAATAATAGTAACTATATTTCTATTTGCCATAACAGGTTTTTCAAATATTGGTTGGGTTCAGAGTTTTGGTTTTTCTTCCGATTATATTTCCAAGAAATTCCACGTCGAGCTATCGTCTCGTACGTGACAATGCACAATTTCTCAGTATCATGATAGATAATCTCTTTATATATCTTTTCTCACTTATTGATTTATTCAGTCTCAATTATTGAACATCACTAACTTTACGATCAAGTTTATCGTTCAGAAGGAATAGTTTCGCATAAAAAACTTGATAACCTAATAGAAATAAAATTGGCATTTAATATGGTGAATTGTAATCTTCTCCCGAAATTTATAGCGGATAAAACAACTCACAAGAAAATGACGAGAGAATTTAAGCCTGGATAATACTTTGTGTACATACGCTCTTGAAGAGGAATAGAGTACTCAAATTTTTCGAACTATGGCACCAAAAAATCAAGCAAATATTAATGAACAAAAAATAGTTGACATGCGCCTTGAATATCCGATTGATCAGGGGGAATAATCCTATTACAACTAAAAACGTGTACAATGCAAATATATATTCAAATATTATTATGGTTATCGTCACGTTTCAACCAGTTTAACCTCAGCATCCCCTCGGAGACTTAATACATTTTATATATTCTTTATGCGCAGTCTCATGCCAAATTTAACTTTAAATCACCTTGAGTATTCTGTCGGACACGAGTTAAGATACGAAGAAAAAACACGAACTACAAAAAAAAGTACCATGTCCGTATAACAAAGTATATTTATTCAGAGCGTGAAACAGTTGATTTTCTATGCACATATACATTCTATAGAAAAATATGCTGAGTATTTTTAACTTGAACGGAAAAAGGGTGTTCTATCTATATTCGTAAACATGAGGAGTGTGATGCATGCGTTCATATGCAGGCATCCATCAGTGCGTTCCACTTGAACGTGATCAATTAAACCTCAGCTGGAATTGAATTTCATGCCAAATCGTTTGAAAGTTATCTGAAGAATTTTACACAACATTCTCTAACAAGAAGACTCATCAGACTACACATGTCTACATCTATACCTCACTGTCTTGCACTGCAAAGTTAACTAATCTCAATTCTACCCACTTTATACACGCCATCGTCGATTAAGGCTTTGCACGGGCCCATGAACTCAGCTCGCTCAACGCTCCAATAATTGACGGCTTTCCCTCGTTAAAATGACAATATTCACAGTTCGTGACCTTTCATACAGTTGGCACAATGCTATCACGTTCATGATCCGATGATTCCACCTTGAACATTTCCATATGACTACTAACTATCTATAATGTGTGTGAACACAGGCAGAAAAATAATTCTCTCTATCAAACAGCTACTTCTCAATTTTAAAACCCATAATATTACATATTTTATTGCTCTTTTGCTCACGGCTTTTCTCTTACGCTTGTTATCCCACAGATAAGCAACTACATCGTTGCACCATTTATTCGAGAGAAAATTTACTTTGGAAAATAAGTAGCCACAGAGTGTATGCACAAGACATAATGAGAAAGTAAACCGAACTTTATAATGTACATATTTATCATCTTATTTTTGTTCCAGAAAAAAAGTGAATAATAACATTTTCATGACTTGCGTATTGTACTCTTCTTTTCGTTATAATTATTTTCTTTTTTTTCATTCTTCCATAAAAATAAAATACAAAGGAGAAGTATTTCAACAGCTAATTATACATTGGGTTATATCGAGTAGCAATATAAATATTTTCTCAGAGTATATATTGTAATAATATATCCGGCGTACTCTATGCTGCCACAAGCTTGAAACACACGATGGTAGTCGTCGGTGCACTTGGTATAATCCTATAAAAGGCGCGTGTTCGGCTCTCTCTTTGGGTGACGCAAAAGCAAGAATAAGAAGCCACGTGTGTGGACAACCGGTACACCAAAGAAACTTACAATGGCAACAGGGGGTAAGGGGAAACGCGGAGAGTATGAAGGGTAAAGAGATTGTAGTCGTTGACCATAAACGGATTAAAAATTCATTGGACTGACAGAAAAAACAGACGTATATTCAGTCTGATAAAAAAATTCGTTCCAACCCTGCATTGCGAGCAGAATTTATTAGGGTGAAGAAAGTTTCCTCATACCCTTCACAGAGAAATGTGGATTGGATAAAAAATTAAACATTTAACGCAGTAGAATAAATAAGTGAATTCAAATATAAAATTGAAATATACCAAAATGATAACTCGACTTGTTCGGATGCGCTCAGATTGATATTGACGTACCGAAAATGTTTATGCAGATGAATAATTCGGTTTTACCGAATGCATGATGAAAAGTATGAATAGTTTCTACCTTCAGTGAATATGAATTCAATCGTATTACAATGGCGAGGACCATGCTATTCTATTTTATCTCAATTTATTGTGTCAATAGGCGAAATTGATGCATATTGAATTTCCCTTTGAGCCATCAATGAAATTTTTGGCGCGCAAGCGAATCTATTTTAGTGCATTTGAAATTTTAGTAATTGGTTCGAAACGTTAAGTGTACATATGGAGCTTTCCGGCATATTAACTGGTATCAATTCTCAATAATCCGATGAGAGGCGAACATGCATCGAATACGAGAAGCATTGGACGTCAATAATATTGATGATCATCATCATCATCCAACGCAAATTAATCGCGTCATCGGATATGACGCGAACGCAACATCCATGCATTCAAAATTCCCGATTAATTTCCTACCCCCTCTGTTCTCGATTTCCTCTACTGCCTGTTCGTCATCCTCTCAACGTTTCCCGCACCGCATTTCCTTTAAACCATCGGCAAATTTTGACGGCGTTCGTCGAACTGTGAATTAACTAAGACCGCGAGAGGGTTATATAGTTTATATGTATACGGATTTATGTATGTGTGTAAATAACAGAAGGAGAGATTACGAAGTTGGTGAGTTTGAATGTGAATTGCTTGTCTGAAATTCGTAAAACCGGAAGCTTGAGGACGCCTGGTGACGCGCCTTCTAAATTTGACGAAGATTTCTGGGAACATGGCCACGTTGTACAGAAAATCCGATGATCAAGACAAAGGAAATTTATGAACACTCGTTTACATATATTCATTCAATACATGATTAATATATGACAGAACAATGAAACAAAAATAATTTTAAGAAGAATTCAATTATGAAAATATTCGTTTTTCTAGTCTCAAATAATTGAGAAACTTATAAAATACGAATTCAAGTGCGATCCGAAAGTATTCAGTAATAATTATATCACTATTGCAAATGCTCATTTCATTCATCAAGTGATTACATTCAGCATCGCTCAACTTCTGTGATAACGACGTGCCTTTGGAAGCCAATCTACCATGCACCTCTCGATAATGAAGCTTTCATACATTGAATATAATTTCTAATCTATGATTCCAAAGATTCCTCGTTTCGCAATGTATTCACTACTACTATGATTTCAACTCATTCGTTCATCAATGCTTAATAAATTTATAACGAGACAAATTTCGACATTGCGTATCGTTGTACCCTACAAATTCAAACGATCTGAATTTTTTCCTAATGTCATAACAACTAAAAATAATCTCCGAATGATTCATTCACTTCCTGCATCCAAATAATTTTCTCATTTCAACACAATATTCTAATAGTTCGTAATTCAGCGGGTATTTTGTATAGATTTGAAATCTATGCTATCTATTTGTGCCTCTATACAATTCCAATGTATATATATACACAGATAATAGGCAATGGAGTTATATTTCACGCGTTCCGACAATCGAAATGCAAATGGCGCAAATGATCGTCAGTGTGGATAACGAGTCCAGGGCGATATAAATAACGTCATGGACGCAATCCCCCGCTATTCTCCTGTCTGCTGTTGCGTTTTTTCCCTTTTTTTTTCACAATAGTTTCCACGATTGAACGGGTAATGGAGCGCAGACAGGGATTTGCATGATACTGGGTGATGGCTGTACCGTGATGCTTTATGGTTGGCGTCGATTAACGTTACAAAACGTTGAATACAAAAAAAATCGGGTTGAACTCATTCCGGTGTGAAAAACTGGCCACGCCAATAACAATTCACACATTTTTTTTTTTCATTCAATTTGAATTGATTTCTTTTTTTGTGTTCATGTTCTTCATGGCATTGGTATATACAAATGCATTACTTGGCCAAACACGTCATTGTCCAGTGACTTGTCACAGCTGAGAATGTGTGCATTAGCACACTCATATCTAGAGAATTTTTTCATTCAGAGAACAATAATCAATAAAAAGAAGGTTCCGCTTAAAAATAGCTCGCTCAGTGTTGGTATCGCCGCGACGAGAATAATTCCATGGCGAAATGGTTGAGAGGCCACACGAATAAATGCATAAATATAAAACAATGCGAGAAAGAAAGGAAGAGCAGAATGGGGAGGTAGTCTGCGCATTATATAGTATTGTGTATCGAGGCATATATACATATTGTACCCTTTGCTCCATTCTCTCGACTCGCAGGCGCCACTACACCGAGACTGGCCGGCATACAGATTCAATTCGTTAGGAGGGGAGTTACTGATCGACCGACCACTTGATCCTCGTGAACTCGTTTCCTGTGCTCGGCCTTGCCGACTTAGTCATCTGCGGCAAGCCACTCACGGAAGTAAACAAGGAAATACGAAGATCCCATCGCCAATGGAAATGCCAGCTGTTCACTCTTCCCGTCTTTATTTTCATTTCATTCTACATTTGTATTGATGATTTTACTGCATATCTGTATATGTATATTGTTATCATCCCATTTGTTTGGTCATGGAACTTTTGTTATCGCGTTAAAATTCACAGGATAAAAATTTTAGATACGTCGTATTGGGAACAATAGTTCACATGTTGCTCATGAGCACCTGGATGTCAACTATAATTCTGCTATTAGTTTGGTAATTCTCACCTTTTTTTATATGTATAATAATACAATATTTCAGTTGTTCTTAGACTCTTTTCCAATCTCAATAACTCAAAGTCGAGAAATAGTGTGGCATGTACTGTGACAAATGACTTTACTGGACCTGAAACTAGCCACTGATTTTTCTATTTTACCATTATTTGCCAGAGTTATATTTCACGTTTGATTACTTTCACATCATAGAATGTAAGAAGTAAAATACACACTAAGAACTTCAAACTCGGAAGTTAAAACATTAACTATAGAGAAGCGACGACCCGGTAACATCCAATATCCTATTCGCCTCTTTACGAGCTTATCTCCGTTTTCGCTCCTTCATCCACCCTCCCATATCTCAGCCGGCCCCTCATCTAAACAGACTTTTCTTACTCTGATCACTTCTCTCACTCGTCTTCATTCATTCTTCCTTCTTCCTGTCGATAAAAGTCAATTACTGACATTCCCAAGTCGTTCGTCTGTCGATTTCTATTATTATTCCTTTACCTCTCGTCGCTTTTCCTCGCTTTGACCCCTCCTTCATTATTATCATCGTCAATTCTTTAGATATAACTGAGGAAGGTAAAAAGCGACCGAACACAAAGTGGACGATGAGCTCCTTGAAGGCTGTTCGAGGATATGACAAGCAATTTCCCTTCGTCAGATGGAATGTTCAATTATTATTACTTCAGATATCGCAATATTTTATCTGAATTTCATATTTTTCTCAATGTATTCTTCTTTTAGCTCTTACTCTACCATTCTCTCCCTGCAACCGACTCCAACATTTCATTCAGAATTAAATGTATAAATTAAAAATTGAAATGAAAGAAATATCTCATCATGCTCTTCTTCATATAATCTCAGCATTGTATAAAAGAAATAGATATTGATGTGAAGAAAACGTTTTTGTTCATAATCATTTCTCGGCGAAGCAATTTTCTTTCTTTCACAATTGAATGCATTCTTATTTTCCGTGTAGTTGTGCTCAAATATATTTCCATTATTATTGTATTTTTCATGAAAACACACTAATGGTTTGTGAATCGAACAGAAATTCCATGTCAAATAATGAAATGTAGTTAAATAAAATTTTGTAGAAATCATTCCGAAATTCTTTTTGAATTGTCCAATCTACCATGGAAATGTTTATCACTGTGAGTATCTGTATACAAACACCAGAATTCCTTCTACCACACATAATTATTGAAACTATCTGGTCGAACCTTTCGAATATTCCAAAATCGATGGATTGAAAATGTCATTCCATATTATATTCTAGTAATAATTAAACTTATTAGTTCATGAAGCAAAATCCTAACAGTGTATACTGAGCTGCAGTACATCAATCGAAAATCTGTCGAAGAAGCTCTCAGAACTATCGAGTTGATGAGATTTTCAATTGCATATTAAACAATAGCCGCAAGCTAGGTATTTAACAATTTACAATAATCCAGACGTTCTCGCTTGTTTTGGAAATGGTTAACCAGGTCCATTTGCCGGAAAACCACTGAATATTCAACTGGCCATGCAGCAAAATGTCCTCGGGCATATGAGAGCACTCGGGTATGGTTACATATATATAGTCTGAAGCCATTTGGTTGCTCATATATACATACATACTCGACTACCACTCTATGCAAATGTTTAAGGACCGCCTTTGGTTTTGTCGCGTAGATCCGGCAGCGCGGAACGACACGGGAGACTCATGGATTAAGCCGGAAGATCGTGCCAAGCATGAATCGCACGTGTGGTGTGACAAGATGAGACGTGTACCAGTGTAAGAACGATAGAGATGGCGGATGTTAGTGAGTAGGGGCGTCTGTCGGACCTCCGGGTTACATTCGCTTATAGTCTTGAACGGACGCTGAATTTCTGACAACCCAATAATCGTGAGTCGAATATAATATACTATTTCAAAAACCCAATTTTCAACACTTCAATCGAGTAATTATCTTCACTGATTTCATGTTATGTTTATCCCACCAAGTTTTGAAACAAAAAACATATAAACATGATGATTTGATAAAAATCTTATGTAATATAATAACAAATGTTAGAATATCTCCATGGCTTGGATATGAATTGTGTGGCATATTTTGATATAATTATAACAAATTGTCATTATGCGTTGATTTTTTCTCACATTTTATTCCATGGATTGATTAAGCTCATCAAACAGCACCTCAATCGATAATGATCGCTGGTCATAAAGCATTCAACAACAAGATATCGTAAGCATCTTCACAGATAGTTGATTCCAAATATTTATAATTTCTTAGTGTTTGCAAGAATAGAGCGAAGAATTGTAATTTGAAGCAGACGGTAAATTAGTCTTCTCAGACTTTTCTCATTTAGAGCGCAATTCTTCCCGCTTAGTAATGACTGATTATACATTCAGAAAGTGTCTGCCAAAGCGTGCACTGTTTGGAAACATGGATCTTGGCATTCTATTTATGAAGTAATTTCCAAAATCAATCTTAAATTAGCCACACTCTAATTTCACGTGAATCTCCCTGAGGCAAGTACGAACAAACTGCCGATATTAAAACGGAAAAAAATAAAGTATCTATCTAATAGCTCGCGAATAATATATATATATATATAATTAAATCATGAACGCAGAAGAAAGTTGTGAGAGTTTGTTCAAAACTAATCCGCAACGAAAAATGTATAGCAGTAATGCAAAATTTCTTAAAATAAAATGTATAGAAACGGAAGAACTACATATTATATTCTGCCAATAGTTTGCCTATACCTTCTCCAACATTTTGAAAAGCTAACTTATGAAGAAGCACATAGATCAAAGCAAGAGCTCGCGCAACATCCGGAAAGCTTGTCCAGAGAAACTTCTCTGAAGGTCCATGAGGGTATATGGGTATATATACATGTGTTGATATTGCACTAACCCTCTGATGCAAAACAGTTCTCAAAGTCGGGTCTATGATAAATATTAGGATTTCACTCTGCGACGAGTCTGGCGTGATATTGAAAAGTAATATGCACATTTTTTATGTAGAAACATAAGTGTTCTTTGCTATGGAATTTGATAAACTTGCAATATCATTTTTAAGGCTCATGAATAGATCTTTCAAATTTTTCATACATAAATTTAATTCGGAAATTTTTAAACCCTTTAATACACTCATGAAGCTGAACATGGCGGTATGATTAATTTACATTCTTCTTTGAACGTAACTATCGCGATAGGAACTGTCTAACAAATCAAAGAAGAATTGAAGAAAAATTTAAGGCTTTCAATGAAGACCGGCCACGTCTGGTGCCTCAAGTTTTCCTTGATTCTGTTTCTACTAGGAAATGGCAAACTTTAATGAGACAATTCCACACGAATGCTCCCAATCAATTCAAGCTGGCACCGATCGAATTTCTATACCCATAAAATTTATACTCTGCGTTATACCTATTTGTGAAAGCACTCTAACTTTCCGTATTGCCCAAAAAGATAAGAGAGGAAGCAATTGATTATTAGTACGAATTTTTTCGTTACCTCCAATTTTTTATCTTCAATCAATATGTTTCTCATTTCACAAAAATTGAGCTAAATTGGTCAGCTAACGAAAAAAAATTTAATATTAATTCAAAGACACTTTGATATTCATGTGTTAAAACACGAAACCCAAATGTATCATCTCTGTCATTCCTTATCAACCCTGATCCCGTTATTGTGCCTGGCAGACTATCCTGTGTAATTGTGAAGATACAATACAATTATCTCGGTCAGTCGTTCTTGGGTCAGTCTGTAATTAAATGGAGAGAATATAACATTGTCAGAGTAAAATGCTGCACAATAGTAAACGGTTGGTGGTGTTCCTCTGTATGATGGTTACCAAATGCTTGACCTATCTCAAGGGAATTCGAACTAACACGTGTCTCTTAATGCTTCAGCGTAACATAGCAGAATATACACTCCTTGCATACTATATCCGGACAGTTTCTACCACACAATGATTAATTCTTGATGATTTATCAAAGAGATCAAAATATCCAAGCACGATATAATCATCAATATAATATTCCTGATTATCACATCATGATAAATTATGTAATTTTATTTCGCAAAAAATAACTTGATGGTGAGATAAGGAGCTGGTTGTTTTTCTTTAGATATTCTGTCGGTTACCTCTTCAAAATGCCCTACTACTATATGTGCATATATGTTCAGTAATGACTAGGAGAGTAATTGCAGCTTCACAACATACACCAAGAGATAGTATGTGCATACACACCGCAAAATGCATTAAGTCATTGTAATATTCAGCATCGTATCATCTCATTCTATCCACTACACAATGTAGAATTTCCTTCACTCACATCTAAGCATGTACTTTGTAAATATATTGCAATATATGTATATGTACGATAAAGGATTCCTCTTGAGGCTGTTCACTGTTCATTTGCATAATCGCATTCTATGTGTCGACGTACCAACCGTCGCAGCGAAAGACGTTATACTTTGTCGCTATTTCCATTGCCTTGGGCTCCGTGAAAAGTAAAATATCTACGACCGGCTTTTATCATTCTTTTTGTTTTCTTGTAATGGTAAGGAATGGAAGAAAAATTTCATCATTTCCGCCAGTTGTCGCAAAATAACGTGATTGTTTGGTATTTCAATTTCCGATGTCGTTGATCAAATATAAGACACATCCTCATTTAGCAAGCTTGCGTAAAATCACAACTCACACCCTTAAATATTCCCTATACATATAAAGCGACGATAAAGCTATTTCTGTGTACTGTGTAACTTTCTACTACTAATCAACATGGATGTTTCGCTAGCGTCAAATTATCAGTAATGACATGAGCAAACGGCGTCGCAGTCTAGTGCAAATTTATTAGACTTATATGAGAAAGGAAGAGGATGGATAAGTGTAAAACTGACAGAAATGAAGATTAATGCAGTTACTGCGTATATCGACGACAGAATATCTTAAATTTCGATGCAAATAAGTTACTGTGATTTTTGTTCTCTAGTCTTATGTATATATGTCTCCATAACTGATAGATAAACACGTGAATAAATGTTTGAATATATACTTTTATGTGCACACAACTTCATACATGTTGAGTTTCTGGGACAACGACTGCGACGATTGCACTCGAACGCGTCATAATCGGTTTATTCGCGCATCGACGCACAACACATTTCACTCCGACAGTCAATAATATGAGCATTCAATATTTATATACTTTAGATTAGAAACCATTGCAATTTTCATTACATTATAATAATAATGAAATTCAATTTGATACTTTTTATAAATGGAGTTTCATGCAGAGAAATACATTAATTATCCAAGGCCAATACATATATTTTATCGTTTTGTGAGAAATAAAAACTGCATCATTGTGCTGATAACCTAAATTATCACAGTCTTAAATGGAAGATGAAGGTTTCGAATTATAGTAAAAAGTAAAATGTTGATTATGAGAAATAAATTGAGTGATGAAATGAATACTTGTTTGGTGTATTGTGCAAAAATATAAAAGTGTATGAAAATGTAGCGAGCGAGTATAAAGTAGAAAAATAAACATTACATAACAGAATAGAATATATGGATAAATATGAATATACGTATTCTAGCCTTATATCACTCTCGTCCACAGTCGGCTATTTATACGAGTTCATTCGAATGACCAAACACTCTACTTCTCGCCATGAAAGCTCGCAAACCAGCGCGCGTGCACGATATCTCTCAGCTATAAATTCAAAAGCCAAAAAAGTTTGTACACAGTAAATGTGCACATGTGACAGTACGAGAGAGAGAAGGAGAGAAATAACGATGATGTTCAAAGGCTCGCGCCATATGTGGCATCAGTTGTATATAAATTTTTCGGATGGACGAAAAATTTGCGGCCGGACGTGAATTTCCGTATAGCATATCGCCGTTCATTCTCGTTATCAGCTCTATTTTTGCGCTTCATCATGCTCTAACGCGTTCTAGTTATTCGTATGCATGTAAAATATATTTATATTTGTATATGTATACTTGTGCATATGTATGTAAATGTGAATTTGAATTTGAAACGAATGCGATGGTACATGATATAGATACAAGATGATGATGATGAAGGCCGGATGTTCCATTATCCGGAAACGGCAGATCGCCCGGACATACTCGAAAATTCATTCCACTCTGTCATACTCCACCGGTGCAACGCGAAGAACATTCATCATTTTATACCGGAAAAATGAAATATGGATTGTAGAGAGTTTTCATACGAGTAAATCATGGCTTTTGTTCTTGCTCTGAACCAATACCAACTTTTTTTTTTGTATTATTTCAGTTTTGGTTTTGTTTTCCAACACGTTTTCGAGTTATTGTGGAAAATGAATGGTATAAAGACTTGTCCAAAAGTTTTCCATGGCAAATATGAGAAACGTCACTATTAAGAGGTTATTCACTTTTTAAACGATCCACAGATAATTTCTTTTTATTGTTATTACAATTTTTTTTCCGGTTAAACATCTTCAGAAAAAATTTGATAAAGTAGCTCATGTAGCAGTCACATCTGGGAGCGGTCTAATCTTCATAAGATGACGGCATCTATGATTATTTCGTTTGTGTTGATGCGCAATGAGAGAGACCAATTTTTTCCCACATTTAGAAAGTTGTCTCTTCAGTTTAACGATAAAAAATGAACCATTCTGACTCAACACTGATCAATTCTTTTTCATATTAACAGTAACTGGCCGGAGAGACATAATAATTAAAAACTAGAACGAATTGAGTGTGACGAACTTTGCATAAAATAGATGTGTATGACTATCGCGCGTCTATGCCCTGATTAGAGTCGTTAACTTGCATGAATGGCTCATGTGTATGTTCCTGCAGCACGAACGAATGATGAATAATATTTGCGTGCACAGCGCTAACGGTTGAAGATGATGTGGAGATGGAGTTAAAGAAAAAAAAGGGAACAAAAACAAATCATAAAATAAAAAGAAAAATAAATATAAGAAATAGGAAAAAAGACGACAGGACAGGATGCATCTCCGTGTCAGGCTGATGGTCCCCAGGGGCCGGAAGTTCAGCCATATTCACACGTCGATGGCAATTATGATTTGAGTCACGTTGTATGGCAACTGATAGAATCCCTGTGCACGTCGCGTAAGAACCGTTCAGTCTCGAAATTCAATACGATCGTAAATCACAACTAATTTTGAAAGCGATAAATTAATTTTAGTCTCGACTACAATTTCTTGAAGGAAAAATACAGTTCGTAGAGTAGCTACATATATATTCATAAGGTAAGCGAGAAAGTGTGCGAGGGGCAGAAAGGAAGATGACAAGATAAGGGATGAACGGACACCGATGAAAAGAGAGTTCGTGATCAATATATTCTTGTTTACATGAGATGAAAATAATCATGGCAAATATCATATGAAAATTGATGATCTGTATTTGCATCGTGAAAATTTTATGCTGTTGATTCAAAAATAACGAAGCATTCCCACCAATACATCTATCATTATTTATGCTATGACTCTACGATATATATTCTCTTATAGACTCACTGTAAATATAGCAGTCTTTTCGATCAATACATGATTCTCCATACTCTATACAGAATTTATTTGAAATGAGAAAGAAGTCAATATGAAATAAATCTGCATATCCAAAAAATATTTAAGGGTGATGAATTTTACTATACACTTTTCTCTCCATACATGCGCATAGACATCAGAAAATATAGTGTCGCTATATATCAACAATATGAATGTGAAATATATCAAAAAACAAATATAATGGTCATGATTTGTGCGAACAATATTTCGTCTACGCTTGTTCCAGATTCAGTTTTATCTACAATCACCCACGCTTCACCTGTGCAAGGGAACGACAGGTTTGAGAGTACATTGGAATACTGTGTGTACATACATGCACAAGAGGGGCGTGAGAAGGTAGCTATTGTTACTGAAAGGGATGTGGATGATAATGTGTCAAAAATAGCAGCCATTCAAAGCACTTTTCTTTGTGGAAAGCATGCACATGATAATTTATATCTTCATCTTTTCTTTTGTTTAAGTATAACTACAAGTAAATGGCATTGATAATTTTTACTTGAAAGTGTAATATAATAGCTCTGTAATAGTCAATACTATTGAATGATGGAAAAATTGTAGAATTATTAGCAATATTTTAGTTTTAAACGTTTCTCGAATTACAGTAGTCTCATAAATTCAGATCTGCGTTTGCTCGTTCATCATTCCATTTACCAAGCTGAATATGTGCATTGCACACTCTCTAATAAATACACTACCGTCCGAGCACCCGCAGATGTCTGTTTAGTTTACTGACTCGTGGAAACTCCGTCGTTCTATAATCTCCCTGGTATAAAACTAACTTCCCTCTGTGTTCTACATTATACACATTATACTGACACACATAATACATAGATATATAAAAGGAAACCCTCACTTTGCACTATTTGAAACCACCTGGGAGCATTTCAAGATGAGGGAAAAAAATATAGAAAAATATCTACTATCATTTAGAGATAATTTGTTTCACACAATTTTATATTACATACTTGTGAAGGAATTTATCGTGGCTTGTGTTATTTTGATGCTGATTTAATTTTCTAGATTTTCCCTACAGATTTACAGATGGTTCTATTATTTCTTCGTTATACAGACGACGCCAAACGCGATGGTGACTTGAGCCAAGTACATTCACGTTGAATTTCCTGACACTGTACATACTGTGCGACTTATAGGAAGAAAGGAAAATGCTATTTCTAATTTTTGCAAGCGGAAATGCTCTTACGAAAATAGCTCATAACATTTTCGTTTTTAGACAATGGGAAAATTTACGGATTCACTCAAACTATATTTTTGATTTTTTTTTCATTCGTAATATTATTCGGTATCACATCAGTTGCATTCATTATGCATCAACACCATACTCATTGCATGTACGCGATGATACTTTTCACAGCATTGATGTTTGTCGATATTCACATTCATATTTTCATGGGGGTATTTAATATTTAGAGAGAAACGAAAATTTTATTACATGTCAATATGATAATAATGAAATGTCCAAACCGTCAATAAATTCAATATTTTATTTTCATACCAAATTATATTTATTTAACTCATGATTAATCAATTTGTGGGAGTTCTGTCAGAACAGCTGCAAAGTGGTAAATATGTAACTATGGTATTGAACATATATTTGAGCAATTATGGCAACACTGGCCGAATGAGAATGCATATCGAATAATGGATTATTGGATGATTGGTCATTTGTGTAGCTACTGATACTTTTGTTACAAAATTGTCGATATGGTTTAGTTGAGTATGTTTCCATTTCGATAAGTTTCTCATCAAAGTGATCAGTCTAGTTATGATGCTACGACAGAAAAACTAACTTTGGTGACTACACCACCTTCGAGCAACATAATAATCTGGGAATATATATATATATTTTCGTATGCTCTTTGCAATGAATAAAATTATATTTATCAGCACAACAGAAGTGCATTCAACAGTAACTTTAATATGATTGAAATTTTAATTGATGCAAGATCTTCTTCTATATTTTGAAACATAATGTGAATGTACGTTTATGTACATAATATCTGTACACCATTGAGAATTGCCGCAAGATGTATTTCGCGGAGATTTTGTCTGGTGACCCGACGCGATGCAAGCAAGTCTGGGAATAAGATTCGTAACTATAAATAACATATCCTAAATATAGGTTTGAAGCAGTGGGGTTGACGACGCTGAACAGTCCTGGATTTTTGGAATCGCACAACTCCCGCAATATCCACTTCAAAAAAAAAATATAAAAAAAAACTGAGGGGGAAAAATAACAGTCATGCACACAAGATATTTTGAAGAAACTATAAAATAATAACAGAGAAGAATCTTCCCATTCTAGGTGATACCAGAACGTGACCTCAAGCTTTTATACTATGACTCTTTGACTCTTTTGAACTAAAGAATTTCTGGAATCTGTTGCGCATTGTGAGAAAAAACTGGTCGCATTCTACTCTTTCTTCATGTTACATCATTTAACTTTGTGAATTCAATATCTTGGTGGAACGTTAGCAATGTGTATAAATTAAATTATGGAACTGCAAAAAATATGATTTCATTTTTCAACACCTCCATTGTCAATTCTAGGAGTAATAAGCGATCCAAGTTTTCAAAGAGTTAAAAATAAAGATATGAAATTTTTCTCTCGTAATGAGACGATGTAAAAGGAAGATCTATCTTTCATGGTTTTCTCAATGCGATAAAGTTTTCGAGTCTACGTGATATAATCAATCACTGTAACTACTTGATAAAAGGGGACTGTGACGATTGACAAATAATCCATTTATCATCTCTTTAAAATAATCATGCAACATTTTTATCATGTCGTAGCGTTAACAGTGCACAGCCTTTTGCGAGACAGACGAGGTCAAGTGTCTTCTTCACTGTTTCAACTTTTTTTTTCCTTCTTTTATTTTCTAGTCAGTGCAATGATTGGGGATGGAAGAAATGAGGGACCCAGACATGCATATACAGCTGTCTGAATAAATAAAGTGAATGGTCGAATGGGCTCATGATGGAAATTAACTCAATTGACTCAGTCGACGGATATGGAATGAGTGTATGATATTTAATAATTACTTAATTAGTATTTGCTCTATATACTATTACTGAATTTGTCAACGGCAAAATTCTCCACTTATAATAACATGCTCACGAATATGAGAGTCGCCATGTTACGGAACTGAATGCTGCACAAATTGCTTCGTAGAAATATTTAGAGAAAAATATTTTCCTCACAACCAACAAATGAAATATATTCAGTTATCCAAAAAATAAAAATAGCAAAAGAATTTATTATATTTAAAACATGTCATAACATTGTAGGAAATTTCTTTGATGATTCTGACAAGGTTCATTTCATGAATTTAGAATTATTCAAAAGAATTCTTTGTCTTCTGAAATATATTTTGGCAGCTAGCAGAGATTTGGAAAATTCTAAATCTGAAAGTTCTATCAAAATAACGAGACAATAACCGTATCGATTGCGCATACTTTCAGCATCATCAGCTTTTAATATTTAAAAACGAATTAAACAGTTATCACCCCACTAACTCTATCATGGAATATGAAACCAAAAACTGCATTGCAACAAAATATGTGTCTGAAGTTTTGCATTCAATCCAACTTTAAATTCCCATCTCATCACATCTAAAATCTCAAACTTTTGGAATAGCATATCATTTGAGTGGTGAAACGTGTATGAACCTTTCAAAACTACGTCGAGAAATAGAAAAGACTAAAAAATAACTCGGTTACGCAAAATTTCTTACAACTTTTCCTCAATGGATTCTGAAATTTCCTACGAAACTAAACCCTTGAATAACTTGCAATCAACTTTAACGTAGCTTGAATTTCTCTCCGGTTACACATTGATATAAGAAGTTTTGATCACAATTTTTGGGGGCCACCCTGACACGTCATTCAAGACGCGTTGAGGCATCCACAACAGACCCTATTGTCCTCATGGTTGGGAATGTTGATATGCTCTCAGCCTCCAGTCTCTCATATTCTTTTTTTCTCTTTCTTTTTTTCTGACCAACAAATACCGACTTTCTAAAAATATGCCACATATCGAAATACAAGGCGATGCGTTGTTGGCTTGACTGGCGCCATCATATTGGTCGACAAGACCTCACTTTACTTCTCATTTACCAATCACGACTTCCTCGAAGTAAAATGTCCGACGACGAATCAACCGTAGTTAATTGAATTGCAGTGTCGGACGCAGAACACGCTGAACACTGAAAGTAATACATTGTAATCCAATGTATCACAAACATGGCGCAACGGCAATAACTCTCTGCATATTTTCTTTTTATTTTTTCTTTTCATCATTTTAATGTATTTCTATACAATGTGGTTCCGGTTGGATTTTTAAAAAATGCGTCAGACAGCTGTGAACGTATACAGCAAAGTCTGAATCATCCTATATAATACACAACTTAATACACACACTATTCACGTCTACTCAAGCGCGTTTATAGATCGATGTAGACGCACGCAACGTTACGTCGAGTCATTATTAGGGGAAACTATCAAAAGCTTGAAATACAACGAAGTCGTTACAGTTTAATACAATAAGAAGAAATATCCAGGTAAAAATTGATTTGTTGATATAAATGATAAATTTTAGAATTGATTCAACCGAGAACGCTCATGAAACGCGTTGGTTCGGTGTCGAATAAATAAAGAATCTTCAATTACGAATAAGTCAACACCACCATAAATCAATTTCCATTAAAAGATTAGATTATTAAAGTACCAACTGATGAGAGGATTAATTTCTCATGAAAAGGTGCGGCAAACCGAAAAAAATATAAAAAAGAACCATTAACAATGACAGATATCATAGACCACTGAAATCGAAGTCCTCATCGAATTATAATTCAGCGTTGAATGATAATTATTCCACTCGTATGGAATCCCCCTTTGATTATGATAAACAAAAGAAAATTGTTTATTTATGTTTCTTAAGCCAGACACAGAAAACCGGAATAAGAAAAACAAATAATAACAATGGAGTTCGGGATGAATAAGTCCATTTAGAAGATAACGTTTGAAGTGAGGACAGTCAAGTGATTAATCGACTGATGGAGACAGCGAACAAAAGACCTTCGCGATCTATTAATTACTGCGTCACATTTGTATATGAAATATATACGTATAGTGAAGTTCCAATCTCATACTTTACTCTCAGTACATAATTCCAGCGCTTCCTCATGCGTTATTCAATGAGATAATTTATTGAAACTGAAAAGCTACAGAATTAGTTGAATTTATCATCAATCTGTTCACGGTATTTTATTCATCCCATCTTTCATTCACTTTATTCTCTCACATTGTCGTTAACGCTATTAAATAAATATTCGTATACATATGACTCACAAAATATGGGAAATACATAACATTTTATTTACTCATTTACACGTGTCCATTCATCTCACTATTACCTGGGGATTTTCCCACCACGCACTCAGCATGCATAATTAAACTAATATGATGAGCAGCAGTATCCAATAAATATAACACTGTCATCAAACAAATACAGACAGATTCAAAATTGCAATGTACATGCCATTGTGTACTTTCGTATCAGAGTAATTTCAATTAAAAACAAAAGGTTTCGTCTAACTTACGAGACATCAACATAGATACGCGGGGAAAAGGCGACGAGAGGGTTTGCCCTCGCGCGATGAATCAACGGGCAATAAACACGACGGCGCCGCGACGCCGGGATCGATTGGCCCCTACCCGCTTGTTACTATACTGTGTAGCCAGACTATTTCCGCTATTTTGGCTTTTCCACGAATCTCCACGGAAATCTCCCGCCCACGAAAACCGTCTATTTACTATTTAACTTTTCCTTTTTTATACGATTATAATATATTTAATGGGGAATATTTTAAGGAATGGTCGAAGATGATTGCACACTGCGCAATGAAATTTCCACAATGCAACGAGCTATTTTAGAAAAAAGAAAAAAAAATTTCTAGTACTATTACGTGACTATATTCAATTCCGAAGCGATGGGGTGGTGCCATCACATGGGAAACAGTTGCATAAATTGTGTCCTATTTAGAGAGAAGGAAATAGCATAGGATAATTTGATGAACTATTATTTGATTTCCCATTTTTCCAAAGCCGCCTATAAATAATTCGAAATCCGGTTTATTATATTTCTCCAATCGAGTACGCTTATAAACAAAATGTAATAAACTTTTTTTCCTATCCGATACTTTTGGAGTGTTTGCTCTGAAAGTGAAGTATATGCATATTTTATCTTATTGATAAGATGATTATTCATTCCTATCTAATAGTTTAAATAATTGACAAAAATCTATGAAAATTTTCAAAGATTTGGATCATTGATCTACGATTCTATATTTCGGCGATTTTTTGAACTCTTGCAAATATTACACATTTTCATTGCATGAAAAGGATAAGAACGAGAATAAACTTCAAATATTTAAAAAAAAGTACGATTTATAAAACACTTTAATTTGCAGTGTTGGAAATGCCACATTTTCAATTTAAATGAATAGTATGTCACTTTTTCATACCTAAAAATATATTTAAAGTGACAGAAGTATATGTGAATTCATTCCAATCGCAAAACATTACCGTGACCTGAATTTGTTTGAGATTGAGATATTTCTAGAGACTTTTTTCTTTCCTCATCATTTTTTCTTACCTCACCCGGGTCTCATCGCTCTGAGAATACGATATTAACCTGCAACAACTAAATGAGTCTACAGTACACAGCATGAGACTCTGACGATCTAAAGTGCAATCTAAACTGCAATCATTTCATACTTTTTCATTTCATTGTCCTTCGGTTTTACCTTGGGGATTCTTTTTTGTCGAATAGTATAAATCATTACATCAACAATACATATTTACTGTAGATACGTATACACACAAATACCTAAACATTTTTGACATATAGAGAAAATATAGAAACAAGAAAAAGATTGCGGCTCGTCACGATAAACCGCTGTACGCCACAAAAGTGGAGAAAGGCTCTAGCGCACCATTAGTTTTGTCCCTGAGGAAAAATAGAATTTCAAACCACATATTACGAAGAAAATGTGAGAAATAATCATAGCACAAAACAGTTTGTACTTTATTTCCACAATGAAATTAATATACAAACAATGTTGAAGAAATGTAATCGTTCCTATTTTTTTGTTCCTCTCAAAAATTTCATGATGTAAATAATAATGAGAAAGGGGAAGACACGAGGCGAATGAAGAGAAATGAAATAGGGTTTTGCGCAAAGTTTCACTGTCAACATCTTATCAAGGAGTTATAGCTGTAGGCAACTAGATTAAGGATGCAAAGGATCCAGAGAATGAGAGAATGTGATTACACACTGAGACAAAAGATGATAAAATGTGTGCATACAGAGATGAGAAAAGAAAAGTTTGTGACACCATCCAAAGATAATTGCCACGTGGTTATATTAATTTTTCTTACATATTATATAAATATAAATCATAAATGAAGTATTTTCGATATAAAATTTTCATTAGACAGCACAATTATGCCAAAATAGATAATAAAAAATTAAACTTCACAAATTTTTCTCTGCAAAAGTCTAAATTATAAAGGGATTACAAAAATGAAATTAATGGATGAATTGACAGTATGGAAAAGTTGTTTATAGAAAAATAAACATCAATACACTGTTGGAGTGGTATTGAAACAAAATAAACAGGAAAATTGAAAAATAAACAATTTGTTTTACATCTATTGACATCAGCTGAATGTGATGAATAGTGAAATATAAAGTTACACACGTGCGTTTCTGATCTTATTTTATTCATTCTCTTATATTAGTGCCAACCCCTGAAATACGTGTTGGTAGAGTTTGAAAAGAGACACTGCTGCAGCAGAGCACTCGGCAAACATGTGTTACTAATTATCAACAGCCCCGCCGTCTCTATTCCTCACTTCTGCATATATTTATGAGATATATGGGTACAGCGATCCCATCAGCACATGTTGACATTCAGAAGCTCGCATAAGAATTTCATACGCACATAAAATACATATTTCATAATCAATCTGGTCGAACATGATTCATACATTTGAATCACCAAGAAAGATAAAGATCATAACTGAAGGGTAGATAAGAACGAGTGAAATTGAAAATTTTATCAATGCATTGTTATTATCAACGACGGATCTAGATGTTTGAATGTATTGAAAATCGATTATAAATTTTACAAATATTGACGTAAGATTGAATTTTTCGGACGGAAAAAAACAATCGTTTGTGATGTATTAGACAGATTGAAATATATCAATTTTAGTGACATTGTGAAGATTTATTTTCTATGAAGTCATTGTACAATTCGTGTGTCTTTCATGAGAAAAATTGTTATCCATCCTACTGATATGACTAGCGTTTACTAACTTTTGTTTATCACCAAATCATAAGAGCTGAATAGTTTGTATATATTTAATCATTAATTTATGACTCATTATAAAGATGAATATAATGTTTGCACTTGAAACACTTGGGAATTCTACAAACATAATAAATTCGTAAACTCGATAAAAAGATAATCAGAGTATGAACGCATTTGAACTGATTGCACGAGTAAACGTCAGATATTTTCTTCGTGTAAATAACACATATACGGAAATCCGTATTCAAAGGATGGAATGGGGAAAAAAACCATCCTAAGAGTGGGTAGACATATTTTTTTCAACTTTTCATTCTGACATAGCGATCATTCAACTATTTGCTCTGCGTTTTCACAAACGCTAATACGTGTGCAAACTCTCAATTCTATAAATTGAAAACTCATATTTAAACTTTTGGATTGAATGTTTAAGCAGAAAGCTGTAGAAAAAATGAAAAATGAAAATTCTTTATTTTCACCTGAATTCTGTATTGAAGAATTTCAATGACATAATTTCAATCATCAGACTAAAAGAGTTGCAAAAACAGCAAATACAAAATAGTCGAATTCATCAATATTAACGAACCATTAAATTCCACAATCGTTCATTATTTCTACTTGATCTATAAAAAATGTCTCTTCCTTCTTCCAATAACTTTTTCCTGACTATCTCATCTGCCTCAGCCCACGCGAAACAGTGGAAATTTACGAACCTGTATGAACTAACATAATCGACCTACGATTTCTGCTCTGCAATTTTATTCGGTTCATTCGTTTCTCTTTATATATTCACTCATTTCCTTTTCATTCCTTTCTTTTTTCTCTCTCTCTCCCGCGCTCCCTCATTGTCGACCTCACTCACGCGACACGTCGCGACTCTTATAGCGTATGCGCCGGCGCTTCCTGCAGTTAACGACCTCCGATCAAATGTAAATGTCAGAGACTCGATAGTCTGATAGTCGTCAAAGCGTGAGACAAAGATAGAATTTGACCAATGCTTTCTCACGCCAAGCGTTGATATCTTCTTGATCTTCAGTAAAATGAAAAAAAATTGCCTACATCATAATGTCATTATATAACTTAAATGGAAAAATAGTATATCAAGTGACATCACAAGGTGCATACTCAGATTTTAAAGAGTGCTTATGAATTATTATTTTTTTTACAACGTTCATTTTAAGAGTCTCTTTCGAAGAAGACGTTCTCGTTGAATGAGCGCGCGCTACCATCACGTCCAATGAATGAATTTCTTTCGTGTTCAAGTTTCGTGCAAAGAGTAATAGCGAAAAAAAAAGAGAATGAGTGAGATGGAAGCGAGTATAGCCGTGCCCCTTAATCGTGAGTGCTCGACGCGAGAGCAGAGGCACGACGTATTTGCTCGGTCGACCAACGCTTCGACGATCCCTGAATTTAATACGCTTTTCTCTCTCTTTCTAGCTCTCTTTATTCTCTTACTATATGTATATCTCATTTTATTCACTCACTGACGTCTACGTGAATGCTCCTGTCGAGCTGGTTTACGAGCCCTGTTCCTATATAGTCTTGCAATGTGGGAGGCGAAGACGAGTGTGTATGGTCATTGCTCAATGGGCCCACACAACTCGATTAATTCCTACTAATACATCTAATAAAGCGATTTGTCGACTATTCAATTATATTTTTAACTTAATATTAACATATAAAAACGATGAAAAAATGTAGAAATGAATAAACTAATGAATGTCTAGATGATGACTCAATGTATAAATAAGAAGAACAAAATTTTTTCTATTCAAATTGGAACATAAATTTACATGAAGATATATAAATATATATATATATATATATATTATTATCATTTGTAATTATCACTTCGCTTCGCTAATTGAAATAGAAGTGAACGTGAGAATTGTTTTTTTTTCCAGTTAATGAATGACGGAGTTTATAAAACGAAAATGGAAAATTTATCGTTCAATAATAGAACAGTAAGAAAATAATTTTCATATATATTTGGAGGTTGTATTTAACGTTGGGTGAAATATTGTTGTTAATCTCTATTAAATTCTAAACTCACTCAATCACAAGAGCGTTGGAGAAAAAATAGAAACTTATTTCTTTTATTATAATTGAGATGAAATGAATAAAAGTAGCAAAAGCCCAGAGGTCTTGTATGTGAATCCTAAGGGGGAGTTTCGCCAGAACCGAAGCATAGTCGTCGAGAGATAACTGAGTAATTAATTTTAATTTACTTCGTAAGATAGTCAGGCTAACGGCTACAGTAGAAGCTCGACCCTAAGCTCTTCCACTTTCTCCCGTTCCCCTCTTTACCACTTTTAGCTTCGTGGAAGTTTGGATTCAACGAGTCCGTCCTCTGGAGTATAATCTACCTCATTACCGCGCGACCCTGAGCCGAATGTACTCAAAATTGCAACAAATTTATTTACAAACAAGAATAAAAACGCTCTGCTTTTAACAGTACGATCGCATTAATTCTTAATCAAGTAAACGTTATATTGTTATTCTACTTTGTAGAATAAAAAAAGTCAATACTTTTCCTACATTTATTCAAATTATTTCGCTTTATTGCAAACCTCCGTGAAAATTTGCACGCTCAGTGGAGGGTTAATTTCATCAGTGATCTTGATCTAAATATGTGTTCTTCAAGATTTGCACATGGAGACAAGACGAGCTCAAGAGTCTTGCTATTAATTATTCTACAATTAATGCACTGAGAATTTTTGATAAATTAAGTCTCTCGTTTATATTTTTTACGTTTAACAACTTTGGTTGTTGTCGAAGACTTATAAAAAATATTCAGACGGTTTTTCTCTCACTCTCTGCCTGTTTTTCTCTTTCTCATTCTCACTCTCTGAGCTCGACATTGAATATACGAACGAAATGAATAGAATACACGAAGAAACACCATCGCCGACTCGCACACATCATCTCTAGAGTATTAAATTACTTTATGGAGAAAAAACGACGGGGGTTCGACGACATGATATTCAAGCAAGCATATATACACATCCACAAGGGAAGAATAGACGACCTGTCTACTTTTTTTCTATTCTCCATATATGTGAAATATTGTCTACACACATGTATGCATATGTGGCTTTCATTACGTTTATGCACTAGCCCTGAGGGGTCGTGGAGGTTCACGAATTAATGAGATCGATGCCCGCAAAGATAAAAAGGTTAAAAAATATGATGAGACCCTTTTTTTCCACTCACTATGAGACGTTATAATTCATCATTTGCACACACTGAGTGATTTTCAAAATGAAAATATTATCATATGTTATCTAAGATATAAGAAATAAAAAAAATGTTTTCAATTATTCAAATCATGGCAGAAAATAAATGATGAAGAATAAATTCTCTGCATAACATGGATGAAAAACAGTGCGAAGAAAAAAATTTATTCTTCATAGCTTAACGCGTGTACCCGCAAAAAAAAATATATGTAAAGATTTCAAGGAAAATTGTGCTGAAGCATCAAAGCCAACGGCTTTCTCGTTTTTCTTTCTTTGCACATTCACGTACTGGCAAAATGATCGATGCCTTGCATGCACTATTCGGGAGACGTATGAGACTTATACATGGAATTACTGAGATGAGTTTTCGTCGATCTAGAAAATATCAGTCGACGTTCCAACACGTGACGAACACGTGGAATACTTCAATATTCCATTTGATTTCCGAAGTCGTCAAATTGGTATACAATTGGCAATACAAATCGTTAAACGAAATTGATCCAGTCGGATAATCAATATAATAGTAGCAGAAGTGAAATTCATTTAAAAAAAGAGAATAATTTATCTTGGGTTCCAATATCCAGCGTATAATTTCTCTTGAATATATTGTGGGAAATTGGATAAGAAAGAATGGGAATGGTTTATCAGCTACGTAAAGAGAAGAGATTAAACTGAATTTTCAGACAGCCAAAAAATTTTATTGGTGCATGAACACCACCACTTATATCTGAAACGCTTTTTTCAAAATTCATTAATGATTTGTATTTTTCCAAGTTTGATAGCCGCAGAAAAACTTTACAAAATCATAGCTCTCCTGCTATTTAAAATGAATTTTCCGAAAGTTGCTCTTCCAAGAACTTTCCTCATCGAGCTCCCCTCGCAGATTTTTAATCGAGAAAAAAAAAATATGCAACGAAACTATTTTTTCATGCATAATTGAATACTCTATTTTCCAAGACTTTTTAATTAAATGTCCCGTGTGCATTCACACATCGTTTAGATTACATTCCGACATGAATCCATGTCTACTTCAGAGCCTTTCATGCATATTCAAATGAATTCCATTAAGCTCTTAATCTGATTTACACATTATCCATTACTGCCACTACATCTCGATCTAATTGTTCTATATCACTGAATGTGGCGAATGAAAAAATGAAGTACCTAATTATGAACTAATTATGATATGAAAAAAGAATAAAAACTCAACAACTCACCACTTTGTCATCTGCGTAGATGAGCGAATGCGGCTTTACAGCAAATGTGATGTGGTACATGAGACCAAATAAGAGAATGTGGAAAATCATCTTCAATGTTGTTTTCCGCGTCATTATAAAAGACAGTAAAAAAAAAACACGTCACACTAAACGAGGAAAATGTAACACTTTTTCGATTATAATTATGTTTCTTCTACATTAAATTAATCCAAAAACTTCACTAACCACTTCCCGAACACGCACTTGTAGCAGAGATAAGAAAAAACTCTGAAATATTATAATGTCTGTCAAACTATCAATGACATATCACCATCAAGATAGTAATCCAAGTATATGTGAAATTTTAAATCTAATAACAACACTGTGAAAAACTTTCAAGTGAACACTGTAATATTTTTAATATTGAAGTGTATCCGATATTGATGACACTCTGGTAAGCACAACGAAAAAAAAATAACACGTTAGCTGTGAAATGATTAATTATTCACCTTGAAATGGATATTTAACGTGGGTGTGTGTTACCAGCACGACGGTCCAAGTGACACTGACCGTATCTCATTCACGTCTTTCCGTATGAAAGAAAGCAACGGTTGGATAAAAAGTTGGGCCGTCTCGTCCGTAACAATAAGGATGACCGAGGCAGACAGTTGGAAGCTTCCGCAGGATAACACAACTCGCCGTCTCGATTCCGTGTTCTGTGTATGTATCGTGAACGGGAAACTTTAATTTCCTTTTCTTCTATCTATTATATTCAGTTTCTGAATTCTCCTTCCTTCCTTGTTGTTTTTTATTTCTGGAAATACCAAGCCAAGTTGCGTGTAACCACGGGGTGTACGATTTCTTAGAAGGAATTCCCAAGGTGAGGCTGTCCATTCGCCGATCTGGAAATGTGATGAAGTTAGAGTATGAATAAATGTAAAAAACAAAATATCAACAAGACAAGATGAGTCATTTTATGTTTTACAAATTTCCATTTAGTACAATATATTGGAACCACTGGATTTTTATGAATTATTTTCGATTGGTCTTCATGGCAATAATTATTATTTGTATCGGAATCCTGAGAGGTCGAACGAGCTACGGAAAAATTGGTTCCAGAAAATCTACATAACAGAGAAAAATTATTACGAGGAAATTAGACTACGGAAAGAAACACGCTCTTGCAAAATTAACTGAACTACGTCATCTTCCATTGAACCTTCAAGATCTCACAATTTTTCTATGATTCCCACTTATATTATTATGAGATATAATGGTCATTGAAATTCGAAGAAAAAAGAGTGGACGTCAGGCATGAATATGAACCTGAGCATGCAGAAAGATCCTATTAGAAGCTCTATGCCAGCTCCTGATCAGATCTGAATATTTCAGTAGCGCGTAAGCGCATTGTACTGAACTCAGTTGTTAAAAAATTACTGATTCCCTCAAAATTCATGGCCTAATTTAAAAATTTATATCTCATCAGCGGTCGCCCAGAAAGCCATCCACTTCCTTACACATTTCTAGCTGATATCGTTTCGCCCACACCCATGACCTATCTTCCTTCACTTTAGACATATTCAACCGTACATTTCTCTGATTCTGTAAATAATTAATTGCATTACATTTTCTGTCTTCCACTTACTGCTATCACCTGATTCCTCTACCATTCAAAATTGATGAAAAAATTTATCATTCCGTTCCATTCGATTTACCACGAACCAGAATGATGCGATTCCTTTTATCCCTTATAATCGAGATGTGCACAACAAGACGTGCACGACAAAAAAAAAACAGAAAAAAAAACATAAATGATTCGTCATTCTAATAATTATACGTAATATTTTCCGCATTTTCCTTGTCTATTATCATTTAGTGTTCCAAAGTAGTTACAGTGCCAGTTAGAGCGGGAGTAAGCACACTGATTACGATAGTTATCACGAGAAACGTGTCATCATACTGTGTTCGACCTCATTTCTCCCATCCAGGCACACGATAAAATTCTACACTTCTTTTGTTTCTAAAAACCACGAGTTCTATACAACTACATACGACAGCATTCACAAGTGCGTGTCATTTACGCACAGAAAAGAAAAATAGAACTTGGTAAAAAAGCCCCAGTAAAAAAAAAGATCTCTCGCATGTAATAAACCAACAAAACTGAATCAAAGAGAATCAAGTGGGATTTCCGACTGTGCTGGTATCGCTTACGTGTCCATATTAATGGTTAGTTTCCATGATGAAATTGTTGACCACATTATTGTAAATATATTATTATCATTATCATCAGTATATGACTCAAGAGAAACGCACCATTCAAATCGGCGAACGGTAATGCCTCGGTCCACTCATCCGTGTAAACTGCGCTTGTCCTGATCTTCCAATAATCAACATGATATTCGAGAATATCCAATACAAAGTGGCGATCGTAGAACGAGTCACACTGGACGTCCACGTCAGAAGAGCGGAAGCACGCCGGAGGAATTTCACGAATTCTCTCGTCTCCTTTTTGCCATTCCTTTTTCTTTTTTTATAAATCGAATTCTTCAGAATGTTTCAACAACGTTTTTTATTACTTTGTTTCTTCTCTTCCTTTTAAATTTTTTTCCCTTTTTCCTTTCACATCATCGTCTTTTTTTCTTCTTTTAACCCGCCTTCATTCACGCATATTAGTCACACATTGAACTGTGAGTGACCGTTTAATTACGGGGCATCGAGACGTCGCCAATTCCACTTGAATTTGCAGACGAAAAAGCGGAAACGGAATAATTCTCCGGTTAAATACAACCTCTTCTGTCTCAGATATAGAAAAAAATTGATATAATCTCCAGTCTGGATACGTCTTGTATGGCAGTGTGATTTCTTTTTTTTATTTCACGTATTTCTCCCTTAATGCTCGAAAAATTTCTGCTTTTCCTTTTTTTCTTATTCCTCTATTATTGATCCCTCACCCAATGAATTTGGAAATGCACCTGAACCCACGTCCACTCTAGCTCTTTAACTTGGTGGTAGACTTACGAGACTTCGACGAAGTTTCCAAGTAAAGAATTCACTTCTCCAACTGCTCAATAGTCATCGAAATTGGACAAAGACCTCTACGCCACTTTTTTTATTTGATCTCTTTCTATTTTCGTTCGTCCACCTTTTTTTTTTTGTTCCTGACTGCTGCACGAACTATCCCACTTGTCCTCACTCCTCGAAACGTGAAATTTTATACGAAATTCAATCCCTTTCTTTTAAAACGATTGATTGTTCCAGTTTCGAAGCAACCTCGCACAATCCGTTCACACTAATTCTTTTCCGTTCGTTCTCAGCTGGTCCCACAGTTTCTCAGAAAATGATCTGCAACATCCTACGCATTTCTGTGAACAGTCACAATATAAAAACATTATAAAACGTCATTGTACTCTGCGACTGTCATACTTGCCCTCTCTTACAAATCTTCCTCTCTACTGTATCGATAACCAAAATGACCCTGAGCTCGTCAATATTTCTTTTCTACTGCATAATCACTCATTAGATAATGGAATCGAGTGTCAATCACAAAGAGAAATGACTTTGTGTGAAATATTAAAGGAGATAGAGTTCAAACAAAAGATTATACTTAAATATGATTTGATAATTCAAGAATACTTGCATCGCGTGACTAAAAGCAAAATACTGTTGCACGAGTTTACGCCTCTTTGGCACTAAAAACAACGAAAGGTCATTTGGGAACTTGTCCATGCTCCAATATTCAGAATTATATAAAATATATCCACAACTATAAAAAATAAAAAATTGGAAACTGAAATGCTGAGAAGCAGAACAGGGATATGTTTCGACATTTTCCTTCTCCTTCGTTCAGACGATCTGTAATTCGCATAGAGGAAATTAAATGCCCCTTTGATCAGTGAAGTTAATTTTCTATACGTTCAAGCATTGGGTTCCAATCACACATCATTTTCAAGTGTCTTCCTATTCGTTTTTTTCCTCAATTAAATAGATAATTATTTTCCTCGTTAAACTCATTACATGAAGAGGGTCGATTACGATATGGTGGAACTAGCAGATGAGGGGAATGGCAACAAATCGCGTATGTACATAAACTGCAATTTTCTTTGTATTATCATGTCACAGTATGAGTATGAATAAACACCACGCCCCAAGAATTTTCCACATCAATTCATGTGACTGCTACCGGAATCCCCTGACTCTTACTCAATAACAATTTTTTCTCTTTTTTTGTCAAGCTATATGTACTTGGATTTAACTCTGAAAAGAATAAACAATAACGGGCTGACTGAAAGGCATTGTTCATTATAAATATCCTTGTAAATATCAATTTCGTCATGGCTAATGAAATTACTGATGAATGACCTTATTATACACCACGACAAATCGAAAATAACATGGAACTAAAAAACAATTGTCTTTCAATTATAGTTATCCTGTCTCACAGATCTCTGAACTTAATTCATAACATCTTATCACAGTCAGTTAATTTGGGAACGAAATCGATAAAAAAAATTGAAATGGTGATGAAGACAATGTTAGATAAAAATATATTGTGCCAGCGAACAATGACGCTGAATAATGTTATGTGCAATGAAAATCCCATTTTCTGCGTCGGGATCGTTTGTCAGAATACCGGAGATATTTCAGTACATTTAGAGTTAATGTACGTCCATGAGAAAATCCAAATGAAATTCTAACGGGTATATGAGACCTGCAGCATGTGACAAATATGCTTTTTTTATCAGTTTCGCAAAATTTAACAGAACACGATAATGAAAAATGACGAGGGTTTGGCAGAGAGATATAAGATTCAGTCATTTTAAGACATAATTGGAGTCCTGATTTTCTACAAAGAACAAACTTTCTCGTCCGAACCGCACGAATACACCTAATAAATGAGAAACGAATAATAATAAATTATTCACTTCGCAATATAAGCTTAAACCGTGTGTCCTGTTATTCTCAGACAGAATAAATATATATCCAGCAGGAGCAACGTGCTTCTTTTTGAATATTTCTATAAATTTTTTTCCACATATAGCAAAAATTTGCATTTATCAATTTTTAATAATGCCAAATGAAAAATGTTGAATGCATAAATAGATGGAGTGATATGCAAATACTTCGGGAGCAGGGACCCTAATGTGTCGTTGATGATACCGCCTTCTTGTGTGCCAACTAAAGGCCGTCTACGAAGGTCTTTCAAACTTGTTTTTAGCTCGCGCGTTCCAAACCCAACATGGTATGGTACCCTGCGTTGTTGTTTTGCAACTTTTACGCGCATGTACCAATTAGCTACGTCCATAAACGAGACTGCGAATACAAAAGAGATCCATTCGCTAATAACCACAATAATGTCATCGATAACTTCACAATAATCTCATTCTCTGTACACAATATGAGTCTATTCATTACTTGAGTTCTTGCTTCAATGTCATGATAATTGATATGAAATAAATATCCCATGAAATATCCCTCATCATATTCCATGAATATATAGAATTAACTTTATACATACCTACAAATTTTTACAATTATGTATTTACCCCCAAAAATAAATGTTCGTAACAACAGCATTCAGAAAATATCTAATTCATTGAACAAAATTTGATTCAAGTATGTTTCTCCTTCTTATATGAAAGAAAGACGAGAAGAAACTAAATAAATATTATTTTTGTCAGATTAACTCTGATCGCAACTGTACACTCATGTGTGTATATGATTAATCATCGATAAGTAGAAACAAAGAGCGAAAAAAAGTGTCTTAACATTTCATATAACTATATCAACTAACATGAGTTATGAATGAATGTTCATGAATATTGCCCACTAAAGATAACCCGACGACAACTGCGATTACTAAATGAAGTAAAAAAAGAGAAAATGAGTAAACGAAAAGAAGAAGAAAAGGAAACAAGCAATGAATGAATACGGGATTGATAGTCATTGGTTCACACGATTCACGATCAAACGATATAGAATGAGGATATGCCTTTTACAAGCGCGAGGTGGCGATGTTACCACTGCTACTATACCGCCAGCTGCGAAGCAAATAGTGACGTAAAGAGCTCGCGGGTATAAACGAAAGAGTAAAGTTTACTTCTGGAGATGAAGAAAGATGAGTGGAGAGTGAGAGGTATTTAAAGGCGGTGGCGTGCAAAGAGAGAAAACTGGATGCTGTCTGGGTGCACTCTTTACATGTGAACACATACACACAGATACACACAAAGACAGACAGAAGCATATGAATACACATATGCACAATTCACATATCTCGTATACATTCCAATTGCAAACTGTGAGGAAGACTCGCAACTTTTCACTCTGCACTCTGCACTCGTACGCAATCTTCAGAAGTCTTTCTCCTCTCAATTCTGTATTGCACTCTACTCCCTTCATCTCATTTTCCTGTTTCGATATATACATACATATATATACATTCAAATGTGTATGAAAGGCAACATATCAATCGCATAAATGTCATCAAACACCCTAACACTCTACAAATTTTAATTATCTCTGAAGTTTATTCATGTTTATTTAAACATAAAACATCAATGCCTTTGAGTGAATACACATTATTATTTGTAATTATTTTCAAGTTAGAGAAGAGTTCATAACTATTCGAATAATTAGACACTACATTTCATATTGTCGCCTGTTAGAATCAACTTTCTCGCATTATTATGGATATTTTGTTTTTTCCTCAACACATCCTTTGTTGGGAAAAAACCAAAACAAAAACATTTCCCAACGTCAGATATCTGATACTTTATTTCTATCAAGAACAAATCAAAATAATATTTTGGACCATTCGAAATTTCGTTAAATCATGGATCAGTAAAATAATTGAACACTACTTTGTTATTACTCTTCTCCATGAACTATGTCACGTTATAATATTTCACTGTACGTCGCACATCATAAGATAATGAGACACATATGCCATCTTCAGATAACTTTAATATTTCGTAACGTCAAAAATCCAAATATTGCACGAACTTTCTCCTCATTATTTTTTTACCATCAGAATCATTCAGATGAACACTATTGAATTTCTCTTATCGCAACTACATACTAAGAACGTGGCGCCAGTCACTCCATATACAATAATAATTTATAGTTGAAAAATATTCCTCAATAACTAACCGTTCAATTATTTTTTCCACCAAAGAAAATGAATACGTAGGGATTATTATAAGATGAAGAAAGTGGATGAAAACAACAGCTGTCAAGTGTGGAAGATGTCAATAGTGTGCGCTGCCGTAGATGTCGATTTATCGAGGGAGTATAGTGGATATAGTAGTATAAGGGCGCTCGTGAATGAGGATGTAAACAACACGCAACGCGAAAACCCGTGCGTACGGTGCGCCGCGTGCCGCGCGACTGTCGTCCTCACTCTACTTGGGCTCGGGCTCACCCTTCGTTTTTCTCTCTCCTTGTCGTTTGTACACGCTTCGCGTCCACTCTATCCATCGTCTGGCTTTTTCACTCACGCCATAAGCGCCTAGTCGACTCATAACGTTTCTCTCTGAAATACACTACCAACACAGAGTAGCCCACCCGACATGACGAAGTCCCTTCTCTTCGCCTACAACTCCCGCGACCCTTTTGAGAAACGCAACGTGTGTTTCTCTCCCGTTAATGTGCTTCTTTCCTTTTCTTATATTCGTTGCCTTGCTCTGTTGTGCCACGCACACCCACATGTTCCTTCTCTTTTCACCGGATGGCACGACTCACTCTCTTCGAACCCACCCACACGACGGATATATACACATGTCCAACGGGGGTCAGGAGCGCGCCTTTTATCTATTTCTTTCTCTTTCTATCGCTCATATATGTGGCTGAATGTGAACTCGTTCATTTTTTCTTTTATTTTTATTTTTATTTCGTATTTTTTTCCGAGTCTCACTCACGCGTTGGCGAACGAGTATATTTCGGCTGAGTCTAACACGATAGAATTTTTTTTCATATACCGTGTCGTCTGTGATATGGCCACAAGACGCTGAAACACACATCTGTACTGTGGTGGGAGATTATAAAAAAAAAAACGCCGAAAAAAATTGTAAGAAATAGAAATCACGCGATGTATATACTGCATGAAGGACACGACAGTTTGGAATATGGATCCGTTGTGAGCTATTCGGGCGAGAGTTTATGGATTCAATTACGGTCAAGTCGTCTAGTTTTCTTTCGTGATTTCTTATAAATTTTTATGTGCGAGAAGGGACTACGTTTTTTATTTTCCTTCATTTGATTGTTACATTTCTGTTGTCTGTGAAATGGAACAGGTGATATTTGGAAATTGGTAAGATGTAAAACGGAAAACAAACAGACCAATTTCGAAAAGCATGTGAGCGAAAATCATACCGTAGAATATTGATTGGATATATGCTCGGAAAGTTTCTGAACAGTTTCGTTTGATTTTCTCATTCTGTTTTGGAAAAACGCGATATTTAACGAAGACATGTCTGCACGCAAGTCAATAGTTCCAACCAATAAAAGTAGCGACAGTTTCCGGTGGAAACTTCTGTCATAAGCACCTCGCTTATTCTCATAAAACCAACTTCCGAGTATGTGCATGAATAATACACACCAAATATATCGTTTTCATATACCTCAAGTCTCAAAAGAAAAATATTTATTCATACGAAGAGATAGAAAAAACAAGATGAATTTGTTTCACGGGTTTATCTCGTTCGTTGGTATCGTGGTTGGATTTATGGATCCCCAGGGGCGAGAAAATTTAATACCATCGTCCAGTGGGCGTTAAACGAGCCCGTTTACCTCGAAGACGATTCTCTTTCTATTCTATATTATACTCTTCCAGGTCGTGCATTCTGCAGTCACGCCTCAACGACATATACTCCAAAGTTTCGAGAGGATTCTCCAAGAAATTTTGTATCGAGTCACATACCCAGAACGAATTCGACCATTTAACATAACGACTTACCAGAATCCACCAAAATTTATCCTCCATGCAATTCATCATGTTCTTCAACTTACTCCTCCAGTTCAGACACATATTATCCCTTTAATCCAAATGAATGTGATATCTCCCTCATACAACTAATTGCTGTGATGGATAACTCGGGCTTATCTGCTTGCTTGTTTACCGCAACTATAGTATTTCAATTAACTGCAACACAAACACAATAGGAGAATAATTTAACCATATAAATTTAATACGAATTCAGTTAATATTTTTTTTATAACTAAAGCCAATGGCCATTAAAGAATGCAACAGATGAAGCGCCATTCTAGGCCATTGACCAAGCGTTTCCCTCATGAGATAAAAGTACGTTCGCGCAATGATGATAACCCGGCATGAATTCATCCTGTCAAAAAACCCGTGGGCATTGCCTGCTAAAATAGTCTCGATCTCCGGATGTAACGCGATATTGATGTACACCGCTGTACAGCATGAATTGTCACAGTTAGAAACTGGACCATTAGAAATGAGAACATAATGAAATGAACTCAAAGTGTCTAAAGTGTTTAAATCGTTTATGCGTCACAATTCACATCCACTCATGAACTTTATTATCTTGTATTCGTTCAAGGTCTTATTCCAAACCTTGAGTCATCCGCTGTAGCAATCATTTGAAAAAGAAAGTGGAAAAATTACAAATAGATATTAAATACACTACGGAGACAAAGAGCCTGAATAAAAAAATGAAAAATAAAAAACAACATTGATACAGAAGTATCAAAATGATTCAGCGTTCATGTCGCGACAGACCGGAAGAGTCTGATTGTAGTCAAAAGGGTGGCGACCTCACGACGTATATCCCGGTTTATTCGTAAGGGTCAATCGCCTTCCAATTAGCCAATTATCTCACTAATTCATATATTCAACTAGTCCAATTGTGGCACCAAGTTTTTAAATAAACAAAAAAATTCCTTCCCATCTCTTACATATGACATAATAGACCGATGTCATTCAAACAGAACGCTGCCTTAACTCACGTTGAAACAGTCGATATTCCGAGTACAATTCATTCAAGTTTTCTACACGACAATGCAAATAATATTCGGCGCCACTTTACAGCTTGTATTACGTTCACGATGTTATAGTGTAAACTTGTGAATACATGAGCGTTAATGCACTGTTATGATTTATGTCATGCAACATGGCAATAAGGTGAACACATAGGAAAAGTCAATACTCACTTGTTGAGTAGTTGATGATACTTCGACACGGTCCAACAATTTCCGGTCATGTAGAAATGCAATTGTTGATAAACAAACCGTAAATCCTTATACGCGACGCCAAAACGACAAATCCACATGCCGATTTATCATGGGTTGTTCATGCATACGATTGCCACATGTACATCTCTCTTGGTACTCATCATTTCGATTGTTTACTGAGAAACATCTGCAATTTGAAGTTGACGTGAGAATAAATACATTACTACTGACAAACGGTGAGTACATCATGACAATTCAATAATTCATATTAATGATAAGTACGATAAAAAGTATGATATTTTCTTATCCTTATATAAATGGCAAAATAGATATGGCATTGGGGAATAAATGTCGTGTAGTTCGCCGAATTGATTCCATGTGATGTTGAAAAGCAATTGGTATAGTGGTCATGAATGTAGTTTTCAGTGGCGACAGAATTTAATGAACGATATTTGAATGAGATTATCTGATTGAGGTTGTGAAGAACATTTCTATGTATGAAAGAATAGTAGGAAATCGTTTCAACGTCTTCTCGTGAATCCCAACAGATTTAATGTGAGCGATAAATAAAATAAATAAGAAAATTAGTAGATTTTCTGCCAATTCGAAGAATTCCAATTTATTGGTAAGAGTTATCGACCGTAAACGTATGCTCATAACCCATGAAATCGTTCGAGAAAAAAAAGACCGAGAAAACCATCACCAAATGATCCTATAGTTACGAGAGATTTTCATGACATTCATAATAACTGTCGCCTAAATTCTGATCATTAAATTTCAATTTGGTCGACTATTGCTGGACAAATATCTATGCACTTCATTGCAACATCCATAGCTTCCCGCAGGGGAAAGTTCCCGGAAATAGGGACTTCCCATTCATTCATGATCTATCCACATATTTACACATGTACGTCGCAAGAATATGTTTCACATTTCTCATGACTTATTTCTAAACACATAGTGAATAATAAACATTATTTGGTCTGGCATGAGTTATAATAGTCTGGAAAACATTTCTCAGCAATGGAATACTTAAAAGGTTGCAAGACACAACCAACCGCTTGAAAAGCTTCGCAGCCAAACCAAATAAAATCCGTGATGCATAATTAAACCATAAAAAACGGTCACCGTTCCTCAGTTGCTTATACATTAAATTCTCACTCGACAGTCAATGCGTTGAATAATATGAAGATAAATATGTGCGGCTGTTATACGTACGGAATGGCTACAGCTGGTGGAAAGAGAACGAAAGACCGGTATAAACGAGATAGGATAGGTAACTCCACTGATGTTCATCTAGTCGTGCAAAGTCACTTGATGGGAGCACATCTGAAGGCAAAACGTATCATCGCAGTGATTCAACAGGGGTGAATATACACGAGTATAAGCGCATTTCCTTTTGCACGTAATTTAGACTGTCAGAGTTCATACTTTATCATCCAATATATTCGTCTTTCTAAACACCTCGATGGTGCATTCACTGAACGGTATAGCTGGGTGATAAGCGGAAGAATCTCGGCGGAGATGAGAACCACGAAAACGTTTTGAAGATACTATCTACGCTCGCCTTGAACATTCGTCTGCTGAAAAATGTAAGGAAACTATTTATAATTTCTATCAGTTATGGATTGTTATTCTTTCGAGTAATTAATGGGATAAATGGACATATAGTCAAAGAAAAGAATAAAAACAAGACTGACTAACAGACGCGTTTCACTGCAATCCATTCAATTCCAAGCACACTCCCCTAATCTCGCCATGTACGTGCGCTACAATATTACTCTAATATTCAACACTGCGCAATCGGTTGGCTTCAGTCCAAAAAAAAAAAATTTCTAATGGTTTTTATAACCCGCTAAAAATCCTCGTGTTGCGAGAGACTATTTTCTTCAGCTTCTCAGTATGCATTACAATGTTGCTTCACCATTTAATATATGGTAGCATAATAAATTATTATACAGAACAATTATTTTTGGTGAAAATATGGCATTATCACATTTAAACATATTTGAACATTGTCTTCAAGGAGTTTTGTGAAGCGAGATAAGAAGTATTTCGATTTTCCATCAATCAAGATAATATTTCAGCCAATAATAATCAACATAGACATCATTTTTCACACTTCCATAAAGGCACAGATTAAACTTTTCTATAAAAGTGACATTGAATTACAAACTATATGATTTCCCATGATAGAAAAAAAAAGATCTAAAACGACTCAGTGCCCCCTGTCCCCACTTTTTTCGTTAGAAAATTTTTTGAACCAAATATCTTCTACTTCGCCCGTTTATCGACCCCATAAAAAAAAAAAAAACACGGGAAAAAGATATGAGGGGTGGGAATGATTTCGCAATAGTTGAGTATATGTCGGTCGCTCCTGATTATTTGTCATGAAAACCACGACCACAATGACAATGATAAATAATAAGCACTTTACTAATGTTTTTGGCGAGATATGACTAGCATAGCAAAATAGCACAAGAAGTGAAAAGGTGAGAAGTTGTGACATATAGAATGTAGATTATAAACTATTCCCAGTGCTGGGAATTAAAGTAAAGGTATCACGATAGTAATTATCCATTACGCTTGCTACCAAGATGATACCAATTAGCTCTGTCTTCTAATGGAATTGGCATTTTGTTGAGCAGTGTTATGTATTAAAACTAATATCGCAATTTATGCGTTTACCTGGATGCTACTCCCAAGACCTCCGGAAGTTTCGAATAGCGGATATAAAGATACTGCAGGACTCTTATCATTCATATCTTCGTTGCCAGCTGCGCTTCATTGGGATACACGAATTCAATCTAATCTAATCAATGGCTAGTTATTTACATGAGGGCAATATTAATTGTTTTGTATCGTTATATGTATTTTGATTGCCACGGAGATCAATGTCTCACAAGTTAAATTCTTATCGCGAGCTTGTTTACCATAGCGCTTGGGAGAGAGGCGATGCTGCTTAATATTGCGAATAATCCTCTCGCGGTACAGTTGACGATTGATCTCGCGCGTGAGTGGAATGGTCGCCAACCTAGATCATGAAAACAGGAAAATGGTAAAATTACGACTTAAAAAAAAAAATTCGCGCTGCCAAACCCGGCGAGAAATTCTATTTGATTATCAAGAAACTATTTGAATTCTCACTACTTCATTGCTTTGATTAATGTTTATCACAATTAAGGTCAACAAGGAAGTTGAAGTTGGTGCTTATAATATTGACTACCTTAGCCGTTTCTTCTATCGAAAGCGACATGGCTGATATCGATAATCCAATACCAATTGCCTTTCCCGGACTTCTTTACCCTAGAGAAAGCGAATCAAGAGAGGTAAGCGATTATGGCTAATCAATTTGGGACACAGCACGGTAGTCCACCTCATATTATGCATAAAGTCCATGCCTACCTCGAGGTCTTCTGAAAGATTATGATTGTTGTATAATGAGGACGCAGCAAAATTATTCCTAGACAGATAAACAGACGAGAATTTAACGATGTCAATTGTCTCTCACTTTTTCCAATTTATCATTCAGACAAAAACAAACGTTTCTCAGAGTCGAAAAAAAAAATGCTCACCTTAAGAAAAAAGTTTTTGTTCCTAGTATCTTTACGTTTCTCGGATCGTTTGGGCCGTTCCAATTCAAATCAAATTTTCTGAATAATGATTCTAGCAATTTTCCAACCAAATGAGCGATATATTCTGATCAAGCATGAAACAAAACATAACAGTCACTGATGTTATCAGCCGCGCTTCGAGGTAGTTGAAGACTTCATAAACTCTGTATTCTTATGATATAATTCTGTTTTGATGCAACTAAGGTGAAGTCACTCGATGGACTTTGGGAATTTGCTGTTCCGCCAATAGAAGATTCGCTGATGGGGCATCGAGATAGTTGGTTCACCAAAAATTTGGCAAAGGTGTGACATTGTGAAGAATTATCATTAATACTGTAAAGACAAGTTTGTTAATATAGTTTTTCCATCATTGTGCAGCAGGTTGCCGGGGTGATACAGATGCCAGTACCTTCTTCGTACAATGACATCACAGCATCGCAGAAACTACGAGACTACATTGGACCAGTATGGTATCAACGAAATTTTTTTGTTCCAATCTCATGGTCCAGCAACCAACGAGTTTATATAAGATTCGGCTCCGTTAACTATCAAGCACAAGTGGTAATTACATTCATCTTACGTCGCATTCTCGTCAAATTTCTGAATTGTATTACCATTAAGAGCCATTCAACAATCCTATAGTGGTTGAACGAGGCGCTGGTTACCAACCACGAAATAGGCCATCTTCCTTTTGAAGTAGAAGTCACCTCTTATCTAATCTTTGGAGCAGAAAATCGTATCACCGTTGCCGTAGATAACACACTCCTTCAAACGACTATACCACAGGGCAGCCTCTCTGAGGTATCATCAGATAATGGCACAAGTTGGGTTCAATCTTATACCTTCGATTTTTTCAACTATGCTGGAATCCACAGGTAACATCTATGAAACTCGAATATTCAAGAAGGGAAATTTCTGAACAGATAACTTAAGATTGATAATCACACATGGGTTTCAGGCCAGTGTTGCTCTATACAAAACCTCGAGTTTACATCGATGACATAACTATCAAAACATCTATCAATGGTGACACGGGATTGGTGAAATACATAATCACTGCCGCAGGTTTCAATGATAATGAGAAGGTTGAATGTTCTGTAATCATTCGTGATGAAGATGGTACGGCAGTGACCAATACATCAATTGATGGATTAACAGGGACTATAAAAATTCACAAAGCTGAATTATGGTGGGCCCAAGGTATGGCGCCGCGTCCTGGTTATCTCTACACATTCGAAGTTACACTTAATGTTGCTAATTCAACTGAAGTTGACATTTATCGACTCCCTATCGGCATTAGAACTATAAAATGGACGAACAAAGATCTTCTCCTTAACGACAAACAGGTTTATTTGAGGGGTTTCGGCCGCCATGAAGACTCTGTAATTCGTGGTCGTGGTTTGGATCTTGTCACCATGACAAGAGATTATGAATTACTGAAATGGGTAGGAGCTAATGCTTATAGGACCAGTCATTATCCCTACAGCGACGAAGTTATGGACATGGCTGATAGACAAGGATTTTTAATCATCGATGAATGCCCATCCGTGGATACCGAAAATTTTTCACCTACTCTTTTAATGAAGCACAAACAATCTATCTCTGAACTTATAAGACGAGATAAAAATCATCCATCAGTTATTATGTGGTCAATCGCGAATGAACCGAGAACTCAGACAACAGATGCTGATACTTATTTCAAACAAGTTGCAACTCATACCAAGAATATTGATCCGACGCGACCCATAACTGCAGCCATAGCGAGAGGTGCCACTGAAGACAAAGTGGGACAGTATCTGGATATCATCAGTTTCAACCGGTATAATTCATGGTACCATAATACTGGGAAATTGAACATGATTACTGATAATGTAATAAATGAGGCAATAGCATGGAACAAGAAGCATGACAAGCCTGTTCTGATGTCAGAGTATGGAGCTGATACTATGCCTGGATTACATGAAGTAACGTCCCACCGCAGTCATCTTTCTACAAATTGAAATATAAATAAATTTTAAATAATTATATATTTTATTCACATAGGTTCCGGAATATGTTTGGAGTGAAGAATATCAAACCGCACTTTTCTCCAAGCATTTTATTGCCTTCGATATCTTGAGACAAAAAGGATGGTTCATCGGCGAATTCATTTGGAATTTTGCTGACTTCCGCACGGCCCAAAGTAATTTTCACGTTGATTTGACTGCAGTACACACAAATTTCAGACAAATTAATATCCATGCATTGACAATTCATATTTTTAGCATATACGCGAGTCGGCGGTAATAAAAAAGGAATATTTACGAGAACTAGACAACCAAAGATGGCTGCACATCATGTTAGACGAAGATATCACGCTTTGGGACAAGAAATGGACGGTGCAGATATACCTGAAGATCTCGAGTATTACATTTCCAATAATTATATATGGTGATAATCTCAAGTTTCATCAACTCTTATTATGACAATCAACATTATCAGTTGTTATCGAACAATGAATATATGTATTTCATATCTGTAAAGATTATTACAAAAATTTATCTATTTATGCATTTAAAAAATACGTACTCGCGCTTTCTACAATAAAATGAAATTTTCAAATGATTAAATAAAGAAATCAAAACAGAACCTAACATGGCTTGTCATCGTCTGGGGGTTCAACAACTTTTAAACAAGCATCGGCCAACTCAACAAAAATGGGTTCAGCCATCGCCGTAGCGATGGCACTTGTTGGATCCTTGTCATGAACGATTGCACGAATAATATCTCTAACGTGAGGATTTTTCAGACATTCTTTTACTTCATCACTGTCACGAAGAAGTTCCAGTTTTTCCAACGGTACCGTATCTTCAGTAGGAAAATCATATTTGACAAGATTCTCTTGCTGTACTAGATCAGTAGCCTCAACAATTGGTGGTTGGCAACCAACTTGTTTGTGAGACTGGCAACAAACTGCAGAACAACTGTAACATAAACCAAAAAAAATCATTTTGAAACAATCATAATATACCCAATCCATCATCACAGCCCCTCATCAAATGTTTCTCAACACAAATTTAATACAGAAAAATGCTTTTCTAATATTTGTAGCGCGAAGATACTTAACCATCATAAAAACTTATATTCCTGACTCCTAACAGTAGTCACAATGACTACCAGAATACAAAATTATCCAAAAGTTCTAATTTTTAAACAATAAATATCCCTGCACCAGTCATGAATACACAACTGGCCCAGACATGAAATTTCCTTAAAATATCAAAAATATTCTGATATGATCAACACGTTTTCCCCTTCTATTTGTTTGCGTTTATCCAATCTTATCATGTCATTGTGTCATGTCAAGTTGATACTGCAACTGAATTTTCCCAGCACCTCAATTACATATACATAAAAAAAATAGTGTCAACTCGAATACAATTGATACAACGCCATTCAGATCCTGGAAAGTAATTTCTGTTGTTTCAAATATGAAAAAAATATTTCTATCATAAAATATGAGACATTTTTATTGTTCGATAGCACACTTACTAATGTTGAGTACAGGTTGGACATTTGTATCCTGAACCACTCGTCCCGCAGACACAACATTCCTTCATTTTCCAAAATAATAATCACTTACGATCATCAATTCAATATACTTGTAAACATAATGAACGAAGTCATGTGATGGAGCATGTAAAATCGGGATGGTTCTGGATGATGGTCCGCCCGTTCGTGGAATACAACACAAGATGCGAACAGTGGATGTGCATTGTGCTATTTCTGAGCGCGCAATGGCGTTCATGATAGAGCTGAGCGTCCCATTCCGAATTTCACTGATCAGACTCCGATTTAGCGCGTATTTTCAGAAGCGCGGAGTAAGGTTGTAACCTCACTTTTGACGTTCCATTCTGGTTCCATTCTGCAATATTTTTTTTCAATTCGATCAATAAACCCGGGTTTTACCAAAAAAAATTTCATAATTTATTATGAGCGTTGTTTTCATGCTGAAAAAATCGATTGTTGATGTCTCGGTTTTTGAATCGGGTTTTCCGAATTTATCAATTTTTGAATTGAAATCGGAAGACAACAGACGATCAGGAATATGGCGGTCACAGTCGGAATGGAATAGCACATTGAGCATGAATCGCGTATACATAATAATATTATCTCATTTATCATATATCATACTGGAATTATTCATAAATTATTTACAATAACTTCTGACAGATTTTATATTAATAATTACAACTAGAGTTTCGTTCTATCGAAATGTTTAATTACAAAAAGGCTGATAAGTGCGAGATCATGCAGCGAGCCACAGAATTAATTTGAATCTTCAGGAGCGTCGTTCATTGGTTTATAATGTGATTGAAATTCCGGATTCCGACTTGTTCCACACAATCTCATTAGTTGTGCATCACGTGACAAATACTACAGCGCTATGCGACAATCTTTGCAATTAAATTCAAATTGTACTCGTGCTCTGGCTACCCGCTACTTTTTCATCAGCGCATATGATAATTGCGAAATTATATACTACAAACGTGAATAAACATGTGAAAATTCTACATAATTTTGCAATTTATTCCATCTTATTGTACAAATAGCAGCGATCTGGCAATACCCAAGATTTTCTTCGCCATTTGTTTTCTAATTTTGCATTTCGGGACTTATCATTGAATTTTTAATCATTCAATGCAACTCCCAACGAGTGTAAAATGTTCAGACTGCCAAACGTGTATCTCATTGTCCCTCTTACATCGGATGAAATAAAAAAACACGAAAAACATTAAGCGACGTGGCCAGTAACGAATGTAAATTTTCGTCGGAATACCCCATATGAACATTCCTCGATGTCAGTGCAATATTACATTGTCATTTTATTATTCCATACGGGCGCACGTCGTGTTAACACCTTCCAATATAAGATAGCCCATATCCGGCCCCTTCAACTCTAGTGAAATCGATGGATATGTGTATAAACGAGAGTCGTGTCGCGTCGTTGACCGACGAGAAAATCAGGGAAAACTCGAAGTCAGTCATTCCAGATTTGATGCCCTGAATGACACATCGCATCATCTTAAACAGATCAATAATAATTTCTCCAACTCCAATAACATTTTTCCGTTATATGCAGAGTGAGAATATGCTCTTGTATCTGACTTATGTGTTATTCATATACGACTCCATATATAAACAATGGAATAAGAATGGAGAATGAATGGAAAATCAACAGCTTAGAAGTTGTATCACGTTAAATCCGATTGAAATAACGATGGAAAAATGAGCTCGCCGTGGGTGCACGTGCATGTTGCAATACATTTCATATATATTTTCAATCGTCTCAACACCCGAAGCACGGAATTTCCCGGGAGCCAACTAAAGAAAGAGAGAAGTAGAAAAAGACATGAACGCAACCCCCCTCTCTGTTGTTCACCGGGTAGCGGTTATCCACTCGTGCCAAGGTCATTGATTCCTTCAACAGTTCCGGCTCGCTTTCTGGGCCAGGTTAACCGTCGCGAGGCAACGAGCCGACGCGCTGCCACCTGATCGTACCACACTGGAATGTCTGTTAGCTTCTCTCCATCCTCCGGATGCGCATGATGTGCCCATACGATTGATTGCGACTTCATTACCATTGAATCGAAATAAACTAGTCAATGTGAAACTGCACTATGTAAAAAAAAATTATTCATTTCTATTTTGCACAGGCTAAAATGTTTCGAATGAAAGAAAATTAACACTTCGAGAAGAAATATCAGAGGATTTTTGGGAATTTACCTCAAAGTATTTTGCCAAAGTTTTCTGAATCATTCATATCCAGTTATCCCAACGACAGTAACATACACTTGCACGTAAGCAGGTATGTTAACTCCAAAATTTCATATCGTTGTTATCAATCACACAGACCACGACCAGGAAAATAGCATGATAATAATTATCCCCAGAAACAAATTCTCCAAAATCCTCGGCTTTTCAGGATTTTCTATTAGCCTTCTACTTTCGTGGAAAGTCGAGAGTAAAAAACTATTGCAATTGTAAAAAGGACTATAATCCTAATTCTTCTCCACGCAGTTCTGCTTGACGTGCATAAACTTTCCGGTGCGCTTCGACGTACGCAAGTCAGTATGTACTATATATCTCCACCTCTTTCTCCACCTTCTACTTCTATTCTCTTCGCCATGAGACTGTATCACCGGCTTTGAATGAATGACGAAGATGCAGAAGTGGCCAAGTGTGGGCAACCAACGAGCCGGCAAACTCACGTATGCGATAGCATACCAAGTTATTCATATCCATGAATATATGTACCTATTTCATTCGGACTCAGTCTCGGTCAAGGCTGCATTAGAACACGTTGAGTTGACAAATCTATATACAACTGAATATACAAACATTATTACAAAGCAATACCACACAGTGCCTATGATGAGCGACGGTGGAAAATAAAATACCACTGGAAGGAAATTTTGCCTACGCATGTAACAATATTTTTACTCACTGTCAATCGTTCAATCGTTTTTCTTGATTGCCTCCGTGCTCTGTGTGAGTCGTAATTGTTTTTCATCAGTAGACACGTAACCCAGTAAATGAATGTTTCCAATGCTCATTATTCATTTATGATAAAGTCATATATATAATTGTCTTTAATTTCCGTATAAAGTCATCGAACTGTTTGAGTGACCAATTAAGTATACTTCTACCTGAAATAATTCCGAAACATTATAATATAATTATGATTTACAGAGCAATGACTTCTTTCTTGCAATTGCCAACAATGAGATTATCCGCATTTATCAAGAAACTCCAATAAAAATTCAACAAATTGTATTCCATAGCTATTAGTATATTGTGAAACTTTATGTATGATGAATAAAAAAATAATTATCGTTGAAGAGCTTGAGCTGCAAAGCCCACGCATACCACCAACTCTTTTCTGTTACCTCGTCAATCTTCTCCACCATCCGAACAATAGTAAAAGCCAATAATTCGCCCATATTTCCACGATCCTAGAGAATTCAATATATTAAATTGAATTGAAAACATTGAAGAAGCTAATGTTTGCTCAAACTTCCATTCACATTATGATGACACACTCTGAACGATATCAAACCCCTTAAATTACTGTTCAATCTTTTCATGCTTTTATACAATTCGCAGACGAAAAAGTCAGGTGAAGATATTTGATAATTCGGCTTTTCTTCATTTCGCGAGCGTTGAAAGCATATATACACACCTACACTGTACTGAGAAGCATGTGCCAAAGTGGGTGACTAATTACAATAAGGCTACGTCGAACAATTTCTTCATTATTTCGCCACGTGAATGAGAACGCACACGGAATCCTGAATCGCCTGCGGCACTCTCATCCGGACACCTCAATAGCGTCATACAAGCGATGACGTCAGCCGGTAGATGACGAGCATACCGCTGGTTTGTCGCAAATAGCCCAGATAAAAAAGTGTGAACAATACATTTTCCTATTTATCAAAATTGCTTTGTATGAGCATTCTCAAAGATGAAGAGATTTCAACCTTGTTGGTCAATCCTCGTGTCGAATGATAAAGACAAGTGTACCGCTGACGTCAATTGCACGCCATCAATGTCGCCAACGCTTTCCAAATCATATGTTTATGATGTTTATTGTGATGATGAAGATGATGATGATGATAATGTATGTACTAAAGCGTGCTGATGACGATAGGGCGAGGCCAAAACCGATAGAAAAGTAGTATAGCTTCTATTTCCGTCTTCTTCTTATCTATCTCTGATTCCCTCGCTCTCTACACGCGCGGACACGAAGATCATCGAGCCACACAACCGGCTGCCGTAAGCAACCGAGTAGGAGGAAGGAGCTGTGGAATCTCGGCGGTGGCATGTCGGGCCCCGCCGAGTAGTGGCCCATCAGTTTCTACGGGTCTGTTGTCGCGTCTGCATTAAAACGCTCACATAAGAATTTATCATCATCATCATCTGCATCTCCTCCTTCATCTTCTTCTCCGGTGTAATCTTCATAATCTTCATATTTGGCGTTCCTTCATACCGGTCAATCTTATTGCATACATATGTCGTGTCATATTAGATTGTCTTCATTCATTTTATTGCTCTGCTAATATATTTCGCGAGTGCATCTAGTTGAGAAGAAAGTAGTTATGACAGAACACTACTATGCGTGATAGAAGGTGATAGCATAATCGCATTCGTGATTGTACAATTTGAAGACGCCGCTTGACAGTGACCCACTTGCCGGTTCCGGCTCGTCTTTTCTTTTTACATCTGCGATATTTATCCTGATACTGCATCTGAGAAAATTGTAGCCTTTGCACCTGCTGATTCAAGTATTATTTAATGAGTGACATAATGATACGTTCAAAAGTACAATTTACAAGTGATGAAAATTGTCAATGAAATAATTATCAGTTATACATAGTGATAAATCTGACAATACCGCACGATAAAATCATCGACGAAAATAAAATTTGTCCTTGCCAAAAATGGCAGTGCTATATTCCTGGTTCACAAGTCACTCAAACGAATACATGGCATCATCATCAAGTTTTTTTTACAATATCGTTTTAGTATAAAAATATACAGTTTTTTTTCTCTCATCTCATCTATCTCACACTGCTTCTCTTATTCTTCTTCTATATGGTCCATCAATTTCAGCCACCAATAAATTAACTCAATAAATTATTTCCTTGGATGAATTCAGGTATGCTGAGTTCGTCTTTTATGTTTATATGTCACGGGTATCAGCTACGTGACTGTTTTTCTATTCTCAGATTTTTCTATTCTCTCCCATCCATCTCTGACTTTACTATTCAGGTTTATGGGATATCTCCGGCCGTTATTTCGACGTTCTCTTCGGTCATACATACACGTCAAGAGAATTATATCTATAATCCATCGAGCGTTCATCTGGAACGCGGAAACTTATGGAACCACTGCTACCCGGGGCATACAACACCAACACTTTCAATACTATCCACCGAAGATAAGACGCGTCATTGTCATCGTCACTAACATGAAAGCTTTAAATTGATTGCATTTGCACAGTCACAAAAATTCTACATCATTCATGATAAAAAATTCCGACAGACGATTACATTCAATTCTTTTATTATTCCACGAGCTACTTTCGGCAATCTCCTCTATTCAGCGAACCAGTTTTCCCTCTTCATTTCTTCTTTTTCAAACTTTGGAAAAAAAATACATAAAATTATTGCACGAAGCATTATCAATTTCATTTGCACATCACGTAAGAATTTTTCTCAGAAGCTCATTACAGTTAATACTACGGGAATTATGCTCAAACAATATTTTTGTTTCTCTTATCTTCCATCAATATACATACATATTATACATACATGTTTTTTGGAGAAACCTTTGACGAAACGCAGCATGATACGTATTATCACCAGACGATGACGAGTTCCCTCCTTCAGTTGATCTCAGACAGTGTGGTATTGCATTTGGGAATAAAAAGTGATAAGGCACGTGAGCTATGCACCCGGGCGATGTCTTCATCGGCCGTTCCTTATTCAACTTCCGGTCGGTGGGACTTTCGTCCGTTTGTAAAGCTCTGACGATTCAGCAATCTAATAATAGAATTAATATTAATATTCATATTCAATGAAGAATGATGAAAACATGACTGGGATATTCTAAAATGAATGAAATTAAAGTGTTAATTGATGAAATCTATCGTGTCTCGAGTCGGTAAGATCGTGAATTATTAATATCAATGCAATGGGTTGCAAACTTAATGATAGCGCAACATAGATCATTGGAATATTTCCACTCGGATTTTTATCAAAATAATGACCAGTCCGCTTTACTGTAATAATCAATATAAAATGCAATCTTTAAATGTTATGCCACTACATTTGACAGCCAGTACGCACGATATAGCCACGTGTGCGTTGGATGATGGGTGATAAGTATGAAAGAACGTTGTGCGGGGACATTTCAAGAGCACAATAAGTAACAAGCACTCAAAGTAAGCGGTTGCTCTGCCCTGAGACTCATCGACAAGGTAATACGAAATGTTTTGTCTCTCTAACACATTCATAACACGCTTTTTGCTTCTCTATATGAGAGAAAGAAGAAAAAAAATCTATTATAATACATAATTAACATTACGTTTTTTAGTAGTGAATCTCATTCTCCCATTAACATAAGACGTTGCTTGGTAAAGCCTGAGTATAGAAACCGGTAAGTAAGAATGTCTTTCCATCTCCAAGAGAGCGATACTACATACTTGTTTCGTAAACATAACGGACGCATCAGTTTAGGAATTGATTATCGCGCTTAAGACGTGGCACATCTATTTTTTATTTTCATTTCTTTCCTACTCAAAAACACATCAGCCCTACTCTTCACCACATTGATCAAATTTTTGCCATATTTATAATTCCATCATTATAATTATAGAAGTTGAAATTATTAGCAGAAAAATGAGCTTTCCACGTCCAGCCGTGACGTCTCAAACCAGCCGTAGTGAACGGAGCGTGATAGAGAACAAGGTCAAGGCCCCGGCCGAAGAATCTTGCGTTATGCCTGCAGCAACGAGTGCGTCTCATAAAGGAGTAACATTGATCAAAACGATTAGTGCTAATGAATCATTGGAGACGATGAAAGAACCTGAACCAAACCTTGTGGCTGCGGCTGTGAAACCGGAGTTGAAGAGCAGAGTGGAGTCAATAGATTCCAGCATTCCACCACTTCCTGCAGTTACCAAACAGAGCACGAAAATTCCAATTCTCGATCCGGTTGTGATTGTGAGTTATCCACAGAGTCTTTATGAACAAAAAAATGAACATATTACAAAGATTACATTTGTTCCCATATTTGTGTCTGTTTCTCTTTTGGAAATGTCCCAGGGCTCAAGCAAACCGGTCAAGGTTGCAGTACCGAAAAAACTATCTTCACCATCAAGAATTGGAGGGAAATTGTTGGACGTCAATCAAACTCCTCTCGTTTTGACAACACATCTTGTTCCTTCTCTGCCGATTGAACTTTTTGAAATTATCGCTGAAATTATTGAGATGGCGACTGATATACCGGTGGTTGTACTTCATGAATCACGATCTGATAGACCGGTACCTGACGATATCGTCGACATAGGTACGTATCGTTATTCTCACTTCTCAATTCTGCCTCCAGATTTTTGAAAATTGACTATTCATTAATTTCTGCCAACAAAATAGAGAATGGTTAATCCATCGTACAACCATGAAAAAATCGATATGATCACTTTATCGCGCAATCTGCAGTCGCACATACATCAATTTTGTGTTCTACTAATATTATGCGGAACTAATTGATTATTGCCCTTTCGTTGCAGCCATCTTGCCATTGAATAAGGAATGGAAAGCTGGGGTACTCCTTCCAGTTGGTATCGTCTTTGCACATCGTTTCAATGTTCATCAAACACCAGGCGTGTATGCCGACATTATTGTGACCAAGGAAATTGCTCAGAATGTTGAAGTCAGTTTGAATCCTTATACTAACTAGGTACATAATTACATGATATCAATGATAACTTCTCATGTTCCAAAACTCAGGATATTATGGATTTACGAGGCCACAGCTGTGCGATTCCAGATCGACACAAACAAGTAGGCACGGCTGGATTATTTTTCAGTTACTTAAAGTCCAAAGGCGAAAATCCTTCTTTCTTTGGAAATAATTTAGGTGGGTATATGAAATATACGGTGAAAACAAAAAACTTCTCCACATATTTAAGTACGTATGCGTGACAAAACGTTGATTGATTGATGCAGACAGTGACACACAACTGGCTGCTCTGCAAATGGTCGCAGGAAAGCAGGCCGAGGTCGGTGTCTTGGAAGCACCAGTTATTAATTGCCACAAACACACCTTACCTGGTGTCAACTCACTATTCATTCTCGACAGTCTGGGTCCTCTGCCGCCCTATCAAATTATGGTCAATGAAAAACTGTCAAGTAATTTAATTTCTTGCTCTTGTTTATTTCTTATTTCATTATTTCAATCTATTCTAATATTGATTTTTCGTTTTTATTTTCTCGTCATGTAGCTAAGCATCGGGAACAAATTGAACAATATCTATTAAAGGTGCAATACCTTGATGAGTGGATCGCAAAGTTGAAGCCATATGGAATCTTGGGTTTCGCTGCGTATTCATCAGACAATTATGATGTCGAAGATATAAAATCTGTTGTCACTAGCGTTCGCTATTATTAACACCTAGAACTATTTTACTGACATTTAGTTTTTACTTTTCTCTGCAAGTCTATTGTGACAGACACATGATCATGCATTAATAATAAATACCAAATATTTTTACGGGTTCACTTTAAACCAGCAATCAAAAATATGGTATTATATTTTCCAATGATTTTTCTCACCCATTTTTTTCCATCAATTCACATCCCTATATTTACAAATCAATTCATATCGCGGTTTGATTTCACCAGAAATTTGGTGGCAGTTGACCATTTGGCGGTGGAATGAAGTTTTGAGCAATACAATCGTTGAGAAATGTTCCGAGACGCGTTGCCGGACCGCCACCAACTCCACCACAATTTTGAATTTGAGGGCAATAATGTTGCCTCAATAACATCAACAACTTAGGGCATTGTCGTGGATATGCTAGCCAGAGCGCATTGCCAACTACCTCGAGCATGTCGAAAATCAGAGTCGCACTTATGTCAGCAAATTTCGGTTGTACTTCTATAAACACAAATAGGAAAAAAAGGCGTCAGAAAATCGAATGTGAAAGATAATGATGGAATTCGAGTCGTGGCACCCACCATAATTGATTGTCGCTGCCAGCCACCGCCATGCAGTCTTCAAACCCAAGACGCGTGGACTTGTAACATTACGTCGTCGATTAGCGACAATAATTGCTGCATAAAGTCTCATAATCCCTGACATACGTGTCAAAAATTTCGTTTCTTTTTCCACTACGCCGTCAATGTATTTGTAACCCAATGTCACATAATAATTATCATCTGTCTGTGCTGGAAGTTTTGGTGGGAAAAAGGGCACTAGATAAGGGCAAGCCGTGTAGAAGTGAGCTATCAGAAGATCTGCAAAAAGTGGGAAATCAGACATCAGAGCAACAGTAACGGCAGCTATTCCAAATGCCGACTCTGGTTTGCTGGAGACAAGAGTTTCTCCCTGACTCTGCAATGATCAAATTCAAACGTTAATCAGACTTACAATAGAACAGTTTAATTTCTCATTTTTTAAATTTATTTTATGCAGCACACAATAGAAAATTTCTGAAAAAATTGAACTGCCTGAAGAAAACTAGGTATACATTTGCAATTGACCCTTACCACGATTTTCTCCGCCAGTAAATTTTGACAGTAGACGGGGCCCTGTGGATGTTGATACACATTGAGCGATGATTGACCACTCAATAGTTGATGCAACTTATTATATTTCTCCGTCAAATGAGATCCATTTACAACAGCAATTGTATTAAGAGGTTGATTTATAGCTTTCTGGCACTCAAATCTAAATTTTTTTATTTCTGGCGCTTTTTTAAATTCGATGAATGCTGGTGATGCCGTATATTGTGTCAAAAAATCTTTAACCTTTTGGTAAATCTGATAAGCCTCTTGATCATATTCATCTATAACAGTTTCGACTGATGAAGAATCAGTCGTTGTGGCGCCAGTCCCAATAACATTGGAAGCAACTTCATTAGGCGGTGTTTCAGGCAATCTTCCAACAGGTTGAATGGCTTCCAATCCACTCTGACTAATTTGTTGTATTGGTCCGGCAACGTTATTGGCTTGCATGGCAGACTGTTGTAAACGTGCATTTGCAATTTGAGCATTTGCTTCTGCCAGACGCACTTCATGCTCACGTCTGGCGATTTCCTCCTCATAAGCGGCGTCAATTCGCGCAATCTCTAAAGCACAATCATTCAGCACATCATCACCCTGCCGTGCAAGCTGCTCGGCAAATTGAACATCAGCAGCCAATAATTCTCCTCTGCGGGCTTTTTCATTTATGAATTCCATCTGTATAGTTAGTTCCTTCAACTTACTGATATGGGGTCTCAACATTTGTGAGACTGAACGATTATCCTCAGATGATTTTGATAGCAATACATTTCTATATCGTTCAAAAAAATTATTTCGAATCTTCTGAATAATTCCTTCTCGTTCTTTCGATATCCGAATTTCCTCAGCTTCTCTCTCAAATCGCTCTTTTCTTTCTTGCATTCTCTGAGCACGTAATTGATCTTCATGACGCTTCGTACGTTCATTTTGTTGTATGATTCTTTCCTCTTCAGCTTCAGTCTTTGCAAGCTCAGCAGCTTTTTCCATTTCTTTCCGGTTGGCAAGAATTTCAGCCATCATCGCCAACTCACTCGACATTAATTTAGTAGCCTTTACCATGTCTTGTTTTTTTCTTTCCATAAATTTCGAAACTTTTTCACGTCGCTCCAGATTAACTTCGAATTGGCGTTTTTTCTCAGAAAGCGTCATTTCATAACGTGGTGATGAATTTGGTTGAATAACTGGCGGCATAGGATCATTTCTCGATAGATTGAAGTTACAATTGTTCTGTTCATTTTCAGCATTTTCGCTACATTCATTTCTACAATCGGAATTAGGACCGATGGTTACACCCTCAATCGAATCAGATATTCGACAAGCTTTTTTCAATGCAGATATTCGCAAACTTTCAAAATCTGATGTGATATCACCATGATTGCGATGCTGGAAATGCAATAATTAGACACATGAATATTTCCACCCATAAACACAGAATCAATTCCAAAGAAATACTTACCGAATAATTAAGCGTATTTATGAAACTTGGCATTTTGGCAGTTTCTTGGAAATAAATTTCTATCAAACTAAATAATTTTACAACCACACCATTCGGCACGTTTCTATCCTTCTAATATAATGTTTATCAAAAAAATCGGAAGTATGAAAACTACTGGTTCACAGTGGTTCACAGACCCTGTGCAAATTCGACCATATCGAAAGTCAAAACATAACCCAACGCTTGGGCCTCACGATATCGTGATTGGCCATTGCTATTTATTACACCTGAAATGCAGTCAAATGGACCCACAGTGGTGATTTAATTTCTACCCTAAACATCCAGAATCTCTCTAGATGTTCTGCACATCGCATCATTAGTTCGAACAATCGACGTGACGTGGCGCTAACATCAGAACGGAACAATATGAAGTTAACGCTTAATCGACGAGGACATCAACGCGATATGGAAACTTTTCACAAATTTCTTTGTGGGCTCTTATTTATCTCTGAAATAATCAATCACCGCAAATATTTGCGAAGGCTGAGTAACATTTGCCCTGTTGAAGAGTAAGTTGTGGTTTATTTTTTCATAGAATATCCCAACAAGTCCTATTATGGTTGACCAATTCATTAGTGTGAATTCCTCATGTTTACGTTTATTCACGTTATCGCATGATTTACTAAAATTAACCTAGAAAATATGAATTGTTCATCTGTATATTTGTGGAAATTCAATTACATTTAATTTCAGATACACATGATCAATGTTAGAAGGATGGTATTGTCGTTCCATAGCCAACAACAATGCAGAGGCAGAGGATGACGAGGAAGATAGTCCTGAAGAAGAAGTACCGAACTATAAGGATCAGTATCGTAATCTTAAACGTAAACTCAAATTTCTCATCTACGTGAGTATGATTAGATATGAGAGAGAGAGAAGTGTAGAACATAATGAATATTCTTGACTGTAATTTGACTTATTTGCGCAGGAAAATGAATGTTTTCAAGAAGCACTACGATCCACACAGCGAAAATTGCTGAAGGTGAATAGAGATAAAAGTTTTCTCCTTGATCGTTTATTGCAATACGAAAAAGTAGACGCATCTTTTAGTGAGAGTGATGAGACTGAGTCGTCGGAGGATGAAGCATCACGTGTAGATGTGCCAAAACGAAAAAAAGTTGAGGTTAATGTCAATAATCACACGCCCCAAGGGCCAACTACGACAATAAAACCTGCGAGTACAACAAAAAAGAAAAAACCAACACCTAAAACCCCAAAAGCCCAACACAATCCACCATTATCTGTCCAATCATCGAATAATGTTGTGTCAATGATGTCAGATGGTCATATGACACCAGAGGAAGTGGAAAGACATTTGGAGTCACGTCAGACGTACCTAGAATTGGTGCCTGAAAAAGCACCGCCTACAGTCCCAACCGAGATGTTCAGTAATGATCCGTCCTTGGACAGTGAATCGAATGAAATTGGCGAGCTTGAGACATCACCGAGTAATATTGGCGAGGATTGTCTCAGTGTTGATATGATGGCCGAATAATTTGTCTATAATTTTAATTCTGCACATATAGAAACTTGTTTCCTTTTTTTTTCTTCATTGAAATGTAATGGAATTGTAAACTTCACATATATAATAGAAAATTTTTACATAAGAATCTCATTTGTTTTTTTATTTTGTTTTTTTTTGTTATCCATTTGAATAAAACTTGACATTGAATTCTCAAAATTGATCGGCGATGACTACCAAGAATGACTCAATCACGAGCATATTGCATGGGATCATTGATAGAGTAGCAACAGAAGCTACTACGCCGAAACCGACAGAGTCGGAATCAATTGAATCAATAACATTCAGTGAGAGCTCATCGAAAGAAGTTTGTCGAATTTGTTATGATACTACAGAATATCCAATTATTTATCCATGCAGATGCAAGGTAACTTTTATTACACAATCTTATAAACAATATATTAATACTAATTAATTGACAAGTTCATATTGTATAATTACAATCACGTATGAATCCACAACTGTTAGGGGACGATGGGTGCAATTCATTTGCCATGTTTAGAACGATGGTTAGAAGAAGGCAATAGGAGTAGCTGCGAATTATGTGGATATCGCTTTGATGTTGAGCGTACCCCTCGTTATCCAGCAGTACGTTCCATTTTGATTTGGCTATGTTTGAAACAAAACGAGCATGAGCTCTACGTTCGCAACATACGTGTCGACATTATCCGTTGCATGGTCATCACACCATTGACATTTGGTTCATCATACATATGTATCGTTGCCGCGGACTTTTATTCGACCAATAAATACGACAATTTCCCACCCGCTCGTTGGACCACTTACTCTCTCCTCGCCATGATGATTCTCCTTGTATTCTCATATTTCGTATGGATGTATGCCACGCTACAATATCACCAAAAAGTTTGGTTTTATTGGTGGCAGAAAACGAGCAGTGTTAGGCTGAGGCATCATCATACGTCGATGGGAGACGTGAATAGAAGCCCGACGATGTACCGCACGAGGATGAGCCACGGGATCTTGCCAGTCTAAGGACGATCCGCGGCTGTGACTGTTATGAAGCGCGGCGTTTTATTGATATTTTACCGCGACTTAATTGTGATGTGTAAATGCGCACTTTACTTCCATCCGACACTTTCTTGACCCAGATCTGTTGGAAATAATTCATAAATAAAATCATTATGTGATCAATTTCTGCTTATTGTAATCACTTATTTATAAAAGGACAATCTGAAATGTCATCTTTTTTCTCATTTTGATCTGATCCTCTTTATTATCAAGGAAGAATGAAAAAACTACATGCATCCTCAGTTTCAATGACGATCTTTCGATTTTCGCAATACACAGTGGTTCATAGGTAAATCGAGGAATTTTTTACGTGTAGTTCCGTATAATTTTTTATTTACTAAGACAATGAAAATGAGAAAAAATTTGGTGTTTCGTGCCACTCTAATGGATATACATAGTTGACTTACAGCTTCAGTTCCAATTGCAGATATGTTTGCTCCAAATCTAGTCATGTCGATACCTTCTACGTATACAGGTTGTCCACGATGAAACCATCTCCTTTCATACAACAATTTTCCATCTTCTATTTTAGTTTCGACTTGATTAGTATCGACGACGGGTGGAATAGGGGCAGTTGGAAGATTTACCGCACCATATTGCGGTATGATACCGCCAACTGGAAGCAGAATATCAATTAATGACACAGATTTCTCTTTCATCCTCTTAGTATTATACAAAAACTATGAATTATATAAATCAATACCTTGTTTCCGTACTGTCGTCAAAACTTTTCCTCTACTAATTGCCTTCAAATCACTTTCGATTTCCTTCTCATCCAGCAGGTAGTTCAATTGCGCTGGTGGTGGCTTCCTGCGTTTTTCCACTTTTTCAGGTACTGGGTCGTTCGGTCTCCTCCGTAATTTCCTCGTCATCACTGGCTTCACCTGAAATTTATTCTTTTAAGATACGAATGAAAATTGAGAATCAAGTGTTCGATTAATAAACAATTCATTACCTCCATAGAGTCACCGGTCAATTCCATTGACTGCCGGTCACACTCGATCATTTTTCGTTTCTCTTCCATGTCTGTGAGCAAATTCTCCTTAAGATCAATCTTCTTTTCGTCAAATTCCTTCACAGCAGCTTTCTTTTCAAGTATATAATCTCTCTCGACCCATTCGACAAGATAATCCCGATGAATGATATTCATCCGCAATCTGAAACAAATGTATAAAATTTTAATTACACCGTGATAATCAATATTATTCACCAAAATGTAATAATATATAATGAATATCTTATATGATAATTCATTAAATTTACGTACCTTTCATTATACTGTGCTTCCAATCGTTTTAATTTACGATTGTACTCGGGATGACTACCATCTTTAAGTTGTTGGAGTTGTTTCTTCAGACTCGCCAACTTGTCCTGATAAACCCTACAAAAAAAGTCATGCTCAGTACATTCGAATATGATTATGATTGTTTATTCTCACGAAAAACTTCCACACAATATGAATACAAGTTGCTCAAGATGGAATACGCTACAATTAATTTCTACAAAATCAAAATCTAATATACTTACTGTTCCTTTATTTCAGTGTATTCCTCCGACTTTCCCATATCAGTCTCGCTTGCCTCCTCGGTATCTGTAAAACAGTTGATGTATCAATTACCCATGGACTCAATATACAACTATTCACTTCTAATATTTGTTCTAATAAAAGTTCTAATAAGCTAATACTCAAACCATGAAGATAATTTTCCTGCTCGATTACTCTCTCTGATATCTCAACCACGCGCAAATAAGTACATAACCAGACAAAAACTATGAATAAACAAACAAATCAATGGCGGAGACAATTGTTGAATTGGTAAATGTTTATTACAATATTCCTACATGAGATTTCATGAAAAGTTGAAGCCATTGATTGTTAACAGCAATTTTAAAATTTCATGAGATGATAAAAAAAAGAAGTTTAATCTTTTGAATCTTTACCTTCGTCGCTTTCATCTTGATCATCAACATCCCGGTCATCATCCAAATATTCTTCATTATCGTCATCAAGTTCATAATCATCTGGGCCGTATACAGCAGAAAAGGGTGACCCCTGATATGACATTGTTATCAACATGAATAAACTAACAAAATACACATGGACGTTCCATATGCAGTATCAACTCGTAACTCTTCCACTCGTTCACAATACTCCCATTATGAACATGAACAATAACCGAGCATATATGCAATTCCACATTACATTTGATTTCGCTATATCAAGTAACGAATAACAACCAAGAGAACTATTTAATGCACAAAGACGTTAAAATGTAAACAAATAACGGGAAATGTCAAAAGCCTGGAGTAAATGAAGTCAAGTAATGAACTGCTGAGAGTGTTGAGACGTTGTAGAATTAATCGACGGTGACACCACCTTCGTGGTGGCTTCGTGATTTGTGAACATGGTGCCAGGCAGGTTGATAATGCGATTATTGCGCGGGAGAATTTGAACATTATCAACACATTTATACTTAGTGAAATTAATGAATTTGAATATTATGCAATTGATAGAAAATGATGAGAGACAAATCACTTCTCTAATTTTATGGGTGGAAAATTTTTAATTATTATCATCTACTTTGATATCAGCTGGACAAGTCGATAAAGAAGTCAGAGAAATAGATGGTTCTGAAGTTGGTCATTTAATCAATTCGATATATCGAATATTACGATAATGTAACAAACGATGTGCTCCCTACTGACTGGGGTGATTACTTCCAATTTTGGGACCAGGTCGCCCTGGGTCTAGACTTTTTTGGACGTCAGCCATCTTTGGCTTTATTATTGTTGATAAATAAAATAAATATAACATAACTTTGATTTTACACAATTCTATCAATGAATATAGAACCAATCGAGTTAATTATATCCAGTTTCGTTTATTAATTCCCTCTCGCGAAATAAAGAAAAAAAGTATCGACTTTCGATACCTCGAAATTTGAAAAAAATCGGTTTGAATAACAATAATAATCGATTCTTGATACTATAGATGAAACAGATCATATTATACAACGATATTCTTGAGATTGATGGCGGTGTCAGGAAATCTGATTGCAAAAACAAACCGACATAGAAACTAGAACTTCTACAATTGATTCTCCCAAACATTTTACTCAGATTATATTCTTCTTCATATCTTAAGGGACGATACAAAGTCAATCAAAATATTCCATTTGATTAGATATTGATGTAGCAATTAATGGCATCAACCAATATTTATTGTCCACTTCGGAATATGATGGGGATGTGTGGATGATACGAATAGAAATTTTGGTGAGTTAGGTATAATGAAATGAAAGTTCCATTTTTATTCCATCACCTTCGACCGATTATGACAGTATATTCATCAATTTTACAAGAGTCATATTCAGCTGCTGAAAAATTTGATACAAAATTATACAAGAAGGAAATAGACTGTACAAATCAGCACATCAAACAATATCCAATGAAAGACCACATGTCGACAGTTGCACAATATTTGGATAATCGACAGAAGATGGATTCAATGAATGACTCTGTCATTATTTGTGATGCATTCACACCGAAATTGAAGGGAATGAACAAACGGAAAAATGTAAAAAAGCGAGAAGTCAAATGTAAAAGAAGAATTAATAATTTGACGGACGAATTGTCAAATGTTCAGGTGCGACTGCCATTGCGGACGGTTTACGAAAGTCCATTAGATCATCGCGTGCATAATACCTGGTATATATTTCACTACTCTTGACTATGTGGAATGACGATTATTAAATAAAAAGTTTGTTTATGAAGTATTTTTTCAATTACAGCAATGCAGATCCTTCATTGGTAATTAATTTAGCTGCGAAACGTTTTCGAAATGACCAAGGCGATGATGTCCCGCCAGCTAAAAAACAGAAAACTGATAATATTAATGAAACTATCGTTATTGTAAGTGATGATGATGAACCAAAGCCTTCAATGCCGTCACGAGCATGTGACATCGTTTTGGTAGATTTAGACAAAACTGTATCTGAAGCGATGCCAAAAAACTCTCCAAAAAAGAAAGGGAAGCGGCGGCGATCATTGCGAATACATGAACGAATGATTTCGAAAAATGGTACGAGTTGATGAGATTTAGAACATTCAAACGAAATTATTACTGATAATTTTTACAGCAACTAATAGTAAGGCAGATAAAGAAGATGAAGAGATTGCGGTGATATGGGCTTCGACTAGTGGTAGAACTAATGAAAGAATGAATGAGGGTGTGAACGGTTTTAAGCCTCCTGCAGGACTATTTTTCGTTGACACGACTGGTGATGAGAGTAATTACCAGAAAGAATGGCTTCAACCTATTGAAATGCCACCCCCAAAGTCACCACCCTGCCAGAGTCAAATAGAAGTTAAAAAGAAAAAAGGAAAAGGCAAGAAAAAATTGCAGGGCAAACTACGTGAAATCATTGTTGATGGTTGCAACGTGGCAATGGGGTAAGTATCCGAATACTTGTCTTTGTACGTTATCCTTTAAAGACTGCGTATTTGGGATTCCCGATCGAAAACTTACAATTATCCGGCTTAGTGATCGTTTGACTTTATGAGAACGTCATAGCAATTTCTCTTTCCAAGTTCTCAACAGAACTACGAATGTATTTCATTCCAGCATAATTAGATTATGATTATCAGGGGAACTTTAGCGGTAATTCAGACGGGAAAATGCACCTGACGGCTTCCTCTCTAACTCGCTTTTCTCAATATCACGCTCAATTATGAATTTCAGATATTCACACAGCAAGGTTTTCACCAAAATGGGTTTGAAATTGGTGTATGATTATTTCCGTGGACGAGGGCATACAGTGAAAATTTTTCTGCCACAACATCAGCGTAAAAGAGGACGCGAATATCTCGAAAGTTGGTATCGTCGAGGTGACGTTATTTTCACACCAAGCAGACAAATAGGCGGCAAAAGCATCGTGTCATATGACGATAGGTACAATTAACATGCCTGAAAATTTTCAATTGTTTTTCTGACGTTTCATTGTCCCTTATTTATCTACAGATTCATTGTGGAATATGCTACAAGATGCAAAGGAATCATCGTCACTTCAGATCAATATCGAGATCTGTGGGACGAAAAACCCGAATGGCGTGAGACTATTGAGAAACAGTTGCTCGTCCCAACATTTGTTGGGGATTACGTAATGTTCCCAGAAGATCCACTAGGTCGGAAAGGCCCAAAGCTTGATGAGTTTCTAAGACATTAACGAGTGAGCTACTCATTCCTTCACGAATATGCCATATGGAGAACACTTACCTATTTATTTCATATGTGTACAGATGCCAATATAATTTTTGTTAAAATTCCATGTGGATTTCATGAATCGAATTAAGAGATACTTTTTTCCTGCAGAGCTTTATGAAAGAGTTACTTCTAACTTCAGTATGTACAAGCATTTACATATTTTTCTATAAAGTTTTATATAGTAAAATACATTGTAGCCTTATCAAAAATAAAGATTAAATTATGAATTATGCCAAGATGGTTTCCAGCACCATTTTCGTGACTGTCGTACGAAATCCATACTTTCTTGCGCTGCATCACGAGCTAACCGCTGCATCGGTGTTTCTGAGCTTGTATTCAATTTTGCCCCTGACAATATTCTTTCGTGCTCCAATGCCGAACTCACAGCTGACAGACAAAATTTGATAATATTTAGTTTTTAACTATTTCCAACTTATATATTGTAAATATTAATTTAAGGAACTCACTTGTTTTAGAGAATAACTTATTGAGTACATAATTGTCGTCATCTACGACTGGCGATGTCTGTTCTTTAGATTTCCCGAGACGGCGACCCACTAAAAATGAGACTTCTTCCCCCTCAAATTGTGCAGCAATTTGTTTTTCTTTCCGTTTCTTCTTACAATCTTTCGTTAAATTTTTCATAGATTTATCCTGAAAATTATTTGGATTTAACTTTGAGTTAGCAAAGAGCCGATCAGATTCTGTGGTTTCGCCCTTGATTGGCTCGTTCAGATTGAATAATTCTGTTAAATCCGATGTTTGAAATAATCTTCGTTGTCGTGGATCATCCAAAATTCTACTGGATAATAATAATTTGAATATCTGTCTATGATAAATTTTCTCTTCTATTGTACCAACAGTAATCAGTCTATAAATTGTAACACGTTTGTCTTGACCAATTCGCCATGCACGTTCCCTTGCCTGAGCATCAGTGGCTGGATTCCAATCAGGATCATAGATAACTACACGATCAGCACCAGTCAAATTGATGCCCAACCCACCGACACGCGTTGTCGATATGAACACAAAATACGACGGATCCTCATTGAATTTTCGGATAATTTCCTGCCTTTCAGCCATCGGCGTAGATCCATCAAGTCTCAGATACGTATATTTTTCATGTTGTACTAATCCTTCCAGGATATGCATCATTTGTCGTCCTTGAGTGAAAAGAAGCACTCGATGATTCTGCGATTTCCAAATTTTCAGCAGTGATCGTACCACTGCCATTTTCCCTGACCGTTTCCAATGACCGAATTTCTCTAAATCAACATCCTCATCCGGCTCCATATCTTCATCAGACTCATCATTATTTTTACTGTACATGTAAAGATCAGGATGATTGCATAGCTTCCTAAGTGCTGTTAATGCAACGAGAAGTTTCGCTCGCGTTCTTCCCTCTGTGTTATGACTCTTATTCTTATCATGAATGATCGAACCTACATGGTCCGAACGTAAATACTGTTTGTATAAATCAGTCTGTTCCTCTGTTAAACTACAAAACAAGACCTGCTCGTTTTTTTCTGGCAAGCTTATATGGTGTTTGACATCGTTCTTCGTACGGCGAAGCATATATGGACTAATAGCATCTTTAAGCATTGTCGCAACTTGCAACGCAGTTGCTTCTTGAAGTGCAGATGCATTCGAATATCCACCACGGGTAATTGGTGTCGCACAGTGCTCTATAAATGCATCCAGTGTACCTAACTTTCCAGGTAAGATGAAATCAAACAATGACCATAATTCTTTTAATGAATTTTGCATCGGACTACCAGTTAATAAGAGACGATGTGGTGTAGAAAATTTTTTGACAACTTTTGTCACCTTCGCTTCAGGATTTCTTATTTTATGACCCTCATCCAGTACCACATAATGCCATTGAAGTTGGATGAGTAATTTCATATGATTAAGAACACCGGAATAAGATGTTAGTAGTACTCCGCCTGACTTCATGCTCTCAATTAATTCCTCCGGCTCACCCCGATAAGTTCCAGATTGATGTAATGTTACCACTCGTAGTACAGGCCACCAGTCATGGAAATGTTTCACCCATTGTTCGAGTAATGTTGCTGGACACACAATTAATGTAGGACCAAGCCCACGAAATCTACCCCCATCAGATAGCAGTTCACTACAATCTAGACCAGCAAAGAAAGCAATAACTTGCACGGTTTTACCAAGGCCCATTTCATCACCTAATAAACCACCCAAACCACGGCCATGCAATTCCCAAAGCCAGCGTATCGACACTTTTTGATATTCAAATAGTCTTTTCCATATCGATCGTGGAACTTTGAATAAATTATCAACAGTACGGAGATTATTCTCATCGTAATCATCGGTTATTTTCACTCTTTTTCTATATAATATCTCGTCACCATCGTCCAAAATTCGTTTTCTGCGTGATGTATCTGCACTTGTACGTTTCTTCAATGATTTCCTTCTGATACGACGTTCTCCATCTGAGTCGTCTTGTTCATCGCTGGGTAAATATTCACTTCCACTATCATCGCTCGAACCCCGGCATGACCTTCCCGTCGGTTTGGATGATATTGCATCATTAGATGGTTCCTTTTGAGTAGAAACGCTACTCGACGATGAAGGAGCTGTATATGGAATTGAACTCGCATCTTGGTGATTGTGATTTCGTTTTTTCTTGACAATATGGTTCTCAGTTTTCTTCTTTATTTTCGAATCTCTTGGTTTTTCTAATTTTTTCTTTTTTGCAGCGGCTTCTGCTTGACTTCGAAGATATTTTTCTAAATCCAATAATCCAGTCGTTGGGTTGAATATCCCGGTGGGGGTGACGGCAGATTTTTTCTTTGAATCTGCCTCAAACGGTGTTATTTCCCCAGTTTGTACACGTCTATTCAATTCTGAAGCACATGATTCCAAAGGAGTCAGGGACGGCTTTGATGAAGATTCCTCGCAATTTCTTATACTAGAAAATTCCTGAATATGCTGAGATATTTCTTGATGAATACTCTCTTCACTACAAACATTGACGACCTATCAAAGACAGAAAGCACTGAATATCAATAATAGAATAGCACACCTATATATCAATATACATAAACATATTCTATACATGAGTGAGGAGCTTGTGTGCATAAGTTCGAATAAAATTTAGAAACATCGTGGAAGATAGAAACAAAGTTCAATGAAAAAAATCCTCTGATGACCACATATGTTGCAAGCCACTAAAATTCATCAAAATTGCAATTCATCCTATTCTTTTTCGAATTTGAAAACACGATTTATCAGAACTAAAAAGAAACTCGAAAAGTCTCTTGCAAGTGGCCTCTCAAAATTACTTTTCTCAATCCCCACGTTATTCACGAGTATCCAAAGACGCATCTTGCCTTTTCAATCTCGTTCAAATTATCTTCTACCGACTCATCATTGTTATCGTCCATTGTAGATCTTCTTCACAATATCTGATCAAAGCATGGATGATTCCCTTCTCATAGCAATTGTCACATGTAAATCGTGATCCAGATTGAAATACACCATTCTATGTACAAATTGCCTGTAAACACATATGCGTAAGTCCATACATAAATACTAATCAAGTGGCTCCAAAGAATGATGTTATCACCTATAAATAACTCCGGATCCGACCTAACCTATAGAAATTCAAAAAAGGACAAATATTTTAATTTTCTGGATTGTAAAAATGCTGAATTTGCCGACTGAATGGTTCCATAGTAGAGAGGGAGCGAGCGAGAGGGAAAGAGAACCAGAGAGCTATACATATACATACAAAATGTGGTAGGTAGTAGTTGCGAAAATGAGTTTGCGCATGCGTCCGAAAATTGAAAAAAACCGCCGAAATGTTGCATCTTAAAGATGGCAACTGCCTTGAGAAGCTGCGGTAGTTTACGTTCAGATGATTCGTCAATATCTTTATTAGTATGTATCTCAATAATTAAAATCAGTGCAACAAATTTGATAATACAATTGTTATTGATTTTTAGATTGTGGCCTCGCATGAATTGTGTGGAAAAATTTCATCAGCACTACATGGTGCAGCACGTGAAAATCAATGCCGAATTGTTGTTCATCAATGTGAATGTATCGCTCAAGTTTTGAGGTTAAAACCTGATTTAGCAGTAGATTTTATTATATTCGCAATTGACGGTCAAGTGCATCAGTCTGTCGCTGAGGTGAGAATAACAATTCTTTTCATTTGATGCGATGCTGCTTTCATTAGAGGAACATGAATATCGGCTGAAATTACCTGTAGCAATAGTTTCATAGATATCACATGATTGTTGAATATTTATGATTGTTTGTTTATATACAGGTGGAAACTAATATCGGTTGCGTTGATGAACATTATATTATTTCGGGATATGCATGCATTGTTTATTGTCACGGACCATCAAGCAACCCTAGTGTAACATACTATAAAGCTAAACAAATAGCTGATAAGTATCGTCTCCGACGATTTCTTACAGTGAATATTCACGTGAGTATTTTCATGATTTTGTTAATGAAAATATTCACTTTGATGTAGTGATGCTGTAGAGTAAAGTTTGATCTAGATAAATTGATAAACCTCGAATGACTCTAACTTTTTCACCGGGGTATTTGTGAATTGTATTGATTGTAATGTTACTCTCTGAAAAATGAACGGGAACTAATTGTATTTTTACATTGAAAACCAAATGAAATATTTCAGGATTCCAATAATTGTCGTTTGTTGGGCAAGAGGTTGCTAAATTTAACAGACGGTATATTGGGACTGAGAAGTGGCCTACCTACAATCGATACTTGTATCAATTTCGATTGATCTTACTTCTTCGAAAATGAAGAAACTATCAGGGAAATCACTGGCTTATGCCTCGAGCCAAGAAGAAAGTGATAATGATAGTGATGAAACCGAGTGCAGTATTGCTAGTAATTCTACAGCCGGTACACACAGAAGTGATACACCAACGAGAAGTGCACGCTGTAGACGAAAAGGTCGTCGCAGAAGCAAGACGGCGAAGACTAAACCATCTAACGACAAGCCCTTGTACAAATATTGTTGTAGTGTTAGAGAAGATCATGGCCAGCCATTATTCGGAGTACAATTCAATCACCATCTTAAAGAGGGTGAACCAATGATTTTCGCGTCAGTTGGCAGCAATCGTGTGAGCATTTACGAATGTCCTGAAGATAGTAATATACGTTTACGTCAGAGTTATGCCGATCCAGATTCAGAAGAGAATTTTTATACGTGTGCTTGGACTTTTGATGATTCAGGAAAACCATTACTTGCAGTCGCGGGTTCTCGCGGTGTCATCCGTGTTATAAGTCCAGTTACGATGACTTGCGTAAAACATTACATTGGTCATGGACATGCGATCAATGAATTAAAAATACATCCAAAAGATCCCAACGTACTTTTATCAGCATCAAAAGATCATGCTCTGCGCCTGTGGAACATCAAGTCTGATGTGTGTATTGCAATATTTGGTGGTGTTGAGGGACACAGAGATGAAGTGCTGAGCGCTGATTTTGACATGAAAGGACAACGTATCATATCCTGCGGTATGGATCACGCATTGAAATTGTGGTCATTGGAAAAGCCTGACATGAAAGAAGCGATCAAACAATCATATTTCTGCAATCCCACGCGAAATGGACGGCCATTTGATACTGTTCTTCAACATTTCCCGGATTTCACGACACGTGATGTCCACAGAAATTATGTCGATTGTGTAAAATGGTATGGTGATTTCATTCTTAGTAAATCTTGTGAAAATTGTATTGTGTGTTGGAAACCAGGGCGTTTGGAAGACTCACAACTGCGTAATGGTGAGACTAGTGCCACGGTCATGCATCGTTTCGAATTCAAAGAATGTGACATATGGTTTATTCGTTTTTCAATGGACTTCTGGCAACGAACAATCGCGCTGGGTAATCAGGTTGGTCGCACATATGTGTGGGATTTAGAGGTGGACGAGCCGGGACAAGCTCGTTGCTTTTCTCTCCAACATCCACGTTGCACCGCGCCAATTCGGCAAACAAGTTTGAGTCGTGATGGTTCTGTCTTACTTGGTGTCTGTGATGATGCCACAATATGGCGTTGGAATCGGGATCATTAAATTTACTTCATGTAGAATATAAATATTTGCATATATTTTTTATTACACTATTGTCGAATCAATATTCACGTTTATGAGCACTCATTCAGGTGACCTAGGCGAACGTGCGAATTTCTATTTGTACAGTAGTTCGATCGAACTTTGGCATGTTTTGATGAAAAAATTTCCGAATGCATTTAGTATACGGCCGAACTGTGAACTCTTGTTGGGTAATACTATTTTTTTTCTTTATATGGAAGACTGGCATAAATTTGTAATAAACCATGTCATGCTTGCATGACAATATGAAAACTATTTTGAGTTGAATAATTTTTTTTATGAAAATTGCTTAATCTCTATTTACTTTTTACGTTTCAGTGCTAGATCTTTATGATCATTTTTACATGATTTTGAATTCTATGTGATTATTTTCTTGAAGTCTGTAGGAAGATCATCTTTATTATACTAGTTCACTCTCTCATGCAGTCAGATTCGCGGACAGAGCGGCGCCGAGTGCTGCATCTCCAGATTGTCCCAATTCTAAAGGCAGTTTATACCAATGGAGGACCTGTTGTTGCAGCACAGGGTTACGTACCAATCCAGATCCATTCCCCACAATCCTCTTGATTCCTTTTTCTTTCAACAAATCTTGTGACATCATACTGCAAGAAAGCCATCAACATAATTTAAAATATTTTTGTATATCAACAAGTGACACATTCAGAGTTGCTATTACTTGTGAAGATTTTTCACGACTCCTGAGCACAGTGAACGAAATACACTCCCAAGTTGAAGAGTATCTAAAGTAATACCAGTAACATTAGCCATTTTATCTGGTGCATAACGTTCGCCCAATAAAAGAGGTTCGATCTCCATTGTACTGATTGATGACTCTTCCTTTCCGAGACTGATTAATCGATCCCAAACTTTTGCTACAAAAACAGAAAATTGTGAATGGAAATAACTGCATGAAAGTATCCACGAATTCCTATAACTTACATTGAGGAACAGAGAAACCTAAATCCATTGTCCATTGTTGTAATGTCTTCACAAATGTCGCTAGCGTGTTACCTCCATTCAAAGATGCAGCCACAGCCAAGTATTTCCCATCAAAGTACGGGAAATGTTCAATAGTCTCTATAACACGTCCTTTCGTGAATTGCATCATCTAAAGAACTATCTGTATAAAACTAACTTACCTAAATTGTCACAGGTGCCAGGTTTATATGAAGGATGCACATATGTTAGTTGAGCTGATGTGGAAATATTCAATACTGCTTCCTCTGGCCCTTTCAATAATGCAAGGACAGAGCATTGGAGATCTCCCAAAGCAACTCCTGCACATTGAAAACCCTTCTTAATTGTTTTTTTTTATCAGAAGAAATTTTTTGAGCATTACCTATTGGTACTCCAGCTGGTATCCCAAACCAAGTCTTCACTAATTGACCAGCGTTCTCTCCAGGTTGTAGAATTGTTCGCGGCAATAATTCAACAGGAAATCCAGCATCAGACATTAATTCAGTTTCCCATTTTGCATCCTCAGTGAGAAAATAGCCCCAACTTGCAGCGTTTTGTGTACTCATGATAACTTGGTCCCTACTGCCACATAATAAACTAACAACTAAATCCTGTACAGTCCCGCATGTATCATACATCTGCAATTTCTCAGGTCTGGAATGAATATTGAAGTAAATATTACATCATTCAAAGATCCATGCTATATAGTATTGAATTTAAGTCACAATAATACCGTACTTGTTTCTAGCAAACCAGAACAGTGTCGCACATCCATACCCCGTATGAACTGGTAAATGACTTTTAGATTGAGGTAATGTTTTTAAAAAATTCATATCACAACGGCCATCCTGCCAAGTATATAAGTGTGAAATATTTGACTTATCAAATTCAAGTTTGAATGCATTATCAGATTGGTCAATTTTTCTTCCAGTCTTCCATAGAGCGATGCCATGCATTTGGCCACACACTCCAATTTTATTTACCTAATTGAATAGAAAGATAAATCAAACATTCATTATTCACAATCGAGAATACAAAATAGAAGTATCACATGATCGCATAGTATACCTGTTTTAGCAAATCTTTGGGCAATCTAGAAACGCAACTGTGGACTGCCGATAAAATCTTTGGCACATCTTGCTTATTACCTTCGATACCAAGTGTGCTTGGTACATTTGCTTGAGTTTCTTTAGTCTGTTTGGCAACTATTTGATTAGTCTTCGGTGATAAAATAATTACCTTTACTGAAGTAGTGCCCAGATCAATTCCTAGCGTGAGTGCACCCTGCTGATGCGCCATTGCGGAATTTTTGTTAATACAACCGGAACGTTATGCAGTTACCATGCAATGCGTTATGTGTTCAATATCACAAAATATACTCGTCATATAAATGATGATGCGGGTTTGATGAATTATAATCTGCCAATTATTCCATTAATGCTGATGCAATGAATGTAGGAGGAATACTGCCGGGATACTTGGCAAACAACTTTAGCTATGATGTGATTCTTGGTCATTGTTATTTCATAGTTCTAAACTATTTATACAGTATAGATAGGAAGAACCTGATGAGGTAGCTGAGAGATAAATTTTTGAACAAACTATTCTGGGAACTGAAATACTCGGTGAGAATAATTATTATGCTTCTATGAGCAAGATGATGAAACCACTGTCTGCTATTGATGTTCCTCTTTTGCACTACAGCCTACGTATATGTACTGATATGTGCATCTGTCGGCTTTTGATTTTTCTCCCCTATTTCAATTATCAGGAAACAATGAGTGGCCATATATAACATCGTACCATTCAATATTATATAACAGTGACCTCGTTTCGAACTGATATGAAAAGTTTACATGTACGAAAGTCTGATAGGACTTTTTTTGTCATATCATCATGTAAATCAATATGCTTCAAATCATCTAAGCGCGTATTTTTGAAATTTGTCGCACCAAACGAATTTTGAATTTCGCGGAACATAATTCTTGATTGATTGTTTATTATTCGCAATTCTGTTTATGAAAATGGAATGTTTGTGTGAAGTCAGAGTCCTACATACCGCGTGATACTGTCACAAGTGATATTATCGGTTGAGATATTCCATCAACAGATGAAAATACAGAAAATATCAGGTGTCGGCCATTTTGGAAATCAATATCAATTCTGATTGGTCAATCAGGTACAAAATTGTTAGATATATAGAATAATATGTACTTTATTGTTTTTTATACGAGAATATGTTATTCTGCTACCTGTGGACTTGTTTCAACCGATATTCATCAACATTTATGCTATTAATAGAGAATGAAAAATGGCAGAAAGTGTTGATGACACAAAGCCATGGATTCGTGAGCGTATACTCGGCTCTGGCGCATTTGGTATTGTCGAATTGTGGCAAAATACAGCGAGTTCAGAAAGGATAGGTATGTTTATGTAATGGATGATAGTCATGAGATACTATTATTTTTATTTTGTTGTTTCCATCCAATTGTGATACGTTTCTTGATTAATGTCTTTGAACAATGAATTCTAATGGCGTTGCTATATATGAGATAATTTTCTAATTGGAGTGACACTTTTTGATCTACTGATGGAGACAAAGAGAATGTGATGTTCATCATTTCACAATTTTTGATTTCATCTGTTTAGCTGTGAAGAAATGTCTTATCAGTTCAAAGGCTCTTACGCCGAGACAGAGACAAAGATGGAATCACGAAGTTGTGATGATGAATCAATTGGATCATCCAAATATTGTCAGTACTCGTGATGTACCGGATCAAATTATTAAGGATGGGAATGAACTGCCAGTGTTATGTATGGAATATTGCAGTAAAGGCGATTTAAGAAATGTGATTATTGATCTAAATACGACAGAATATATTTGAGTGAACTGGATGTAATTCATAAACTTTCATGTTGTTTTACCGTGGCAAATAATGGTTTAGATGTTGAATAAACCTGAGAATATATGCGGTGTTCAACAACAAAATGCTCTGAGAATTATGTACGATGTTGCTGGAGCAGTGGAATATATTCACAAGCACAAAATTACACATCGTGATTTGAAGCCAAACAATATTGTGATGCAAGAAAGAAACAACAGGGTAAACATTGCATTACTAGCCATGGGGATCAGGTTTAATTTATTCTAAACAATCTGCTTGAATTTGAAGGTCGTGTGTAAATTGATTGATTTGGGATATGCCAAAGAACTTGGAGATGCTAGCGTCTCAGCATCTATAGTTGGTACTCTCAATTATTTGGCGCCAGAATTATTGTGGAAGGACACATACAGTTGTTCCGTAGATTATTGGAGTTTGGGAATATTGTTTTACGAAATTATAACTGGAACGAGACCATTTTTACCCAATATGCAACTCACTAAAGTATGGTAAGAAAATTGATATATTGTTTACTGTATTACGTTATTGCAGCTGATTATAACTTTCCCAAAACAGGATGAATCACATTCAGAAGAAGCTGTATGAGGACATTTCTGCTCGTGAGATAGGAGGCCAGGTGCAATTCTTCCAGGAAATTGAAGATACTACTTATCTTTCGGAGTAAGTTGATAGAAATGGGTTCGTGTATTGATCATGAATTGAACTTTGGATATCTCCAGTTGTCTGAAGTTGGATTTGGTACAGTGGTTCAGGATTGTTTTCCAATGGGATCCAAAGAAACGCGGGAAGCCCAGAGATGGATTGACCTCTGATCAACCTATTGTGTTTACAATGCTGAAATCAATTCTCGACAAGAAAGTACATCTAAAACATTGAAAAATCAAATTATTTATGTTTCCGTTAATTTTGATTAACCGTTAGATTTTTTTTTGTTTGATGTACAGATTATCCGCACTTTCATCGTGTCACATTTTCAGTTTAAATCGTATGCTGTGAATTCACATATAACTGTTGGAGAATTGAAACAAATAATACACGAGAACGAGGATATTCCGTTCAATCGTCAAATGTTGACAGATTCAACTGGTAAAATTTTGAGTGATGACAAAATCCTTCCTGCCAAAATGTTACAGGTATCTAAATATTTTTTCAGATTTATTTACAATATTGGAAAGCGATTGGGTACGAAGAAATTAATGACAATCAAATTGTAGGACAATGTTTTCATTGTATTTCATAGCGAAAAACTATGTGTCGAAACCATTCCCAAACCAAAAATTCCAAAGTCTGTTCAGGACATGATGAAATTTCCACGTAGTGATTGTGATTATCACACACTCAAAAGATATTACGGTGCCACAATTTTTTTCATGAAAAATGAAGTTGAACTTTATCGTTCTTACATTTTGGCATTGAGTATTATAATGTGAGTATGCTCGATTTGGTCAGATTATTTCAAAAAGTTAAAGAAACATGGGCAATTATAATGAAATTTAACAAATATATTATTTCGCAGTGACTTATGTGATATCAGGCTTACTTCTTTGAGTACAAAAATAAATAAAATGGTTTCTGACAAAGAATGTTTAGAGAGTGAGCTGGAATCAACATCAGAACTGATGCGCACCTGCACAGACGATAAATGTAGGCAAGATTTTGAGAAGTTGAAACGAAAAATGAATAAATTCTTCGACAGTGTAAAACAAATGATGGAGAAATTCAAAGTATTGAGTCATAATAATGAGCAGTTGAAAAGTTTTTCGGATATTGATTGGATGAATGGAATATTAACACCTTATGATAAAGCTCTGAATTTGGTCAAGGAATGGTACATAGAAAATCCTAATCGATTACAGAAACCTTACGCGATGGTGAAAACAGTTTTTGATTTTTTAGCAGTGAGAGATAAACAAATATCAAGCACACAACTTGCGGAAACTGGCCGGTAAAATTTACATTTTCCGTTTACCTGTTTATTTTGACACGCATAACAAAAGAACGAACTTCTGTAGAAACATCACGGTATTCCAAAACAAGCTGATCCAATTGGAGAAAGTGCTCACATCTTTCATGGAATTATTGAGGTTTTATCGTGACGACATTCACAATTTACGTGAAAGTTTCCCGAAAGAATGTGAGCCTGTCAACCGTGTGAATCAAATCGATGTTGAAAATAAGGTTTTTCACAATGTTGCCGAAAGTGAGATGAGTTCTGCAATGTCTACGAGCATTAACACCCCAGATGATTCAATGATATATGAGTCTATTGTGATATGCAACATGTGAGACTTGTTTTTTTTAACACTTAGCTTGGAGAGAAAATGTATCAGTTGATATCAATATGAATTTTGATTGAGGCATAGGATATTAAGTAGAATCAAGATATTACAAAGCAGCCATGGTCAGATTCACGGGATCCACTAAAAATTCGCACGGTATCATTGTATGGTTTATGGAGAGAAAAATTGTTTCGTTTTCGATTCGAAATACTGAACCATAACAGTTGCTATCGGATGTACGGGTTGTTATACATTAAATTTTTTACTGAATGTTCTCGTTCGAAATTCGTGCCTCCAATCTTCATCTAGTAACGAGTCAAAATTACCCCTGTGAATATATGGCTTGGTTGCTGACCTTTAAATTGAGTCCTGAACGGTGGTATTTGATAATCAATTGATGATTCCTCTCTTGTGAATCCAGAACTGATAGTGTTAATAATATTGAAATGATTTCACATTACAGGCTCGGAGGTTTATTAACCGAAATGGATGTATGGAGACGGAAACTAGCAGCGTTGTCAAATTCAGACGATTAGTTTGCGTCCATAACAATTACTCATATTTATTTTTATAAAGTAAACTAAATAAAATGTATAGATACATATATATTGTTTAGAATGTAACAAGGATGTGAATGAATCAAACTTCGATGACGAAATTCTTTCATGAATAATGTCTACGTGGAATGTAATGCCGCACTCCCCATTTTATGTTCGCGTGCTTGTCTGTTTTTACAAATGTGAAAACAGGTCCTTCGATTCTCTTGAGTCGCCGACCTGAATAATTTTATCCCACAAACAAATGAAAATCATGTTATTTCGTCAAAGAATATGGTAACACTCACCTTCGATGTTATCCATCATCACTATGAGATGAAAGCAAAACATTATTACAAGTGCTCGAACAATCTAAAATATTATCTTTTATTACAATTTATTGTTTTACATCTGACTTCATATTATATTATGATCACTCACCAAACTCATAATGCCGACAAGTTAGTTAGACGGAAATCGGGCGATTGATCAATTGAGCTACAAATATCAAATTTTTTGAGTGAAATCAATTTATACACTCGATCGCATCGCAAAATCAATTTTAGACTTTCACCATTAGTATGGGTGGAAACAGTAAACTATTGTGGAACACGGGATGATAAAAAAAGCCGCATGCATGGAATAGACGATCGAGCACTCTGTTGGAACGGATAGACAATTTCTTTTTATTACAAAGTTGTGCACATAAATCACTAACGTATTCTTTGAACAACAATTTTAAAATAAATATGATATTTTTCATTATTATATTGGTTGATCGGTTGAAATATTATGCACTATGTCGCAGTGTATACCCTTGGAATCATTCATATTCACAATTCTCATGTCTAATGATTATATGATGTCTTGTAAATGTATATCACACATAAACCTCAAATTAAATCGACACAAGAGTACAAAAGAAGAATCCAAAAGGTCTGGGGTCGATATATATAACACTGTGATTTATAAAAATTGACACGCATTTCGAGAGAAACGGACGATATTATTTATTATTCATTGTCACTAATATCCTCATCTGTTGTGTATTCGGAATGTTCATCGCCTACATCAACATCTTCGGCAGTCTCTTCATCAGAGATATCCCATTGGGGGTGCTGAGTTGGAACAGCAGGAGCCTCTTTGACATCCAACTGTAATAGTGAATATAACATTGATATGAGCAACTTTCTGACAACGAATAGCAACTTTACAATCAATTGAGAATAATGGACAAAATTAAAAAACAAACCTTAATATCTTGAGTTTGGTAGAAACCAAAGTAACTGTCACTTCGTAAACAAACTGCAAACGTGTAAACTCGCGGCCAACTTGGCGCAGTGAATCTGAGCTGAACTTCCTCAGTATCAACGAGTGATGTTATATGTATTGGCGTTGTAATTAGCGTATGAGATTTACGATCACAAATATAAACCCACCAATATTCTTGTTTTTCATCAGGAAACAGTGGGCAGTGGACTTTATGGGATACATTGCTGCGTCCTTCCAACACTTTTTCTCTTTTCGATATCCGACGCTGAAACTTCTCCCATTCCTCATCATCATCCTCAAATGTTTCTTCCTTCTCCTCCGGCACATTTTCTTCATCACTTTTTTCACTATCGGCTTCACTATCGCTTGCATTCGATGCCCTTTCTTTGGCAATTTTTTCCACCTGTTCATTCCTATCATTTTGTTCGATTTTGTCATTTTTCTCAGTTTTTTCAGTTTCGGATGTTTCATCCCTGGGATTTGGTGATTTCCCAACTGGTTTCACTGGCTTTGTCACAGGGTTTTTTTTAGTTACACGTTGTTTCTTATTGCGCACTTTTTTCGTGCCTTTTTTCTGTTTGCCCCTGCTCTGCCATGCTGGAATTTTCATCAGTGGATCTTCCGCTAAATCTTCGTTGAGAGTCTCCTTCATATCATCGTCTTCAAGAGTCTTTTCTTTGATCGAATCATCACCGAATAGATGACTCATGTCTTTACGTGTCAAAGTCACAGTGACCGTAACTACAGCATCAGCAGTGTACACAGATGGATTGTCATCATCGACTACTTCCGATTGCACTTTGAAATCAATGTATGGCATGCTACCAAGGACTCGCATTACATCCTCATATTGTTCGTCGGACAAACTACGAAGTATTTGCCTTCGCTCGTCACCTTTCAGTTGAGCGAGCTGTTGCAGTGTTTTGATTTTGCGCTTTTTACCTGAGAAATGTTTCAGATGTTCCTCCTCAATATGAGGCAATTGAAGAAGAGGATTAGTGAACTCCCAGAATCCTTGTACAATCATTGGACTCAATTTCATACAATTCTCTATGGTTTCTATCGTTGGTAGACAAGGAACTGGAATAATAATGCATTTAAGAAGTATGAACTATTTTCATACGCTTATGTTAATTTCCTCATTTTTTTCTCTTTACTTACGTCGTCCACTGTATGCTAAGCAAATTAATTGATTGGTACACATTATCATCTCCTGGATGAGATAGGGACATTTCTTCACAATATACTGCCGATCTTGTTCAAGAGTGTCCGGCCTTAATGGAATACGTGACATATGCGCATATAAAATTGCACGAGTTTTAATGGAATACATGCGACATAATGGATGCTCTTTATTTTTCTCGCCCAAGTTATTGATTTTCCTGATTAACTGTAAGCCGGAAAAAGTTTATGATCTTTCGAACTATGTATTCATTGAAAAGATATGTGGTATTTGTTTCAAAATTGAATAAATGATGACTTACCGCGGGTACATCCTCATTGTCAGACTGCCGTACCACAATTTCTGCATTTGAATCTCTGTTAAATTCATCTGAAGCAGCCAATATCATGATGACCCTCTTCAACGGAGTCAAACGTTGGGAACTGAAGAATCCGTAATATGTTCTTGTCGTTTCTAATAAAACTTGATCGCCTGTATACCGGATACTTTTGTACCACCACATTCCAACAACTGTAGGCAAAGCAACCATGAATACCATTGCGTAAAGGCCTAATACCCAAACAGAGTTTTCTTTCTCAACGATCCATGAAGGCAACGCTATTCCAAAACTCATGGCACCTGGCCCGTCTGGATTGCCATATTTTTCCCAATTTTTTCGTGCTTCATCGTCAGTCAACGCTTGATAAGCTAGGTTTCAAGGAGAAAAAAAACAACCGATGAAGCAAGAAAGATGTATATCTGTGATGAAATTTTTTAATGAGTAATTCAATTTACCTTTCGTAAGCTTCATGAAGGATTTCTCATTTCCAGTTTCTTTATCAGGATGGAGGATGAGTGAGAGTTTACGATAAGCTCTCTTGATGTCTTTCTCGGAAGCACCCTAATTAAACAGAAAATACGACGTTAAATTCCGTATGTTTTTTTTTTCTCATTATCAATCAACCGAAAGTCAAAATGAAGTATATAATTACCGCTGATACTCCCAGGATTTCATAGGGATCGAAGTTCGCCATTTCTGCGTCATATTGAGAGACTTTGTACGCAAGAAGTGCGAGAGCAATCCAACATAAGATGATGAAGCACTTTCTATAATGAATTAATATGGATTTATAGAATTCAATTATTCCATTAATTTATTGATATTTACGCATTTACTTACAGAAGTCGTGCTCTCGTAGCTTTCCACGGATCATTCAATAATAATATTTCCTTCTTCTTCTTACACCCCGGACACCGACATTCTCTGGATGAGCTGTCTGGATCTTGAATGAGATTAATTATAATTGAATTCTCAGAAATTTGTATCACTGCTCTGATAATATTGTTAATAATATTCAATTAGACGGCACATGTATTCTCTACGAAGAATATTCTTTTCAGTCCATGAATGTGATGTTATGAATCATCTGTTAATAAAATAAATCATGAATAAACATTTATGAAATTCCTCACCTTGCTTTGGTGAACGTGGCCACAAATAGTAAGTTCCGGGTACGAGTATAAGTGCCAAGAAGGATAATAAAAAGTAGAAAAACGTTCCACCACTCTCATCATACTGGAATTTTTGGCCGCCCATCGTTCATCAATGTCAGAATATTTTTGTGCTACGTTTAAGTACATCAGTCTACTAAGTACAGCTGAGTACAGTCCCAAGCCTAACGAACGCGGGACAACATTTAGTTTTTCAGGTTATGTTACGGAAACACAATCATCACCAAGATTGCCAACTCAGCACTGAGTTTCATCGCTCCATGACGTTCATGACCGTGTATTCCTCTGTTATTCTGTTCATGTATCGGGAGAGTAGAGTTTGATGACCCATAATGTGCCTATGTGTACGAATACTCATCTACATGTGTAAGACGTATTCGTTTGTGGTTGGCTATTGTTATTCGCGATGTGGCAATGGAATTCAGGAAGACAATTTTCGGTCAATTGACCATTTCATTAACGGGATATGAATGAACCTGAATTTGAAAAGGAAAAAAAAATGTTATTTCGACTTGCAACATGATCAATAGAAAAGAATGATTAATAGCTGAAAAACTAGTGTTTCCGAATAAAAAGACATATTCCTAAAAATTTCGAAACCATCCCCCAATGATGAGGCATTGTTTCGATCGGAAATGAGTTTCTCACCTGCTGACTACATAGCAGTATTATAAAAAATATGAATAGAAGTCGCGATCCTGTTCATACCGGCGGCGAATGAAAACGTCTTTATTATCGACTAATGATAAAGTTATCATCGGAGTGTTCATTCTATTTATTTGTTGACCCTGAATGCATTGATCATTGTGATTTGTATCGCAAAACACGAATGATTGATTTATTTTTTCGTTTAGTAGTAACATCCAAATAGTTGTTTTTTTTTTTTTTTTTAAAGAAACTGAAACAGTATGGGCGTATTTTTTTCTAAGAAGAAGCCACCGAGCCGAGTCACCGAGCAAGACAAAGCTGTTTTCGTAATTATAACACATATTTTATCATCCTAACCTCAATGTTTACAGAACAATTACCAACAATATCATTCTTATGTTTTTCGAATATTTCAGCGATTGAAAAGCACTCGTGATCAGATAAAACAATATCAGAAACGGATTGAACAGAATCTGGAGAAAGATCGGGCATTGGCGAAGAAATTACTTCAAAATGGCAGGAAGGAGTGAGTGCATGATAAATCGTATTTAAATCAGTACACAATTTCATAGAACTTGACGTTAAAACTCGTTTGATAAATTGTTCCACAGTCGAGCTCTTTCTCTCCTGCGAAAGAAAAAATTCCAAGAGCAAGTTCTCTCTAAGACTGATCGACAACTTGAGAACTTGGAAACGATGGTTCATGATTTAGAATTTGCTCAGGTGGAATCTAAAATAATAGAAGGGTTGAAACTTGGCAATATTGCTCTTAAAACGCTGCACGATATATTGAATATTGATGATATTGAGAAAGTTATGGATGAAACGAGAGAAGGTATTGAGAAGCAGCAAGAGCTCGATAATTTGCTTACGGGCGTATTGACAGAAGAAGATGAGGGTGAGGCTGAGGCTGAACTTGACGCATTGCTTGCTGAGGAATTCAAAGAAACAGTACCAGAACTTCCTTCTGAAGTTTTATTGCCTGATGTACCTGAGGATGAGCCTGAAAAAGAGAAAGGTATGCTTTCTTTCTCGTATCAGATCATATCAACAGGGACAAATACTTATCTGCACAAATTTTCTGACCTTTCCAGAACCTACCAAAAAAAAAGTTCGAGAGATCGTTGCTCTAGAAGCGTGAGCCCGGGCAAGACTAACATCACACAGAATCTTATAGCGGTTCATGTAAATATTGTACAGTGCTTGTACGTATGGATTTCATTACTTCAATGTATTTGCAAATATCACCGTTCTGGTCTTTTTGATCAACCAAAGATACTTGTCTTTAGTCACAAGTATATTGACGAGAATCATATTATTACTTTTAATATATCTGTTGAACACTATTTCAACCATAAACAAGGTTCTAATTTAGGCCATATAATAAATGTAATGTTTTACATCGCTGTGATAAATTGACAATTGGAAGTCCATTCGAGTTCTTTATCTTATGTTTATATGTTTATCTTTCGTTGATAATTAGATACTCAACATTTTTTTCATAATAATCTTAAACTGTTCACGTGATTATGTGTGGCCGAAAGCTTTATCGCCTCGCTCTGGGGAGGTTTTGTTACTATCACATATGTACTTGTGTGTCCCACATGAAAATAACCGTTGGGAAGTTGGAAATAATAATAGCTGAGTACTGCGTAAAATGTACTGAAATGCGAACGCGTGACGAGGGTAAGCAAGTAGAAGTGAGAAGGGGAGCAATGGATTTTCTTATCAAATATGTTTATGATTGCTCTGTAATATAAAAAACGACTATAGGCTACGTGCGTTCATTTAAGTACAATGAAACAATGATAATCTCGTTGAAAACTTTTAATTATGGCTGATAACATTTACAAAATTCATTGAGTATCAAGGAAAAATATTTATTCAGGTTCATGTATTAACTGAATAAAAATGTGTCGGGAAAAGAAGTTGTTATTCAACATCGTATTCACATCAGATATCAAAGTGATAGACCGATATGGCTTCGATATTTTTTTTATGAAAGCCACATGACGCAAGCAATACGATGTCATATCGATAATCATACTCATTGCATTGTCAGTTGAGTTAATGGTAAACACATTATAAAAAGGTGGATGTACGGAGAAGAAAGCAATGTACACCATGTTTGTGGTAGATCTTTCTTCGTGATGAAATATCTTTCAAATATTCTTTTGATTGAAATATTCTATAAAAAATATATCATAAAATCATACATCATGCTATTGATTCGCCTATATTTTTCTTCAATATTTCAGTCGTATTATAATATTGACCTTGTATACCAATTACATATCCTTGACAATCGCTTGATCATTCTCACGCATTAACTTACAAACGTACAAGGACTTTTGCATTCACTTCCAATTTAAAAATGTCCTACGTAAACAAGTAATCGCCACTTGAATAACGCGATTATCTTTCTCGTAATCTCGTATGGCGCCAATCGTTTGTTCTTAGCACCTGGTGGAAAGTTTTTTCTGCAACATATTGATTCGGTTAATCTATCAATATTTCCATCATGGCTTCTTTTGTCGATCATTTAATAATGAAATTAATTTTCAATAAATAGTTAACATTATCAGTACAAGCGTTCAAAAAATGATTAGTATAGTGTTCCTATAGGCGTTTTTGATAGCCAGGAATACCGCTCATAAATTTTCGAGGAATTAACTGATATCTTCAATAACTTAAGTTCATGATTATTTTTTCGAATCATACTACGTTTGACAGCAGTCGAAACTGACTATTCTCATGTTGATTTAACGGTATCTTTTAAATATTAATGAAATTAATATATCAATAAAGTGAACATGATATCGAAGGGAAAAATTTCTTCCATCTGCCTACGGCTCGAAATTGATTTTTGATAAATTTTCTAGGTATTGTAGACAATAGTTAGTCTTTCCACTACGCATTTGCATGAAGAATGAATTTTGAACATCTTTGTAGACATCCATTCTGTTGCAGGATAATAAACGCCAGGGTTAGTGTGATTGAAGAGTAAACATGATGAAGATGACACTCGCTCATGAGGGACATAATTTTCTTAGCCACGCGGTAGGTGTGTCATTGGCCGTATACAAAAAATGCGAATCCAAAACAGTTTCGTTCGGTAACCAGAATCAATTTAAACAAAAAATAACATAGGAATGACTCCAACAATTGGATTGTTTACAAATGTTGAATTCCTACATCAATGAAATGATGACCTCGATATTCTCACTGTCGGTTCCTGAATAATCCATGAGACTATCGTGAAAAATCAAAAAGAGACTGCGAAGCAATGTAAGTTCAGAAAAATATCTACACTTGACCTTTTCTTCTCATCAGAACTATATTAGTTAGTGATTGGTGTGGATCAAAATTAATAATGTTACCATTATACCAATTATGTTTTAACTTTATGCAGTACATAGGGAGGTGACTATAAAAACTCAGCCCCTCCAATTATATTTCCTTTATATGTGAATAAATGGAATAAAAATAACTTGATCATGCAGATGTGCATGATGTATATAATATGTTGTTAAATGTGTGTGATACTGAACGGTTCGCAGATGAGAGCTAATCAGCCGGCCTCGCGGACAACCGGTCGTTGATCTTTTTTGCGGCGGTCGCAACATTTGCTGGATCATAAAAGTATTATGGTCGATGAAGAGATGGGAAATATTAAAGAGGCAGCGTAAATGCGTTGTATAGATGCAGTTTAAGTGCGTGTTATACATTCAATGTTAGCAATATGAGTGAGGTCGTTATTCCATTATAGAAATTTAACTGTTTTGAATAGCTTTACTTGTTAATAGACAATGTACATTTATTATCAATGTCAAACGAGAAATTCCCCTGGTTAATCTCGGTTAATCATAATTGTTTCGATATATATTCGTATATAATGCGTTTATATTAATATATCATAATATCTATATTCTATAATGTTTTTCAACGAATAATATACAATATCAACGGTGTAAAAATTTCATTTATGAAAATTCCTCGATGCATCTTGATTAGCTGATCAATTTTTAAGTCTCTACTGCTTGTTCGGGCACAATCACTTTGGGTTATTCAATCGAAGTGAATTCTGAGCTTCCTAAAAATAAGTAGACCAAATACAACAAAATAAATATTTTCCAGATATTTGATTGATTTTTTGAATTGCATTCTGGCATGTCCGTCTGCTGTACACCATTTATCATATATACATATTTTTATAATATAAATTTGATATGAATGATGTCACTGCATGAATGATGGGTATTTCGTAATCATTTTCGTGATGACGCCAACAGTCACGCAATTAATATTGAAAATGATTACTTCACACAATATTTGTAAAGGTTCATAATGTCTCAGTTTGTTTAACGTTAATAAAATTTGACCTCATTGTTATAGCTGAATATGTGAAAGAAAATACTTTCTGATACGTCAAACAGAAATAATGTGATCAATTGATACATTATATCTATTTGTAAATTATTGATGCGTATATAAAAGGGTTGGCACATTTCAATTTTCAGTTCCGTATACGAATACCTGGCGACCTTCGCGTCACAACTTGATTGCGCTGTTGAAGCGAAAGGAAACAGCACAGGAGTTGACTGAAACATTTACGATTCTTGGATATACTCACAACATTTAAATCTAATATAGAGAAAAACACGTGTTCAACTATAATATCATTCCTAAATGAACTTGGATAATAGAAATACGAATTGGAAATTGCTGTTTATCGCACATGAATGGCTGAAGGAGTGGACTTTAATTGCAGCATTTCAAGGAGCTCATCAACGTGTTCACTGCTATATCATGAATATGGTATTTCATTCTGATATGAATACATCGACTGCAAGAAATTGAAAACAAAAGTGGAAGTGATTACATATATCGTTGAGTCATTATTTTTCCAGCGAATAATATTTGAATGTTACAGTGTTGTGATATTCTTAGTGGGAATACACGTTGACGGCTTTGAATTATTCACTACGGACTAATGTAGCTGCATCATTATCTGTATACATTTCTTAGACTTTTTTTAATCATCAGATTACACACTTCATTTGAAAACAAGTAGTGATTAAAAAAAAAAGTATTAATTCACGTATTATGATAATGAACCAGAATAGTTAATATATTCGATACTCTCAATAGGAAATACTCATTCGGATTAATCCGTTTTATACATTAAGTCATTGATTATAGTTTCACTACATGATCGTAAATTCTTCATTCACAATTTGAATGGTTATGAAATCTTATGAAATTCATTCATAATGTAAATAATTTGTATGATTTATTAATGTGATAACAAATCAGCTTTGTACTTGAAGACATTTCCCGAATACAAATGAATCAGATTATTTGTCGATACTGTCAGTGTATAAATAACTGAATGTTACGTCTCCAGTCAAACGGGAAAATGTAAAATCTATATTATTAGGAAGAACATTCTCATTGATAAAAGTGATTGAGCCATCAAATGCAGAGTTTATCAGCAACGTGTTGACACATGTTTTATAATGAGTTCCTGGAAAAATTGGTTAGAATAAATAATTATTGTATTTTACATAAATTATTTCAGTGAGTAGAAATGATGAGAAATATTTCCTCAGAGTATCGGTCCAGCTGTAGTGGTATTTATTCGTAAATTGGAGCAATATGAGATGAATTCCAGTAATAATAATCTTTAGAAAAAATACCAGCAATCTTTAGTGAGAATGTTTACATCAAATTTAGATGCGGAAAGAACTGTAGACGTTAATAAATCAATAGATACATTTCAACAGGAAATTTGTTTATCTTGTTCTCATCTTTTCTATGAAGATCAATTTTCCATTTCCTGTATCCTTGTCAAATTTTTGGCTCACATTGAACTGATCAGTCATAATTTAAAGACATGGAGTTCGAAATGAAGCATAATGAAAACCATCAGTCCAAGTTTTTTATTGGAACCTGACCCATTGACACCATAATGACTGACCTGGGTCACATCCATACCCTCTTAATTTCTTACTGCGTTGAAAAGTTGTTGAAACTTTTTTATTACCACTCGTCATCAGTTGTGAATAAGATTTGTGTTATTTTTGATATACAAGGCCACCTATAACATTCATTCCATCATTATTTCTGCTTACAAATAACAATTTTGTTTTAGGGTCAAATTAAAAAAAAAAAAGGAAAACCATCACCAACACGATGTGGTCAATGAATTCAATAGCTCTGTCTTCCTCTTCGAATATATAATTATAAATTCTGACGATGATGCCTTCATTATTCACTCCTTTCTTAGCAATAAATAATGGCAACTCATCAATACGAATCACCCTGATTAGAAAGTAGCATACAAAACAATATGGAATTAATTCATTTTGAATGCTATTGAATGCTATGAAAATGCAACTGATATTGAGCTTCGTCTATGAAATGAATTGATCCAAATGTTACTTTCTAATCAGGGCTAATGAATTTTCAAATATTCTTGTAATACTGAAATTTTCTTATTGTGCATCATCAAAAATTTTTGATCAAAATCCGATATCGGGCACGTCTACATGTTGTCTAGCCGATTGATTATCAGGTGGGGAAAAAAGGACAGAAAAACGAATTAGGGACGAATAAAACAGCAAAAAATACAGGGTCAATATGACCCTGATATGTCATTCAAATATCGCAAATGTAGGTGTGTCATCCTTAGGTAAAAGCACTATAAAAAGTCCAACTCGTAATACATACACATAATAACGTCATTGCATAAAGTCCCGCTATGACTTGAGTAGTTGGGAAGAGGTAAGCGCGGGCTCGATGCGAAACTCGAGTACATTTGTGAATCAGTTGGCCGATGTCCGCCGTAGGAGCAACGCTCGCACGGCGGGTGCTCGTTAAATCTACAGTAAACAGCGAATAATATTTTCCTTCTATCACTATTCTCGTACTAATTTTTAGTCACTATTGATATTAATTATCGTGTGTTATCAAACGTGACGTAAAAAGAGCAAGAGGGAGAAAGAGGTAGAAAAATAAAGAAAACTGAGTTTTGTGAATTTTTTTTAACTGAGGAACATTCATATTTTTCAAACTGTCTGACCAATCAGGTGAGTGTGTTAATAAGTTTGTTATCAATAAGTTGAAGTATTATATTTAGCTTATCATTAAAGAAGTATCCTTGATTTAATTTCATACACAGTTGAATAATTTCGAGGGCAGTTGTTTGATTAAATTCAATGATTTTAGGAATTTATATTATCAAATTTCATATGATAAACGTGATAAGGTTTTCATCTTTTTATTGTCTCATTTAATGGTGCACTTGTGCGAATATATATTCACTCGTTCCATATTACAAATGTAAACCACACGTTCCTTCACTTTGCCTTTTGTAGCAATTGTAATGTCCTTGGTTAAATTCTGTTATTACTTTTGTTGGAAACCAAGGAACACCCACACATATACACCCATGTGAATTATTATTGCCCATTGATACTCATAAGGTGCGTCACACATTTTTATATCGAAACATTGTTATGACTGCTGTGTATTATCTTCATCGCGTGAAAAAACAGTGCCACGATTAATGTACATGTCCCCCATGAAGTATTGTCAATGCTGTCATGATGAAACACAGACAGACATCCTTTCGTTTTATTTTTTTTTCTCCATTTCTTTACCATTTCCATTCTCATTTGTAGGCGAATTTTTTTCTTCTCCTTTTTTTTTGCACGTTTGCATTTACCGATGACACTGCCGCATTCTCACAACCCCATTCGCACGACTTCAATGTATGTTAACAATCAATGGTAGAAATGGACAATGAGAAAAGGCTAGAAAAAAAATTATTATTTACAGGTCATTGTGATTGGCACGCGAGCATGTAATATTTACGTGTCCAGATTTTTATTTGAAATTATGTTTTGTTCTTGGTGTATTTTCTTTTTTCTTCCATTTCGAAGCATTGTAGATATTAGGATCGTGGTGTATTTGTCGTAATATTTTCGTATTAGTTGAAATGAATGAAGAGAAAGTACACGATTTTAGTAATGTTTCATGAGTTTTGTACTTCTTGCATGAGAGCGTGCGACATATGCGGAACTTCATGTAATTTATTGTGCATTGACATGATAAACTTACACATAGGGTATTACATTTCACACTAAACAGTGTGACGATTGCATACAGGAACTTGTGTAATTTTCAGTGAAATCAGATATCTCTCGGTTGCACTAGATAAGAAAAAATAATTTGTAGAAAAATAAAATGATTTCGTTTAAAGTCTCAATTGTTATCTGACGATAAATAATTTGGATTGTAAGTGGATGGCAATTGATGAAGCCGATTACTTATTGCGCATTTAAGAGATTACTTTCTTTGGAATTTGTCAACTTATCACTGGGATTCACATCAGGATAAGAGAATTATAGGACGAGACGTAAATTCACAGTCGTATCTTCCATCTTTTTTGTTAAATTTAAATGGAAGTGCATTCGGATTTCCTTCAAGGAATAATTCATTATTTGCGGTTATATACACTTCCTCATTTTCAGTCAGTACGAAGATAAAGAACAATATGCAGGATATTTTCAGAGAAATTAAAATTGTTATCACATCATTTTACTGTTGGAATGTATTTCAATATACTTTGGAAAAGGTTTCTAGATTTCTCATGAAAATTGACTTACACTTCGACGCTTTTTTTTTTCATCTATACCGATATATCCAATTTTTTTATTTATAATTGTGAGTGTGGCTATCATTGATCATAAAATAATTGCTAGAAAAACAACAATCTGATGATTAATTGTAGCAGTGTGCCATGGTTGCCATTATTTCCCCTTAGTATACTGTAGTTTATTCAATAAAAAAAGAAAAAGTATCTGAACGATTTCAAATGAAGCGAATAGTCATGAACGATATCATTGTAGAACTTCTCCATGTTTAGGTAAACCACATTTTATGCAATTAATAACTATTTAGAGGTATGTGTACTATTAATTTCAGAATGTTAAAAATATCTAATGACAATTTCTACAACATGCTCAGTTCATTACTTGTTAACGAATTTCATTATTTCCATTTGAAATAATGCCTCTTTAGAAAAAAATATCTCTCGATTTAATGTAAAAACTGTAAGTAATCCCTAAATACTCATAAATGAGTATTCATGAAAATGAGCTGAAGGTAATTGACTAGGGGCGATCGGTCATTATCTCCAAACATTCCAATATGTTGGTCTCTAGATATGACAGCAATATTCGGTGAATTCTGGAATAATATATAACGTCATTCATTATTCACACGCACGTCAATGAAGTGTCAGTGAACGATGTACGATGATTCAAGTTTCACAATGGATAAAGAAAAAAGAAATTTATATCCTTCACATGAATATTTTGGTTATTGTTAATTTTCTGTACTCAGCCAAAATCAAACGAAAATAAGTGCGATTTAGATATTGCACCACACTAATGTGATTGGGATATTCACTCCTTGATGTCTGGTGTTTGTTCATGCCAGTGCATATCCAGGTTAAGGTTATACGGGTTTAGTAGTAGAATGGCAGCAGATTGCGCATGTATAGTCTGATGTCATTTGTCGAGTGCACAGATACTTGAACCAAGATTCATTTCATTCTACATGGTCATTAAAACATGAATATATTTTAATTCACGTTGATGCACCACCATCCGCTCCATGCCGGGATTAACAAGCAATCATTGTACATAAAATAATAGTTATTCACATGAACAAATGTAAAGAAAAAACAGAATTCAATCCTTTTATTCTAATAAAAATAATCTTATGTTTACTGTTGAAAAGAATAACAAAAAAAGTCTGAGATAAATATTATTAAAAGTGTTAATTAAAAGAAAATTATTTGTAATGATGCGAATATTCATTTGTATTTTTTTGTATTAATTTTCTTTTCACACAAATAATAAATTTTAGTTGATTATTAAATATTTATTTCAATGTAAAATTTTCGTACTGTGCACTCACGTAAATGCTACTTTTTTTGCGTCACAATATGAAAAATATAATATCCAAGTGCGAATGACCGACACCAATATAGATGATGATACGAAAGTGTGAGTGAAGGAAGATTGAATGATAAAATGTATACACCGGTGTCTTTCAAGAAAATATAATATGAGTATATTGACGCAGGTGCAACGATCTTGAAAAAAAAGGGGAAAATATGATAAACTTCTTTTGTTGATATGAGATTGCTCTTACTCACGGGCGGAGGTGAGCAAGACGATGAAAAAACTAGTTGACTGTTACGAAATTTATGGAGAAAGGTCTTTTCATACGTGCGTCAGGGATCCAATCATTCATCTCAATGAAATTTCAATGTTGATCATAATTGTGAAATAGTCAAAGTAGCTCAGAACGTTTGGGAGCTTAGTCATCTTCTATTGTATTGAATGTAAGAGATGCTGACTGATGAATAGGATAATAAGGCCCATATTTTGTGACTCGATAATATTTTCTCTGGACGTAGTCATACTTCCATGTTCATAATCATGCACTAAGAAGAATTCATTTCGACGTCAGTATGTGCTGTCTCTCTGCTGACGTACTTCAACACATGACTCACAAGAAACATCTCCAATTATTACTCCAATGGATAGTTGAGAAATTACATTGATTGATCCAATGCATCACTTGATAGAAAATTATAATTTCCATATTCCTTTTTTTTTCTATTCAAACGTTAATAACTAATAGGAAAATACGCATTCTACGAATATAAATATCAACGTGAATTTATATAATGCATGGGGATATGGAAAATTTTCAAGGAAAAAGTGACGAAAAATATATAAGATATATAAGATAACATGGACAATTAATTTCGTAAGTTCTATTTTAGGATTTATAATCTGAAGAAGATTATATTATTTACGCAGATCTGTAGTTACGCTTCTATCATCTCTGTTTTTATCATACATTTATTTTCTGTTTCGAGTCTCACTGTTAATTCGACAAATAACAAGCACTTTCATTATCACAATTCTCATCAAATATTTTATCTGATTACTTCGTAAATTAGAGTGTCATTGCAGGTGTTCGCTTCGCACTTCTATTTCTTTTTAATACATTATGCGCGTGTGACGTGAAAGTATCTGTATCAGCGGGCCCGCCAATGAATTACAAGGTCGTGTAAACTGTTGAGAAAACGAAATATTTGTTGAAAAAAATGTATATATAAATATAAATATATTTCCTCCAATAAATATTGTGAAGACGGAAGACCTACCTGCCATTCATTACTGATAAAGTATCAGTGTAAATTTCTTATCCAAGTCTCGATTTTTCTACTGAGTAATCGAAATTGAAAGCGTGGGAGGGCGGTGAGAGACAATAAGATATGGAAGTAATATTATAAATTATTTCTACGTGACTTGCTCGTTTGGAGATAATTTACTTTCAGTCTATAATCAACAGTCACAATGTGAGCATCAGTTTAGCTATTGTAAAAGCTATTACAAATATTTCTGAAAAATTGTATATATCAATATTTTTGTGGAATTATTTTTCATTCAACTTTTCTATTGCTTCTATCACTTGTTTAATAATTGCGCCATTGAAGTAAGTATATTTACTGAGAACTTATTCCATAGTTAATTATTTCACGGTCAGTGATTGAGACACAACCGGAAAAAGGTGTATTTTACTGACTTCCAGTGTTCGTTTGAATTGATGAGGGGAAAGAGGTAGATAGATAAATGCAGTTGTTTATGCTAAAATTCAAATATGAGTCGGAAAGTGATGTTTGGGAAACAAATTTAATTGACAGGAAAATAATAATTCTTTTATATCGCGAGCTAGTTTTTTTCTTCTCGTCATCTGGCAGTTTCGAATGAGGAATTAATTAATATTGAAGAAATAATTATGAAGATGAAATGGAATTCTGAGATAGGAGAAATTATCAAATAGATCGTAGAAAAATAAATTGAAGTTTTATTTGCTTAAAAGTTCACACACGGGAAATAACAAAGGTATTTTCGTATGGGATGAACATTTTTTTCCTGTTCTCTTATCGATGGATAACGAAACGTGTATTCAAATGAATATCGTCAAAATCGATACATTTGTTTGGAGAAAAGGAAATGACAGTAAATTAATTTCCTTGTATATAATGAATATTAATATGTTGATGGATATTCAATTATGTAGAACAAAAGAAATATTGATATGAAATTAATAGATTGCTATGACGCAACATTACTGTTTAGTTGAACAATAAAAAATTCAAAAACTTAATCACTCACTTCATGTTGACGAAATGTAATGGTATTCAATTTAATGATCAATTTTTTTATCCTATTTATGTCTTCAGACAAAAAATTATTAATATTGAATTTATCAAGTGTGAAGAATGTCTCAATATTAACCTGTCTCAATTGTGAATCAAATTACGAATCTTCTCAAATTTACCTGAGTTTTTGCAATACAATTCGATCGAAAATCACCTTGTTCATATGAACAATAAACCATGTCATGAACAATTGATATGAGCATGAATATGAATACATTTCATGTGCATGGAAAGTGTGGTCATATATAAAAAATATGTCAGTGACTTTTGATATATTCAGGTTTATTATTCAAATTATTCGTTTTTTTACATTTTTATCTTCGTTCGTATTGTATGATAACACACTGTTCCATTTGGAAAATAATTATGGCGTAACACACATATGACTTGGACAAATATTAAACGAAACTCTGTTATCGATATTCATATTTGTTTTTGTTTTAAAGTATACAAGATCGATCAAAATCTTTCAATATGAATATCCATCTACATGCAAATTATCAATCATCAATTGTTCCATATTTCACTTTCACTTATTCACCTAAATTTAATATCAGCTTAAAAGTTTTTTTTTTCTTCCATTATTTATACAAAATTGATTTTGTCGACGTGCAACCATTGCATGTTGGTGGCGCACGTAATATGAGTTGATATTCACACGCAACAACTACCATTTCAGACGGAAATATGAATCGGAATATGAAGACTGGAAATAAAAATATAAATTGTGATAAATAATAGGTCAATGAGGACTTAAGTGAGAAAAATAATGTGAAACGACATTTATTTTCAATAGCATAACGAAGTTTTCAAATCTGTTTTGAATCAACTGGTGTTTAGATTGTAGTGTATATTTATGTGAGCACTCGCGACAGTGTGTTGAGTACAACATTGCTCACTTGGTGTTACATAATACAGTACAGACATTAATAATCGACGCCCCATAAAATCGATTTGCCCTCACGCGTCCATATGCAGGACACTTGACATTTCATCATTTCAATTGCATTTTTTTTCCTCCTCTTTACAATTCAACATTGAGTATTACATACTCAATTCAAATTTTATCCACACAAATCTACAATTGTTCAATGAACTTTTGATTCATTCAATTTTATTATTTCCTATCAATAAATATCATATCCATGTAACTTTTTATTTGGGATTTAATCTCAACACACCTGATTCCTGTATGACAGCAATTTTTAATAATTTCACTCATCTAGTAAATTAATTAAATGATACACACTTAACTTATGTTTCATTTACACTTTCATATACATGTATTCGTTTAGTGTAACTGTGATCTGAAAAAAAAAAAATAAAGGTAATATATTCTTCTATATATTCCATATTCCTTAGAACAACGAAAAAGAACCACACGACGCGTCAAACAAACTGATTGCAAAAATACTGATATCGATATTTTTTTCCCACACAACACAATACACATTTGAAAAAATATTTTTTCTCATGACTACTCGCTATCATCTCAATCTTCTTCGTTCCTATTCTTTCAGTCTATTCCCATAATATAAATGCTTTTGCTATCGCTTCACTTAATTACGTTTCGAATGCTATATAGCTATATAGCTTGTTCATATTCTTGGTGGGGTCGCGGGGTAGACTGAAACGTAAGTAGAACAGTCCATATCAAGTCCGCAGGTGAACGTATATAGATACGATAATAGCTGTGGTAAATGACCACAATACGAAAATAGATGCAAGTCCTATAGAGGTGGAAAGGCTGTTGAGCCTAAAGGTGCGCCCCTTGATAGGGCACATTATTCATAGTCCTCACTTCTATACATATATAAATACATACGAATATTATACATATAAAAATTTCTCAATTTATCTTTCCTTCCAAATCAGATTCTTTTGTGATGCCCTACATACCTCAATATTATTCCACCTGATGTTTCGACTTGTCATCCATATTTTTTTCCCCTTTCCGGCTACGCCTTTAATTCTGTAACAACCACATTAATCGATATTCATTTCTAACTTTATATGCTTTGTGATATTTCAGCAATGTCCCTTGAGGAATCACGACGTTCTCAACGACCATACCGATATGGTATGGTGTTGCTTTGTGTTGGCGCATTGATAAACTGGTTGGGATTAGCTGAGAATTATGTGGAACCAGTGCGATATGTTGGAGTTGCCTGTATTGTTGCTGGTGCACTTTTGATATGCGCCGCAATGTGTTGTTGGCTTCATGCACCGCCTACGAGATCGACGAGTCAGCCACAAACGATGAATAGTCCAAATACAATTCAGGTAAATGAAAATTGGTGATTATTGTTTTTGAATTAATTTTCGTGAGTTGTAGAAAGATAGAAGAATTTATGATTGATATTCTTCTGGCAGTGAATTTATCAGTAGTTGTATGTGTTGTTCATAGAGTTGTGTTGTCAGAGGAAATTAGGATAGTGAATTTGATAAGATATCATTTTAATGCTGTGGCTTTTCATAGATGAGACATTTACTATGTAGACTTCATTCGGAGTATTCGGATGGGATAATTGGAAATTCAATTGAAAGGTTGGAAAGACGACGTACGCATATCTCGAGTAGATTTTTCCACAATCAAATCGAAGATTGACCTTTTTTTTCAGTTCAAATCATAATATCGTGTGAAAATGTGGACTTCTTGAATGAATACGTGCAATGCTTTTAGTGAATATTTGTTGACCTTCGCGTGTTTCACTGTAGGATTTCATAATTTTCATATTTCTTAATTTTTCATGAACAAATTTATTGTTCATTCATTCTAGATTCATAGAAACTGAAAATCAGACAGAACAACGGGAATTTGCTTGCTCTAAAAAAATTGTGCATAACCCATGAAAAGCCACACTCTAGTTAATTCTTCAAAAATTCCTCGCCATCGAGATTCAGTTCGGTGATTCTGTTTGTCTATATCTGCCGATCTGGTCGAACAATTTCACTCGTGAACCTATAAATTATGACGAAGAACCAATTAGCTATTAATGAATCATGAATCTGATGGGAAAAACTAGACTAAAAAATCCCATACGAGAATAGTATTGAAAAAAAAAATGTATCTCCAATGATGATTCTCAAGTATTAACAGAATGAATGGAACGTTCAATAAATAATGAGATGAATTTCATTGAATAAAATAGTCGGAAGAGACAACGACATGAAGTTTCACTTATAGATTACGTAAATGTCTCGTGCTTTTTTTATTTTTGCATCTACATTTATGCATCATGACAAAAGGTGCATGGACTCTTCCGAGTGATTCCATATAAAGTTGGATTTAAAAATAGTTAGAAGTAAATGGTCTCATGGGCGCGTCACAACTCCGTGGTGCATCGACATCGTGACATCCACATTTGCATCGAGTTCATAGAATTGATATTATACTTATATAGACATTCATATATATATTACACACGCGCGCACCCACTCATTCACTCTCTCTTTTGTAATTTTCTCTCTGTTACATTTGCAAAAATAAATGTGGATATAAATATCCACGAACTTTAGTAAATGTCTTATTGCAATGGTGAATTGTACAATGGGTATACATATGTGTTTATATAAATATATGAAGTGAGAGAGAATGGAGTCGGATATAGAAGAAAGATAGAGAAAGAAAAGAGTGGGACTATTTCACTAGCGTGTCGATTCTACCACAGCACATTTATTGATCCATGGTAAAATAACCCATGCAGCGAATTATTCATCATTCAAAGTGAACAGATAAATATTTCATAACACTCAATAAAAAATTTACAGCAATATTTATTTTCACGTTTAGTCATATTTGTTGTTCATATTTATCACCACCATCGATTTTCCGTCGTTTTTATCTTTCCCATTTCATTGATAATTGATTCTTAACTTGTACTCAAGACATACAAAAAATAAGGAGAATTCGTTAATTGGAAAAAATCGGGAAGTGAAGAGTTCTATTTATTATTTACAGGTGGAAATTGTTAGTTCTACACAGACAGTTTTTCCACTATCTCAATCACAAGGTCGATGTTACATTGGTAGATTATATCGACATGGTCATGGAAATTAATATAATGACTTGAAAAAATAGTAGCGCATACTGAGTGTTCTTTTTGGAATAATGTATGAAAATTGGAAATTAATTTCGGAATACGAATAAAAAATATTGTGCTCAATAGTTTCTTTGATATTCTCTCACTCATGTTACAATTTATAAATAATGTGTATATTTCATCATTATAGAACGGGTAACGCAGCTGATACAAGCGCCGATTTTTTTTTTTGGCTCAGCATAGCCATCGTAATTTAAGTATTGTCATTTCAATGTCGTAATATTTGTAGCATAAAAAATTGCATTTCAGTTTCATAACAAGTCGATGGTTATTATTTGTCGTGATATCTCTACAATTTCGACATGATTCATAATGAAAATTGTTTGTACCGTTGATTTAATTTATGGTTGTAGTTATGTATTTTAAAAATAATTAAATTAACAAATTGAAAGATCGTGCAAAAATTGTCTTGCGTATATAAAAATAGTGGAAAGGTTGTGTAAGAATATTAGCCTGAATGGCTACTGTTGACGTGGTGTATTTATAGTGTTGAAGTTCTATAGATAAAAGTAGAATGGCTATACCTATCGTTTTCACTGCATAGAGTCTCATATTTAGTCGGCGTAAAGGGCGAGTTGTTGCGGTTAACTGCAGTCAAGAATATACGGGACATTTGTTTCGCTTAGGGTTTGTGTCGTCATTGCGAATAGACAATTTTGCTATATTTGTAATGTAAATCTATATGGATATGTATATGATATCTTTACCGTTCTTCCTCTCGCTCACGCGCACTTGTTATCATATTTTGTCATTCACTCATCGTGGTCAGTTATAAACAGAATTAAATAAACAGAAAATAGAACATGTGTACGATTTTCTCACGAGTGGCAAAAATATTTAATTAAGATAGGAATAATTTGATTCAGTTTCAGAATCAGAAGAATTTTCCATTGAATATAATCAATCAAAATGTAAAAGTTCTGTTCGGTAGCTTTCATTTATTCTGAGTTTTATCGAGCATTGTTCAAAATTAAACTTACTAGTCCCTACTCTTATGTTTTAGTGCTTCAAACTTCCTTATTAATACAGCGCGCATTTCTTTTTAGAAATGATATTCTGAATATAAACAACTCACTATTAATGCTGAATAAAAGAGGCGGCTATTTTTGCTCTTCATATCAATTTATATGAACAAATATTTCATTCTTATTTGACGTCAGTCATTATATTCGCCTTAAATTAAATTTATGATATTCTGTCTTAATTATCTTTCACCCTACATGAATTCAATTGTTTCAATTGAATCTTTTTCATTATTTCCAGATAGACGATCCTATTCACGTAATATCAATTGAAGAAACTGCTAACAGTGCAAGACAAAAGCCACCGGATTATGAAGCTGTGGCCGATGCACCGCCTAGTTATGATGATGCAATCAAATTGAATCCAGGTGAATTGGCGAGAGCGAGCAACAGTGGGATTGTGAATGCAGCAATTCTTCCAGGAGTTATGTCAGTAACTGAAAATATTGGTAATGGTGGTTTAACATCACTTGAACCAACTGCACCTACGCCACCGCCTCCATATGCTAGGTGAGTTCAATTCAATATTTATATTGTATTGTTTTTCAATATATTATCTATCATAGACTTTTATTCATTGAGGGATTATTTTTATTGAAATTGAAATGAAGAAAAATACGCAAGATTTTTTAACACTGAAATAACATTTACAAAGATCTGCTAGATAGTTTTAATGGAAAAAATAGTGCTTGTAAACAGATTTGAAAACAATCTTTGATTGTGATTAGTGATTGCCCAATTTGCAGAATAGAAAAAAACAATAATTATTGATTGTGGAATCATTACAGACAAAGATGGATTATCATGCTAATCTCTTTGACATTATATGCTCAATGATAATTGATATGACGTTATTGGAAAATTTTTCAATTGATCCGGGTATTTTTAGTTAATTCCTATTTTTTAGTTCCATGCTATGATGAAGATTTTATACTTATTTACGACTTACTTTTTAATTTGATCTCACACTCGAAACTAATTTCTCATTTTCATGCAATTGTAGGTGAGGTTCCACACCAACGAGCTTGCAGATACGACCCAGGCAGAGTTTAACTCCGCTAAATGCATCGTTGAACTGCACTCGTCTTGGTATTCATGACTGTCAGTCACGACATCTCATTAATTTGCCTACGTCAACGAGTATTGTGAGTACGCGGCATTATCGAAGATACGACGTAAGACCAGTATCTTCAGATACAACAGCTCGAAGACTGCGTTCCCAAAGTGTTCATGTTTTTCATACGCACATACCAATGAATTTGGAAGTATGAGAATCGTGTAACGGTGATTACGAATTGTTGGTGAACAAGAAACATAAAGTGAACCTAAATGCTCAGCAAGCATATAAATAAATGGAATGAAAGAATTGAGAAAACCGAAACATTTGTGAGCAGGGTTATTATATCGTACCTGGTGATTGCATTCCTACACTATTGTTGGAGCTGATCTCAATCTTGTGTTTTGATAGTGCGTTGAATGAATTCAAACGACAATTCATTGTATTACAAATCATTCAAGTTGGATATTCAAAAAATTATTTACTCTTTCAATGGAAAAGTGTGTACATAAATATTTGAATGTGGATAGGTTTAAAATTGGACTCAATTAATAATTGTAATATATAAATGCAAAATTGAATTGTGTGTATAGTAGTCATTTTTGAATGTTGCTGGAATTGTGACTCACATTAATTGTGTGTACGCGGCGTAATCAAGAAGTTTTGCACGAGTGCAATATCATCGTGACTTGTAGTATTTCAATGGTGGCATTCTGCAGAACATGGGATGATGTATGTCTCTATTGAGTGATCATGTAAGATAAGATTTTTTTTATACCTGATAAATAAATGTCAAGTTACAAAAATAGATTTGTGTGTTACATTCATTAGTAATCTCTCCTTGTTTTATTGAACTGATATGTGCTATTGAATCATGATATGACTTTTGGAGTTTGTCGTGGAATGTTAAAGTAATCTCTGAGATGATGTGAACCAATGTCTTGGCGTTGGCTGCTCAAATTTTGCCAATCTGAGAGAGATTTTGTTACATTCAATTGCACAATCCATTATTAAATACTTGGTTTTTTTCAGAGGGTATATAGTTTTGTTGGGTTGTTGTTGGATGTGGATATTTCCATTTCGAAAGAAGAATTGTTTGAAGATGTTCAACCGCAGAAATCCTCTAAATGGAGCAAGAATATCAGCATTGAATTCAAACCACTCACAACGTATTAATCATTACTTGTCGTAAAAGTTTCCTATAGAGAGATTCTCGTGATATACCATTGCACGTTATCCAGTTGCGCTGTAAAAGAATCATAAAAATCATCTCAAGGACAATTCATATCACGATTATAATCTCGCAATAGATATCAGGAAGATACGTATTTTGCTGCGTGATTCGAGCTCAGTTTATGCGTCATAAAAAAAGATAGGAGAGAATGAAAGTTTCGAGAGAAACAAAAACTGTGGAATTATTTTCATGGATAAATACCCTTTATTCAATCGGAGTAACATTTATACTTGTTTAAAGCATATTCATTGAAACTGATAATATCGTAGAATTTCAAAATCACAACAATAATGGCAATGATCGCGTGAACATAACGATAATGGTGTTAATAATAAATTTTTTTAATCGACTACAAATACGTGATATAAAAAGAGGAGAATAGAAATAAAATTCTTATCGTCAACTATATCAAGATTTGCAAAAGAAAAAAATTGAGTAAAGAAACCATTCAACATTTTATAATAATTATTTAATGAATGGTATAATAAAATTGATGACAATAAAACAAATTGTAAATGTCGTCCGACTATCGCTATCATTAATTTATTAATTACTCTCACTACACGGTGCTGGTTAAAGTATATTATTCACTTTGTTGTTCTTTGTTGGTTCATAGTAATTTTCACGGTTTCTTATACACTTCATTGATTTATTTATTTATTTACTCATTTATTTCTTCGTTCTTTTTTCGCCGTTGAATGTCCCGAAGTAAATAACCGATTCTCCAATGCTAATACTGTATTTACATTATCACTATCTAATAGTTGTTGGTAAAAATCATTTTGTTAATTCATTTAAAGTAATTCGCGCTGCATTTTGGTGATTTTCGTATCACATCGTTTGAAATTAATTATTTCAGAGACCCATTTGCATTCTTCCACTCATTTGCAGTCGGATGCATAACAGAAGATCTGACTTAGATCGTGTTTCGTCACGAGATTTTCATCCCCTTTCACGTGAATGTGATAATTTGAATAATATAGCACGAATCTCACAATGTGACATGCGACACGATCTTGGAGGAGTTGGCGTTTCATTTTATCCTTTTTGCTTCTCTTCACTGTGAAACGACGGGTGGGTTCAGTTAGCACACTCTTTTTCCTACGCATTCTCTCATGATGTGTACATATTAATGATTAATGTTACAGACACTAGGTAATAAAATTCACAGTCGTAATTTGTTTCGTTTGAACACGTTCATTCTTCTGGCACGACCACTTCTCTTATGTATTGTTTTTCCAATTTTTTTCGTTTCCATTTATCATGAATGAGGGAATCTTTTCTTTTTATGATAAAATTTGAATTAATAGTTAGATTTCTGTATACTTTATCATTATTGGGTATTTCGAATAAGTTCATTCACTGTCTCGAAAGATATTTGGATAGCAATCTGTAATGTACACGAACATGAGAGAGACTTACTGAAACCGCGTGATGTTGGTCTTGCAACTCGATTATTTTTTTCATTTTTTTTTGTTTTCGTTTTGTTCAGCAGTCTTTCCTTTTCATTTTGTTTGACGTGGTAAAGCACACATGCTGCCTTAGATTCCAACATAAATGCAATAACATCGTATACACTGATATAAAATATTAACAATCATAATGACATGTCGTTTGTTTTTGTTTTTTGTTTCTCATTCGACATTATTATAGATAAAACATACCCGACCAAGCAAGTGACAAAGGAAAATAACAAGATTAGAAACAATTGAGATAATATGAAGCAAAATTGCACGTAATTGTAATTAATTAATATTAAATTATTGCACGTAGAGATCTGTTTAATTCTTAACTCAAGAATTACTTCCCTATTTCTTGCCAGTTTGGATGAAATATTGGCTTTATATTGAACATGTACGAATTCTCCCTTGCCATTTCGTCTGGGATTCGTTGTACTTTTATAAGTTCCTCTTCAATAGTCAAGTATCCCGAAATTATATGAAATTAAATGACGATGGAGGTGATCAAAGAATTGAAAACATATCACTTTCGTCTTTTAGACCTCAACTCGAATTTCGGAATGCTAAAACCTAAAACTATCCATCATCATGAGTGGTATTGGGTATCGACAATAATTCGAATCAGTTTTCTTTTTTTTTTTTTTTCAAACGAAGGATGGTTATGGCAGCAGAAAATTCTGATGACTCAACAATGCTATGGAAAATGGGAAGAGTTTTGTCACTTAGTTCAATCACTTCAGGGTTGACAATGTATCATAAGAAAAAGTTAAATTGAGCGTCGGTATTTCTACACAAATATAACTATAATCATATTCTCCCTCTTCATTTCTCTATTTTTCTCTATTCCATCACTTCTTATGACGCAGATGATAAGAAAATGTATTAGAACCGATTGAAATCTGGATTTGAATCTGCATTCACTCTTCGAGCCCACCGAAATCCCTTTTCTATTCATTTGGCAATAATAAATTCATTATAATATACACCTTATAAACGATTAAAATTCGACTGGTTGTCATTTTCTCGAGAATCTCAATGATACCTCGGTTCATTGACACTTATAATGTAGACGCTTCTTCTTTCAATTCAACGATATTTTATACTCGTATGATATTTTCGTTTTTTATATACAAACTATAGACAAATGCCACGTAAATGTTCGCTAGTTACTCCATGTATGTTTCATTTATGAGAGTATATTCGAAATAGGCGCGATTAGATCAATATTGTGATTAATTTTTTTCTTTAGACATTATTAGTGAGACTTTGTGAGTTGACTTTTGTTATTATAATTATATTAATTATTGATGTATGAGTTTTACAATTGTAACATGATAATTATAGATAGGAATAAATTGACAACGTTTCGCGTTGAAATCATCTAACTACATTCATGTTAACGATAATAAAAGCAGGTGATCAAGAATTTTGTGACGATATACATGACTAAGCGTAGAAGATTTTTACATTGACAGGAATATTCTCGACCATATTTCATGCCGTGATAGAAACATGTTCCTGTTGATCATCCTTGTATTATTTACAACTTCGCTGATAATCATTGCATATGCAATTTTTATATCATATTTATAACATGTTTATATGTATACTATGCAATTATTTACAATTGAGAAACGTCATTTGATGCAATGAATATTGCATTTAAACGCGAATACATTATTGAACTTTGTATTTCCGTAATTGGAAAACATTCTCACCTTTTTGTCTTATCTTATTTTTTTGTCTTTTTTTCTTTTCCAATTTTCTTCGATTTTTTTCGCGCACAATACAGTTAACATATCGAATGGGGTGTTTTGTATTGCACGATTGTGTTAATGTACTTCTAGTACAAAGTTGTATTTTAGAACTAGTAGATTGGATAAATGCGCGACTTAACCGCGTGACTGATGGTCTCAGATGGGCGTTGGTAAAACGGTGAAGTCCTGCAGTGCCGTTTTTACTGTTTCATATGTTGGACGATTGGCTTCATCGACACAATATCCATCAGGTGTGCACAGGGTTTGAAGTTTCGACAGGTAACTATCGAAATTTTCGTGGCCCATTTTCTCCGGTGGGCCGCCAGGCGCGCTCGGTATTCGCACGTGCTCCAAGAATGTTATCATATTGTCACGAAGCGACTGATAGTAATCACTCAGATGATTATTCCTCTGGGCGATTGAAGTGGTTTCCTATTCATCAGTACAAATCACAAATCAGTTTGTATTGTGCATTTCGAATGTTAAATATTAGATTGATTGGAGAAAGTTTTATGTCTGCTATAATATTTCACTTATCAACATTGAATAAAAAATTCTCCTTGTCAATTCGATACCATATTATCAGCAATGAATATCAATATCATCATACGATCAGAATCACATGAAAAATATCAGCTCGATTTTACGAACAGTATCATTCATAGACACAAATAACAATGTACGATATGAAACCGAATGATGATACGTGAGCAATTCATTGTTTTACCGGCTGAGCATGTACATACCTTTTCTCCTTGTTTGAGATGATTCTCCATAGCGCTGACCTCCGAGCGCAGACGCATTACTTGAGACTCGACACGGGCATTCTCTCTCTGTAATTCGGTGATCTCGGCCTCCAGTGTGTAGAGGTCCTCGCCCTGACCACCAGCAGGTCCGCTACTGCTCGTGCTTCCCTGACCCGCACCCAACGCACCACCCTGAGCAGGGCCACCGGCGTCCACCCCTGAAGTATACACAACCCCCGTTTAACAAACACCCATTTTTGTTTTATTCCCCAGCCTCGTCTTCCTCTCGCCGTTGCTTTTTTTATGAAGCATGATTTATTGACTATTATATGAACTAGGTAGAAATAAACGTTGGCAACTACAGTTTGTACGGAGACTGTCAATCGCAATGAGTAAAGTTGTCATATGGGCTGTCTTCAAAGTCAATTAGAGAATCATTTTCTGAAGGCATTCGGTGGACAAGGAATAGTTCCTTTTTCATTCTATGCTTGATAACAAGTAGTTGTAAATTCTTAGACAAAAATAAACTCGACTACCTTTTTGCTCAGGAATATTAAAGTTATTTCATAGATATCATTGTACATGCAGAATGCTCTGGAGAATAATGTATTCTCCAACTACTTGGTGACTTCATTAGATGTAAAATGCCAGGAGCTGTATCCATTGTCCATACACCATTGATTGAACTCGGAAAAATGTTGATATGATGAGTATTGAATACTTTTGTAACAGAAACAATGTTTGACAACTTTTTCATTGGCCAATTTGTTCAGAATTTTGTTCTTTGATGTCCATTGATAATGAAAACAGCCTGTACAACAATTATGCTAATTGATCAGTATCCTCACATTGGACGTATTGGATCAATCAATTCTCGATCAAGGTATGGCCTATGCCGATTTCAATTAAATAGTGATAGCTTATGAGAATTAATTGCAAGAGATAAATCATGTGATTATGAACGACGAGAGGTGTAGCGGCAATTACTGAGGAGTAAATTAGGCACGATGCAGACCTGCTGGCATATTTCTCGACGAATGTCAATAGTCCTGATCATTATGTTTTTCGGTTTTTTCTTTGCGGATTCATTAATCAAGTAATTAAGCATTGTATAAAATAGACCTCTGTCCGCGTAGTTGAAGAGGTGTGCGGTGGATAGAAAGGCGTGTTGCTTAACACGAAATGTAGCGAGCAAATGATCGGGTTACAGTGGAGAAAGGTGTGAGCGGTACGTAATTTTCCACAGCGAGTTGGGTCATGTAGATTGATTTCGTGTATTGTGCGCTCGTTGGATTTAACGTTTCTGCTTTCCGCGAATCTTTTTTTCTTTCTTTTTTCTTCACAACATCCAAAAATATTATACTTATGCCAAGTCGCTGCGAAAGGATATTGCAATTGACTCATTACTTTTTTTTTTCTTCATTTGTCAATACTGGAAAAGATGGATTTTGAGGAGAAGGTGTGTGATTATGTGGAATGTTTTTTTTTATTATTGGAGCTTAAGGAATAGCGTGAGGTGCCATCATACCAGATAAGTTGAACGGTGACTCCGAGTGTTGACCAACTATTTTAATTGTCGGCCATAATAAATACGAGTGAAACCCAAAATGCATTCTCATTGTTTTTTGCTTTTTTTTTCTGGTATCATATCGTTATTTAGTTTGGCAATTGAAATGAAATGCCAACACTCGGATGTCTTTTTTTTCTTATTTTTATAACTGAAACACTCGTGTGTGGATTTTTTTTTTGATTTTGAATGAAACACCGAGAAAAAACACATAGAAACAAATGGCGAGTACGTCAGTCCCTTACCTTCAAAAGTAAATGTTCTCCTCAAAGCTCAATGACAGGAAAGGAGGACCTGATTGTGATCCCGAGAATAAATCAGAATAGATTATTTTTCATCATAATTTACATTATCTTCCTGTCTATCTTCCTCGTATTCTCCCTTTCTTCCTTTTTTTTCTCTTTATTTCACTTTTACACTCTCTCTTTTTCTTTGTCTCTCTCCTTCTCTCTCTCTCTCTCTCTCTCTCTCTCTCTCTTTGTTTTATTTTCTCCTTCACTCTCCCTCATCATTCTGTTCATCTCATACATATTGAAAATCCGTCTATTCAGTGGGAAAAAATGATAACGAAAGGAGTATGAACAAGCTCAGTTTCCAGCGTTAAATATTTTCTCAACATATTAAAAATTAACTCACGACTTTTTTGATCATTGATGGTTTCATGTGTAAAATAGGAGAAGAAGAACATGAAGAGTCAATCAAATCGTGCTGCTACGATATTATCAATTCACAGATGCGACTAGCGTTTGTATTCACATTACGTACGAAATTCATAGAGCTGTTTATGGTGGCTCAAAATTCATATCAAATAGAAAAATATGTTTTCACATTCTTGCCATTATTCCCAGGCTGTGATGAAGTGATCCGCGCGAGATTCCCCGACAGTCAATCACTCAAAAACACCCCATTGGATTCCGTCGCCTTTTCTCCTTTTACATATTTCACACGTAAAATTATGCGCCAAAAATGATCTCGGGAACGAGCCAAAAGGCAAAAAATATCTCTACATCAATATGGAGATGTCGTGAATGGTTCACGAGCGATTCTTGTAATGCAAACCACGTAATTGACAAGTGCATCAAAAGATCCGATTAATTGAACTGAAGAAAAAATATTGGGTATCGGATTAGGGTGTTGAGGGGGAGAGTGAAGTGAAATACGAGGAGAGAGGCTAATCTCATTGGTATGACAGCACATCATTGCGTGTGGATAGCAGCGGAGAGCATTGGCATGGCACAAAGTACCGTCGTACGACGCATCAAAACACAAATATGAAAAATCAGCTCGCACGTTCGAACTCATAAAATAATATCAATTTTCATTTGATTTTTTGGCCCTTTCGAAAATCATTAGCCACATTGTTTCAATCATCCCGGGGGCATATTTCAAATCAGCATCTCTTTGCTCTTGATTCACCCAAAATTTGTATGGGCGTATCAAGAGCATTGCTCAACGATAAGCAATCAAATGATAAATCCCACTGAGGATTTCTACGTGTCGAGTTATCAACACCCTTCTCCACACTATCCCTGATCGAAAATAATAAGCTTCCTTCGAACGCAGCTCTAAAGGTATTTCTCACTCTTCAACCATGTCCTCACCGTTGATTCCTTTGCTGTACATGTTCATCTCTTCGAATTTCGGTTTTCTTAAAGTATTGCCAGCAAGTGGGCACCCTGATAACGACCTGTGAGTAGAAAATGAACCGTTGATGTGTCCAATACCATCACAACCTGGCGTTGGACAATTTACACCCTCGAATTTCATTGCCGTTGCTGCTGCCACTGCTGCCTTGTGTTGCTCAACTGTACCACCAGATTCCAAGACTCGCATTTTATTTCGATTTGCTATCGGACAACCCGATGCGCTGAAAAAATACAATTGTGGCTATAATATGAATAAATTGAGAATCGAAGAGATGTATTTAAAATTTAACCAAGCGGTCTGATAAAAAAAACGTGAGAATCGCCCAAGCTATGTTGCACGACATCTGTGTTATATCAGAATATTGGTTAAATATTGCTTTGCTTACCTTCGATGTGACAAGAATTTACCAGTGGCGTGGCCTGATCCGTCGCACCCAGGTATAGGACACCTGTGGCCCAAAAATACATTGTTATTATCGTTGTCGTGATCATCCCTATGATTATCTTTATTATAATCATGAGCGAGCTATGCAATAAGAGTGAGTGAGCGTGAAATGAACGGAAACCACCGGCACATATTAGTCAGCGTCTTCGCCTTTAATCCTCTGTGGGGTATAAGGCGGTGGAAAATTTTAGCCTAGGAAATGGGGATAGGGAATGAGGGAGACATCTTCTATCGTATTCATGGGTCTTGAGTGAATGATGTGAGACAACCCCGTTGCGTGCCCACCAAGGGTAAAATCGATTTTGATCTCGTGATATGAGATTAATAAGTTTAAGGGAGTATATGTATACATCTATAGGAAAATCTAAAGTATGATTTCTATGAAGAGTGACTGTATAGGAAATTTCATTGAGCAATTTTGCGGATATGGTGAAGATGAAGCGGTATGGAAAAGCGCCGCATATTGCCTCTTCTGTCTTCGTGGTTATTCTAGAATACTATTGGTTGATCTCGGTCTGTATACTAAAAATATCTCGGAGATGTCTGCAGTGGATTCTTTTTTTAGATATAATGTAACACGTTCGTATAATATTTTCTTCCAAGCTCTTGGCGATATCGTGCCAGTTTCCCGAAAAATTACTCAGACAATTCAATGTACATATTTGAAAGAAATGAAAGTTGTTAATTCGATCTTCTCATCAGAAAGTTTCAAGAATTTCCAGAGTGTTTGAGCAGCAAACATCAGTTGAGTAATTTAGATTTTTCTCGTTGTTAAATTATGTATTGAAATTGTACTAACCTTAGAGGCTCCGAGTCTTGTCCATCACGTGGTTTACTTTTTGGTTTATTCGCGCGTGGACACCCTGATAAACTTCTATGCGAGCTGTAGTTTCCGGTGACGTGTCCTGAGCCGTCGCATCCGGGTGTCGGACACTTGAGTTCTTGCGAGTGAGCTTGGATCTGGGAACGGTCAGCCCTCGGACATCCGGACAGACTGAAAGAGACAGGGGGAAAATGTATGAATGAGGGTTCAGTCCTACATCAGATTGAATGCTGTCGTAAAGTCACCGTGACGAGTGTACGCTGGTTTGATAATTTTATTTTTTGAATCAAATATCTGGGTAAATTTCCAATGCATCAACCACCACAACAAGTAGTGAAACATCAATTCATCAGCGGACAGATCTTCGTGGCCTCACAATTTATACTTCATAACACCATAAAATGTTCTTAGGTAATTGTTGCATGCACACGTTCATCATCTTTTCTGCATGAATTTCTTTTCCGAGATCGACATACATATGTCTGAATTAATTTTTTCATATGAGTGTAGTCTACGGAAAGATGTGATCGGATAATTCAGAGCTCTTCAGTGTTTCTCACAATATTGCATCATTAACTATGTAGAAAAGTGATAGTGTATCTTTTTTCGACTATTTATTTTTTGCATGATTGATAAACTAATGCGAGAACTGAAGAAGTTAAAGGTAAAATTGAACAAGCTCATCATATCACAAATTGATTCTTCTCAACATGTTATTTAATTCAATATTTGTCAATGATATCGCAATTTCGAACTTTCTACATCATCATTCGATTATTGACCGTTTTCTCGTTAATATTCACTAGGTAATAGTTAAAACTGTTTCAGTAGATTAGAAAGTGCACCCCATCAAAGTTACTCAACTCAATTTTGGTATAGGTCAACGTTTGCAATATACATTTATTTACTATCATCAACTTTATTTCACAACATTGAACTGTACGATTATTCCGGAGTGATATGCACATGCAAATAGCAACATCGTATCTGTCTCATATCAATTATGTGTGGTGTGTTTAAATAGAAAAATCAGACAATATTCATTCAAAGGAAAGATATTGAGAATTAATCGCATTATTTAATGTTGATTCAACACTGAGTAAAGGGAGAGCCGAAAACATCCACACCCGACCCCAGTAAAACATCGCCAATTTTTTTACTAAACGTGACAAATAGATTACGATTGAATAAAATATTTTTATTTCATTATTTGAAAAAAAATTTCCTCATGTATATATTTGATTCATTTTTTTTTCTCCATCGCATCGGTTGGAGCATTCCGCCCCCGACATGGTCATTGATGACAGTTCACTACTAGGCCGCCCACTCGAGACTGGCGTTTAATATAATCGGGGGAATGAAATGGGGTGAGGAGGGGGCGTATTTATATATGTGAAATAGTCGCAATAGGTTAATCAATAAATGCATATAATCAATATTCACGATTTACAATTCGGAAAAAAAGTTAAAATTATATTTTTTACCCCATTCTACTTTCTTTCGCTTTCATTCGTAGAGGTCGGGTCAGTACACATTTATAATGATGAATATCAATTCGTATATAAATGATACACCATTCCACATGAACTACAAACATTCGTTCACGATATTGCAGTGACATAATATACGTCAAGGGGAAAAAAGACACACAGAGAAATGAATAGATATGAACGAGGGATATATAAAAATATACGATAGCAACGAAGAAAAAAAAAAGGAATGAGTCATAGATCGAGGGGAATCCAAGACGTTTTCGAGAGTTTCTTTTTTATTTGTGGGATTGGAAGTCATAGAAAGACTCACATCAAGGTCTTATATTCGATGTCTGCGTGCACGTCAAGATTATAGTAAGTGGAGAGCAAAAAATGACAAATAGACAATGTGATGAATATGGAAGACATGAGAATGAACGACTGGGCGTGCGGTGGAGTCGTCAAGTATATGCGTTTAATAAAATATTTATATTGTTTATTTTATATGTACTATAACGAAATGTAAGAGAATAAATTTGGATTGATTTTTGAAATTCAATATAGCTGCCTTGCCTTCTATGAGTGGCGTAGTTTCCTGATACATGACCCATGCCATCGCAGGTTGACGTAGGACATTGAATGCGCTCCTTGCCGTCGCGGCCGCGAACGTCTGATCGAGGTGGGAAACTCAATGATTGCCGCCTTGCATTCAGACTGTGTATCGAGACATTAGTCATTGAATGAGAATGGCTCATGGTTAGATTGATTTTATCGGGTAGAGATTGGTATATGAATTTTTCATTCATTTTTTGAAATGCTCATAATTTTAGATTTTGCTTTTACCATAGTGAACGAATACTTATTATATGGAGAGAGATTTGTTACTTGTCGGAATAATTTGAGTATATTCCTGCAATTTCCTTGTTTGATTACATCAAAATATTATAAACATTGTTTAAATATTGCAATCAGAATCTGCCGAACGAAATTCTTCTTTTGAATTATTCCATTTTCAATTATGCGGTCATCGAAACCTTTTTTTTTCATAGTACAATTTGGTATAACGGTGGAATTGAAGAAGAGAGAATGACGATGTGAGAGAAACTGGAAAAAAAAAAGTTGAGAAAAGGTGTAGAGACGTGTTGTGCCTGCGAAGCGAACTGAGATACGAACTCTCTCTCATCCACCTCACCAAGCTCTTTCGTCTCCTCCTCGAGGGTGTACGCACGGACGAGTCTGTAGTCACGAGAAAGCTCCAAAACCTCGATGACCCTCGAGTGGCCGCGATATTGCCGAGGGCCCGCCGCCACTACCGCCTTTCGTACCCTACTCGTTTCTCTCCTGACGATCTCCGCACTGTCGACCACTACTGGACCACCGGGGTCTTGAGTGCAATCACGTCTGGTATATATATATATACAATCTTCACCACTATCACCACCGGGATTCCATGTTCTCTCAGGTTAGGTTCTCAAACCACTCATTGTCTCGAGCACTTGGGCAGCAAGGAAGGTAGGTCCTCGCGGTGCTTAGTTGAATACAAGAGGTTGGCATATTGCACCCACTCTCAACAAATAATTCGATATTGAAACGTTAAGTTAATACTCGGTTTTTTCTTCTATTTATTCCTATTCTCTCCTTTTATCCTATTCCAACTATGGATTAACTTTCACAATTTGCTACATTGTATGTTGTATTTTCGGATGATGCCTTGGTGAATTCACGAGGTATAAATTATTTTGAATGAACATGTTTTCAATGGAATGAGAGGGGTGGCTTTTTCCACGGAGGTGCACGGATATCTAACCAAGCTTGGCCAATAAACGTCCATCGAGAGGATACGTAATATGGTTAGGACCCGAATTCTGGTATATTAGGTGGTTATACTGGTCGGAGCCATTAATAACATTGAAGTATCACTATCGATTCACGCAAAAAGCGAGAGGGGAATAGATTGGTGTTGGTGGTGGTGGAGGTGGTAGGATATTGGCGATGGTGAGGATATACGAAAACACCACAAGAGTTTCGAATTTTCTGCCTCATTCCATCGCACATATCTGATCGAATTGCGATGGCAACGCGAAGTAATAACAAAATTTCACGATTTAGAAGAGAGGAACAATGTCTTCATGATCATTCATCACTTATATTTCTTCGTCCTATTGTGAACAGGAGAATCGATTGTCATCACTGTGAAAAATTTCATTCCTGGAATATTCAGCAATATGGCGGAGAATGTAGAGATTCGACAAATGCCTAATTTTTTTGCGATAATTCCAAAGAAAATAATTTCTAAAGAAAATTATCTAGTATTCAAATGGTGAAGGATTTTTCGTTGATTATCAATAAGGATATATATTCTGAAGAATTAAAATCTCGTTCTTCCTTCCCGACTCTACATAAATTTCCGAATGACTCGAAGCGCAACTAAATGATCGAACTCCGATATTGAGCGTTAGGAGAAATTCGATAGCAAAAAAAGGAAACACGCAGCAGTTTCAAAAGTGAGATATACATCTATTCACATGTATAGATGAGGCAAAGAGCTTCGGGGTCTCTAAGCTCCAGCCATCTACGGGACCATGGGTCTCGCCCCATAATCTTGTGTGGTGGCAACTGAATATATATCTCGCCCGTTATTCCTGCGGCCTTATCCATATCCCATCCCCTTTGCCCCCTCATCAAAATCCACCCCTTCATTTCCACCTTCTTCCTTCATCCTTCGCATCCTCCACATTCACCTCAGCATTGCCACACCGCCGAGCTTTACGTCAATTAGAATAAGGTTGGCACTTTCGCTATACGAAGAGTAATTACTTTAATTAACAAAATGAAAGTGGTGGGAAAGGTGGTGAGGGAAACTGATGGGAGAGGGCAACTGATGGGAGAGGGCAACTGCGAAAGAGGGACTATGTGTGCGAACTTACGAATTGCATTTTGTATGAATAAATACAACTATATATTATTGGATAGAGTGGGCGGCGTGGGCGGCTAGCTCGCGGCTTTTATACATAACGAAAATGGAAGGCTAAGACGTAAGTATGTACTTATTTGATTCACTGTCAACGCGAATGATTTTAAATATTTTCATACTTCAAGTAACATTTAGTAAGTAAACTTTGTGCACGTTTGTTAGAAATAATTCTCTAATGAAGCGGTGATGATGTAAAAACTCTTCATTTACGTCAACGTTCTATTCCGAGCTAATCGCAATAGTTGTGTCTAACAATTGATTGGTGTAATTCAAAAAATTGCCCTGAAGCTATCTAAATACTCAATGTTATTTAGTCTGTAACAACGCATTGATGATTCTTACCCGTCGTCTTTGCCCGAAGACTTGTCCAATGCACCAATAGTGTGTTGTGGTGGTGGCATACTATAACATGGCGCTGGACTGTACCCAGTTGGTATTTGATAACCAGATGTTACTGGTCCAGCTGCATAACTACCACCGCAATTGTAACCTGCTGTTGGATAAGGGGTGTAACTATTTCCTGGATACTCTGCTTGAACTCCAGTCATGCCATATCCCGGATGAGGACTCATGGGTCCGTATGCTGCAATATAAATCAAGTATTATGGTATTTTCATGTAAATTTACTACATGAACAAGATTTATTAGTAGATTTCACCCTGGGATTCATACTGATGGTGGGATGAAGTGAAATAATGGGAATTTATCAGTCATCATCGAAGGAATTGAGTTAGATATTGGGAGCTTCTTCATATAATTCAGAACTTATCAAGTTCGCCACGGATTATAAAGTGATAGTCTTTAAAACTACTCATGTGTCAAAGTCGTCAATATAAAAATAAGTTGTTGAACATATAACTATCTTATTGCATGTGAATGTATGCGTATATGAATAGTAATGTATAAGTTTGACTAACGTTACCTGGTCATATTAATCATTAGAAACTTTCTTCGATAACGTTTCAACTCGGTGTATGAACTTTCTTTGCCAATATCATTCAAGGAAAATGAGCATTTTCGTAAATGTGTAATCGAGAATATCCAATGTTAATACTTTTGTAACAATGGACATGACAAGAGACATTTTTTGTTGATCCGTCCAATTGACTTGTCATTCAAAATATCGGTATAATATTACGTCGTATGAGTAAAACTCAGTGGGAGTTAAATTCAATTGGAAGCATTTTTCGGAATTGAAACTTTTGTTGAAACCAGTCATATCTACTGGCATCCGGGTGCAGCGGAAAATGATGTCAAAATCTGATTTGTGTATGACGAGAATATTTTCTAACAATTTCCACCATATGAAAGATTTCGAAAAATTACTCTACCGCAATATGTCCTACGATTATAATATTTCCACCGTAATTCCTCCATCCAGTCTCGATTACACCTCATTCGTATTTCTTCCTGGATATGTATAGTAATTGAAGAATGGAAATATATGCATTTATATTTTGAGAATATGCTTGAGGGAAGGATGGGAATGGGGCATTTGATGCAATGCTCGCCGACGTTGGCGTTGTACTCAAATGTTTCAATTTCAATAACTGCTCCCCCGCGTTCAGAAGAGGCGGGTAGGCTGGACGAATGGACAATATTGCTGCCGCGCACAACGCTCGCTGGACTTTTGCTGCATGTTAGCGAAATATTGATAATTAACAATGGTCGTGTTCCCAACGCGAGAGAATGAGAGGCAGGAGAGTAGAGTGATGTAGGAAACGTGGTAGTATATAATATTCCGGTGTTTCGGAATGCCACACTGAAGAGAAGGTGCAAGCGAGACAGAAAAATATAGAGGGAGAAATGGAGGGAGAGTGAGAGACAATGAGAACAGTGGTGAGTTGAAACAGGGGGAAGGCAATGTGAATAGGGTGAGTGTTCATGTGCGTATGAATATGACGAAGTGGTGGAGTCGACGAAATGAGTCCGGGCGTCTATTACCAAGGCCGTGTATCGTTCATCCAAATTTTTTATTCGACGCTTGTTACTGCGCGCGCGAGTGCCCCCTCGGGGGGTTGCGCGGCATTTCAACGTTTCCTCTTTGCTTCATTTGAATACACACACGTAGTTTTTTCATTTTTTCGACCTTGGTGACTGTGTATAAGTGCATGTTTATGTCTATATGTGCATTTGAGCGTGTGCCAGAAGCCTTTTCAGTCTGTGGAAACATGTTCCCACACTTGTATTGGCCGCTTGGAATTTATCATTGTGCTTTTTCCTACTTTTTTTATCCCACGATTATTTATTTAGGGTTGTATGGAAAACGAAAGTATTATTCGCTTACCACTTGGGTCCCTATAAGCATCCATGTAATGAGATACACCACTATCGGGTGTACTTTCACGACTGTACGCAGTAGCGTGAACGCCAGGTGGTGGAAAGCCAACTGGCCTTATTCCAGGTCCGCCGCTGAAGTTAACGGGTTCGTTCGCCGTCGAAAAATCCACGGGTTCCGTTTGCTCTTCGATTGGTCTTGGTGCAGGGAATGGTGGACCAACTGCAACTGGCACGGCTTCACCGTGACTGGTAGAGTACTGCGGACTTGGTGCACCACTTTACATGTGAACAGATAAGAGATGGTTATTGAAGGATAATGTTGTTTTTTATGTTTTAATGGTCGTACGGAAGTGATTGAGGAGATTGGTGAACATGATCAAAATAGATTTAGCACCATCTTATGAGCAAATTCTGGATATCTCAGTTCTAGGAGGATAAAGAAAATTTTTTTCCCGAAACTCATGATTTTTACATTGGTTATTCATCTTCCATCAGAAATGGATAGAAAAGAATGCTAATATTTTTCTCTTCATAAGACTGGAAATAACGATTTATCATATTATGCAAAATCATTTCCCACATACTTTTTTCCATAATAATCGTCTCTTCACACAAAATGCTAATAATAGATGAATCTTATTCCTGAGAAATAGATGACTCTGTTTAACTGGCCCTCTCACCTCCAATATCATTAGACTCTCCAAAACATACCTATGAAGTCTGTTCACACTAAGGTCCAAAGTTTGACCTTGTGGACTCGGAACTTGTGGACTAGTTGTGAGGTGTGGACTGGCAGCAGCTTGCGGGCTGCCACCTACAGTTTGTCCGCCGCCATACTGAGGACTGAGACTGTTAGAACCATATGGCGGTGCTTGTGGACTCGTTGACGTCACGCTAGACGTGGAGAGGTCCATTACTGATCCACCAGGTGAGGTGGGCGGGCCGCCAGATTTTTGCATCTGGACTTGCGCACTCGTCACACATTTTACTGCATAAAATCAGAACAAATTTATCCAAACTATTATATATGATTGTCATCGCGACCGGTATTTCATAACATGATTCCAAAGATCACTCACCATCTTCTGACTTGATCATTACTCCAGGCGGTGCTGCCATTGCCATTTGATGTTGTTGAGCTGCCGCAGCTTCTTGATGATAAACTCTCTCTTGTTCATCAGGTGTCATACCAGTTTGACCAAGATAATACATATTTGCTCGCAATTGTTGTTGCTGTTGCTGCTGTTGTTGCTGCTGTTGTTGTTGTGCTTGAAATGGTGAACAACCTTGTGTGTCATATCGGTCATATGCTGAAGTAGCGCCGGGGTCATAAGGCCGATGATTGGTAACGCCTGTTACATTATCATATCCCCTGGCAGCGCCAATAACATCATTCGAGTAAGTCACGACTGGCCTAGCAATTCCATTACTCGCGCTTACGTGCATGTATGCTCTGTGTTCCGCACTACGTTGATGATAAATATCTTCACTTGTGGTTGATGCTGCGGCTGATGCACTCATCATTGAAGGCTCATAGGGTGATCGTTGAGACATTTGATGGGTCATTCTATTATCTTCTACCATTGACATGGGATAAGTCACCGTTGGTTGCATTGGCAAAAGATGATGAGTGGAATGTTGACTTGGATGATGAATCGTGGCAACGATTGGCCTCGTCCCCATTGCCTCCATTGATGACATTGAAGATGAATTTGAGTCTTGATTAAGATACGAATCGTATGCCTGCCTCACACTTGGTGGTGGCGGTGGTGGTGGTGGTGAGTTTACACGACACGACGATGTGTCCTCTGTTTTCGGAACAAGAAGATCAGGATTCGTTCGGTGATTACCAGTTAGATTGCTATTGCAACAGGTTACTGATGTGGAACCTTCGGATTTGGGAATAACTTTGTTGTTTCCGCTCCGACTAGAATTATCTTCTGGTGTTTTTGGTGGTTTTGAAGTCAAACCGGTGGTTTTTACGTAGTAATCGTAAGACGGTGAACCAACTACTGGTTTAGATTCCTGAGATGTGGTACCATAAAGTGGATAATTTTTTATGTCCATAGAACCTGGTAACAAGTTTGTGCTGATGAACTCTGGTGGCACGCCTGACACTAAATTATAAAGAGAAAAATACATTTTTTTGTGGTTAGATAATACATCCATACAGGACTGAAACTAAAAGACCATATGCGATGAGCATGTCATACAAAGAATTTTCTTCAGCGTAATCTTGAGAGCTGCCCAAAAATTTCAAAAGCGCTAAGAAGTAAATAAGGAAGTAAAAGCAAACGTGTATTGATCAAAATTATGAAGTCCTATTTATGTTCGGCGACGTGATGGGGAATGATACAAACGAGGCAAATTCGGATTATTTTGATGAAATATTTTCCGAATGTGTCTTTGGACATTGATGTCACTTCTCTAGCTTGAGATGAAATCATTTAATCAAATTCGCATGTATAGGTAATAGGAAAAATCTCTTAGTTTCAGTCACGTGGGATGCTTGCATCCTTCCATAATAGAAATCGAACTATCTCGTGCTAGTGCAATTGCAAATAAATTTTGATACAATTATTTCTTCTTCTGAATTTTAGCCTGTGACATTGTAGCTTGTAAGCTGTTCTCTTACCTTGTGCTTTATGTCGTGCTTCGCGAGCTGCTTGTTTATTCGCCGCAGCGGTTGGACAACCCGAAAGGCTTCTGTGGGTGTTGCGATTAGAGCTGACGTGACCACGACCGTTGCAACCCGGTGTTGGACATTTTAAAATAGTCTCATGCATCGCCAAAACTGCGAGAACCCAGACGTATTCCGAGGTTACAGACATTGTATCGTTTATGAGACATGGCCGCGCAGAATTGTAATGTATTTTCTACTTTGTTCATTTTACTCCGCTATATGAACGTGACGCACGGGAGATATATACGGCGAGAATGGAACAAACATGACGTTACTTCGAGGTGATACGATAAATTCAAACAGAGAAACTTGGACAGGATAAGAAGATAAAAAAAAAATGAATAAAAATAATATACAACTTTCACCGTGGACATATAACTCAATGCGTAATACAATAAGAATTATCGAGCGGGTAGAGAGTGGTAGAGACAGAGTGATAAGAATAATGGTATTAAAAGAGGAAACAGACATATAACTGTGATAAAATGAGTTTTCATATAAACAACATATAATAGCTGAAAAAAATTTAAAAATATTTTTCATGACGAATTGTAATTGAAGAAAAAAAAATAGAAAAAGGTGAAAGGAATACAAACATTGTATTTTCCGTGAATTTGAGGTCCACTTGAATTTTTCTATTCCTTATGCGACGGGAGGGGTATGAATGGTGGAATCTAATTAGGTTTCGAATGCTAATTATTCCGAATTGAAAATTCACTGCTCATGATATTTCACCTCTCATCCACGTCAACAATGAATGAAATATTCATGTTCAATGATAACACGTTGTTATTAGTTCTTCTCTATTTTCGTTATCTCTGAATTATTCTGCGCATGCCGGGTCTCTCTCGGTGAACGTCAGGATCTCGAGCTCTTTTTTTATATTGTAATCTTTTTGATTTATATAATTCAAAGGAGGATTAAATAAAAAAAATTGCAACTATTTCACTACAGTACAAAAAACAGATATTGCGACAGTGAGAAATGTGTCAATATCTCAATCCCTTGATGTCAGCGTCGTTCTTCCTCCAACAAGGTGATAGATAAGGGGTGAAAATAAAAATAAATGAAGCTCTCTACCCCGCACAACATAAAAGCACAAAGAATAAACATACGTGTGAAATATGTATGTCACATAATATATGACTAAGCATACATGTGATCAGACAGACAGACAGACAGACAGATAAAATTCTTTTAAAACAATAAAGAATAAAAAAATTGAAGTAGAACAGAACTAAATGAATGAAGAAGAAAAAAAAAATACGCACGCACATACGCTCCCACGCGCACGCATTTTATTATTATCATGTATTTTTTTTTTTTCTGTAAGTTTCCATCATTTTTGCTTGTTCAATACAATAGTGCGATGCCGTGGGAAATTTATTTGCGCTCCCAGTGATTATTTGCTGGCGCAAAAATTAATGCACTAATATAATCTACATAATGCGCATTTAATAAATAATTATTCACTCACTCTCAGGCGTTAATTTGTCCTTCCTCGGGCATCCAGATAAACTAAAAAAGAGAAAAAAAATTAACAGATTAGAAAATAAATTGTGTTACTACTGGCAATGGGCGTACGTCATCGATTTGAATTAATTGTCCAACCATTTGGATGCGAGGGGTGCGTGTGAGTATATACGCTCACGAAAGGGCGGATCGCCGGGGCGTCGAGCGGTCAGTTAATTATCGATAATTGCTTACCTGCGATGGTGCGAGTACAGTCCGGTCACGTGACCTTGGCCCGTGCAACCTGGGGTCGGGCACTTGTTGCCCTCTGAAACACAAATCAGTGTGAATGTTAGTACGTTCTGTCACGACATAGAAAATTAAACGACAATGAGGTAGTAGGAAAAATGCTGGAGGGAGGGAATACTTTTTTTCCATTCATTTCATGTCTGTATAAATATATATAATCGGTGAGAACTGTCGTTATATCATCCAATGTAATATATAAACGACATAAACAAGGGAGAAAGACTGGAGGGTGACGGATAAAAGAAGTAAAATATGAATGAGCAAGAGGACGGTTAAATAGAAATTAAATATTGATTATTGAGTTTGCGCGAGACAACCTGCGTCTGACCATTAAACAGCATTCATCACTCGCTCTTGCGCAATTTCCACTAGACTTTCTTCAACATTTGCGTTGAGTTTTCATTCCTTCATAAAGATAATATATTATGGGATTTACTTATTATTATTTCAACTTTGATGTTTGAAAATTATATTTAGACTGTTTTTTGAAATCTTTCGATTATTTCAGTTTTACATCAGTAGTAGGAACCCGAAAGCCTTCATGCATCTTGATATTCTTTTGTAATTTCAGACGATTGGTCAGTGAAATGGCATTTTTGAGTGTCTTTTAATTATCGCGACTTTACACAACATATGAAAATAGAAAAAAAAAGTTAAATAACATCTGGTCATGACTTTTACATCAATCGGTGCTCTCGATATCATGGCTGCTCAAATGAAAAAGTATGGCAGAATATTAGTGGGAAATATTATTGCAACAATTGCCATGGTAGAAATATCATTCACATTCCTAAGTGGAAAATACGTCACGTCATATTTACATTTGAATATCTAAACTGTCTCCAAACAAGGTTGAATGCACAATATTTTGTGTGTGCCTATATATTTTCTTATTCTCAGTTTATTTACATTATAAACAATAGTAAATAGTACAGTTCCAAAGTCTGTTAAAAATTTTCTTCCTAACTATTCATTACATGTCAATGTCAGAGAAATATGCATTCGAAAAACTTTGGAGAAAGAAAAGAAAAATAAAAGGAAAAAAAAATCCCTTGCAATCTACATTTGTGCATAACCATATTTTATTATTTTCACTTTTTTTTTTTTTTTTCCACGACAATTCTCATAGAGTGACCGCAACTGCTCGTTATAAATTTATCTTGCTATAACCTCAGTCACGAGACATTCAATATACATACATATAAATATACAATACACTTTAGCGTAGGGAGTGTGATATGTGCTCATGTAATGTCGCGTGGTTTCCCCTCAACGCTTGCTCGCTCGTCGCGTGACACGAGAATTATATACGTTATATATGTGTAGACTAAATCGAGACCACGGGGCGACATCGCCAACTTGCTTCTCACGATTCCACATTTTCGCACGGATTTCGATTATCATCTAAACGATTTTCTGAATTCTAATAATTTCATTAATTAAACCGGGATCAAGTGTTTGGCTCAATGATAGTGGAATGGTGTACGCGATTCACCAAGTGAGTTTCAGGATGAAACGTTAGGAAATGAGTTTCATCGTCGTTTTGCGACGCATAGGTACGTTCGTCACGTGTGAACAGGGCTGAAGGACGTGGGGCAATGTGTAGGTGAACAGAATATATAGACATCGTGATAGAACGAGAGTTGGGAGCTATCCCGAGGGGTTGGACTAGCACTTTTATAAACTTTGTCGTGTACTAATCCCTCCAGCCCTGGATCTATGCCCCCCTCACTCCTGTGGCTCAACAACCTCACAGCCATCACTTTGCCCCGTTGAATCGACCGCTATGACGGTGAAACTTCATCAGGCCGTCATTTCGCGTAGCTGAGAGTCGATCCCTGCTTAGATGCCTTCACTACTTCTCCTCTCTATTCCCTTCAATATCACTCACTCTCTCACGCTTATTTCGTCATCTATATACACTATATCCCCTAACGGGCTAGTCTACGTAAATTGGATTATGATACGTGACGTCATTAGCGGCTTGCTTTATTTGGGTTGCAAATTATTCTGCTATGATATTTTGTTGAATTAAGGTCACATTATTTAAATGAATAAATATGAGTTTATGAGTAATTATTATTGAGGAGTTCAGCGGGAGGGGCTTTGTTTTTGATGATTACTAGGACAGTCAGTGAAATAATTGAGATGAGTGAAACTCAACGAGGATTATATTGACGATATTATTTTAAATACTGAAATATATATTGTCACTAATTAATGAGGCATGACTTTCTAATGTAAATGTGAATCTGGATGAACAAATGTGAGGATAAATAAATAGTTTAGTATGAGTATGAAAAGCTGAATTGATTGGAAGAAACTTAACACCGAATGAGGAGATTGTGAGTTACATTCACTCTCAACATGCACAATAGCAAATTAAATTCAAATTTCGCAGCGATTATACCACATTCCTGAACTGTTGGATTGTTATCATGGATGTTCCACGATCGGCCAAAGTGAAAGGGAATATACTGTCGTATTCCTATTCATAAACTCTGAAATATTTGTATTATCATAAAAATTTTTTGTTTGATTGTCTTATCTGCCAATGAGGAACAACATGAGCGAGCCGTAATTATCAGCTATTCTGATAGAATCTAATTGGGATAAATACAAATGAGGGTGAACTCTATGAGAAAATATGACTACAATATTAATTAATTAAATTTCAACTTCGTAACATAATCAATGCATCCGGTTATGATTTTTGTTTTCATACGCGAACAATAATAACAAAGAAGTGTAGCTAATTATTGCAAACCGGACGTGAGACTAATAAATGAGCTTTAAGGTTATAAAAATGAAAACAGATATAAAATAAATAAAAATAAAATAAATAAGCGAAAAGGAGAGATCAACCCTCGGGGTAAATAAAGAGAGAGGGAGAGAAAGAGAGGGTAATGGTTCCGGTCAACAAAATGAATACCGGCACGCGCTGTTCTTTCCGGACGTCTGAATAGACTTGTAACGAGCCGGACGGGTCGAGCATTTCGCTCCTTTCTTTTTTTTTTCACGTGAGCGAGTGCTTACCGAGAAGTAAATGCGTACGACAAAGATGTAGAATGGACGGTAGGTAGAATTGAAGAGAAAGCTATATAGAATGAGAGAGTGCGAAAGTGAGAGGGTGAAAAAAGATGTGTGGGTTGGGAAAAGAGTGAGCGCGTGCTGCCGAGGGATCAGCCAGGCGAGAGAGCGTGGATGAGGTTGGAAAGCACAAACCAAGAGAGGCAGGCCGAGTGTGTAATAGTGTTATTTCGTAGCCATTTCATGTGAGGGTCACCGCGGGAAAACGAGAGGTGTACATAAACACCGGGATTGTTTTATTCATTTCAGTCTGGCTGAGCGAGCTTGTGTGCTACCAAAGCAGATGCGTGCCATGTATGAAAAATATATATCCTTTTTCCCTTCAACCCCAGAATTTATTTTTTATTCGTGCATTTAATCGGATTAGAATTGATACCACTCAATTGCTATCATAGTTGAGTATATTTTATTTTTATACTGATGCTCTGCTTCACAGAATGGGGTGGCATTCGAAAGAGAGAGAAAGCGTAAAATTGAGTTACAGGGTAGTTTACGTTTTTTTTTATTGACTGAAGGGTGAGTTGTATGTTCGGGGGTGGCCTTTTGCGGTCGGTGGATTTCCCGATAGCGGTTTTATGGCGTGTCAACACGCTTCAGTTTCGCGCGCACAGGGGAGAGGAGAGTGAAACGTAGGAATCGAGCCGTGATAGTCCCGATCGCACACGCAATCACACCAGAAAATTGGTGCCTTTTTTTTTATATTTTTTCATCCAAATGCGATGTGAAGATCGTGACCGTGGCGATTTTTGCGTTCACGAATCGATTTCAATATGTGTGTAGGGTGTGTGTATGTGAGAAAAAAAACATGTAAGCAGGTATATCGGAGTTGAAATAAAAAAACACAAAAGAAGGGAGAAAAATGCTGTATTTAACCAGGTCGCACGCTAATCCCAGTGTTACGCTCATGCCTTATGTCACTCGTGTAATCTGACAATCTTTACCTGTGCCACCTTAGCCATACTTCTTTCGTGTGTCCGGCATTGGGTTTAAATTAAATGTCGCGTGGTTGACATTATTATGCGCACATTGACGATCGACAAAGAAAAAAATAGAAAGAAAGAATAAACACAATTTTTTTTCTTGCAACCATCATCCAGGTTCCTATTTAGATTGAATTTTCACTAAGTGGTCCAGGGGCCGCAAATATTTCTACATCATACTATCGTCCTTATAGGAAGTAAATGGAAGAGTAGCAAAACGAGATGCGAGAGTGACAGGAAATGTAGGTGTGTAAGAGAGCACGAGAGAACATGAAAATGTTAAGGGGATAATGAGGGACGGAGAGAAGCAACTGAAGGTATATGAGGGTGGTAATAAGGCTGCTCAGGCTGCACGACTAGGGTAGAGGGTGATGCTAGTCACGTTTCCACCCGCTGACAGCTGTGGCTTATACGTATGACGCGATATCAACCCCAAATTTCTCCACCCGACTACCAGCCCTCATCGTGTCACCGTTGTTTCTAAGACCGTGGAATGCACTCAAACTCACTGTACGTCAACGCTCATCTCTTTGTTTATCCCTTCGTCAGATTTACTTTATATAAATGAACAAGGAAAAAAAAGGCCGAACTCATAATACTTCATCTCACACACGTTTGTTTCCTTAAATGGCTACAATATTCGACATAGCACATGTATATATATGTGTGTATGTTTATTTGTATGCGCGTTCGCTCACTTGTAGGGGAGTTGCACAGAGGGATGAAAGGGTTCCCAGATAAGTTATTGCAAAGGACGTGCAGAAAGGAAAGATATATATAGGAGAAGAGAGAAAGCAGGACCTTGATTTCGCCATTTGAGTCATCACCCCTCGCTTCGTAATTATTGATTTTTCGAGCTGGCCCTAACTCTCCCCTAACTTTATAGAGACGAAGAAGGTCCAGGAGAGACGGAAAAGGGAGTCAGTCGAAAATGTCTTTTGTACCACTCTCGTTTCTACCCTCTTTGCTTCTCATATACCAGTATATGCTTCAACCCGACGCATTATGGACGACCAAAAACCCTCTCTCGTCATCATTGTTTTAATACTCCTGATTCACGTTTTGTTACGCTTAAAACCCCTCACCTCTACCAATGCTGGACGGTGACATGGTCATGCTGGGTCGGCTTCCATCAAAGTTATTTCTGTCTGACATTTTCATGACATCCGATTGTCCAGTACCGGTTGTTGTGGAGACATCACCAACAGCCGTAGGACAGGTAGTTGTTGTCGTGACAGTATTGGTTGTTATACTGTTGCTATTGCTGTTGCTACCAGGCGTCACGTTATTGTTCACCTGATTGTTCGTAATATTTTTGTGATTAGCACCAGTGGTATAACTATTTGTGGTGTTATTACTGCTACCACCAGAGCTGCTCACAGCTGCAACACTCACTACACCCTCTCTCGCAATGTCTTGGATAGCTGTGGCAGCTCTTGAGCCAACTCCTGCAGGCTGAAGAATTGTGTACTGCTTTGATGAATTCGTGTCTGGACTCGTAACAGGTGGTAGACCCGTTCCCGTTGATTTATTTACCGCAATCGTGCCTGATGCAACAACATCGCGTTGTACTTGATGTTCTTCTTTCGGTGATTTCAACTGGAGAAGCGACACCGACGAGTGCTTCTCGTCAGCCGAGGGTGGTATTACTGGTTGAGGAACTGGCATTACTGGACCTGGTACCGGAGTGGGAAAGCCAACAAATGTTGCTGATGCTGGATATGGTCCAATTGGTGGACTTGACGTTGACGAAGCAGCCACTGGTGTTCGACAAGATGTTTTTGTATGATCGGTATTTGGTGGTCTAAAGGCAGAGGATGCTGAAAAGGCAGATGAGGACGAGGAAGGCGAAGATACGGAGGAAGCCGTTGCTGATGAGACTTTTAATCCGCTCTCTGGGTACCTTTGATAATTTGCGTAGAGATGCTGCTGGGAATGGTGCTGTTGTCGCAATGGGTTCTGAGGGGATCCGTTGCTCTTACCCGTTCGATCCTTGTCCCGTTCGTCAGGTCGATGATCTCTCTCGTTGTCGTCCTTGTCTACTAGTGGATCTGACATGTCAATTTCCAATTCATTAGATGAATCATCGACGAGCTCGTTGAAGTCTGGTGGATCATAGCGTGAATATTTGTCATGATGTCGTATTTGGTCTAACGTTCTTTCATTTCTATCTTTATTAGTCATCGCTCTGGACGTCGATCTCATTTTGTTCGGATCATTTGAACCCATTGGACAGTGTATTGGTGTACCACATTCCGCTTCCATTTTCATCATACAATCTAATTCTTTTTTCGTTTTAATCTGATGTTGTAGTTGCGATTTGAGTGGATCTTGCTGTCTATTCTGATGAAACGATCTTCTATCTTGTTGACCTCGATAGGTAATAACGTCCTTCAACGAGCACCCAGCTTCATTACTTGTCGTTGAGGAAGTCGACATGGAAGAGGGTGACATTTTCGGATTGTCTTTCTTTTCTTCAAAAAGGTTCTCAAAGTTTGACGCATATTTGTCCTCATCTGAGTTTCCTCTTTGGTACATGGAACCACTAGGTCCAGGCCAACTACCTGATAAGCTTTTCAAGGCTGCTTCCGTTTCTCTAATCAGAGTCTCATCATCCTCAGGCTCATCGGAATTTTTACTGGATTTCCTTGCTGGACTTCCAGAATTAGTTGATGTAAACACACGTTTCTTTTGCGGCAGTGATATGGATTTATCAATGTCCATCACCTTTCTCACATCATCATCACGAACACTTTTTCTTCGTCGTTTTGTCGCCGCATCAAATGTCTCCATGTCGTGTTGTTGCCCACTTGCATTAACACTTGCACCACTGTTACCACAAACTTGAAGCTGTGGCTTCTTTCCGTTCAAAGGTGATGTTGACTGTTGCATGGGCTTCGTAATACCCGATTCTGCTTCCAGCTTCCGTTTTTTGAGATGTGCCATCGCATTCTGTCCGCCCGGCACGCTGGTCAGTTCCACCCTGGAACACAAAAATCCCAGGTGAACTCTTGAGCCCACTTTGTCATCATCACCATATTTATCATCATCGTCAACAACAACAACATCGTCCGAGCGTTGACATCACTGACCTGTTTCTTCTTTTTTTTCTTTCACAAAACGAAAAATTGTACTAATAATTAAACGATCATTTATTTAGCCTACCTATCAGTCTCTTTTATTGCCTTCAATTAAACTTTGCATACACAACACATACACACAATTACCCGCGCGCGCACTCTCTTTCTGCCTCTGTCACTCTCAAGTTCCCTCCCAAATTTACCCCTTCTTTACTTTTTTCATTCTCGCTCACACTATGTATGACAGAGAATTTTTCCGAACGGAACGCGTGATAGCCCTTCGCTTACGGGTTGCTCACGAGCTACTGTGTGCTATGTTGAAGTAAAACTCATCGGAGTTACTTGGCGGGGGTTGCGGTGAACGTGTAAGTACATTTATGGAGGGGATATTCATCGACTTGAATCCACGTGCGCGCGCGCGGTCGACCGGCGCGTTTCAAACTCGACGCTGAAGGTAGCGGGCGGGTTCTGCGCACTGTCCACCTCCATTTCACTACAGTGGGGTGGCTTACTCCTCGCGTTCCTAGCAAGATCTTTGCTCTCCCACTTCGCGCTACCACCCCCAATACCACTCTCATGTGAAAAAAGGAAGAAAAGCTAGTTGCAAGCCGGGCAACGATGAGGTTCTGGGTTGTCCTGGATGCACCACTACTAACGTCATCGTCACATTCAATACAACTACGATCAATTCTCATTTAAAAATTTGTGACCCCATCTATTCACTGAATGATTCTTTTGATAAATTTTTTTTTAAGAAAATACAAAAAGCCTAAAATCATTAAATAAATTTATGCTGATAATATTTCAAGTGAAAATATTTGTCACGACACTGCACATGATACTGTTATCAATGTCTTCAGTAAAAGTTAATATTGGTTATGCAGATAAACCAGAAGATTAATGACCTCTCATTCAATGCCATCAAGTGTACAGACTGGCATGAATATGCATTCGATAACTGAGGTAAACAATGTGTCCACGAGCTTAGGTAAAAGGAGTGTTTGAACGGTAATAGAAAGATTCTCATAACAAAATGCTATAAACTCAAATGATTATCCATGTCCAAGATGAAATTGAGATGAAACGCTCGTAACACAACGATCCTTCTCTCATGAGCCCTGTCTCTTTTTTTCTATCGGCCAGCTTGTTGACAGCTTGCAGTAGAAACTCAAATTAGATAAACTAAGATATGAAATCTCAACATTTTCAATGTGGGAGAAGTGCGATAGAATGAGAAGAATAGAGTTGAAAAGGAAGAGCTGGATCAGCGTCAGCGCTTAGAGTCTCCTCTGCTTGCTCGGTGAGATTCACCCCTGTGAGAGTTTCCCTTAAACCCTCTGCCATCCCTTATTCGAATCTTCTCACCCTTACTCGCGGCGCTTACACTCTTACCCGGTGGCTTTCGCTATTCTCTACCCACCAGACCACTATGCGTAGGACCGAGTTTAGAGCAAAGTGTAGTACGGGTATACCAATGTATATAGATGGTGTAGAGAAACAGAGAGTTATAGTAAGGGAGTGGTGGTGCGGATCACGAAAATCGTAAGTTAAATCGCACCGTTGGCTCAAGACATTATCACTTTTATTTGTGGAGCGCCGATGCGAGAATGCGCTCGACCGCGCGGAGACTACTGACTTGCTAGGAGAAGTGCAAAATGAAGACGATGAGGGCTATAAGAAGAGAGTGGGCGAGAGTAGAAAGGAATTAGTATCATGGAAAGAGTAAGAGAGATGACATTGAAGCAGGGATCGATGAGTCTACCCTCTATGATTTCATGTTCGTTTTCCTTTTCCTTCCTGCTTGCTCTCACGCGAGACCCATGGGGAATAATTAGAAAGTAACCCCTCGGCGTGTATACGTTAGAGCACGTGATAAGACAACGAACTGATCTTTTGAGATGACGAAGCTCGACTTGGGTTGAGATAGTGAGTATATGAAATTCATGAAACAAAACGAAAGATTAAAAAGTTAATAGATACGTGATTTGATATGAAAAAATTATGATATAGGGGATGGAGGTATCATGAAGTGATGAACGAATAATGAGATACAATTATACAATGGAAATAAATCTGATTTTCGATGCTTCATTTACATATTTTTTTATTCATGGTAATTTGAGAATTGTGATTGCGGTTCATGTATTTCTAATAATTGATTCCAGTTTGGGATACGATGAATTGTACAAATAAAACAGAATGAATAATTTGATTGTAACCTATATGAATTTGAGATTCGCGATAAAATCTTCATCAGCATTTTTTTTACATATAATGATCATACCGATTATTCATCACCTTTGTGTATTCGTTTCAGGCTCAATAGGAAATTCAATCTTCGAATAAATTCTCACATAGTGAGAAAAAAAGGTTGATATTTATATGATTGCGTGTAATATACTGTGTTTAATTTACATATGTAATGTGTTTCTGGGGGAGGTGAATGACTCGAGAATGTATTGAATCTCGTCAATTAATTAGCGAACGTTGTCTTGGCCAGAGTATGGTCTAGAATACACGAGAAGACGCCATCGTCTTCACCATCTCCTTTCATTCTACCCTCTACCATTTGCACTCTCACCATTTGAGGATTAGAGTATTAGGCGACGTCACGTCACTAGAGTCTGAAGAGCCTTGGAACTGTGTTTCGAGAGATAGCCCAAAGTTCGGCATCCTGGTCCGCCCAACACCCTCTACCGTTACCTTTACTATTACATCTACTACTCTACCATCACCACCGCCAACACCATTCGCAATACCAACAGCAGCACTACCAACCTCGACCTTCGTTTCTCTTCGTACCCCCGACAATTCCAATTAGATAAACCGCCACCGGATCACTGCTCTTAGTGGTTAGACTCGCCCCGGATTTCCTACCACCCACGACGTTCACTTCTTCCCTCTTTCTATACAACCCTCTCGATATTGTGTTGTCTCATAGACAAACGTGTATTCATTTTCAAGATATTGGTGTTAACTTTTTGTTCTAGTCAAAATCATGATCTGATCTTGTCAATTGTTGATCAAGTGAAAATAATGGAAAGGCTTGATGTGTTATTGTGCCCAAATTTTTCATTTCTTATATTTTGTTTTGTATATAAATATGAACAGATAAAGAACTCGAATCAAAAATTTTACCACAGATTTGTAATGAACAAAAATGAAGAAAAAATCAATTCTATTAGATAAAATTATTCACCAGCATACACCAATAATTTTTCGTGAGTTTACGATTTTTCGCTTGTCGCCCAAGAGACCTCATAAGTCTTTCCATGCCGACAGAGGGTTCTACGCGAGGGGATTTGGCGTGTGAGAAAGAGTGAGAGCGAGCCGGATAATTTAAGACTCTCTCACGCGTGGATAATGGGCGAGGTCGGCTAATGCACACCCCGTACTTGGCACCACGTGGATACGCATGGCTCGCTGTATACGTACATAGTCGACTCTCTTTTCGCACTTACACTCGCCCCCTTTATAACACTCCAGATGAAAAATTCTGATGATCATCACAAGAGCACAAGTGCGATGTACTTAAGCTCATGTATGGAGCGTTCATCGAAGCCGGAAAGTTTCTACTACTCTTTCCGCTTATTAGTGATTTGCAAGCTGCACTGATATATCTCACTCAATCGCTGTGCTGGTTAAATATGAAAAAATTCCTGTAGTGGTTGAAGGGTGAATTTTATTCCCCAATGTATATAAGAGTTGAAGAGGTTGCTTTATCATCCATCGAATGGTCGAGTATTTGGGGACAAATTTTTACAATAAAAACGTCTAACGAGTCGCGAGGACAGTTGACTCTTGACCCAAGGGGTGAAATCATCCCTTGCTTAACGATCCGATGATTGGCATTATTTTCAAATGGGGAATATGGCAATCGCGGATGCTCTCTCATGTCTCAAAACATTATCAAAAAACATCTAGAAGCATAAAAATACCATGGGATTTCTCTTTCTTTTTTTGACTGCTGCACACGAGTTACGGGAAGGAAGTTGCAAGATTTTAAAGCAAAAATCGTGTTCCAGAGACGCTGCTTTTTTTTTCTCTTAGAAGGAATTGAATCAAAAGAAAGCGAATGCTGTGACTGGGACAGCTGCCCAGTTGGCAATCATTCCGTCTCGTTTCGGCTCTTGGGAATATTGTCCCTTCTCTACATTTCACCCTCTCTACTAACAACGTCCAACGCTACTATTACTTCAGGCTTTTTTTTTCTGTCTTCTTCCACCTTCTGCCTCTGAGAAATCATTGAGAGAAAGCTCTTGCTCACAACCCGACCCCAAGCCTTGAATCAATCGAATCTCTGATAAAATATTTAACGCTGACCGGAATGTTCACTCTCAACCTCTCAAGTGCCACTGCTTCGCATCAAGCAACAATCTTATATGGCGATCATACCTACAAGATAATGCCTCACTAGAAAATTTTATATTCCATCCCTTTAAACGGTGAGATTAAATAATAATAAAGTTAATGGTAGAGATTAGTAATCGAATGATCGATAAATACAGCAGAATATTCAATTGAATTTTTCTAATGTCCTCATGGAATTTTCTTATTTAATGCACGAATCGAAGGAGCAACTAATAAACTTTCATTCCCCATCCACCACATGGCGATACGTCATGCGTGGCGCGTTCGCATGTAATTAAAGAGAGCGCAGGAGGCAGCATGACGCCTAGAGGCCACACCAAACCAGGTTGAGGGGGTTCACAAAACGCGAATGAGGTTGGCAACGATGGGGTAAAAAGAGACGAGGGGGCAAGAGACATAGTGAGAGAGAAAGGGAAGGAGGTGTGAGAGAGAAGAGAAGAAGGAAGAGGTATAAGGGATGTGTTTTACCGAGGGATACTTACGCCATCCCTACGCGGCACATATTTTCATATAACAAAACCATCTGCGTGCCGGGCATAACAAATTTTCACTGATTTATAGGGAGGCAAGCAAGACCATGCGAGCGAAAGAAGCAAAATATATATATAAGGCGAAATAACGTGCCATATAAAAAACATCCAGAGACAAAGGACTGCACTCGGGATTTATTAATATGAAAAAAAAGGGGAGAAAGTAAAAAAAAAATATATATATATAAATAGTTTATTAATCATCTCTTAACGATCGTTGGTAGTTATGTATTTATAGCGGCCACATCGAGAATTTATCTCGCGTGCGAGGATATCCGGAATGGTCGCGAATGCCAGTGAAACCCTAAAGGGTTGTAGACGGGGTGGTAAAGACAAGTGTACGTGCTATGGGAACTGTATGGGGTTAGAATAGGGAAGAAAGGCGAATGGTATAACGTAGGAGAAGGGACTGGTAAAGACACACGAATCAACCCTACAATGGACATTCTCATTGGGTCGATATACTGTTACCACTACACCGTCATCATCGTATCATTGTCGTAATCATTTACCCCATTACGAGGAGAAGTGTTTCATGGATTATACATGTGGCGCATTTATATGTTTTGTCAATAGCAAAGTCAGATCGCTGTTTAATCGATTGATTATTGGTTATTTGCTATGGACGTTCAATACACTGATGTTTATTTTGAAATGAATGAAACTATTCTCACTTGCAATTGTTTTTCTTCAATACAAAGAGCTTTTATTATTGACGAAGAATAAATTGAGACCATATAAGATCCGTATTTAGAGAGTCGGTAGGGCGATTTGCAGTTTGCTTCTGATATACTTCACAGTTTACAGGAAGGATAGGGTTGTGTTGGTCTTTCAGATCCCAGCAACTGTTGCGAATTTATCGAAACTATGTAGACCTAACCCAACATAAATCACGAATTTCCGGTCGATTGGGATTTGAACCAATTGATTTAGAGTGTTAATTATATTCTCCCTTTGCTCTTCACTTATTCTCCAACACATCTCAATCATTCTGTTATATTTCGTAGGAGGAAAATTTTGTATACGCGACTGTAGAAGGAAACTTTAGACTAATTATCACTTGGAGTGAAAAAACTAACGCGAAATAGGCAATTTTAAACAATTTATAGGTATACTGTATCGGATATATAAAACACAATTTACTATGTTTCTTCGTTGAGACCGCACACGCAGCATCTGCACAAACAAATCTAGTTTGATATAGGGACAGAGACCCTAAAAACATAGATATGTGTATAAAACCGTATACGCTTGAGAGTTCTTACTGCGAAAACTGGTATGGAGGGAAGTGGGCGCAAATGCGAAGTGGGTAAACACAGTAGAATAGTGTGAGATACTAAATTCTGAAATGAGGACAAAATAAACTGTCGTGGGTCTACGGTAGTAATAATATGCTACTGAAAACACACCCAGTAACGGCACCCCTGTGCAATTGCCGCTACGTTGTGAAAATGCTTGCCCAACCAACCTCCTTTTTACCCCCCATCTCACCACCCTTTTTCTATATGTGTATACAGCCCTTATTCATAAACTCTGTCGCCTTTTCCGCAAATGCCCACGAATTATACGATGCAATTTCACTGAGCGAGACGAACGACTGTAGCGTCTCATTAAAAGAAGTATACAAACACAAGGAGATTTCTCAGTTGGAAATAACGACAACACAAACACCTGAATATACAAAATAGAGAGAGATTGAATGAGAGAAAAGACGTTTGCCATGGGGTAAGTATGTATACTCCATTCTCCATTTTATGTTTCCACATGCCGAAAGAGAAGAAAATAAAAATGTGAAAAAAAGAAAGAACAGTTTGTTACTGGAGACAGTTGTAACGGAAGGTCACGTACGAGAGGTAACATGATTACAAATATATCATAACCTCCTTTCGTCGTGCCTGTCTATATCCACACCTCCATTCCTTCTCTTTCGACACGTTTTTATTTTCTGTTTTTTTTTCTTTTTTTCTTTCGGGTATGCGATACACGTGCGTCGCCTGTCAATGTAGGCTTTATCGCCGCAAATCATTGCAAACGACCCTCTGTGTACATGAAAAACACTTTTGATATGAGAAAATAAAATTTGTCACATTTAGAAGAAGTTAATAATTGTTACTGTTGCTATGATTGAATTTGGTATCAAAAAGTACAATATCGATTATGTATGGTTCTTTTCTCATACGCATTAAACAATTATAAGTCGTTTATAATTTCTATATGATAGATGATTGTTCCATCAATGATGATAATTCTGGGTATTTAAAAAAAAAACTTTTTGAAAAATAATTTCCCTCATCGAATAATTTCTTTTTTATTCACTGATAATTCAGGCGTTCTAATAAGTTGATTGTTGGAGTTTGCAGATATTATGTTTGCATTGAGCTATAATTTATTGAATGAAAGGTAACCTTACGGGTGGATAAATTCATGGAAAATTATACACCATCGGCTCTTGAAATAGAAATATAATTGGGAATGACAGTTGTGCTCCCTTGCAAATATATTAATATTATGAATGGAAATACAGTCGAATTATTTACAACTCATAAATACTGTCCGAGCAATAAACCATCGAATAATATTTTCATCATGTCTATAAAGATGATTGAAGTGTGATAGGGATTATTGTCCTTCAACTAATAAGTCGAATGGCAGGGTGAAATGGCAAGAGGGGCTAAGGGAAGATAACAGTGAGCATATACATGAATGTGTATGTATATATGGTTGGTGTCTGTGAGTGCAGACAAGACTAGATATATCCCGGAATGTTTTCCACCTCATTAGGCAACAATGTGTTGTTGCTGGGGGTGAATTATATCAGGCATGAGACACGAACCCGTCAAGACAAATGGCCCGAACCGGAGGTAATTGTGGGCTTTTATTAGTTCTGGTTTCCACAAGCGAGCAAAGCGAAGCGCAGTACTGAGAAGGGTACGATGAGACGCACTGTGGATCACGCGAGAGGAATGTAAAGATATATAAAGCAATACGAGAGAAGAGCAACGAGGCAGCAACAACGCCGGCTGCTACATATCGCGTTGCTCACTATCGCACTGCTGTGAAGCTGAGGCAGCATCAAACCAAAATGTATGTATATTGCATAGGCGATGTTGAGAGGTAGTGAAACAACCCTTTATACTGTGCTTTTCACGACGCATAATTACTCACGTAACAGTAATTGTGGAATGCAAATCTTGACGACACTTTCGCACATTTGCAGAGAATTCATCGCGACAGTTATTCGTTTGTTTTATTTTATATTGCTAAGACAGTAAGAAACTCTAAGCTTGTTGAATAATTCTGAAAAAATTTATGAGTTGAAAATATTTCGTTTAAATACTTAATGGATTAGAATGTTTTCTAGAGATCGTATAGACACATTACGAGGGGACTAGTGAAATTGAAGATGAGGTTAATCAGCGAGGCTCGCGAAATAGTTTCAGAAATTTACAGAGTGACCAGTAAACTTTTACCAGTTCTTACCGATTCAATATTGCGTTTGTGAGCGGTTGGAATGATGTATTTCACTTGGATAATTTTTGTCTATCATATGTAAATGTAAATTATCAACACACAGAATGCTTTATTCCACCCTTTTGTTTGTTGTTGCCTCTTGCACAGCCGCACACATTTTCTCATGCAGCAAGATTAATATGGTCAGCGTGTTTCTTGAAATATTTTAGATACTTGGGAGAGGTTAATTACTTTCACGGGCGGACATTGTTGTGGCGAGTGGCAGGAACGGTAGACAGACAAGAATTCTCTGGTGTCTAGTGCCTCTCGTGAGGCAAAACCTACCCCACAACTATGTGCACAAAAAAACATGATAAAAAAAAAATTATTTAGGAGCATAACAGTCTGTCTAGATAAACACATGATGTATATGTAGTAGTGTAACCCCTTCGGAGAACTGAGCGCTTGTATGGTGAAGAGGACTTGGGGTGAAAGGGGGCGGGAAAGCAACGAAAATTTCATGGGCTCGCGTTCGGGGGTTGAGATAATGCTTCGAAAACCCGCATTTTCGACGCTGGGTCTGTCCTCGCGTTATTACGTCTCTTCGAGGAGTAGGCAAAGGGGCGAGAAAGAGAAAGGGCGATGAACGGGTGTATATGCGAGGCGCAAGCTTGTTCCCGTCTATACCACCCTCTCTCTCTTCACCGATCTACCACCGTTCTCGACTTCGCTTTGCGCTCATGTATTTATGCATTTTCACTGGCTCCGGCGCGCGCCAAACCCCCTCGACGCGCCAAAATCTCATGAAAGGGTCGTGTGTGACAAAAGCGGAAGTCAAAGTAAAAATGAAATACAATTTTTCCATGGATTTGTCAGGACATTGAGAGTAAAAAGAGAAAAAGGTTCGGCGAACGAAGAAGTGGAAGTATAGAAGAAAAAAAAATGATCAAGGGGGGCAATGAAGTTGGGAATGTTGGAGTTACTTGTGAGATAAACTGCATGATTTTTTTTCTGCTTGTTCCACCCTCAAGCATACATATATACACAATGCATGAGCGTCTTTTTTTTTATTATCATTTGAAAGCCATATTTACTCATTCAATTCAATTCCGATTCACTTACTATCATGATTTACGAGGTAAAGGCGTATACCTGCTGATGGGAATTTATTGGAGAATGGGAGTAAATGCCCACCCTAAAAGCGATGCCCGAGGGGTTGTTGGAACGAGTACCAGAGAGATTTTTACAGTATGATAGGAACATCTTCCTTAAAATTTATTGCTAAATCATAAATACAGATTTTTTTTTTGGGTAAAGTTGAGGAGGAAGTATAGGTTAATTTTTTTTCCCCCTTTTTTTGTTTCTTCTGTTTTAATGCATTGTAGAACAATGACGACAAACAAATAAGTATTTTTATTGGTTTAGTGAGTGAGTCGGGAATGGTTTTATTGAATCGTGCTGAATTTTTATCTGGCTATTATACACACACAAGAACATGTGTATACAGGAATTCAGTCCACACTCCACGTGGGAGCTTTAAAATGTATGTGGCTTTAAATCAAGTGTGCAATCGTACAGTTTCAAATCGTGAGGCGGTTTTCTATATGGTCTAACGGTATAGATACGGTCCATAATGGTCAGTACGTGAGTGCTTGGACACACGCTACACGAATGCATGAACATTTTGCGACAAACCCTCGGGCACAAAGAAATTATTCCGTAATAAACAACAAATATTATAATGAAATCATTCCCATTTTTTTTTATCCCGAAAATTACAGTAAATTTTTTTCTATTGTTTCAATTGTAGAAGCAAATGTAAGAGTAAACAGTATTGAATCCGGTTTTCTCATAGAAAAGTAGAAAAAAATGCTGGGCAAAGGGGGAAACAAACGAAAAGATCGAAAACTTTTTTTTTTCTTCACGAAATCATATTTCTTCCTCGACGTCGCGAGGGGGTTGTGATTTATTTTTGTCGATAGATCATAGTAACTGGATGACTGCTGGCCTTTCAGTTCGTGATGCTTTATTAGTACTCGCGGCGAGGAGAAGAGAGAGAGAGACAAGTGAGCATGAGTGAGGAAAAGCGAGTGAGAAGAAATGGTGAGGGGTTGAAGAGGGGACCCCTGTCAGTGAGAACAACGCACGGCACGACTATTTACCCGGGGGTTGCCCGACTTCGCGGGCGCGGTTTTCTTCGACGTATACTCTTCTACTCTCTCGATGGGGCGCATAGGACCCTGAGGAAACTAAAGGATGGGTGGCACAAGGGGTAGAGCCGCCCTCACAAAACCCGAACATGAATTAAAGTTTTAATTTCTCTAAATCACTGCTCGCCCCCGAGCGCTTTCCACCAGACGGTTCGTTACTTATAGCTTTTGCCCTTTTACAGGCCGTCGTCTCTGTCGAACACCCTCGAAGATCTCACCCCCTAATCCCTCGAGGCGCAAAACCAATGTGCAGTTGAATTTCTTCTTTTACCTTTCATTTTTTTAGCTACGCATTTATATCTTTCTGATTATCAATGACAATGAATCGCATTTATATCGATGGCCATTCAATATTCACTTGCTACTGGGGTGTGAGAATCTGCGATGGGACGGAGTCCCATTTAAAAATTCAACTACATTTCAGGAGTATTTAATTTACAATTGATTGGGGATGAAAAATGATGAAAAGAAATTATTTACTCATACACAGATCACCTGTGTAGATTTTCTACTCGTGAATGTTTATATTATATCAATTCCCAATATAGAAATCCTTCATTGAGTTGATAAAAAAGCTCTGACAATCATTGATGTTTTATATTCTACTAAGTAACAACTTGGTTTAATCGCGACGCATAAAAAACCCTAAATTATGTCGAGGTGTCGGGTAAACAAGGATCGCCTTCGTTTTAGATTGCACTCGTATTCACCAAGCGAGGCGGCTTTATATATCTTCAGCAAGAACTTACCCTCACGCTACCATACCGTCCCTTAAACCACTCTCTAACGGGGCTGACATATTGTTTCCATTCTGTGCTCGCGGCGCTAAAGTGCAATAAAAAAAACGGCATAAATATCCCACGCCACCAAAAGCAACAACCACCGGCAGGACTTACGCATAAGAACAGTCGTGGAAACTGTAAAGGATGGGCAAGTGAAATGGGAAGGCAGAGGGAGATAAATAAAGTAAGAGAGTGAGAGCGAGAGTAACGAGAAGGAAGTAAAAAGAGGACACGCACTTCGCACGAGAGGGTTACGCTTTGACTAATTTGTCGGAGTGGCTTTTTTTTTTCATGGCATTGAGACATCACCAGATTTATTCTGGAACTGCACTCCACATTCAATTGGTGGTGTTGAAGGTGGAGTGTTATAGTTATGTTAAATTTAAAGAAGGGTTGGTAGTACTCACAACGTGACGGGCTCTTCCGGACTCGATGGCGAGGCGATTGTGATTGGTGTTGGGCGCATCAATGCCCCTGGTGATCGTCCCCGTTCATCCACCTGAAGAAATATTTTCATATCAATAATTGCAATGGATCATACAACGATTAAAAATTATTGATTAGGAAATTTTTCTGAATAGCTATTTGAATTTAGAACTGCAATTCAGGTGTTCAATTGATATCCAAATTGAATCAACTACAATAATTTTTGTTTTTAGATAACAGTTTACCAGTGTCATGAAAGAATATATTTTCAGGTATAAAAACAATTCTTTCCACCTGCATGAACATTTCTATTTCAATAATAGTTTTGTACTTTTTTTTTCTGGATCAATACGATTGATAGATTCACCCTCCGGCGTTTGCCGTTTTATCTGACATTTTTTTCATCCTTCCTGTCTCGTTCATTCGTCGAACGGAATCGTGCAACAGGTAGAAACCTTACCTGTCTTCGAATAACAGTATAAGATTTGACGTAGTGCTTATACCATTCATGCGAGTCACTGCATGACACTTTTATTGTTTGTTTTGCGATTCCGCTTGGCAATTCGATTCATCCAACATTTATGTGAGCGTATACGTAGATACATGTACACAATGTTGAACTAAATCACTACTGCACGCGACACATTTTGTTTCACGACTTCACGACAATAAATCGCTGTTGACCAACAGTATTTCTTTTGTTCTTGTTTTTATTTTTATTACAACAATTCATCATTGAGTTATGTGAATTACGGGAAAAAGTTTTCATTCATCCTTGCGTATAGCTAAAAAAAAATACAAATTGTTGATGCGTGTGTTGGTTGGACAAAGTTATATAATTCCAGGTGGGAATCCGTGCGATTCGATCACGATAGTTTTGAAAAGAGATACAAGGCGAATGTGAGGGATGAGCGAGAGACATAGAGACAGCGAGTTAGAGTTTAAAACAATGAGGGATGGGAGAAAAGAACTGGGGAAAGAGCGAGAGGGAACGTCGCGTGATTTGCATTCCACGGGTCTCGTCGGCATAAAAATTCCAGGGCGATAACTTCCTTTGTTCCTTTCCCTCTGTGGCCGCTGTGGCTCGAGTCATCCCCCTTTACCAGCTCTCTACTATCGCCCTCTCTCCTCGCTCACCGTCAGGACCGCCCGTCGTGCAGCCTGTAGTTTTTTTTCTTCTTGCTATACAGCTCGGCTTATATTACATTTTTTCCTTGATTAAAGGTGCGCCACAACGCAGCGAGTGGCCCTCCACTTTGTGGGACAAGCCAAACGATTTAATTTTTCAGGCTGCACTTAAAAAAAAATTAATCCATTGAAAAAAAATTGGTGCAAAAATGTATACTGGTTTTCTTTCCTTTTTTTTTTCCTTTACTGACTGAAAGCCAACGTTGTACAACTTTTCGAGTGTACAATCTGACGAAACGATATTCACGAGTAACAAGGTTTATAATTTCGTTTAATCATTTTCATGAAATAGTTATGAGATAATTTTTTCTATTTTTTTCATGATTGTAGAATTTGACAGTTAGTCGACTCTAAGAATAAAATTAGCTTACATTCCCTCTTCTAATGTTCTCTTTTCCTTCTGTTACTGAAAATTACTGAAATATATGATTTCCCAGTGCTTTCAAATGCAAATATTCTTCAAATGAAAAAACGTGTGATGAACATTCCACAATGATGTCGAAAATGAAGAAAAATTCCATTTGACATAATAGACAAACTGTGAATAACAAAAATTTCATTGCAATATTAAAAAAAATTCATCATTCATCTCATTGTGAATTTCATGTGAATGTTTTGCATAATTAGTTCTAAACTTGACTTAATCTGAATTGAATGAGTACAAGGGTGGTTCTATTTATCAGATAGACCCGAAAATTCCGGGTCGAAATGTAATTAAGAGGGTAAATAATCCAAGTTAGAAAAACTCTGGAAGCTCAACGGGATCAAAGAAGGACGCGGGTATCGCGGCGAAATTCGCGACGTGATGACATCCAATCCGGGCGTTGGAATACTACAGCAAAGATCGTAGGGATGGTAGGAAAAGTTGACAGAGTAATAAAGATAGAGAGATAGGTCTCGTTTCTATACATATATTGTCGAGAAAACGAAGAGTCGGTGGGGGCACAGTGAAGAAGACCCTCGATAAATATTTTCGACAAGTGACCGTAGCTTCCTCATCGAAGTCTCATGATTCAAAGAGCAACGAAAGGTGGAATCAAGTGGCTTTGAGAGGAAGAGACGCAACGTAGAAAGGCATGGGAGGAAAAATAGGGTGGAAATGCGATAGGGATAAAATTAGAGAGGGATCGAGGTAGCTATACTGGCAATGAGGCTGAGGGCAGTATATTTGCGTTACATTACGTAGTTGCGCGTTTAATCAGCCGTGAGCTTGGAAAAGAGGAATAGGAGGGTGGTATTTGAGGGTGGGGAAAATGCGAGAGTTGGCGCAAGAGGCAGTATATACAACCTTTGCAGCAAAGAAAAGTTTCGGTTTATTGCTGCACAGTTTCGGACTACGTGTAAACAAAAAAAAAAGTGGGACAGCTGTGTGATGGCAATTTGGATTCACTTTCTCTATGAGTCTATTTCACGTTATTTATTTCGCGCTCTATGTAGGAATTGTGACAGTACTTTGCATTGCACTGGAGATTATTCTGAAAAAGGAAATGAGGAATGGAATGAACTGGAAATGATTAGAAATTTCAAGACAACTATTTAAGAAATTGTGGAAAATTAACATAAATGCTGTTGTTCCTTGTTTTACAGTGAATGACATTTGTGATTGAATCTTGTAATATAGCGAAGCATGAGTTTGAGTAGAAAATAAGGGATGGAAATGGGGAGAGGATGATGGCCGACTTCAAGACATCGATGACGTGACAGATTATCTCAGGCACTTTCCACCACATACATCATCAAATACACCACCCCCTCGGTTCTACACCTCAATGCCCACCCAAAGTTCTCGTCTCGTAATTGGCATGGAGGAATCAGCGAGGGCGTTTGTAGGGTGAGGATAACCATATCCGCGCCCTTCAATTATTATCGGCTCTGCACTTACTATGAAATTTCAAATGGGTAGTTCTGATCATTGTAATATTAGAAGGCACTGCAGAGCACAACCTTGAATATTTATGTGCGACTGTGTACATGAATGAGAGAAGCAGTTCATATTCGTGTTGGTACGAGTACGAGGGCGTGTGCTCTCGCGAGTTTAAAGTACCTACCAACCAAGGTCATATTTGGGATTAAGGCGCCGGTGAAGTGGCTGCACACCCCGCGATAGTAGCGCTGCGGTGAACGGGGTTGCTTATCCCATCCTTATCCTCACCACCCTCAACTTCCCCATTATCTTAACAAATCTAATCTCGCGGTGGGTGTTTATAAATGTCTTGTTTTCCGCCGGAATTGTGAGACAAGGAGAGAGGAGACACTTCAAACACCCTCTTCCACCCTTAACACGCAGGGACGGCGTTAAATGTATACATCTCGGAAAATTATATGTATTTTCAAAATGTGTGAATGTCTACCAGTGTACAAAGTTGTTGGGGTATTCTATATTAAATGTTGATACTATAGAGACGTTCTCATTACGAATTGCTCAAAGACATTTCGTATTTGCACAAAATAGGATCCAATATTTTCGGTAATACTAATAATTCGTATTGATGTTCCCATTTGTTATATACGAAAAATAAATTTGAATCGCGTTATGAAAATTACGGAGATTTTACTTATTCTAGATGAAGATTAATTATTCATTTAGTTATTTAACTATTTATTTGAAGAGCGCATGTTGGACCAGAGTAAACTTCTCGAATACTCGCTGTGTAATTCTATGTAGGCATTCAATGTTGGTCCAAGTTTGCCCATCAAGTTTCATCCAGGGAAACACGGAACTATTTATTGTTATACATCTGCGAATATATTCATAGCAGCTTATAAATATATATAAATATATTCTTAGAATTTCTATCATCCCTTTGGTTGTCTAACGAAGATTATTTCAATTGAAAGTATCAGATTACATATATTTCTATGAAGAATTTATTAGATATGGATCAAATTATGAGCTTGAAAATAATCGAATCACATTATCTAAACGAATTACATACACAAACTATTATTTTAGGACTATAACCATCAAGTCATGAATTTTTTTACCCTTGAGTATTTTTTTAGTATTTGTGATAGAGAAGGCGAATAATGTAAGGGGATGTAATATGGGGATGGCGTATTGATTTCAGATGTTCTGTCTTTCGTATATACAGAAGAACATCGTAGCTACCCCATGTGCACATACGCGCCGATCATTCGGGCGTTAACTCAAGGGTGGTATTTTGGCAAGGAGAATACAGAGAGACAACGAGGAAGCTGAAGAGGAGAGAAACGAAACGAGATGTAGGACCCCTGTTATTATAGTCAAACGGGGGTTGCTTCTCCCATACTAGAGGGTGTAATCCCTTAAGAGCAATAATAAGAATCCTTTCCCCACGTTTCATCTAGAATCCACACTAAAACTGGTACACTTTCAGTTGGACAGAGAAAGCGACTGCTACTTAATTTGGTAACTTTCGGGACGTGGAGAGGAGGTGTATGGAAAACACCCCTTTCAAAAAATCCTCATGAGAGATGACTTGATAGTCTTCTTTAGAATGCGGGACGAGGAAAAAAGACGAATGGCAAACGATTATACAATGAAGTGGTACTTTTTCAATTCTCCCGATGAACGGATATTTTTGTTGAGGGTTATAAGGAAGCTTTCAACCACCTCCAATGCTCTTTCTCTACGTATGAGTTCCCGGCAACGCAATTTGCACATAAAGTACTCGGACGAGGGTATAACGACGCTGCTACGGGGGTGCCAAAGCTACGGTGTATGCCTGTGTGCTCTGGGACATTATGCTAACCCCACAACCCTACACCTCCTCAACCTCTCTACCCTTTTACATGTAGGTCGTATGCCTGATACGCGTGAGGGAAAAGTTTGATAGCGTCTACTGGTTGGTTCAAAGGATGACGTCAAGCGTCCGAGAAATTGCGTTGTATCAATTGACCGTGAGTCTAAAGACAAAGGATGAATGTGTAACGCTATAAAGGAATTGTAATGAATACGCGTCTAAAAGTATATAATGAAAGCAACGATTCGTTCTTTTTTTTTCGGCTTTTATTCATTCGGGATAATCCCGAGTGATGCGTCGACTAACGATCCGCGTCTCTGCGTCTTGGATAAAAAGAAAATCCAGACGCCTAGATGGTACTGGATAATAAAAAACCTGTCACGTAACGAGAGAGAGGTGAGACGCAAAGGGAAAGAATACTGATTCATTATTCAATCTGGGTCGAGTGATTAGCATGCACCGTCACTACGGCTACGTTCCCTACTCATTCTCGTCGAAGGTCTCTTCTTCTAAATAATGTAAGACGAGCCACCGCAGGCATCTTCACTGAGCATACACTAACGTGACTCTGTTGCCCATTTGATGCTCGTCCAATATGCTAACCTCTACACCGATTTTTATCCAAGCTTAAATTATTTTACATTTTTTTTTGTTGCTGTACAGTGGATTAAGTATATTTTTTTGTCTTATTATTTATTACATGGCGAACGTCTTCAGGGTAAGAAACATTTTTAATATAATTAAGTGGAAATCTTTGTGGATGCCCATCCCTCTGGGCAAAGAATGAGAAAGAGTCCCCCAAACCAAAGGGGGTGTAGGTCTTGAGCTTTGGATGTAAGAAGGGTTGTATTCAACTTACCTCCCGGGCATGTTAATGCACTCCGAGATCTTAGCACTTACACTCTAACACGCTTCATGTCGGAGAGCGCCACTGCCACCCCTTATTCGTCCTTTTCCACTCCCAAGCTATTTTCTCTTTCTCTTAAACTACCCCAAGCGAGCTCAAGCGCCTCCAGAGGGCTTTCACGGACGACGCCTTAAATCCGGATCTCTGCCACCCCGTCGCCCATCTCACAGTGTCTCTGTAGTGAACCTCCTACACCTACTTAAAACGAGAAAACCACCCCGCCCTCAACGAGGACGAAATCTTAATCGAATGAGAGTAAAAATTTAACGATCTAGACTCTCTTCCAGACTTTTCGTCATCATCATGTGCAATATTTCAAAGTTATTCCAGCCAATTGTATCTTAATATTTTCAAAATAATAACCTTATGGTGAAGGAAAATATTTACACATGACCAATATTATTTAAAAATAAATCTTAGAACAGAAGTGAAAAGGGGAAATTTTTTTAGAGTTGCATAAAGAAGTGGAGAAACACCTGAGAAGAAAAAAAATCTTAATTAACGATCCTATTGTTATCAGAAGGGTGGAGATTCCGTTGTAAGTTCGACGCAGGAGTGAGTGCTTTCACCGCGTTTCACAATTTTTCTTATTCTCTTTTCTTTGCGACCCACAAAATTCGAGAAGAAAAGGGATCGCGGTGTAGCCTGAAGGCTGGTGATATAAAAACACAAAAGAGAAAAAAATATGTAGATAAAAATAAAATATAATAAAACAAAATAAAAAACAGATTGGGGGAACGAAAAATATGCAACACAGCACTTTAACCCGTACAAGTACCTATCCGACAATATAACTACTACCGATAGGCACACCACATACACCCCGTGCACACAGGGTTACAAAGCCCTTGATGGATCGCTAGCCACGGGGCTTCGTGAACGTCGGCCAGTTCTCTTCCCTCCGTTAGGAAAACGACTGACCACCTGTTGAAGAGCACTCTGTACGCACCTGTGCACGCACGCGGTAAAATGACCATATCACACACGAGATAAACTCTTTCTCTATTTTTCTTTCACTCCTGTGTTGCATTAATTTTGGGATCTCTTATAATTATTACGTCTGCATACGAATGTCAATAATAAAACCTGACACAGCTTCAGAAAAATAAATATCAAACGTACAGGCTTTGATCTCAACATATGAAAAGTGATTATATAATATATCATATCATCCTTTCATGTTATTTATATTCGCGTATATGAATAATGAAAAGATGATGTTTTTGTCATTGAATTCATTGAGAATTGTACATTTTTTTCTTCTTTTCACGCTTCTCGATTTAAGCGTAGGTGGTATAGAAGATCGGAACAGTGTAGAGAACGGATTGAGCAGTGCCACAACGACGTGGATGCATTATATCCCCTAACGCGCGCGTCACGATCGTTCCATTTGTTTCGCTCACGTTGCTTGTCGCATTTGCCTCGAGGCATACAAACCCCCGCACGCTCAATGTGACCGAGCATGAATTGGCTCACGCGCTATCGCACTTCACGTTCTTTCTCGTCATTTCTCTCGCGCAAGTTCCCATTTATATCCGCCGCATATTTTTTTTATTCACTCTCCCTCACATATGTTTTTTTCATTTTCATTCTTTATTTGCTCACATTCTACTGTAGTTTGCTATATCACTTTTTGACATGTTTGGAGCTATGTGAACCGTGAATGAAACGATCGTGACTGTAACTCTATAGATGTCGAGTCATGTGTACAGTGAATATGGATAATAACTGCAGTAGAAAACCTCGCCGATCGATAGAATGTTTTATTTATCTTATCATGCCTGTTATGCATTCATGCAATTGGATAATATTACGATTCTGTCGAGTAGCTGCTTAGATTGCATTCCATATATTCAAAGAACATTGAACAACAATTGGCAGAATCTCATGATCTCCTACCGCGAATTTTAATATTGACAAAAAAATTTAACTGATATTGTTCAAGTCCAAGAAGAGGTGTTACTGTACAAAAAGTTCGATTATGACGTTTGTATCTTTTCATTTTTGTTGGCTTTCCTCTTAGACAGTCGCCTTCATCATTCAATTCATGTATTCCATTTCTGAATATTACTCAGTACTCTCGTTGAATGTCAATAGCTTCCAAAAATGTCTTCTATGTATACTGTCGTCGATTGGATTGACATGAAGATGAGCATTAACAAGTGAATACCTAAAGTGTTGAGGAATGTGCTCAAGCTCATTAGAAACCCGAGAACGTCCCGTCCATTATGCATTCCGATTCGAAGATAACCCGTTTCAGCCCTCTCACGACCTGCGTGCGACCCATTTCCTTGAACCCCTACATCATCGCTCCCCAATTGTTCTGTCGACACTTTGAAGTTCTGCCCTGCCTCCCGCCGGTGTATGTCTATCAAATCGCAATTTTAATCGTCATTCACCATGGCTTATAAACTTTGCAAAGTGTTACGTATAGAGAATAAGTACGATGCGAACACATGAGAGCTAATAACAATTAAAAACTCTCGCGCCACTTTATAGTCAGTTGGTATATTCGATGGCAACGCGAATTCATTAATTGGCATAACTTCTGTTGACTCCACTCGTGCGGCCGATAATTTTTGCCTGAACGTTCCTTTTTTCTTTCTTATTATTTTTATTTCCATTAAATTACTCCACAACATGTTGTGAAAAGGAAATGTCTCGACTGACCCCTTGCGTATTGCTGCTGCAAACCCCCGTGTTGAATTGTCCGCTCCAGAGAACTTGAAGAGCTTCACCGACTGCTTTTACCACTGCGGGAGTTAATTTTTTTCTTTCTCAACCCTCCGCGGTCATCCGGTGGTTGAATATCTCGTTAAAATAATTTTTTCGTCGTTTTACCAAGCAATTTTGAGAGTTTAAAAATATATTTAACTGAATGAAAGTATATGAAAGTCAAATCAATAACATAAAAAAAGTAAAAGAAAAAAAAAAATACTCTTGTAGAAATTATGCAGATGGAAATTTTTACAAGTGAATCAAAAGCCAGTGCGAATGATGAGGATGGGACAGTTGAAATGATGGGGGCTACAATTAGGTAGGAGCCAATTCAATATCGAGGGCCATTCGGAGAATATTCAACGGTTCGGTATTAAATGTCTGCTGGCCCTTTTCCATTCGGTCGAAAGCACACTCCTTACCCCTCATCTCTTGTATAATTTTAACTCTACAACCAGTTCTGTCGCTTCGTCTCTTGCTTTCTCTCTTTCTATATTTCGTGTATATCTATATGTGTGTGTGGATAATTCCTCCTTAGATCTACTAGCTTTTGATTCTAAGGACTTTGTGTGGACAGAGAAACGACGCGCGATGTCTAACCCATCCAACTGAGATATCTCCCTTGAATCGCCAACCCTCTGCGAAAGGCAAGCATCGATGAAATTACCAAGGGTAATAATGAGTTTAACGTGAGAAACGTTACGCGACGAGGGGGATGCTCTGCACATTAGCTACTTTGAGTTTTTCCTTTCATTCTAACTCAATGTCTCTTGACATTTATTTAATCATTCGGAATTATCCCGATACATCTTTTGCTGAACTCCAAACTTAAAAATGAATTTTTGCCACCAATCATTGTCACTCCACCAGTAAAATCAGACTTAACATTCAGCTGTCATTGAGATGTCTTCAACATAATCACTGCTACTAAAATTATGAAACGTTGATATGTTACCAACCCACTCAATAATACTTGATTTTCATTGCAATTACAAATTTCCATTACATTGGTCCTTTTCACACAAATCTATATGCGAAATCACAGTAATTTTAGCATCATGCATATTTACAAATTTATTTAGCAAACAGACAAGATGAGGACTTGTGTGTCCTTAGTTTCTCCACTTTCGGCGGACATTGCTCACTCCGTCAAACAGATAATCATATTAGGTGAGCTATAACTTGTCTATGCATAAGCATAACAACATGAGGGTGGGCGCAGAAGAGGAGAGCTAAGGATAGATGAGAGAGTGGTGGTGCTACTGGTATCCTATAACTAGTGATACTCGCGTATATATTTTATACACTACTATGGCGTTCCGCGCCATAGTCCTTCAGCACCCCTCGGGAGCTACGCTGCCGCGACAACCACCCGCTCTTGGACCCTTCTTCCTCTGCCACTATACATCCTCATGTTTCTCTTCCTCTTCACTACTGTATGTATATGCATACATGTATGTATGTGTGTACGCTCTAGCTGTACAACTCGACGCCACCGCTGCCGCCGGCGGGCTCCTGGTTCTACTCGAGAAGGTGCAACGTACAACGTTAATCAGCGTAATTGAATTAGCCACGCGCTCGACTGTTGTAATTATGACTATTTATAATGATTTCGCGTGTGAGCACAAGAGCGGTGAATTAACTCATATATACCTAAGTCTCCATTCAAATAAATATAATAATATTATTAATTTGATCGTCACTATTATCAGATATATTACGATGTAAGTTTATAACTTTCGAACTTTCCTTCTTATATTTTGTTTTTTTTTTCATTCGATTATTAGAGTGATTTATGATATGATCTAGAGGATTTTTAATTAAATACAGTTCTATCAATTGGTACTATCTGCTGATGTGTAAATTCAACTATCAGAGCGGAAAAAATTCGAAGCAGAGAATTCAATCAATAATCCCATTAGTTCCTGAATTTTCTCACAAATTTTTTTCAAGCTAGATATCCTGTCTATTCCGCTCAGTTGAACGTCGTCTTTCATCGATAAATAAATAAATACGTAGTATATGAAAACAATCAATGAAAGCATACATGAGGATGATTAAGATGAAAGACTATTTTTCTTAATAAAGATAACGCTCGGAGAACATAACGAAGATGAGTATTTAGCTCAAATTTCCACGATCGTCGCGTCGTCTTGAGACTTTCTCAGTTCTCCCTTTGGCACGCATCAGAAGTCGTACTTCATTAAGTTGGTAACACTTCTTCCACCGGATCTCCTTATACGAGCCTTGAGAACGCAAAAGTCAGATAGAAGAGAAGGTAAGAGCGTAAAAGAGATTGACGAAGAGTGTCTACACAGAGATGAAGCAAGTGCGGAAGAAGATGAGAGAGTAAAAGAGCATGAGCGAGTGTGAGTGAGTGAGTGAGCAAAAGAGATAGAGTAAGATTAATTGCATTCCGTCGCTGAGAAGCGAGCGTATTTTAAAGTAAACCACCAGGAGAGAACGAGAGAATTAGAGAGACTGGAAGGGTGGTAGCAAGAGGGACTGCTAAGAAAAGGAGAGATGTGAGTACGACAAGAGACGAGTGAGATTCCTGCCACTGATGGAAATGACTCAGCCGGTGGGATGTATAAGGTAAAGAGAAAGAGACAAAGAGAATGAGAAGAGTCGGAAGAAGACAGCGCCCAAGGCCTTGTTGTATTTATCATATAATTACCATAATAGAGCTCGAACCACTCCCTATAACCCCCTTGACGCAAGCCATCACCCATCTTCCGTTTCACATTGGCCACAACCGCAAATTACGAACTCGTCTCTCGATACCGACATATTTTTACACTGTTCTAGTTTCTTCTCACCAGTATTGAATATTCATTCAAAAATACATTTTTCCTAACGTGTACGTTAATGATTTATCATGTTTCAAGTGACTTGTTAATTAGTTTTTCTAGAAATTGATTGCAATATTGCAATTAAATCAATAGAAGAATGATTATGTAACTTATTTGTGAAAAAATGGATTTCGAATGGATAGAGATTGATTTAACTGTTATTTTCGGGCTGAATAATTTAGATATTCCACAAAGTCATGGCGAAGAAAATTAGTTAAAAAGTTGAAATGATATATCAAAGAGGACAATGAGAATTAATGACGAAAAGTGCAAGAATAATTCATTGGCCCATAATATAATCGATGACATATTTGTTGAATTGAATTTCAATTGCTGATTTGTGAAATAATATTGGTGATATAGAACTATATCAATGTATTGCGAGGAAGAGGAAAATAGAGAAATAGAAAATGAAAAAGTCATACAGAGATTGGTTATTTGCGAGAAAACTTCTCGGGAGTCGTGTTCAATTCGCGGGGGTAGCCGTGACAGAATGAGAGGAAGAGGGGAAAGAGGAAGGAGATACTGGGAGTAGCAGCAATTTATATCAATGGCTTATTCTCTGAATCGCATCGAGAATCTATTTTCAAGGCCTATATTCCCTGTCGTTTGTATTTCACTCCGTCCTTCGATATTGTCCCAACTGTATATAAGCACTCCACCCCCTACGTCTCATGTCCCGCATAACCGCCCTCCGGTTTCGCATATAATTTTCCCCTTAGCACTCCTCGCCCGTCCGGCGTCCAAAACTCTCGTACGATTCCCGATAGAATCGAATACTTTTCTATTGGCGAAAGGGGAAAAAAGTTTTGTTTCGCAAAATTGAGCGAGTGAATATTTTGTGAAGGTGGTGAGTTCACTATATATGTATTCATATACAGAGGGATGACGATTATTATTGTAGCCAACTTATGATTGCTTGGAAGTATCCGCACATTATATGGAACCTTCTATTTATGGTCACGAATGTGCAACATAGTGGAAAGATATTGCAACTAAATGATCGCAATGAGTTTCTTTGATGCTGCGCACCGACCTCTGATTATAATTCTCCCTGCCTATATTTGCTTCTCTGCTTTTAACTTACCATGCACGGTAGATTATTAACGTGAAAGGTTAATTCTACTACTGCCCATGGAAATATCATACGGGTGTTATCATGAAAAATAATCTTTGCAATGCAAAAGTGTCTTCTCAGTTGAAGTTTCCAAAAAAAAAAAAAAAAGAAAATTTGTTTTCACCCGTAAAAACGTCACGATGAGATTTATCACGTCATAAATAAAAGAGATGTCTCGGACTAGAAGACCATTTTTAAGGTGGTTTTCGAGTTTTTTTTTTCCTGATGTAGGTGGAGAAGAAGTACTGAATGAGTATACTTCATGAAAGTTTTGATATATACTTTTATAAATTTTTAACCGGGGAAAAATAAAGATATAGTATAATTCGGATTTGTTCTAATGGTATGAAATCGATAAATGAACAAGAAAAACCGAAATCTCAATAAATCACTCCACTCAGTACAGATTCGGATCGTTTTTCCTCCCACAATTATCCTGTCGAGATATCCTGTTTTTCCCAAATAAATTTGACATTTCACTAAAATTATGCTTTTGGGGGTTATTTGTTCGGAAGATGCTTAGAGATAGTATTTTTACTTCATCCTACTCTCATAAAATAACTTCTTGACGAATTTATTATGTCTGTTAAATGTTGTACAATTTGCCAGTGCGATAGTCCGAAGTGTATTGTCTTTTCATGTCAGTATTGGCAGAAGAACATCCACTAGAAATATTAGAATGTATATTCTTGGAATCTCCCATAAGAAATAAGAAAATATCATTGAAATATAGCGGCTGAATACCTTTTGAAATTGGACACTTCTCTTAAAAACTTATAACTATGGAAGTTCACACGTGAAAGTGTCACTTAAAAACGCTGAAATTGCGCGTAAATAATTATATTTGCATATTCATTGCAAAGTAAATATTTAACGGGCATTCTCGGGTGGAAAGGATAAATTTAAGGGAGGTGTAACATCCACGAAGGTAAGGGTGGTAGATGCAAGGGGTGGGATTGTACAGGAAGAGAGACCGGACCCTTGAGCCAGTATGTTGGCTGCGAGAGAAAAGGGGTTGACTCTCACATGTACATATATATATATACATCCCCTACGGCTGTCGGGAATTTTAGCTTAATTTTCTTCTACGCACCGTCCACCATCCCTGGATACAGTGTTATTTTTGTAATTCCGAGAAGGGTGTAATGGCGGTTTCACTGCGAAGATGATAATGGTGAGTTACCGCAAATCAACAAAAGAGTGTTTATGCGATATACGTCAACCCTCCTATATCAACTCTGTCTCGAGCAATACAAACTTATTCATAAAAAATTAAAGACAAGGGATGGCGAAAAAAAAAACCTCGGAACTTTTGGCAAAAGAAAGGGAACATATTGCAACGACGACAATGAAAAAAAAAAAAGTAGGTACTTACTGGATCGATGACACGGGAAAGTATCCAAGGGGTAGATATTACATCGATCAAGGGTTTTGTAGTAAGGGGTGGTGTTGGTAGTGGCGATGGTGGCCATTGACAAGGGAATGGAAAACATGGCAAGGGATGATGCGACCTATTACGTTCTGCCGACACACCTGAGTCTTGGCATATCATGCTCACTTTTATTCAGCCCCCTCGCAAGTCTATGAAGACGTTTGCACGCAGCCGAATTACACCTATTACAACCCCCTATTTTTGATATACCTCAAAAATTAGACTCACGAATTTTGTCCGCTACGAATATAGTACCCTTGCGCATTCTGTCACGATTGCTTCGCAGGTGAGAAATAAAAAATAAGTTCACGTGAAGTACACGAAGGGAAAGAAAAAAAATTCAGTGATAATATGAGTATGAGGGTCGAAAGTTGGAGAGAAAAGTTGTTTAGAGTATATGTATAGGTATTTCGATAAAAGATGGATGATCACATCCGTTAGAGAATCGATCGGTCTCACAATTTGACGCGTTTGAAGATGAAATGCACCCTCAACAGGGATCACCACCCTCCTCACTATATATTTATTTTTCTATATCCGTTCGGCCGTCGCTCGAATATACATACACACAGAAACATATTCTGAATGAGGATTGAGAGACTACTCTTTTTGCACATAAGCGAGCATGAAGAATGAGATCGATCCTTATATCAGAATTGCAGAAATTTTTGTTTATACAGAAACGAAAATACCCAGGTTTAAATAACTTTGGTTGATATCTATTTGTGTCAATTAAGAAGATGATTTTAAACTGGAATGAGACCCCGTAATAAATAAGTTATAACAATTAGATGTTTCATCCCAATCTGAAACAAATTAACGAATATTTTTAATAAAAATTAAACATGCATATTTTGGAGATTTAAATGAAGTTGAAACCGTTTGCATGAATTCGAATATTCATGTAGAATGAAAAAAGATATGAAAGATAATTCCGGCTGTATTGACTTTTCCATTAACTTTCAACAACATCCAATTCTTAATTAAAATTTTTATTTCTGTACAACACTAACGCATATGACCTCGTAATTATCCATCGGACGTACTTAAGATGATGTGTAGTGTGCTTGAAAGTTAGCTGAATGATTTGAAGGGTCATGCAAGGCACATGCACACACTAAAACCCACAAATATATTTCAACATACACACATGCACTACTAAATACATGAAATGGGGTTGCGCAACGCAAAAGTAAGAGGGTAAGAGTGGGAATAGTATATATATATATATGTGTGGCGTTGGGTACATTATTTCTTGATGTCAAATAAAGCAATTAGCATGTGCCCTGACCAGGGTCCTGGGGCTACCGAGCGGGTAATCTGGCCAGGGTCCCCGGCGTATGCGACATCTTCATCAGGGCGAAACCAACCCCGTCGGCCCAACGTAACTATATGAGAGTAAAAGAGAGGGAAGATGGCTGGGAAATGAGAATGAGAAAGGTAGAGAGATAGAGGGATGAAGTCACGTGGTCACCCAAGAGACAGGAGTGAGAGGTGAAGGAGACAGGTTTGAGGCAGAAGTGAAGGTGGACTGCTTCCAAGGGAAATTTCACAAAGGCTGACCTGCTCGTAATGAATGTTATATAACCCTTTTAATGCTTTACGCCTCTTAGATTTTTCAGAGAGCACTCACTCACTCCTCTACCGCCTACTACTTCTATAAACTGGTGTGTCTCACTTACACCCCCAACTTCGTTTCCTCTCTTTTCTCGCTTGTTCTTTAACGTCACCCCTCTCGGTCTTTTTGCCGTCTATTCGTTTTCAGACCGCGTCAGAAGTGGCTTGCTCAACGCAATGGGGTGAGACCCCTTAGGGGGTAGGTAATTATGTGGCGGGCGTAAATTAAGCTTGTTTAGATTGGGATTTTTATTAAGGGCCTTTATGAGAAGAGTGGTAAAATGGCGGGCACCACCACTTCACTCCTCGTTTCTAAGAGTAAACAGTTAAAAATGTTTTTTGTTTCGGGATGTGAGATGTGTTTTGAAACGACTTTAGTTCTGTCTACATATTTGTGTTGCATTAAACATAATGACGCAAAGATGAAAAAACAGGGGAAAAAAATAGTTTGGATCAATTTTGTCGAATTTTATTAAAAAAAATTAATTTTAAGTCTCCATTAGCTCCGGGGATATTTTTTATTCGAATTGTCATCGTTGATTCATCCATTCGGTCTAAACAAATTTGTAATTCAATATCCAATCATTTGGAAGAAAAATATAATTGATAGTCAAGAAAGAGTTTAATTTGTATTTAGAATTTTTGGATTGATTGGAAATTTCCTTCCTCCATTCAAATCATTTTCTCTATCTCGTTATAAAGGGGCGCAGTAAACAAGACAGATGTTCATCCATCACATCAAAGTGAAAAATTCGCTGAATGAAAAAGAAGCAAAAGATGTTTAATATCAATTGAATGAAAAATTACATAGGTCGGAAGTACATATGGAGTAATTGCAGTGTGAGTGAAGTGAAATATGACTCACCAAAGTGTTTTGTGGTAAAAGTAAAATACAATGAAATAATAAAAACTGAAATAAAAACCAACGAAAATAGTTATTTCAATAGAACGAATGATAACATGTTATTATTGTAACCCATCGTACAAATTTATATTGCGATATGTTCGTTGTACGATGAGAGAAGAAAGAAAAAGGGGCTTTTGACCAGAGAGAATGTTATTTCGCTTTTTATAAAAAGATGGGAAAAGAGTGTCCTTAAATATCCTGTGGGCCATTCCCGAAGAAGTCGTAAGCCATGATCATGGTGTACACGTGGGAAATAGGTGGAGTTTATAACTGGACTCGAGAAAACTATAAGTCGACATTAGTGTAATTGTGCTTTAAGACTTTTTTTTTTCCGTCTTTCATTCTCTTTATGTACCTTACAATAATACTGTGAAGGTTGCGCCGAAAATCCATTTGAAGTTGATTGCAATTTTCTACGTCTTCATATGGCAACAGACTTTTCCTGTTCCTTTCTTTTTGCCTTTTGCCTTCACGTAAGTATGTTAATCTTACTCTCAGCGCAATATAGTGCATGGAGACAAGGCATAGAATTGTATAAAGGAAAGGGATGGGGAAGGATGAGCGCAATGTCAAATAGTTGCGACTACATTCGCAGGAAGGCAACTTTGAGAAAGGTATAAGTTAGATGAGAGAACGCATGCCTTCATTCTCTTGTAAAATCACAAACCCTGATGCACCCTTCCTACTCATATGAATGTTCTTTATGCATGCGCCCATGTATATTGCAAATGTTGTCACGTCTTTGTATTCCTCCCGCAATTTCATATATTATTGCAAAAATTTTTGAATGAGATTATAATAATTGAACTGAAAGACGCTTTTATATTCAGTACAATGAAAATTCTTTTGTGTATTTTTCGACGTTTCGAAATTCATGAAGCATTTAATAATTGTATCAATGAATTAATAATATTATGAAATGAAATATCAAACGAAATTTATTCCATGCAATTGTATATGAGTGATAAAGTTATCATATGAAAAAAAAAATACATGCCCAGAATTGATTTCGAATGATGACAATGTGGATTTCACATAGAACATGAATTTTTCACAGCCATTGAAATTCGATGAAGATGTTGCATACTTTTTTTATTTTCTACAAACTTTGACAAACTCCTCTCTCACCTCTCGATATGCTTCCATCTACATTCTCCCACTCGCTCATACTCTCGTCTTACCTCGATTAGGCTTTGCCGTCATTAAAAGTTTATAAAGAAGTCGAGCTACGCGAAGTCGCAACGTGAGAGGCAAGACCGTGAGAAGGAACGCTGAAGGTGGGTGGTAAGGAGGTAAAGAGGGTGGTAGAAGAGCGACTCGAAGCAAGTTTTCTCATGTGCAATGCATAATGAGGGGAGGCAGACGGCGCAAAGGGCTTACAAATGAGACTACGAGTATGTATAGCTATATATCTAGGAGAACAACTGTATTACGTCGTAGTCGAGACGTTACGGGTGGACGAAGTAGAATAGAGGGTAGTGGTGTGGGGCGGACACATAAAGGAAAAACGAAATGGAAAGAAGAAAAAAAGAAGGAAAAAATAAATAAGCAAGTGAGCGCATAAAAATTGAGCAACAAACCATCCAGCACCGTCGATTTATTATCGGGCCGGTTATTGGCGAGTGAGAGATTAACCCTCTATCTCACCCCCTTCGTTTACCCATTCTCTTTTGCTCCACATAATCAAGCAAAAGTTTCAGGGTAATTGCTTCTCGATGACGGAGTGTACGTATGGATCTATCAAAAAGCGCTCGCCGGATATGAAAGGGTTGTGCAGAGTCCAATCGAGGGCAGTATCAAGGGTAGTTTCGATAACCTCTTGCCCCTTTATGCATGAAAAAGCGCACGCGATGACTGGTCTATCGAAAATCTGATTAGACGAGCTACGACTTTGGCTCGATTATTCGAAGTTAGTGATTTTTCGTTCAAGTAGAATTTCCAACCACTTCGATTTCATATTAACAAATTCTGGGTAACGATATTTTTAACATTCTAGTTGTACCTATTTTCATATTCTTATAAATATCTGTGTATTTAATAAATGTTATTCTTACCTTGTTCATTATTCGGCGGGGATAGTCCCGCCCTGGGGGAGGCGACTCTGTAACACAAAAATGAACAAAACAACATCAGGATATTTTTCGGAAATTGGTTCTTATGATGATTTCTTTCTGTCAAAACAAGTATATGTTCTAATCCATGGACATGAAACCAGGGAAATTTTCGAATGAGCATGAACGCCGTCTGCGAAAGATAACCGATTTTTTTTTGACAGCCTCAGCACCCAACCTTCGAGGGTAATTAATTATTTCGACGTTATCGATGCACCCCCGAGATTCCTACGCCTTTCCAGTCGGGGTGGCGCAATCTTCCCTTCGAAATTCGCCACAGCCAATTTTCTTCTGATCACAATTCCCTCAACGAAATTCAAGTCAACTTATTAAACCAACAAAATTATTATGTTCGCTTATTTTTGTACAGGGAATTAAAAGTTGGACATACATGCATCCTGTTTTCCAAAGTATATTAATGTTAGTGTTAATTAATATTTTGCAATGGGCACAAAATTTTGTTCCACGTCTGGCAGATGAGTCGGGTCAACTCTCTTCATACAATAAAATTAAAACGAAGTGAATTAAAAAAATTGAAAAATGCAACGAGAAAAAAGAAAGACAAATGAACAAATACACAACAAAATTATGATAAATGAAAAGATCGCGCGTGTCTGCAAAGTTGAGAATAATGTTTTGGACATGAGGCAAGAGACGCTACACCGCACGAGACGAGGTGAGTTGCCGAGAATTGGGAGAGTAGAGACCACCACCCCCTTACGCGTGTCCGCCGCAGATTCCGACTCCTAATTAAGACGAGGGTGCGAGAGAGGGATTGCACAAGCTTCGCCTGAGCTTCAGTCCGAAGAGTGGTGGGTGAGAAATGCTTTGCAGCAAAGGAGAGAAATGGTGAGAGGAAGAGTGTGTTACACGGCCAAACCCCTTGCCCTGAAGGCGTTCGAAGCGGGTAAGGAATATTGATCGGCAGACCAACCACCGCTCTATACTCCATAACTAGTCACACCAGCTTCAAAACTGCCCCCTTCTAATCTCTCGAATTCAGTGTTAGAAAAGGGAAGAATGTCAAGTTGAATTAACTTTCATTTTCATTCTCAGCATCAAAATTGTGCCACGTCCATTCACTGAAATGAATAACATTGAGATTGTTTACAGTCGCTCTAGGTATAATTAAAAATTCGTTACTCACTACGTGTTAATATCCTATCGGTTGTTTTTTAGACAGAGCAAACTCTTCGGCCCCATGCTGTATGTAATTGAAAACTAACTCTTTGTCTCCGTCCCAATTTCATTCGGTCTGGATTTGATCGTATTCTATCTCTACATTTTCTATAAAATCCAGGTCAGCAAGCGGGGAAAGGAACTGTCGAGTGACAGAACAATTTGCAGGGGTGAATTCTAGGTTGATGGTGTATTCAAGGCACATTGCCACTGTTCGTATAGTCTAGAATTAAATATGGTGCGAAAATGTATTCAAAACCATTGGACTTGTGTCGGTCTATTTATTTTGTTGCATGAAAATGTTTCAAAGTGGATTTTACAGTTGAAAATATTCTCCAAAGCTCAATGATTGGTTTAGAATTTAGCAGAATCATCTGGATCCCTTCTCGTATCACTAAGGTTGAACTACCCCTTTGCTCATGTTTCTATATCCCGCGGCTAACTGTTTGTCCGCTAATTAGAAGCTAACGGTGGAACTAAAGTTCGTAACTTTAAAGTTTCTTGCTCTCGCGGAAGTCTCTCACCCTCTGTGAAAACCCTCTTCGTGCTATACTCCACTTCTCAACCCCCCCCCGACCAGACTTTCATCCAGTGCAGCAGAAAAGGGGCACCCTGGAGGGCGCTTTTGGCCGCTCTACCGGCCAATGTTAATTACTAATTAATTGTTTTGCATGTTTGAGTTCAAAATGGATAAGTTAAACAGTGTGCAAGCTCTCAGTTCATACGAAAATATTCTTATACTTCAACCCGTCAGTACCAACTTTTCCCTGGTCAATAAACCTATGTCCAGTGCACATATGAATCGAATTATTTTCAGTTGATGTCAACATAACTGACATATTAATCCAAATGAGACGATTCCCCCTTTTTTTTTTACGCCAATTAGAAAATCCCACGAATTGATAATTTATTTTTTCTTCAATTAATTATTCATAGAGCAGTTAAAATCCTGAAGCAAATTGAATATTAAATAGAAGAGATCCATCAAAGTCGAAATTGATGAACAACTGCGAAAATATATATATATATATATATATATGTATATGTTTATGCACAAAACAGTCTACGACTCCAAGCCAATGACTCGACTTCACCCCCTCAACATCTCCCAAGTAATTGACGCTCAAATAAAGCGTCGTAATACCAGATAAAACATCCCATTTGTCTGACGACAATTTTTTTTTTCGCCCTAGTAAGACTGAGTGAGAAAATCCAATGTTATGTGATAAGGGGGTTGATGGGCTATGGGGGGACAAGGGAATGCAAAAGCGTGCCCGGAGGTGGTAATCATCTTAAACGAGCGTTGTCTTACCTCGGGGGAAGGTTGTCGCACCACTCGTGCCACCTGATTCTTTCGTAATTGAGATGGATTGATAGGGATCCCGTTCCCTCAAAAATTTCCAAAGAATAAAAAATCGGATTTTTTTTTAATTTTCCCAGAGAGACTTTGGGGTAAATTGTGAGGAGGGGGAAAAATGAATGATCGATTTATTAATAATAACATGAGGTATATGAGGAGAATTTTGTTTCCGACGATGAGATATCAGAGCGTTAGATTTCTTTTTGCCCAACCCCCTGCTCTTTCCCGGTCCGGAATTTCGTATTTACAACCCTGTATCGCTATCTCCGACCGCGTAAAGAACACGAGAATGATATATGCGGTAATAACAGGCCGCTTGGTCGGTGAGTGAGACTAAGGGGTGAGTTTTCGTAATGCCTATAAGGCTCCGTTATTCAAACTCCCGCTCCCTTACCGCAAAACCCCCTTCGTTCTCTGCACAGCCACATACACTTTACGCATCAGGAAAAAAATAAGGGGTAGTCTACGTAGCCTTCCGTTTTCACGGGAATTTTATTACCGGAAAATAAAGCAGCAAGTTAGAAAAAAAAATATCTGTTACGATAGGGAGAGAATGCAACCCCTTGTGTCACTAGATAATATCATCAGAGACATTATAGGAGAAGGAAAAAAAGAACTCTGGTTTAAGATGGAAACAGAATAGAGACATCATCCCACGAGAGTAAATCGAATTAGGCAAAAAGGGGATGGAAATAAATTTGAAAATAAACGGAAAAAGATGGATAAATTGAGAGCTGCCATTGACGCGTGGGTGTAGCGAGCGATTGGGGAAAGAGGAAGGTGGCAATTATTCGATTTCCTATCGGGATAATTTAACTACGAATCGTTGTCTTAACGATGGAAGGGTGTGAAGATTGTTAGAACGACTGCAATGAAGCAAAGCACAATTATTCAACAACGCGTTCTAGACCCAATAGTGAGTGTACGCACTCTTAATTATTGGCTGTCATGAGCATGTAGTGAACGACATTTCTACCCCTATTTCACTGCTGGGGAGACGATATTCTAACCAGCATTTTCATTTGACTGATGATAAATAGAGTAATTTTTACAGTTTTCGTAAATAATTAAAATAACTTCCGCAATCCTTCCGAATAAAGAATACATTTGTCAATGAATATCGATGCGCGTTCAGTGATGACGAATAATTTGGATGTTGGCAGGTATTTGTACCGCTTGGCAGGAAGCGCCGCATGAGGTTTAACAAGAACCCAAAGAAGCGTGACGTCACTAAGAGTATTAAAGAAACGTTTTCCGTCTGATACTTAGGGTGCTCGTTAAGCGCAAGAGGTGGTGCAAGGAATGAACACGCAGGGTGTCAGAGAAAGAGAACTTACAGTAGGGCCATTCCCCATAGATTCACGTTGTATCGGCTTAGCACTTCATGGGTGGTCTTGCCACCATACTTCTGTATTTCACTACTGCGAGTCACGTTGAAATTTATCACTTAACCGTCAATGACAGCAGTCTTCAAGTCTTACAGTTGACACATTCATTAATAATTATTTTTGTGTCAATTGAAAATTATACATTTCAATAATAAGCCTCTTCATGTGCGCTGAAATTTCTATGAAAGCTATTTAATAACTTCATCAGTGTATAAAACAATGTCTCTTCATTGTGTATACCAAACCAGGTGTTCTGGTTGTGGAAACTACCCCTATCCCACCAAGGAGCTTGGTGAGTAGCTATCTGCCGCCCTCAAGAGTCTGTGTTGTCGCAGATTAGAAATTCATTTGAATATTTCCAGCGGCCGTAGATAGTAAGAACCGACGTGGGAGATGCGGGAGAGAATTGTAGTGAAAATGTGGGGAGACACAAAATATATATGGGGTGTAATGAGAAGGGGTGACTGGTCTACGGAAAGCACCCCTATAGGGATTCACATCATGCACCTCACTATCATTCTCTTTTTACAAACAAAAATATCTCAAAAGTCCATATTCCAGCTTTTGAAAATGTTATTTTCAGACAATATAACTGAGGGTGAAATTGTCATGAGGGACAAGAAATAGGGGATGTTTTGCGCCACCCGATAGATTCAACGTTTCTGGAAGAAAAGCGGTAGAGTAGCGATGAAATAAGATGCAACTATTCTCTGTGTACATTGAGGGGTAGTAAGAGAAAATTGAAGAAGGGTGCATGGCAGCGAATTATCAGCTAAGAGGAAATTATGGAAATAGATATAAATCGAGATGTGGCGCAGTCGCAAGAAAACGCGATATCCTGGTAGTGTATAGCTACTGAGAATAGAGAGAAGACTTCGTTCTTAAATAAATGACGCTTAAAGCAGCCAATTTGGGATGTAAAAGTCTATCTGCATAAATTAGACGATGTGGCTCTATCTATTCGTGGGTCTCGTTCACGCTCTCTATACTTGGATGGGCAAGTCGTTCGTATGCAAGCTCGTTAATATGCACGGGTGCCGCTACGACCAAGCGAGAAACGTGGATGATAATATGAGGCACTCGAGATTCCAATGAAGAAGACGCTAGACGCATTCGATTTCAAGGGTATATCATTCAAATTGGTATGAAGAATATGCTTATTTCATTAATTCCACAATTTCATACTTCGCAAAATCTTTATGCATGAAAGTTCAGTTTAATGATCGTATAATAACTGTTATTAAAACTCCTCGGTCTACTATTCTATTGATCATATGACGTTTATCAATCCATCGTCACTAATATAAAATCAAAGTTTTACAATATTTTTAGTTTCTTCATGAAGATATTTTCATTGAGAGCGTTAACGGTTCTCATATTTTATTTGGTTTACCAAAATTATCTACATTTAACAATGTGTAAAGAAGTGAGAAGAATTCCCATATGTTAACGTTAAAAATCGATTCTTCCTGATTCATAATTTTATTTTCAACCATAAGACAAAATTACCATCATCCACCTAACACAAGTCGACCATCTATTAACTATCTACACACGATAAATAATGATAGAGTACTACAGCGACCACACTCAAGAGATATAATATATACTTCTATGTTAGTAGAAGAAATTGCAGATCGGTAGGAGAGCAACTAGGCTAAAATGAACCTCAAAGTCATCGATCATCGAATTAACTCCAAGGATGATCGATCATTTCATGCTATCTCCTTCTTGCCCTTCTGAAAATATACGTATATTCTCGCAATCAAGTGTTGGCAGAAGAGGACGAGAGCGCGTTTCACCCTTGCGTCGAATCCCTAATCAACCCTTTTCAACGCGCGCAATTTCAGTCCTTTTTCTCCGAACCATCGCACCACACTTCCACCATACAATTGCGAATTCTTTCCACGCGCTCTTAACTAACCACCGAAAGACCCAGACAACTAATCAGAAATCTTCATTGAGTTTTTTTTATTCAACCAAAGAGAAAATAAATGCAATGAAGAATTAAAGCGGATGGAGAATGATTTTATTTCATTTATTATTTTCCCTTCATGCCAGAAAAATACGCCAATGAAAGGAGGAAAAAAAAAAGGTGGAAAGAAGTTTTACAAGAATTAATAGACTGGTAATATTTTACGATAGTTACGGGACTTATGAGCGATAGCGACGCAGTGAGCTATCAAATTCGTTTTGCTACATTCGAAAACAAGTCTGATCTGAAGCCACCCTTCTATCAATAAAAATATATAAACAATGGATAATAACACGTGAAACGATGCGTAAGAGGTTAATTTGTGCGTCTGTTACAGTCGCTCTCAATAGCTGACTATTTTGTAACCGATTCGACTAATTTCACACCCCATTGACAGGCTCGATGCCCAATCAATTGCAGGCTAACGTCTCATTGAAAGAGAACAGATGATTCAATCGAAATATTTTTCGTTTCTCCATGGCGCGTTTTCACTTTGATCAATATTCTATCATCATGTTTAACAAATGGGTTCATGGTGATTCAACCCACCGAAATTCTCTTTATAAGAACGAAGCAAAACTCCCAATGTAGGTAAATTCGTTACGATGCAAAACAGTATGTGGCAGCAAAGGAGTATAGTGAACGGATCCCACCTCCGTGTCTACGTTCCAAACCAAAGGGTTAACTTACAATGTATATTTAATATATGGTCGGCACGTGAATGTAATTCCCTGTGTAAATCATGCGAACAATGTCTTAATGTCCCGGTCATGCGACGCCCACCCAAGACGGAAGAGCATCGCGCTCTTGCGCGCATCCCCTCTAAGGAAAGGGGTGTAACCATCGCCATACAACTTCTTGGTTGCATTCATAGGGAAATAAATTAATGACAGCAAGAATGTCACCGAAATAGAGACAACGAGAGGATGTTGGGATGAACAGAGAAGCACATTTGTGTTAGGCTCGATTAAATCTGTCATTTTCTCATGACACAGCAGACAAGTAATTCTTCATGGGTAAAAAATGTATTCGGTAAATTTCTGAATAAAAAATATCATCAGTAAAGAATAGGAATCACTCTGGTTCGGGAGTTCAAGCGACATCGTCACTATGTCTTGCAAAATAGAAACAATAACTTTCCTATTTTACCTATTCACCATGAAGCACCAAATTTCATTATCAATTTCCAGCTCAAATATTTGAACATTATTTACTGAATCTTGAAGTTTCTTTCATGATCATGATCACAGATTTCTTCAGCTCTATCCTGAAAACGAGAATATAAGTTGTCCTCAACAGAATGTGAAAAGTTGTATATGAAAAAGCAGAAAACAAAAGAAGAAAACGCGCAGCAAAATACAATACAATAAAGAGAAAAAAATGATGTCTCGTTCTCGTCTATGTCATTTAACTTGCAAATTCGCCTGCTGGGACCACTGATATTTTCGTGTGGCATGTGTGGAAAATCGCAAGCACTTTGGCGCGCATATCAGAAAGAGATAGGAAGAAAAGGAGATAGAGTTGGCTCACTGCTACTACCTCACTCTATAGCACATAAGACATAAGAGTATGAGGGTGAGTGTCGTGTGAAAAATCCGAGGGTGAAGCACAAGGCGCCACCGAAAGATCTCAACGTAGTGGCATAAGGTCGCGAGTTTTTCTTGATACTGTAGGGTTTCATCTCAGCTTCTCCAAGAGATCTGCAGAATGTCTTTGAGTATCCTCCCGTGTAATCCTGACACTCCACCCCATGATAGTCAAACCCTCGATATAGTATAGTCAATGTCGGGGTGTTAAATTTTCTATTGCTTCTGGACCTGGCTCTTCACAAATATTTTAAGCCAGCCGACATTTTTTTTTTTGTATATACCTAGTGAATTGTTCATGATTCAGTGATGAAGACGCGATGTTGGAGGCGATAAAGAATAAGGGAATGGAAGTGGTTGCGATCATCCAGGCGAGAAAATAGTTCATCCTTGAGATGCAAGAGAGAATAATATTACGAGGGTTGAGTGAGGAAGGAGGATAGTCGGTTTACGATGATGCCGCAATTCCCTTTACGCTTTTGGCAGACCCCTCAAAATCTTAGCTTCTTTACCAGAGTGAATAGCGCAGCGCACGCCATAGTCGAAAAGGGTTCCAAGGCGATAATCGACCGTAAAACCAAGGACAGAAGAGCCATTAAGGCGCTGTATATATATCATTATTATTGTATATCATCACCATGTATGCGAATTCAATGTCGAAAAATTTACATTGTTTCCATTCTTTATTTTACAACTTCCCATTATCTATATCATATCATTTTTTCATTGCTCTATAACTGATGTCTGGGTATTTGGTCTAGTGAAAAATTCTCATCAAATTATTGCGTGTGCAAATCGCCCCTAAAGTATAAAAATAAAGAAAAAATTGACAAAATGTTTTTTCTACACAAAACTTTTTTATGATTAATAAAACTATAAAATTTCATGGACATTCAATATAGAACAGAAAGTGATCTTGGCGCCTGAATATTTATCTTTATGTAAATAAACATCAAAGTAAATGTTTCATAATTTTTGTCGCAGATTTCTTTTGAAATATATTCAGAGCAATTGACCATATAATTTCCTCTCAATAAATCTATCATCTCCTGCAGGATAATCGCATTTACAATCCAAATGTATTCCCCCTCACATCTAACTCAGGCAACGGTCGGCGTAGAGTTGAACAGCGATGAGGGCATGACACAGCACCAACGGGTGTAAGGGATGAGATGATGGTAAAACACATGTAAGACTGACAAGAACGTTCCGATGGAAGTGTAGGGCAAGAAAAGAGGATTCGACCCAGTGGTAATCTCAGCTCAAAGGTGTCGTAGTCGTCCTTCTATACAACTTAAGTAGATACCGCCCCTTTTATGTCGGACATTGATACGATAATACCAGCTTTCACACACAATGATCGTGAATTCTTCCGGCAATATGATCTAAAAATTCTATCGTGCGTCTTTTTGAGATAGAAAGATGTCCAAGTTATGATGTGAGTGATGAAGAACGGATAAAGAGAAAGCGAGGCAAGAGACTCCAAGCAAAAAAAAATATACATGTTATATATAAGAAAGAGGGTGGAGACTATGCTATTAAAAGCGAGCGTGTATTACATCGGATGTCCTGTGAAAGTCAGAAGAAGGCTCTCGGAAACGAGGCCATCGTCGCTTCACTCCACCTTCATTTCAAACTCACTCTTCTGTCCCCAAAGGCAATTTTATACTTGTAAATAGGTCTTGAAGGAAAAGAAAAATGCGCGAAGAGGCACACAGGGACAAGGAGTGCAAGTAAATTAGGCTGGTCGACGAAGTAAATAAGAAATTTTCCATGCCAATTTTTTTTTCTTCAATCCCAAGAAAAAATTGAGACATCGTCGTGCTATATACTGCACTATACTATAGCACCCTTCTTCACTGAATTCTGATGTTTTCGATTAGAGATAAACATGAGCAAGAAGAAAGACAGCGAGGCCGAAATAAAAAGGTCGAACTCGATTATTCTGAGGGATCTGGTTTGAGAAGAGCCACGTTTGTTGCATTTGTATCATTTTGTCGTGAATAAAACCAACACCACACGCGTCTTCAATAGCCATCGTATTATTGCTTTTATGGCCAATAAAAAGGCCAGTATTGCTTGTTTGTCCAGATCTATCGCTATTTTATTTTTTATTTTTTTTTCAGTATACCCTGAAGAAATCTCTTCAAACTGGTTTTTGTGCCAGTATTATTGCCATGTTAGGCAGTTCGAATGGCAATCGAAGGTGTCACGATTGGTTTTGTCCTTGTAGAACATGGACTAGGGAGTCCCAGGCCATTTAAGTAACCACCCATTCCACTGTAAGATTCAAACCCCACGGGGAGATGAGCCTATTTCGATCTTTATCGATGGTTTTACAACAACCAAACTAGATACGAAGAACAAAACTCACGTCGAAAAATTTCTCAAGATTTATCGAAACGTTAATTGCATTACCTCTGATTTATGATTTGTTGCTGTTATTCAATTTATTTGATATGAATGTTAGTACCACATGCTATCGTGTCCCCTGCACAATGAAAAATTTAATAAATTCAAAATTAACGTCGGTCGAATAAAGTATCGTTATTTTTAGTTAAAAATGGAGAGTCACTGGAAGTTGGTATGAAGGAATAAGGGGGTGAAAATTTCCAGCACTCGGTGAACGCATTGTCGCATTGAAAGGCAGGGTGAGCAGTGTGCAAAATGTCGAGAAGAAACTGAAGAAAGTAAAGGAAGTGCGGCGTAAACGAGAGACGAAAATCTTCGCCTCACTTTCCCTCCTCTCATGGACCTACCCACCATCCTCACTTGTCGTTTTCTTCTCGCCGCCTTCACGCTCATGAACGGCTCAGCCGTCGCCTCCTTCCATAATTTGATTGTTTTAATTAAATTTCGCTAGGGAATCGCTTTACGCTGGGCACACTGGGCTCAAGGTATAATGCAAACCGTGTGACGTATATACTGAATGAATTGACGTCAGGGAGGTTGGAATTTTCAAATCCTCAAAATCTCATACCTAATTTAGAAAATAAACAAATTGTGTGTTAAACAAAAATTATGATTGAAATAAATCAAACGAATATTTGAATATATCAAATGTTTTGAGTATGGAATTCGAATTTTGTTTTCATATCCGATGTTACAATAATTATTTGTGAATGAAAATAATGTGACGGAATCTATTTGGGGTATTTACTCATAGGCACAATGGTAGCGAATATTTGCCTATACGAAATCTGCCGTGGTAGCCAAGAGCATGTTGGGGTCATACCGCATATTTCGATTGTAATAAGACGATAGTTAGACACGACCGTGTGGAACGCCACGGCACGGCTGGTAGCGATGCGCCACCACACATATTTCTCCTAGATATTGGAATTTGTCGTGGTTATACTTACTTCATATTATCTTCCTCACTAGATATTCCATCGCGGTCGTCGCGTCTACCTTTCCCATGTCCTCGATGTACCCAGCCTTGTCTGATAGCGCCATCCTATCGTCGACCGCAACGACCCGTCGTTTCCAATTTCAAGAAAATTACTAACCCGTACCAACGTCAAACCATCTTTAGTCGCTTTCTATATTCGTTTACCTACACGACGACAGTTTCTGTTTAGACGTTTTCGGTATTTTACCACATGCACGGTGTGGTCACACGAGTTTGTCTCTAGCTAGAGAGACTTTATATATTTTGTGACACAGACATTCGAGAAAATCTACATGGTGTTTGTACACCGAGAGAGAGGCTTATTTATTGTCATCAATATATTTTCGAATTGAATAAATCCCCCATCTTGATTATATGCCAGAAATATTTGTGTATATTCAACCAGTGAATACTACAATAACACGAAGGAAATTTCACGTTTATTCTGACATGAGCATGTCGAACTACGCGATTAAATTCCATTTCATTAATAGTTACGTCACGCTTTGAGAGGGTTACATGATTGTAATCATCGCAGACTCTTATGTAAATGTCACATAACATTACAGACCAAAAGTTAGAGAGACTCGTACAACTTTTTACTGATATTAAATGTCGTTTTAAGTTACATGTACGTATGGTTGCACGACATAAAAGTTTTCTCCGGGTTGAATATCCAATTTGTTGTTGCATATAATTAAAGAGGAAATTGCATCATTATGTAATATTATACTTGATGTATTTAGCCGAAGCATATTCTCCAAAATTGTCGAACATTCAAGTTTATTCTACCCTGATAAGTTTTTTCACCGTTGCATTAATTATTCTTGTTCCCCTACATTAATAAAGATGCTGAACACAATGTTCAATGTACATTCACGCCCGATTAATCTGATGGTTCGACTACTGTCGAGCATTACTCGATGCTTCTAAACAAAAGAAATGAGAACTAAAAGATTTGGTTGTGGGCGATGAGTGGATTTTATCATTGAGGGGATCACTTTCTTCTCTCATATTTCCTAGGGGAATGGACAATATATTTTCGTTGCAATTTCGTGAATGAAAAACACCTGAAAAGAGTCATAGTGAAATCGGAAGAAAAATAAATTTTTCATTGAAGAATAAACTACTGAAGGTGGCTTATAGGGTGGTTGGATGAAAAATTTTCCTCACGATAAATTCGCGTCAATTACACTTTCTGCAAATGGCATTCGGCTGCTATGCTCTTTCATTGCGATGAGGCGGTCCATTGAAGTCAGTGCAGAAGCCCTCGAGGAGTCTCACTGCCGCGTCTCGGGCAACCCCTATCTCGCGGTATAGGAAAACTCCCAGCAGCACTCAATGGTCTGAATGCGCATTTTTACTAAATTAAAAAGTATCGTGTGACTGCGCCAGAACGCCGGGGTTTGCTTCTAAAGCGTTCTTAACCTGCGCCCCCATTTCTGAAAAAACCCTTCACGTTTCTATCGCCCTATCACGACCCCTTATCCGCGGCTATGTGCCTTTAACCCTCTCTTCTACCCTTCCCGTTGCTTTTTTCTCCCTCACGATTTTCACTTTTTGTCTCTCACTTTCTCATGCTTCCTCTTATCCCCGATCGAACTCACTCGCTTTCTTTTTCTGTTGCCTCTTAACTCGTCAAGTCCCCTCACAGAATTGCTACCCTTGTTTGCGTTTAATGCTTCGCTATTTTTTCTACCCTCGGTCGCGATCTTAAATAGACGGCCGCTGCTCATTTTCGCCATCCGTGCTCTCGATGTGCTTAAAAAAAAATTGCAATCTCTTACCCTCTTGTATCCGAAGAAGAATTACATTTGAATTTCCGTTTCCTCATTTAAGTAACGACAATATTTTTTTTTGTTAGCAAATGTGACGAGCGGAGAATGCCTAAATTATATGGAAGTTGTATCGAGAAGTTCGTGCCAATTCATAGGAAAAAAATATTTTAAAATGCTGGTTTGAAGTAAAGTCGATTTTACGTCTGCTCATGACAAACTTCAATTAATTTCTGGCCAATTTATCGTACGATATATTTGATAGCTATATTAATATATTAACAAAGACCAAATAAAATGTTATTTTTTGGTGGTGAACTTCTATATCCATTTGAGTGAAAGCTTTTTCCTCACATTCTCTCACAAAATTCATTCGTATACCTCCAGTCCGGCAAAAAATATTGAATAATAAAATCAGATACACTTTCATATCGGCGAGTAAAATATAAAATAGTGGTAGAATCGCGTGGTGTTTTTCAAGGGAGTAGTATCGTACATATTATGCGATCGTAAGTCCCTCTTTGCCGGCAACAATGCGATGGGGTGAGTACACCCTGGCGTCGGTGGCGTATAGTAATAAAAAAATATCGGACTGTATGTTGCGCCGGTAAAAACCAATAAAGGCAGCCAACTCGTCGCGGTTGCGGTGTAGGTTGCAAACGGCATCCAACAGTATAAGGGATGGAAGAAGCTGCGGGGGATGGAAAAACAACATGGAAGGGTGGGTTCTTCCTGAAACAAACTCGCTTGCTCGGCCTCTTTTCCTTCCACCCCTCTCGCCTCTGGCGTTCTTCAACCACGAAAGAGTGGTCGAGGCTTGGTCGAACCTTGCGGGGAAGTGGTAAAGAGGGAATTTGCAAGGGAAAACCGGAAGCTCTCTCGTGTTCACGGGGTAGTTCAGTCGTCCCGTTTATCTAGTAACCCTTGATGCAAGGGACTCCTCACTGACGAGAAGTAGGGTTGAACGGTCGTGCATACGTTCATTTTTATTTTTATTTTTTACTCATCTCCTCATCACTATACGAAGGAGTCCGCGTACACAACCCCCTTCAAACTCTAGCTCTTAGGAGTACTCATACAATTCCGACGACCTTCACCCACCTCCTACTTCGGATACCTGGGAATAAAATTTTCCAACATTTGTAAGCCCTTCAGAACTGGCAATACTGCATGGAACAGCACTCGACAAGAAGTTTCAATTTAAATGTTTCATTTCGCTTTTTAAACTGTACACTTTGTCTCGTACGTATTTTTATTATTCCTTTTTCTGTATTCTGTTCTTCTCCCCATCTGTGCAAATTTGAAGGTTGACTGCAAACCGATGGGAATCACCGATGGTATTTTATCGGCCTCGATAACGAATGTGAAATATTTAAGGGTCGACTTTCTGCATCTCTCTTTCTTACTTGCTTCCTCATTTTTTTGCACCCTCGTTCCATAACTGACTTCATCGGGGCGTAGTTTACCTTGCAAGCGACCTCGAGGGTCCTTGATTCTCGTGCTGAAGGCGGAGATGAGGATTGGCTATTTTGCGATACGCGCCTCTCTTCTTCTGCAACTCCCCGAGCGCAGATTAAGTCCGCTTCCCCTTAAATATTCATCCCCCTGGAAAACCTGATAAAAAATAAGAATAGAACGTACCGTGATCGCGTCCCTCGCGCCTCGGCTAACCTCGAGATATTTTTCTTCTAACCACCTTCTCATATTTATTCCCGTAGTTTTGAAACAATGAATAAACAAGAATATATTTATCGTCTGCAAATAATTTAGTACAAAAAAATGACATATGGGATTCATATAGGAGCGCTGATTATCTATTGATATTCGAAAGATATTCCAGAAGGTGGGAAAAAAAAAGAAAGAAAATATATGTATTTCAATGGAGATTGTGATGACAGGTCGCCCGGTATTTAACGTCTCCTCGACCTACCCCTAAGCCTCTTACGCACTTCCGAGACTCTTAAATCCGACAAAGAGCAGCTTTTTTTCCCCATCCTTCAGCCGTGTGCGCTATGGAATAGGCCCCGAAAGAGTACTCGAAAGAGCGCCTCTGATAATTGAATCAAACGATTTATTTTCCCGATTAAAAATGCTAGAACGACTGAGAGGCATCCCGTTACAAAGCCGTATACTCTATACTATCCGAACCCTCACCGTCGTTTTTCTTGTCGGGAAGTGGAAAAAAAAGTCAAAGAAGAGATACCAAAAGGGCCAAGAGTACACTGGAGGAGGAGAAATGAAACACGATCTCCTCTTATACTCGGTCACTATTTTCACGATGGATTAAATACTTTGAATCAATTTAACGTCAAATATTATTTCAACACGTCAAAAAAAATTTATCAATCGGCAAGAATACTCTAGAGGGGTTTGTGAAAAGAAAATATTGTTTGAGAAGAATAAGGAGGGCGTATTCATGTGGTGTGGGTTAAAAGTCTCCAAATTGGTCCCAAACGCGATAAACTCGGCGTTGCGTTGCGATAGGGAATTGAATTTAAATGTGCCTACGATCATTTCATTTTTTTTTTCCTTGTGTTACTTCTTCTCTCTTTCTACAGGTTGCGGTTTTTTTCTCTCACCTACAACCAACAAACGTAGATTGATTCCGCCAACCCTCCATACCCGTTTTCCAAATGTTCACGAGAACGAAACCACCGCGCGGCAGTTCGATCTCAGCACAGGGAGGGTTATTAATAATATCTGGAGGTTAGTATTTCCTACGAAAGGAAATGGTAGATAGGAGAGAGTCAGGGTGTCTCCATCGCTTCAAACCAACCAATTCATCCCCCCCGTCGCCCATTCCTTGTACTACCAATTTCACTCTGCAAAAGCTCCGCGTCGTCAGGGCGGACGCGCGCGGCAGCTCTTCATTTCTGTATCACCCGAATGGATGCGCCTGCTCGGGCCACAGATGGAAGTACCCGATTTATATGCAAATTCCATATTTGTCACGGGAGTACGGGTGAGGACACTCACTACCCCGTGAGCCTCCCCAAAAGAATTTTTCTTAGACGCACAAGACATTGGAAAAAAAAAGAAATAATAAATAAAACGAAGAAGAATATGATAAATAATGATAACATTCTCTAGATTAGTCCCACATGTTCGAAAGAAAAGAATATATTCAATGGCAATAGATATTCACTAACAAACATCATTTCTACTCATGGCATTGTTAATGGAATTGACATCAAAGTAAGCAACATCGGACTGGCATTTGAATATCGAGTCTGTAGCCTACATCGTGTTTTTTTAATCATTTTGATACATTTATGGTTCCAATATTCAATACAATACTCGTATTTTTTCTTTCTTTATACGTGACACGTGAATATTTAATGCGGTGTTGTGGGCACAGAACAAACACTGTATACCGCAAAATTATGTGATGGTAAATATTGATCAGTAGATTAGCATCGAATAATCCGGGAATAATAATATAGTTGTCTTTACAATATCATAATTGGGAAAGAATTCATTATAGGAAAAAAAAGTTATAATTATTATTTATTTAATCTAGCCGGATTTTTGATTTTTAACACATGCAGAGTGTGAGGTTGTTTTACTTGGATGAACGAGTACACAACAAAATCCATGTAAGAGTCGTTGAGCAACGAAAAAGACGAAGAAAAGCCTCGTTCATCCGTTACGAGCAAGACTAATTTCGTAATATTTTTCACGAGACCAAGTTATCGCGATAACTTGAAGGTAAACACACGCACACACGTCATCATCCCCCAAAGATTGCCATGTATTCCCCAGTGGGGATTATGGGAATCGGCTAAGCCCCGCGGTTAGGCATCAGCACGATGTCAACGGAGACGATGAGAAAGTTTCGTCGATGGAAAAGCACTACTCGTAGTATGAGGGAAAAAACGATTGCCTTATTTATATTTGTCCTGATCAACGTTGTCGCACTGAACTTCTGTTCGGGGCATGAGAATGAAGAGAATGATGATGAGGATGAGGAGATGTGGATAGAAAAGAAAGGGGATCGCAAGCTTGCTTGGCAATAGGTGAAGAAATAAGACGCACTTGAGAGGAGGCTGGCAGGATAACGTGATAAATTATCGTGCGTCAAAGCCCTGGCGTGCATTCATTTGTATGGCGTTAGCACTGTCATTGGCACCATCGCTCATTTTCCAACTTTCTCTACGGTGACGATGAAACAAAAAATCTGACGAGACACTCGAAATCGTTTTCACCATTTTAAGAATATTTGAGTAATTTCTATTTTCTGTTCTTTTATTTCATCCTGATTTTATGTTATTTTGCAATTTCTTATGTATACTTTCCATTCTTCTTTCTCTTTTTTTTTCTTCCGTATATTATTTTACCAAACAAATAGGAATACAGTTTCAGATCGGATTGTGGAGATATTTTGACCCATACGTACTGCCTTTTGAATGCAAAGATGTGAGAGCGGACGGAGCTTTCAGGTGGAGATTGCGTTTTGACGTGTGATAGATTCATGGTTATTGGAATCGAAGTGGTTTCACTACACGAATGTATACATATATACATGCATGAATGTACAAATACACGGAGGATAGGAAAGAACGATATAAAGTAAGCAGGAATCGAAGTGAGTTGAACTTATCGCCAGGGGCAACGTAAATCAAGTTCTGCCCCAACGGTCTGTTCTGATAGACGCCTCCGTTTTCGCCTACGTTTGCCTTCTTATACACCAAAAATTCCCTCAATGGCTCTTCTCCTCAACACCACAATCGTAAAGGCGCAAAACTAGCTCTGTTTCTCTTTCTAGTGGAATAATAAGAAAAAGAAAGAAAACGGTAGAGAAAGGAAGAAAAAAAGAAAGATAAAAAGCATGAGCAGGAAGAAATAAAAATAAAAATATATAAAAAACGAGTTGGCGCGTTAGAAACCAAAAGTTGTATGTATACTAAAGACGAAACTTCCAAAGAATATGGGGCAATTCGAGGACCAAAGACAAAGTGTAATGGGAAAATGAAGGTACAAAGAAATGCGAACGGATGCTGGGTTGAGAGAGGGTTGAAGGAGATCCCGATCCCATTATCCGCCTTGTGCAAAACGCAGGAACCAATGGGAGCAAAAGAGAGCATACTCGTCGCGTCTCTGACGATTCCTACCATCTTCCCTCTGTCGTTTCCGGCTGACTTTATTGACGCCCACCCAACGCCACTATTCCCTAGAACGAATGCCACCGTCCGACCCCTCCCGTCGGGAATCACAGATTCGATTTACGGATTAAGGCAGACTTTGGTATATAACGCATCCAACTATACAACCATTGTCTATTTTAATCCCTCGTCTTTTCTGTCGATTATCATTATTCTCGTACTGTCGTACCTTATATTTATATGTCGTAGTGTTGTTCTTCAGTTCGCACGTAGAAGTAAAGAAGGTACAATTTCTTTACAAAGTCGCATAGTTACTTTAATTTGTTACGAATTATCGCCATCATTTTTCCTCCCTCAAGCCTTTGTGACTTGTTTCGCGTCATTTGGAATACGATTCGACTATCACTTTCGTTTCAGGAAGTTCGTTGACATTGATGAAGTATGAACAATCAGGGGAATGGAAAACATAGCTGATGTCGTTACCGGGTGTCATCGTATGCATTGAATATTTATCAGAGAAGCACAAAAGCAAAAAAACATTTATGTGAAGCATGAGAGGAAAAATTCGGATTTAGTTCAATAGAAACATGTGGTGCAGATGAATAACATTTGGATGACATTCTTCAAAATTCACTCGAGCAATGATGGAATGCTTGGGCCTTCAATCACTTTCTCTTTCATCGTTCAATTTCAGAGACTGTGCATGGAGAATGTACTAAGATCCTTCCTAATCAGAATAATTAATTCAACTATTCAATGTCATCAACTTTATATCAGGTTATGTTGGAAATCAATCAAAATCCTGCAATTGTTACTCAATATATATCACACTTCTATTTGTACTGCAGTCTTAGTTCGTTACCCAAGTACATTCATTGCGTATATTACAGTCTCAAAAGGTGGATTACTTTATCGTACGTTTGGACCTGATGGCATCAACCCTCAGGGATGATTTCACGCCGCAGCTTTTGACCATACTAACTATCCCATCACACTCACTGCCCTCTAAATTCACGTCTGTAGTATATAACATCTACACACTCCACATCTCTCGCATTTTGCTGTGGCAAATAGAGGATGTTGCTAACTCTATACTCCACGTGCCCGGCAATTCTGATGTACTTCCTGTATATACACACCAAACCTCTGACCACTGATCTTTCACCGCGCAGCTGTTTTCGTTTTTTATTTCCTTTCATCCCCCATAGAGTTTGGTACGCGCGGAGCATCCGTATATAGAGTTAAGTGCTCCGTGAGTATTTTCGGTAGAGTATCTTGAGGGAGTGTAGACGTAGGCCAGATTGAAAGAAAGGAATTTATAAAAATTTGTAGATCAATCGGAGAAGGTCAGACGAGTATAAATAATAAAAGAGAGACGTTGGTAGTGGATGAATTGGGGAGCGAATCGCAGGTTTTTTTTTCTTCTCCAAAACAGTAAAGAGACCTGGCAGCGTTATTGGAAAACGATGATTTACGATAATGGGTTCTTTTTTTTCTACCAGGGTGAGGCTTACCCTCATAAAAGAGAAAGAGAGTAGCTGATGTTAGGCGAGCTGGGTTACAACCCCCATCGGGGATACGTAGGTAGGGCGTTAATAACGTTAATTAATATTTCGCGAGAGGTTTGGCGGTCGAGAAGACCGCCACGGGGTGAGCAGAGTGAACGGGGATGGTAGAAGAGTGGAATCAACGGAGTTGGTGGAGACGGCAGTTCAGCAGGATACGGCAATCTGCCAACTGGCAGCCGGTTCAGACGTCTACGTCCACCGATCGCAAGAACCTGCGACAGTTTATCCCCTTCTCAGGGGCTTTTTAAAGCCAACTACCACCTCCTACTGTTCTTAAACAAAGCCATCCCCTTGAATTTCATTGTGAAGTGTATTAAGGAAGGCTGATTAATCACAGATGGTTTTAATTATTTTCATTAAATTTTTAGTTAAATTTACAGGGTATTATTAGGGGGTGAGTTCTGGTCCTTTGTTTATGCATTCTTATTTTTTTTTTCTATTCTGGTTTTTAGAGGATGAGACGAATGAATGTAAGAGGTCAGTGAGACGACAGGATGTCTCCCTAACAGTCAAATCCATCGCATCAATATTTTATTGCCGATGAGTCTCCTTATGTAAATTCTACGAGATTTTACGACAATGTAATCCCCACGATATTGAACCCAACGACGTCTACGACGCCTTCGTCCATCCCCTATGTACCACCTCCCAACTATAAGGGTGATTTTTATCTCCTCGACCGCCACGACCGCCATGACTCGCCCTTAACGATCGACACTTCGTATTTTTTGCTCTTCATTTCAATGAATTAATCCACTCTTGTCACTCTCTTTCAATTTACAGTCCATAGAATGTGATAAGAAATATATATATGACTTTATGTGTCTATCGTAAGACTGGAGAAAGACAGATAAATGAATATAACCTGTCAACTATGCAGTTATACAAATATGAGCTTCGTGTTCAAATGCATCAAGAACATTTTTATGCAGCCTTGTAATCATGTTACACAATTTTTCCATTGACAAAACACTTTTTGTGATGTGTCTGATTCTGATGCTTACTTCAACGGATTGTGAATCAGTTAAATAATCTCAAGAGGATTAAGTTAATTGTTCACCCGACCTCATTATTTTTTTACAGCAAATTATAATCTTTCGTTTTAACATTGGTTTATATATCCTATCGCTTTTATTCCCATATGTTGATCACTTTGTATAATTGTCTCAAAGTGAGTTCATATTTTCAACTGCGAATCGATAATATTTACGATATTTACAGTTTACAAAAATTCACAGATGATAATATTCCATTTCTATCTATGGCGAGCATGGGATTATTTCTTTTTCCTATGGAGATATCTATACAGTTCACCCTCTAAATATTTTAGCCATTGGCTCGATCCTTTTCTCTGATCCTGCGCCACAACAATGAAAAGCTTCATGAAATTCGTATAGACAGAGCAAAAGGAGAAGAGGATTTTGAAGCATATCAACTTCGTCCCACCATTCATCCGCTCGTTCATCCGACGTTGCGTGTTTTTGATATCGTTCCATTGCTCGGGATATCCATTCCCCCTTCTGCTGAAAATGGTGTAAAGGGTTCGGGAAACTGAAGTACTTTAGACAAGACGGGACAAGGAGAGAAGAAATACGAGTGGAATATGCCTTCAGGGTTGTCCAAAGCCAAAAATCTCGGCGCAAGAATCCCTTGTTTAACTGAGAGAATGCAAAGAGAAAGGATGGATGAACAGCGTAGTGGGTGGGTTCAAGGACGAAGGGAGTGTGACATAAAGCCAGTACAAGCGGGAATTGCGTACGAATAACGGAAATTAAGTGTCAACTGAAAGAGAGGCGAGCTCAGAGCACATAACCACCGCCATGGCTCTTAGCAGTGCTTTAGGAAGGTGGTTTGTTGAGAGAAATATAAAAGGAAAAAAAAGTGATGAAACTCCGTTTGAGCACGTGGATTAACTTCGTACTGCGATGAGAATAGTTTGGCAAGAGTTATCTCTCATTTTATTCTTGCTTTGTGAAATTTTCACCTCTTGTAAATGAGAATAAACAAAAAATGAAAGGTTGGAGTACGTTGAGTCAACAACCGCATGTGGACTTTGTCTATGTAGTTGGAGATTTTAAGGAAATTCTAATGATCCAAAAAGAGGAGGAAAGAATTGGAGATAGAAATGCATAAACAAAATGAGCTAATTGAATTATTGGAAAAATACCATTTAAGCATTAGTTTCATACACACTCAATGATTTTCATAGCACTAAAATTCAACATTCAAATCAATGTTTTCAATTCACATATCCAAATATTATGTGCTCAATTTCATTTCTTTTTTTTTATCCATACTTTTTGCTATTTAAGAGAAAGAAAAATATACACACATACATGCTCTATTTTTTTTTTTTTTCAATAAAAAATAATTGAAGATTGGATTTCCGAAATGTGATCATAAAGAGACGTGATCCTGGAAGAAAGAGGGTGGTATAAAGGGGTGCTCCGGCAATCATATTTATGGGCACGGTAGGTCGTCGCTCGCGCCGGAGATCTGCTTGAGATGTTCGAGAAAAAAAGAGATAAAGAGTGAAAGAAAGCAAGACAAGCGTGTCTCACGTGAACTACGGATTACTGAGCGAAATAGAATGCTTTACAGGGCTAAATCTATGTATATGGTATACCCATGTACGAACCCTATCCTGATGTAAGGCTCATCTACTATAGTACAAGAGACTTTCTCATATGTAGTGAGGATGCAGTAAAAAAAAATATATATATATATATATCAGGAAGGAGGCGAGAGAGCAAAAAAGAGAGAAAAATAGGGACACAACAGAACCACCCCCTTGTAAGGGCCAATCGTCCGTATAGTAACGCGATTCGCCTCGATTCAACGATTCGATATTGACCCCAAGACAGAAATAAGCCACTCTCCATTGTCATTGTTGTCCAACCGAGAAAGTTATTTATTATTTCCCATTCGGGCATTTTTACTCTATTGGTAATAGCTTCTTAGTCAGACAAATATATATTATTTTTTTTCTATTTGGCTCCACAATTTTTTCTAGTTTTTTTCACCAGGCATATAGTGATAGACTAATTAAAGCAACGAGAAGAAAAGAATAATTGAAAGCAGACCGTTTTCAATTATCCGAAAATAAAAAACAATAGTCTGAGGCAGTTGAATGATAATGGCTCTTCCTAACGAAGACATTCTAGAAGACCTCTTCATTTGTATTTTAATCAGTGTCGTTATGCTAATCATGATTCTTTCGTTCCTTTATTCCAACAGAAAATAAAATGCTGTTTATAACTCAATAAGTATTAATAAAAAAACATTCCGTCATTTGTCTGCGAATCATTATACACATAAAAGACCAATTTTTCAAGTTTTTTTATTTCATCATACGATATTTAATGGCAGTTCGAAGCAGAGAACATTGACGAGGATGAGAAAAAAAAAGAAGACAAATGAGAGTATTCCATCTTTTTTCTAGTATCTCTCTTTTGCTTGTTGCTCTGCTTCTGCTTTCTCCCTCGCGGTACCTCAAACTTTTTGTTATAGTGGTGCGCGCCAACTTCTTTAATAATGCAACTCTTTATATTCACGGGCATTTTTTTTGCCTTTTTTTAACAAGTGCCAGCACGAGATTAGGTGAGAGAAAATGATAGAGGGAGGAACGATGCAAGGAATAACGAAGCAAAAGAAGACAAGACTAAGAATTGCGAACAAAAAAAAAGTACATAATGATAATAATAATAATGATAATGAAGAGTGAGGGTGTCAGGAATGAAACCCATGTGCCACCGAAATATTCTCTAGCGTTATTCCAGTGCTATGTTTCTTAATTATTATTATTGCCGTTGTGTCGCCATCGTGTTAAATGTACGCGAGCCCTTGTCGACAATAACAAGTGCGCAGTCATGAATTGCTAATCTACCGTAACTACCCCCTCGTACCATATTTTTTTTAAGCATCACCCATATTTTTACTCCCTTTGCATAAGCAAATGAACTCTAAAAAATAGTAACTAATAAATTTTTACCGCAATGAGTTTTTTTTGCGTATAGAGATGTATGGCTTTAAGTTTCATGGTTTTATGTTCATATAGAGTTCTCACAGTTTTCTTTTGTTTTGCAATATTATATTACTGCTCTGATATTTGTTTGGCTTGCGTTCTTCTAAATTATATTCTCCCCTGAATTCATACTATTTGTAGATGTTTGAATAATATTTATGAGTCCGTAACCTTTCATAACACAACTCTACTAAAATACAAATGACATTAAAAAAACGAACATGGACTAATTATAATTCCAACGCTCTCATCAGCGTATTCATTTCCGATCGTAATTGGACTCAGTAGTGATCCGGTTAACAAGGAGGAAAAAGTCGGTGCTGATTATTCATTTATTTATTTTTCTCTATTTCATTTTCCACCTGCATATTTTCCAGACTTCACTAATTTCATAAAATTATATGTTTGTGTGAATTTTTGAATAGAAATTTTATATGAATTAATATTATATGAAACGTTACGATTTTTACCACTGGAAAATTTTGTGTGTCAACGCAGTTTCTTTGAATTTCAAAGCGATTATAGACTTCTTTGATAAAATTGTAAATTGAACAGCTTTGATTAGTTCTCAAGGCTAATTCCCGACAGGGTCTCATTTCCCATGATTCAAAGGGAACTAAAAACCTTTCTACAATTAAGCAAACATCTTTCTTACACACTCTCCTTCCATCACCCTCTTCTTCTGTGATATAGTTCAGTGCCTCACACCACTCAATCTACCAAACGGATCCCATAAATTCACGACTTATAACGACGATCATGCGGCAGAGAATAGCTGTTTCCATAGTTCTCGCATTTCTCTCTTTGGCAAAAGACCTATATATATATATATATATATTCGTGGCCAAGTTAGTCAAATGTCTTTGTGGTGATCGAACAAATATTTGACGTCGCCGAGTTTCTGTGTGAGCTCGAACGAATTTTGTTCGGAGAGAAAAGTGAGGAGAAACCACACTGGAATCGCTCCTGTAGACTCCGCTATAGGGTGAATGAATGAAAAGAAGAGCAATAGAGAATTTTGTCGCCAGAAAATCCCGAAAAAGAAGGGTTAATGAAGAAGCGTAGCGCACGCTTGTCGGCTTTTCACAAATTAAAACGTGTGCAATTAGCGGGGGAAACGAATTGAGAGAGGTGGTGAGCAAAAGGGAGCAAGAAATGAGAGAGAAAGAAAGTGAGGTCGTGGGTGGATCGCGTTAACAGGGACGTTTTAAAACCCCTAAGTATCACGAAGCCAACCCCTTTAATTTTTTTTTTATAACCTTTTTCTCTGTGTTCCTACTCGACACTCTTTCCCACGAGAAACGAATCATGGCCGGACGTGGCGTCGCGAAGCCGGCTTGCTTGGCAGCAATTATACAATTACGTAAAGTATCTGGTGGCGTAACAGGCCATAAAACAAATGTGATTATGGAGTAAACTATTTCTGACAATGTTAGGGGTCAAAGGGGGCTAAGCGCGAAACGACCCATTCAGCATCGTCCATGTATGTACGAAGGAATGAAAAGTAGGCGTATTATCCTCAGTTTAGGCGAAAGCAATTATAATAATTTAATTATTGCAGATAATTTAGTTAAATTATTTGAAAGTGAAAAGTAAACTATATACATTCGTAATGAATTCAGAATGACATTATTATTTGTCATGGATTTGACACTGCTTCGCTTTTTCTTCCTCCTTTTGTGTAACAGAAAATAAATCAGTGTTTCTATTATATTCAACATTTTTTTATTTCTAAATTTTCAATCGTTTTCCAGTTAACTCCCTCATTCTTCCTTTCCTTATTCTCCACTCACATCTGGTGTATCATCCCCTAAACGAGATGCTGACTTTCACCTCTCGAGCATACATAATGCATAACCAGGCGCATCATCGTATCTCCATTTCTTCGCGAAATATACACACAAGCGAGAAATCGTGAGGGGTTAAAACATAGATATGGTGTGGGGTTGTGTGAAAAAAAAAAGAGAAATGACAGAACGAGAGAGCTTCGTAGTATATCGTTGAAGAAAGGTGGCTATAAAGGCGACGAGGACAACATGTGTGACAAAGTGAAAATATATAGCCTCCTTTGCACAAGAAGCTGATGGTTCTTTCCAACCCTCTATATCAAGGAATGTATGAATGAATGTATGGGTTATGTTTTGTATGTGAAATACTCACGAAAAATTTAAAAATACGATTTGCTGGATAAAAGCAGTTCGTTCGTTATAGTTTTGCTTCTTAATCGCATCGTCTTAGTTGAAGGAAGATGGGACGGAAAAAATGACTCATCAAACTGTGATAAAATTCATGTTTACATCATGAAGAATCTGTATGTGAACTCTGTCGAAGTTATTCTTATGTAATTAATTTAATTAGCCTGTGGATTAAAGTGACATATGCTGATGTGTTCAGATGAAAAAATTATAGAAAAATGAAGGTTGGAAAGAAAGTAAATCTCTTGAATCTAAAACATGCGAATACGGCGTTGAATACAAGCGCTAATCAATTCAAGAATATTACGATGCAATGACAATGGGTTCAAAGATGAGGAGAATTGTCAGTTTGAAGCGAAGAACTCGAAGCATGTATTAGTTAGTGTGTCTGTGGTGAGAAAGCTCATGCGTGAGAGGTAGGGAGTGAGAAAGGGAGCGCGGACTGGCTGCATAAATAAGGCGAGGAAATTTGCAATTATGAATCGGGACTAGAAATACACGGCTGCTTTTCTCGAGTCCCTAGCGTGCACCGGGCGTACGTTACGATGCGACAGGGGAGGTGAGATGTGGTATAGGTTGTCAGAGATGAGGGTTGGGTGTCACCAAGGAAAAGGGGTGTAGCGGGGTAAAAGCAGGGACACGAACGCAGCGGGTGTCGCGGAAAAGTTGAAGGAAGCACAGCTGACGAGTATGCAAATGTGGACCTCTCGTCCTCTCTCGTAACCTCACACTCTTTCGTATTTCACCGACGACGCCCCCCGTCGTGAACTCCACAGCTCACGTCGACCCGCACACCGAACAGTACAATCCTCATGTGCCAAGGGGGGTTGGCATTAGCCAACAACTTTACGGGCTAGAAGAGAAACTGACGAAGACACCTGAATTCAAGGAATACGATCCTTCGAGCTCACGAAATGGCAGTGGAAAAGCGAAAGGAGAGAGATTTCAGATTAGATTAAATATGTTTATTACATGTTGGGGTTTTTATACTGATAAAAACAGTCGAAAAAGTTCTGGAGAGGAATTTTCGACACTAAACTTTGAGTATTTTTATTATTCTATTCATATTGTAATAGCGGATTATAATAAAGATGATATTATTTTCCATGTTGTGTGTTTGTGAAAGTATGAATATTCATTCGGAATTTCTATCAACGGTCTCTACGTGATAAGGATAATTGCGAAATAATCACTTCATCGCAATAAGTGAAGGAGAAATTGATTGTAAACTATGATCCGAGAATCTGACATTAAAATTCGAACTAGGAGAAAACTAAGAATGCAAGGAAGGGGAAAAAAATTACTTCCAATGGCCGTAGGAAGCTTCACTTCCACATGTCAAAAAGAGGGCGGCAAACTGGGGAACTGAAGACAGAACGTGAATTTATGTTTAATTTTGAGTTTGATCAGAAGGATCAAACAAGTCTGTTGCTCACTTTTGAATATAATTCAAAAGAGTAGAATCCATACTCCCCATCTCCATTAGTATCCGGTCTCTCCCCCATCATGACATCACATATTGGAACAAACTAGCAACCATCACGCGAAGATGTGTGCAAAGATATGGAGAAAGAAAGTAAAGGGAATTGAAAACGTCAAAGTCAAATAAGTTGTGACTCTCGACTCATTTCCATATGAGATCGAACCATTTAGCACAAACATTTTTTCCCATTCGCTAAAAGCCTCCAAAGAGTCAGAGTTTTTCTCTCCATAGCTTCGTCCTCTGACTTACAATTTAAATAAAAGCAAATACACGTACGCGCCTTGCCATATACCACATTCTTTCTTTTTTCTCCTTCACGTCGGCCCCTTCTGGGCACTTTACTGGCCGTAGAAGTCGCGAACTCCCGTGAGCTATTCGAGCAAACTTTCAATGGATTCCAAGTCTTGGCAATGGCAAAGTGTCTTCCAAACATCTAATGTGATCTCAAGGATCAAAAGTGATATCAACGCCTTCGTCTACACCAGATTCGTCCCATCACCAATGCTATCAATGCATGAAAAAAAACACCCGGCCAACTTTGCTGCGAACAATATGTTCATAATCATGATCATAAACCCAGTGAAGAATCCTAACAAATTTCACATTCTGACAATCATTTTTAGCTCAATTCCACTGAATATCCGAGATTAATTGAAATTTCCCGACAAAAACGATGAAATACCTACGTGACAATTTTTTTTCCAATGAATATGGGCATGTGGAACATCGTACACGAGTTAAATTTTTTTCCCTCATGCTCTTTCCATAATATTATTGTATTAATTTCAGAGAGTGAGAAATATTATGGAAGGGATGAATATTCGCATGTGCACGTGTGGCAACCCCTTTGGCACTGAGCATAATTTAACGCGATACGCTGGGGTCGTGCTAACTTGCTTAACGCAACCTCAAATACAAGGTGAATCTTCATTCCCTCTATCTCACTTTCTCTGTTGCTGTCGCAATGTTGTACCGGGCCCCGGGAAATTTCCGGAAAGCCGAGTGCTTTGCCTCTTGCCCGCACTTTCGTTAACAATTTTGCTAATTAATCGCGCGAATTATTGCTAGGCCTCCAAATTAATTACTTTGGATCCATGAGACTCGCGCTCGCAACTACATCATATATAAACTTTTTTAATATTCATCGGTGTTAAATTGTGCAAGGGAAGAGTGTGAAAAAAAATATGGCAAAAACTGGGATCATATAATCTTGTGAGAATGCGCCATCTCGGGACATTTGGATTAGATGACTCAAGAGGGTCGCACAATATATGTAGGACCGCACTCAAGGGGGTGTTTCACGTCCTATAATCATGCATCTTGATTAGTGCCATGCGCTTAGTGATCATCCTACGGCTTTCTAATGTGTCTCCGAATTCTCTATAACGTTATTCGCCTCTGTGAATAAATTTTCGACATATCTCTTCCTAGTGAGATGAAATTTAACGATAAATTCTCAGTGACATCCATATATTCTTCATGAAGAAAAATTTGATTCTTTGCATTTCAAAAATTTTAATCAACTAAACAATATAGATTGAAATACCATTCCACCATTGATCATTCTTATATCATGTGACTAATGTAAAAAGTATTTCTCCTCAACATTTTCATACTTCTAACAATTAAAACAACGTCAGTACAACTATCACTGCGACACTCTTTTCGCTGTAACTTTTATTCAATTTCCAAAATATCCCACCCCAAGGAAACACTGTCAGATCTTGAATATACTACGTCGTCGAAAGGGTTCGTAAGATTAAATAAATCGGCGCAGACTGGCCGGCGACATTTAAGGTCCGGGTCAACGGTGTGGAAGAGACGGAAGGAGGTTTGCCAGAAATGGTCGGTGAGCATCACTAAGATGTGAGAAGAAGAAAGGGGAATAAGCAAGTTAACTCCATGAAGGCACAGATGGATAGATAGATACCAGGGTGGACTGATACAATTAGATGTGATCTTAACGCCATAATTCAAGGCTAATCTCGGGAGAGGGTTCGCCACCCAAAGCATCCTCAGTGCTTCCGGCCAAGGCGCGAGTTACTTCATTATTCATCCCATTCTGGGGCGCCTCGGTTATCGCCACCAACCTCTCTCTACCCTGTCTCAACTCCGATCTCTCTTGGTTCACATACATAGAACCAGCGGGATACTACCCACAGTCCAGAAATAGCTCGCGAATTCTATGGTGTGCTAATCTGACGTCAAGATTGGGTGTCATGATAGACCTATATTGTCCATCGTTTCCCCCAAATTCCTACCCCAGTAAGTGAAAATTCGATAGGTAACCTTTGCCAAAGTTAATCTCACTTGGTTTCATCAGGAATGATTGGAAATCCTCACAGACATCTTGCGGTTTGCATAGCATCGACCCACGTGTTCATCGTTAATTTTCACAGCATACTTTGAAGACTATTTGAAAGCTCTTCTACGTTTATTATATGCAATGACACTTTTCATTTTTTTTCTCTCTTTTTTAATATGCCGTAACTTCATCGTCCATGAAATGTAGACTTTAAAGTCTCGCCTTGGAGTCTCATGCTTATATTGACTCAGTTCGTTTATATACTTGCATTTTATGATGCTAGTAAAGTCTCGAGAAAAGAAAACGACTGCTTATTCTATATCACTCCCTCGAAATTCACTGACAGTAGAAATAAAATTCTGAACTCTATGAGTCAATACATAGTGCGTAAACCCCCTGATGTTTTGTAGCGTATCATGTACCATTTCCTATTTACTTCGCTCAGATAATTCGTTTGTATGACGGAAATATCTTGATATATTTGATCATGACATTTCGTTATTTTTGCTAATCGTATTTGTTGCAGACATTAGGATACTCTGAATTCCCCTTCCTTCTTTCGTAAGACGACAGTGATGTAGCTCACGGTTGTTATTGTCGTTTCGTTCGCAAGCCATTTGGCCTGCTGTGGGCCCAATTTGGCCCGTGGTCGGGTTTGATGGCTTGGAAATGTTCTGTGATACTTTCTGACCCATTTACCAAGGTAGTACGACTCTTCCCGCTCGTCAAGCGCTATAGGAGGAAGATGTGAGTGTGGTCGGGAAATAATAATGAACGATGTAAGCGTGGCCAACGGAAACGTTGCGTGATGGGAGAAGTCAGCGGAAACACGAATGTAAAACTGGCGCACACTTCCTGCCGGAAACATTATTAAGAGCCCGACTCTCAAAGTCGCATCATTTTCTTTTCACTTATTGTCTCTGTCATTTAGAGATGGAAATGAAGTGATCATTCATCAGTTTTTCTTGTGGAAAAAAAATATTGCAATCCTGTAGGAAAACTATTTTTTCAAGACATAAATACCGAATTAAATTCGGGCGACACGTCAATTTAAATTCTAGACACCGCCCGAAATGGAAATGAAAAAAAAAAACTTATTGTGGGTAGCAGGAAAAATTTTGCACCAATTGCTTCATCATATTTCAATCTACCATTCATCACGACTCTCATAAAATTTGCCTAACACCAACAGATGATGAATCTGAATCAAAATTCCACAAAAAAAAATGACAAAAAACCCCAAGCTCATTGATAATCGCAGGAGACAAAACATCCCTGATTTTCATAGCATATTTCATTGTGTTTCCTACCTGTGGCTTCGTTAAACACTCCCAACCTCACCAGCTTTCATGCAGTATCTCACAGCGATATAACCATGAATTTAGCACACACCCATACACATGATATCTTCTGTATCATCAGCAGTTGCTTTGTGCCATCAGCCTTGATTACTTTGTCAGTGTTGTCAGCGTGTAAAGTCATACGTGAGGGAATGCGAATGAGAGTAACAAGTTGACGTGCCACGAAGGGGAAGTGAAAGACGCCAAAAGTGAAGTATCTATATCTATTACTAGTAGTTGAATGGTGTATGTATGCAAAGCAGCAATTGATGGTTAAGCTTTTCTCACGTTAACCGAGCTTTTCTCTTGGCTTTATCGAGTACTTTTGTGGTTATTCCCACCGCGGTTGTATTTTTACGATATTATTTATGATATTAATTTTGCGCGCGGTTGTATAGCCAACGTGCGAGTCCGTCGGGAGTTGTAAAGCGGTGTCGTGAGCTTTTCTTTACTTTCTTCCTGCGATATCATTGTCTCAGGAGAAGAAAGAAAAGGGCCACGTTTCAAGAGAAGCGCGGCCCAGGAGCCAAGAAGACGGACGTGGCAGCAAGTTCGAGGGTGAGTAAAAAGAGGTGGCGCACAAGAAGGCGGAAAGAAGAAGGGAGTGAATAGTGACGCTCTTCTCTCTCAGCCAAAAGTAATCTAAGAATGTTTTCTCTCTTCTTCTCTTTCGCGTGCATTTTCAGTTAAGGGAGGAAGTCTCATGGTTCTCGCTCGCCACAAGAATCTTTGTGTATATCTTTATCCTTCTTCTTTACCGTCATCACTATTGAACTACAAGAGGACAGAGTTAGTGAGCATAAAGGTGCTGATGAAAAGCAGAAGGAGTGGGACAGTAAGACGGTGGAAACGAGGGTTGTAGTGTCGAGGTGTCGCATCCACGGTAAATCTCAACACGCTTGTCGGACTAAGGGAATTGTGATGAGGAAAAAGTGGCCACTCAGAATAGGAGTTTTTACACTACGAATTTTGTACTTGAGGGACTTGTGAAACTTATACGATGGAAATTCCAACGTAAGAATATTTTACTGAGTGGAACAATCACGCGTTGAGTTTCATAAACTGGAAGCGAGCTATGTTGATTGTTGGAATCATGTCAAACTCATTTCAAATGTCCACATGCGACAGTTATTTAAACATCGCACAAAGCAATAGGGAGTTGGAGAATAAAAAACTACAGTGACATCGCATCCAATTGAATACTTTGTACTAATAAAAATTCTTTTGAGAAAAAAGAAAAATAAATGATTATTTGCGAATTATTTTTGGGATGTTGGGCAACTTCCTCCGGCAATTCACTGGCCCTTGGGAGTAATATTTGCCCGAGCTAGGAATTAGCCAAGGATACACCGGGTGCGATTTGATTTCAACTCACGACTGGAGTGAAAGCACAAGAGAAGGAGGAATGTGAACGTTAGAGAGCGGTTTGGAGGCTTTGCCCGGGAATATCGGAGCTCAACCGTTTCCCTAGAGAGATGGTAAAGAGGTTGAGGTCGAGTGAAGTAGTGAGAGAAGGTGAGTGCAGCGTTAATGGTAGACCGCAAAACCAACAAACGATATGCGTGTGAGGCGCTGAGAGATAGACTGAGAGAAACCGTGTCTAACCACTATGGACGTTACTACTTAATCTCTTTCATTCATTGATGTCATATACAGAGCATTCAAGGCACCCAGTTGGATCTAAATAGTCAAACACATTAGACTATCGATTCATGAACTTCCTCACTTTCCCCTATCTTTGTATAACTACATATCCTTCAAGGATACAGAAAGCAGTAGCTTTCTCGCTTTCCCAAGTGGAATCAGTGCTAATTTCCAATAACATCGTCCGCTCGCGACTCCAGTTAATACATCGATTAGGATACGTACACAAGCCTGAGGCAATACTTCCTTGATTCACCGTGTAATCGTCACAGTTTATCAGCACATATCTTTTCGCTTCGAAGCACAACACTACACGTTTACTTCAATTTTCGCCTCGGGACTCTGCATTTTCCGTATGACTTCTCAGCTGGGTACAAATTGCAATTAGCGTCGTAGAGATTCAAACGTAAAATCGAATATTCTGAGGTTTCAGACCCGACACAAAATGGCTGGTCATTCTATCTCTCAATTTCTACTACCACTACTATCTGAAATGGTGTCGTCCATTCGATATAACAAGGTTGAGATCGTCTCTACAGCAAGGCGGCGTTCAGTTGCTGTGGTCAACTGACTGCAGAGCTTCTCTGACTCTCTCCAACCCTTTGGTGATTAACGTGAGGTCAGAGAAGACCGTTCCCTCACTACACTGTTGGTTTCAAACGCGTCTAAATACTGCGCCATCTGGTCGTCTCTCAATGCGAAATTGGGTTCAGTGTATATGGTTTGATTGAGCTTCACTCAAACCATTTCATAATCGACGACCCCGATAAATAGACTGTTTTCATGATTGTGTTCAAGCTCATCTAGTGACCATTATAAACGTTGTCATGGAGTTGAGTTCAAGGGTGTAAGTGGGAGTCTATTATAAATATACAATAGTTGTTTTCGGAAGAGAAACGTCATTACAAAATTTTCAGAAACTTTCCGGAATGATTTCAAATAGTATTTCACGAGCAAACTTGGCTATTGTCATATTTCGTTTGAACGATTTATGTTCCAAATAATAATTTTCTAAACTTCATACTTCTTTTTTGGATGCCAACAAAAAAGCAGTGACCAAATGACCAAGTGAAAAACATTATGAAGTACCATATTTTCCTGAATAATACGATCAAACTTGAAAAAAAATTCAAATCATCTGCCCAATGCCGGACGTGAATTTCCGTCGGAACACCCCATGCATATTCATTCGTGAAAAAAAAAAAATAAATAAATTGTCAACTGGAGATGTTACACAATGTCAATTCTTCTCTTTTTTTCTTCTCAATAACAAAAGGGTGATGGTATTGTTTATTCAGGCGAGTGTATCTGCGTTCAGGGTAGTTCGATGTGCGCGTGAATAGCACTTCCGGTGGGACGTCGAGGTCCGGAGGGTTTCACAGACTCGCGTTTCCTGTTCATCGTCGTTATGCCACGCCCAATGTGGCGATCCGGATCAACTCGCCCTTTGCTTCTTGAATTCACTTATATCTGACTGTTTCGGCCCCTTCCCGCTGCCGTTACACTCGATGCACAGCTTTCATACAACGCCCGCTAATTAAGATATCGATTCTTATTACGAAACGGACGGGTCGAGCGGAAGACCCGGCTGACGCTCGATCTCGTTCGCGATATCTACTTCCGGCTCTTTCAGTTGAATCCGCATTTTCCTGTGCGACCATGCCCTTGGTTTCCTCGCAACCCTCGGAAACTTCTGTTATGGCAACAATCATCCAAGAACCATCGTTCCACCAACATTCAAATGCACATCGCGCAATATTTTCCTCAGAATCCCAAAGCATTATTGGAGGATAGCAAATAATGAGCATGAAAAAGGGGTGAAAATAGATAAATATCATAACACGATGGAGAAAAAAAAATTTGCCTGATGGATATGTAGAGTGATATCACTTAGACATCAGTTGTAGAGAACTGTGCAAGAAATTTAATAGAGATGATTTCGCATAAGATAAGAGTAGTTATGGTAGAATAATATCAGGTAATTATGGGGATTAATCGTAATTCTCGTAAAGACCACCACTTGTAGAGTCTCCTCTATACATTCCACGTTTTTTTCACTCACGTATACCTGCCCTCTTTTTAATGCTCACTGTATATAAAGCATAACTTCCGGTCGAGAGAGCTTATAGTCAACCATTAGATCTAAATCTTTATTTTTGTGGAAACAATTTTCCGTAACGATCTTTTTTTAGGATCTCCATTCACATCGTTCTCTCCCCGACCTCACACTCACTTGAACCATCACCCCTTGTCGGACCTTCCGTGCGTATATACGTATGTAGAACGTGGAAGCTACAGGTGTCAGCGAGAGCAGTATTTTTCAGAGGGGAGAAACGACAGTGCGAGTGAGAGGAGTCGACAGGGGGGATAGGAGGACGTAGGGCAACTCGAGTGCCGGCACGCACGTTGAATCTGCTAAACGCTCTTGCTCGTGCGTGAAATGCCTGGATATCACTGTTTTATTTCAGCCCGTTCGCGCTCCATTCTGCCATGAAGTTCCATTCGGTAAACTTTACACCCTGTACATATTTGTATTTATTGATGTGTTCCACACGAAAAAAAAATTCATATGGACAGCGTTTGAAATATTGAATTATCGATTTATAGTTCATTGAATACAATACAAAAGCTGAAACACTTCAGGAGACAACATCAGGGTAATGATATGAGAAATTAAATTTTTTCACTGGATAAGATTTTTTGATTTGTTTTGTTATGTGATAGTAGGGATATTCGCGATTACAAAGTTGTATATTTGAAGGGATTAAAAAAAAAAATAATAAACATAACTCAAACTAATCGATAAATTTCATTACATGTGCATGGTCTGGGCGATTTAATTAATAATTATTGGCTCATGTGCCACTAAGAGCACAATGGGCAATTCTTCCACTAGATATATATCTATTGCGGGTAATCCGTCGAAGATTAACGAGCCTCCAAGTGGAACAAAGCGGGGCAAAGTAAGAGCGCGAGTGAGATAGTGAGAGAGCAATAGAGAGCAAGGGCCGAGATAGTGCTGAGAATACATATCTATATGTAGAGCCTTTCGAGCCGCAAGACGCCATGACGAAGGAGTCTGCCTTGCGGTCTTCGTGGTAAGCGACCTCACTCTCAACTTCCTCCTACCTCTCCTACCCATTGCACCCGCATTAACGCAATTATGAATTTGTCGCGTTGGGTATGTGACAATACAAGATGTCGCTCGTTCTATATTACACGTCGTCTTTCCCACTATGCATATATTTCCAATGTCATATTACATTTACCAAGAATGGAGGATCGTTTTGCGGTGCGCCACAGGCGACTGCTGCGACAGTCCTGGGCTTCACCACCTTCGTCGTGTGCACCCGGGGCGAGAAAATCAATCGACCTAACGACACCGACAGGTCACTCGTTCTCTCTTACCCATATCCAAATATATATAGTTTGTATGTATTCGTATATGTACACAAGTGTATATGCGTGAGTACCTCCCTGCGGCTTTCTCCGGTTTCCATCCCACGACCTGCACCACCTAAAGGCGGTCTGAACGCTATGTACAACACGTGCTCGTCTATGTATGTGCATGAACTTACTTGCACTACTGCCAAGGGACTATACGGAAAGGTCCTAGAGGTGGACGACGAAAGGGTTTTGGGAGTTTGTAGTATAAGCACACGGGCGCGGTTTCGATTTGCTTCTCTCGTACACTTCTGACTTCCTTGCCCCTCTAATATTGGAGTGCCTAGTCAGCCCTTAATATCGTAAGAGCCGGACCGAGGCAAACAACCCCGGTAGACCTAACGTAACCTACGGTAAGCACTGAAAAGCTCATTGGGATGGTGGTCGCCCTCTGGCCTATTATCGCTTACTAATAAGGGAGCTAATTGAAATGTTCGGGCTTTTGTTTCAGATTCATGTGCAATGTCGACACATACAATTATAATCGAAATATTCACAAATTTTCTTAATTATTTTGAATGTGATTCGGGTGTAATAGAACTATCAAATCATTCATAAAGTCTAACTGTGAATGGAAGAAAAATTATTGCGAGAGATATAATTGAGATAAAAAGTTGCTCGATATTCTGATGGTATTCGGATAGTTCCAATGAATGAAAAGCGTTGCAGATAATTCGCACTGCATAATTTTTTTTTCCTCCTACTGAATCATGCTAAGAATTTTACTTACAAACTGTCATAATATTGTGGAACAAAATTGAGTACTTTTCTCAATGTTTATTCAAATTTTCGTACTATTCTATCATTTTAATAGTGTTTAGAAAATATCAATCAATATTTCATATTGTCCTGCGGCAAATATCACTTTTGAAATTCGCCAGAATTCATTTTGCCCTGTATATATGTCCACGTCAGACATTACATCAGATTTTACTTTGGGATATTGTGTCTGGTGGACATACAATCATATTAGTTCTCGAAGTTATTAGAATATTTATGCTCATATGGCCACAGGGATATGCATGACGTTTGGATCACCCTCTTCAAACTCCACCCCTGCTGTTCAACCCGACTACCAACATTTTCAATTTTTCGTTGAGAGAGCACGAACGACGCGACCACACACGTCACTCGATCGACCATGTTCCATGACACATAATATTTGATATTTATGACTGACATATTTATATAGAAATATTGGTGAGCATTATTAGAATACTTAGATACGAAAGAAGAGTAAAATTAAATACCAAATGAATTCCTTACCTTGTCGGGGCGCTTCGGGACTATCTGGTCGTGGAAGAGTGACTGGATGATTGTGGTGAGGCAGGCTGGCCTGCCGATTTTTGCTCAGGTACAACTGAAATAAAAGATGAAAAAGAATTTTACTAGGAAATTATTATTGAGATGGTTATGAATGTCGAGGGTGGTTGTACGAAAACGATTCTCTTAGTATTTTTAAATCTCCACAATGCCCTTGAAATTTATGAAACAAGACGCGCGTTTTAACCGACTCGCTCAGTCATCCCTCACCGCAACGGCAACGGCAATCCTGCCCTCCTTTCTTTCGCATGTCAGCCCTTTATTTTATATTGCAGTCAGTTCGCAGCACGAGCGGTATTAAAGGGGATGCTTCATCTGTTCTATTTTTCCTCTTTTAGCTTCTACTTGTTTTTCTCGCCTTTTTATCTCGTACGTGCGTGATTCACATACTGAGATTTTTATGTAGGTTCGTCTATCGAACGGAATTCGCTTATCAGCTTCACTATGAATCTTTGAGTTGGAGAATTGGATTTCTCTAAGGAATTTATTGACTTATATTTCGCTATACTCTTCATACATTCTTTTTGTGAGTTCATATATCTTGATTTTGTCCCAGTATGTGATGAGATTATTTCCGTTCATGTTTCAAATGTGTAATTTCCTGAGATAAAATTAATACTGACATGAATGATATTGTACATACTCCGTCTCTAAGTGGATATAAGGGCTCTAATGATGTTATTCAATTTTGATAGTAGGGATGAAAAGTCTACATGAGAATGTAATAAAATTAGGATGTACTCAATCAACTCATGAATCTCCAAAATAACATGTTGACTAATTTAAAAAGCCTACTCTTAGAAATTAGTATTCAATGATTGGAAGTTCCATATTTTTCGACTCTTAAAAAAGTTACACAGTAACGAAAAATCGATTTTATTGTGCAGGCAGATGAGCAAACACCCCTAATAGTATTTTTCATGGTTGGATCAAGTAAAAACATTATTAATAGCATCCGATATAAATTCTTGGTAGGAAAAAAGTACGAGGCAAAATATGGAGATTGACATGCGCTCGTAAATTCGTCGCTGTTACCTCGCACAAATCGTTCACCGTTTCTATATCCACCTGCCCTCATTCGCCACCCCTCAATATTTTGAGATGAGATACGAGCTCAGGGGGCGTCTTGAAACGTAGATAAAAACAAGCAACGTGGCTGTCAGAAAGATCGAAAAAGCAGTAAAGTATGAGATACTGAGTAAGCGAGAATATTTTGAAAAGTAGAGTATCTGTATATGAATCTCAATTCTTTGCACTACCACAAATCTTCAGGTCAGCTAGGCCAAGCAACTAAAGCAGTTCAATTTTTCAAACTCGATCAAACCTTGCCGTATGCAAAATCAATCGCACTCACTCTCAACCCACCCTGTCTCTGAACTTGGACCCATAACCAGCTGGAGATCTTCAAATCCGGCTACCATGAGTATTGGCTCCTCGTAATCCGGATCAAAAGTACGCGAAAAGTTTTGTCTCAAGACTCTTTACTCTCATTTATTCCGATGCCTTTTTTTTGTTATCATACAAATTATTCCAGCTTCGCTTATATCTTGATTCTCATCCGAAGATCAATATAAAAAATTAGACGACAACACTATCATTTCACTCTAGTGGAAAGTATTTTGAATCGAAAAAATTACAATTTGGATTTGAGGAAGAATAATATGGATGAAAAATGCTATGAATTGGAATAATAAATGCATAATCAATACAATTGTTTTTAATTCATGAGGAATTTCAAACTCAGTGTAAAACCGTACTTTTCATCGATCAACATGAATCAATTCCATATGAATCCTCTATTTGTCATGAATTCATCAATTATATAATCCACATAATTTTCCGGACTTTATTTCTATGACTCACAGTTGCATTTCACACCCTTCATTAATCTTCTGAATATAAATAACGCAACATGATAGACATGCTGAACAATAAAGCTGCTGTTCGAGGCTACAGCTGCGATAACAACTAAAAGGCATATGTAGCGTCCGATTAGATATTTGGTAGTGAAAGAGGGAATAAAAAATTGTTTCATCTCATATATGGATTCTCGTTTTTTTTCATCTTTTTTTGAAGCGAACTAACTTGTCCAAAACCATCCCACTCTTTGCAACCGATGTCTATCAGACTTGCTGATTTTTCGCAGGACCTTGTCCACACTATGTTATATAGTAAAAGGCGACAGGGAGCACGACAAAACGTCGGGGATATCGAAGATGACGGCGCCGAGTTGACTCGTTCGCTTTATAGAAATGAGGCAGAGTGTGAGCATTTTAGCATACGCATTTTGTACATTGAAATCCTGACACGCTCACCAAACTTTAAATTGAAACTCGTCCATGGACGAAGCCCTCATTCACGATGCATAAGAGATCGTGGGAAATCAAAGGGACGCGTTGAAAGTTGGTTTTTCAGTCGACGATGAAAAGGGATACATGCATAGAGAGGATTGTGTATACTCTTCAAACTCTCTAATGTGTGTCTATTCGTGTCATATAGTATAAACTACTCAAACAGCCCTTTCCGGGAATTATTTCCATGCATGCGAAGAACAAAGGTAACAGTGTAGACAAAATTCATTTGAGGAATAATTAGTTTCTGGAGTGGTAATATGTGCGATGACGTAGGAAATAATAAATTTCTAAAATTTGCACAATAAATATAAGAGGAATTTTGACGGAATATTATTGTGATTTGTTTGTATCGTGTTTAAAAAAATTGGGATAGTATTTTACACAATTGGCATTTGTATGGAAAAAATTCTGAAGTTTGAAACCATCCGTTTTATAATATTTCAATTTTGAAACTTAACATAGCCCGAAAGGAATAAAGGTAAGACAAAAACCAATTGAAAATTATATCTTTCAATCAGAATGTTTTGTTTCAATTAATTACGTATGCAGGATAGAATGCATGTGAGCTATTGGTAACATTCAAAATGTTCACTTCACAGAGAAGTTTTTTTTTCAAGTTGGTTTTACTCACTATCCAAATGATGTGTTTCAACCCATATAATCAGCCATTATATTCCCCTTTCAAGCTTTTCATTTTACCCCGGTGTCATCCGAAATATCATAAATAAAAAAAGAAGAATATTCCAAAAGAAAAAAAAATATATTTCAGTGTTTATATATCATAAGTATCGCGCCTGAAGCGCAGCCATTTCCCGAAAGTTATGAGGCCTTTGCCTGTGTGATATCCACTCGTGTTGCAAACGCGAGGGTTCCATAAAACAGTTATGGCTTGTTTATATGCTACCGAAGCGGAAGCTGTTACATCGTTAAGTATTCTGAGTGCTTGGTGATCACAATATAACAGGCACGTTCAAATAATATTATTACGAAAACAATACTTTGCTGTCCATACAACTATGATAAATACACTCTCAATAATTGCAATATTTTTAATTACATGACAAGAATAATAAAAATCGATACAGAGAAAAGGTGGCGCGCGCGGTTCGTTCAATTGGGAAAAAAGGGGTGGCAAAGCCCAGCTCATCGACGCTGGCATTTTCAATTAAATAATACTAATCCAGAAAAGCAGCCAACCCTCCCGGAAATCTCATTCGCGCTCCGGCACAAGATCCCTTACCCCCCGCGAACTTCCTTCTCGTCCTTTCGAATCGTCTCTCTTTTAGACTTCGAATCGTAATTAACATTTGGTTCTCCCATTAGTGTAATTAAAGTACCATTCCATAATCTAAGAGGAGACGGGATGGGATGTGGAAAGTAAGAAAGGAGAGTATGGATGAGGGCGCTGGACCTCCTTATCTTACAGACTTCAGACACCGGTTAGATCACCCTTTATACTAACCACCCCCACTTATATTTTATCCTCTATGCTTCTCATTCTTTTGTATATAGTATGAGTGTAGTTTCGTAGCTCGACAATAACTTGTTTTAGCGAGGGTGAATGTAAGAATATAAGCCAATTTACGAGAAAAAAATGAAAAAAAAAAGAAATTGGACGGTAATATGACACTTTCGTTAACCGAAAAAAAAAATTAATCAAATCATTTCAGAATGTTTTGCGAAGTGGTTTGATACACTAAATTTGATGGAGAACTCTATTCATGTAAGAATATTTTTCGAAGATATACCGAGTGAAACGCAAAGGAAACAATAAAGACGATCTTTTGAGATGGGGATGCGAGGCGGGTGAAGAGGAGTTGGAGACTGCGGGGTTCGGTGCTAAAATAAAGAAAAGCAGTAGAGATAAGCGCCGGGGTCCCGGTTGACATTTTCCGGTGGTTGAGTTAATAATGCGCGCGGTACACAAGAGGGGGTAGTTTTGGGAGTGGTAGCTTGTGAGATCCGCAAAGTGCCGCCATAAAGAGGCGCGGATGTGTTTATTCGGGAATTTGCTTTTTTTTTCTCTCTCTCCTAACTATTCCATTCTCATTCTTTCTTCTTCAACGCCCTTTTCGACCAACTCGCCCCTTGTTCGAGACTTTATCTTATTTTTGGCGACGATCCCGCGAGGATTTATGCCGTTCAGGTTGTCTTAAAGCACAAGGAAGAGATGGCACAAATAAAAGATGATAAAAAACTGGACGTAGACGGAAAAAAAAAATAAAATCACAATTGGGAGTCAGTGTACAATTATTTTTTTTTTCGTGAACGGGTTCAAACTATTCGCAAGGGTCGCTCGACGATGGATTTGCCACGTAGAACATAAAGAGAAGAATTCTTTACTGTGAGAAAAGACGACACGCAACTCACGAAATCCCCGAGTCGCACATACGACGACACTAATGGCATTTTTATTATTTCTTTTCTCTTCCATTCAGTGGGGGTGTAATGGGGGTTAGCTCGGTCCATTGGACAACTGACACGCCCGACAGCTTTAGCTCCTCTCACCTTACGTTATATCTCTTCCACCCTCCACCCCTAATATCTTGATTTTTTCCTGTCTTTTTTTTTATATTTCCCTTCTCACCATCACACCCTCATGGCTTTTTCGCAGCCCTCAGAAATATGTCGCCGGACTCTTGCACTCACCCTTGGACACGTCGGAAACGATAAACCGTTAAGCATCCGGCGATGAAAAATATATGTGATATCCGGCTGTCCCATTGAATTTCGGAAATGATTCTCTACGTAGAAGACTTGTGATTTTACTTTTCATTTTTTTTATCCCTCTAGTTTTCGCCAGTTTCACACACGCTAAATAATAAAATTTAACATTTATTTCCACTTCTCAGTAGGATCACTGAACTGTGGAAAAATTTGAGAGCCGTAAATTCTCGTAAAATCTCGTTACAATTCTAATAATAAAGCGAACAAATTATCCATCCCACGATAACAAAAAAATTAATAATTACTGGTTCAAAGTATAGTTCATAATTAACTCGAGAAAAAAAAATGAATGCATGATATGTAACAAATTTTCCAAGTAAAAAGAAAAAGAAATAACATACGCCCATGAGACTTCATACGAGTTTGAGGAAAATCGGATTGCCAGGGAATTACAATGCCACGGGGACAGTGTCAAAGACGCGAAATTTCATCGGAAGCCCACCATCGGAACTCAACGCATGCCGAGTCCGAGTTCAGTGAGTTTCGAGCCAAGGGGATTGCGTTATATTGAAGTACTTCTCGGATTCCTCCTCTTACTACCCTCGCACACCCCTCATTTCGTCTCGTTGCCATTCGGACCGCGAGCACTCGTAAGCCCGGACTAAGCCTTCATGTATTTTATACGTAATATTCCTTCTCATCAACCGTCAATGTGAAATCAAAAGCGAAATCGTAACGTGAAAGTTCAAAGCTAAAAACAAAAAAAAAAGTGCTGTGAATTATGAACTAATTATTCAACATATACGATCAAGATGCGAAAACTTCATGTGCAACATCACTCAAAAAGATTCACAATACGCAATGGAGATGACCGTCTAACAGTGGCAACATTTACTTTTCATTTTGGTCCCATTAGTCATTAGTAATTCTAAAAGGCGCATAAAGACACAAGCGTAAGCGAGCAAATGAGAAAGAGGATAAGTGAGAGAGAACTCACGGTGGTGGAATATTATAGTGGCCACGCAGGCTTTTACCATATACTTCAGCTTTATACTCGGCTCATTCATCAAAGCGCTACCGAGTAAAAAGAGACGAGTTCATAACGGCAACGGCTCTCTACAGCTTCTATTTACGTGGTATACCGCTTGCCCCAAAGCTCATTCTATCGTTTATTCACATTGTAGCTGTCAAATTATTTCATCCATTCAGGAATCAAAGACGCTATTTTCAATCAACAATTTTTCTTTCAATAAAGCATGGACAATTCATAATGGATCAAACTTACAGCTTAAGAAGTGAACATTACAAATAGTTGGATTCTCTTTGTAGTATTGAATTCAAGAAACCACTTAAACAGTCAATTTGAAATTATTGTCGCACAATAGTTTTACGTTGAGATAAAAAGAAAACAAAATTACAAACATTAAGTAAATTAAACTCGAATATTTAAATACAATAGAATAAATTCAAGCGCGTGTTTTTGTTTTCATGTCCCCGTTCACAGTAGTGTGTAGAACTTTAATTGACTGAGAATGTAGTTTCCGTAACGGAAATACTGAGTTACACCCGGTATAATCGTGTTGGTAGTGGCACGAGCACGTTCGATAGAGGATAAGATAAGGATGGAGTGATGCATATAGTAGAAATAAGAGAGGTAGAATGCGCACAAGAGCCAAGAAATTATGGGCTCGGAGGGTATGACCGGGAGTATAAACAAATTACACGCGAATGGTTTCTTGGCGGTGATTAGCGGTAAACCTCGTTAGGAAAGTTCGTCTTGTCCATATACTTCCAGTTTGGCGTTCACCTCGCCGTTAACGTCGGAAACGAAGCTCGCCCGAAGGAAAGGACGTCTCGCGTCCCTTTATCCCGGAGTGCACAAACATTTTGTTATATATATGTATATCTATAAATACATTGAGTAACCCAGATAAAAAAAATGATAATTATATCATCTCTTTTAATGCTACAATAGATTTTTTTTTCCATTTCATTTTGAATAAAGAAATTTCGTCTCTGGATGAGAAATGGATTATTTCAACACTAGTAGAGATTTCAGATATTTTTATTTTTTGTCATTATTTTTGGACATCCATTTTGACCGAATATATAAAGTGTAATCAGACGAAATGAATATTGTGAAAGATGTGATGAATTCATATACGAGAATACAATAGACTAACATGTTGAAGAGCATGAACACATGAAGTGTAGATAAACCTTCTGGTCAGACATCCAAACTAATGGATGATATTTTTTTTCCAAACTAGTCGTATCCATCAGGCAAGTGACGTATCATCCCCGTTATAATTCGTAGTCCGGCAAGAGGCAAAACAGGATAATGCGACGGAGTGTCGTCGAGGGATTGCACCACAACACAGAAAAGACATTAGCAGGATACCGCGATTCTGGAATGAGGAATGGAATGGAACGAGTGTTGAGGGGTGGAAACTAAAGGTGTCCCAGGGTGCGGTGGAAACCGCGGAAACGTTCCTCTGGTTGCATGTTGGCTGGCGAGTGCTAAGTAAAGTCAAACCAACGAGACGGACGTAAGCGCAAGATACCAAACCTATATACACTTCATCCCTATTCACCCAACCTTTCTCACCGTCGCGGCCACGCTAATTATCACCATGGGAAATGGATGACGCTGCTGGTGTAGACGAAGACTCCGTAAGGCAATAGTTAATTGCTTGTGGCTGGAAATAATGGCCGGGAAAAGCACCAGTTGATGTTATAAACTCGTAGCTTAATTATCGGATTTTTTGTTTTCAATTATTTTCGCACACTCTTCCATTCTAAAACAATTTATGTTGTGAAAATATCCTATGTTGAAAATTCAATTTTTCATTTTGAATTTATTTAACCACCATGCCCAAATATGCATATAGAAATCATTAACGGTTGCCTCTATACATTGCGGTTTTCCCGCTTTTAATTAAAAACCAATTTTCAACAGACGTTGGCTTTGGGTATACTTAATTGAAGACCTTCCTCACGTTATTGGAAGCATTTTCGCTTTCGCGCTCACTCCATCATCCGCTCTGTCTATATCTCGCATGCCCTTCACCTGAGCGACCCTTTGTACCATCATCTTCCCTCTGCTGTATACCGTAAAACATTCCATTCCACCCGTTCACTAATATTAACCGTCATATGTTAAAAATAGTCGAGTGATTTTCAAGGTAAAATGCGAGAGAAAGGCGCAAACTGAGTGTATGGTAAGTGAGAAGTGAGTCTGTAAGCCGACTTAAAATTTCCGTCGCTTAATCCTCGCGGTCTAGAGCAGTCTAGAAAGAGCGAGCAACGCTCAGCCCCTCCGAATGGCTCGTCAAGCCCTCGCCACACTACAGCAGGGAGTTAGAGGTTTATTAGCACTCTCTACTCTCTGAATTCTTTTCATCGAGCGCCAGGACACGCCACCTTCCCCATCGCCGTTTGCATAAGCGAGTTCCACGGATTGCCTTTTTGATATGTAGATAAGGGGTTGTACAGGAGAGTTGAAGCCCGTGCTTTTACGCCGTTTACTACCCTTCACTCATCCCTGCTCCAGGCTTTGACGACTATCACAGCGAAAAAGAAAAAAAAAATATTCATGCCTCTGTGTCGTTCTCATCTGCTAAACTCTGTGTATATTTAATTTCACTGTATTTGTGTATATATTTGCAGGAGTTTGAAAAAAAAGGGGATGAAAATATGTTACTTGACTTGTTGCTATTGGATTTTGCTTTCGAATATATTTCCAAGAAATTGAGGCAGATGCTATTTGTCGGTATCAGGTGTACTTTCCGTTTCAACTTGTAATCCAGGTTTCCTTGGACCCAACACCCGACAATTTAGTTCATTACGACATGGTAATATTGCGCTCGAGTTTGTCCATAAGTGAGGGAATGTATTCACAACTCATTAAGCTACCTAGCTTTGCTGTGTTCGTTAATCATGCTCCTTGGGGAGACGTGGATGTGGAATATTCTGTTGATAATTTACGTTCGGTTTTGGCCAGATTGTCCAATATCTTTTCATGATTTATGTCAAAACTATCAATATTATTAAAAATGACAACAGCATATTTAATCGGATGGAAGTTATCTATTTCATTAAATACCCACTCAATATATTTTCATTGCAAAAAAAAAATTTACTTCACACACCGAAAATATAATTTTCAACTTGTTGAATTACATTTCAAATAAATCTATGTCATCAATCCCCTTTTTGTGAAAATTCATGGGACAACCGTTTGAATATTAGTACCGAGGGATGAACATACATATATATAACCTGAGAAAGTGCCATCTCACGACGTTAACGTACGACCTGAGGAGAATGAGGGAGGCGTTCGATTCATATATTCATAGGGCAGGAACATCCTACAGCGCGAGTGAACGTTTTACTTGGTATATATGGGAGGGTACGTATGCGCAACGATTGCTACCGGTCGTGACCTCGTGCATACATCACAAACAGAAGCGACAATGAGAGATAGTAAGAGAGGCAGATAGAGTGAATGCGGTGATATGATGGTGGGAGAGAGTAAGGACAAGAGACAAGTAGTGATGAAATGGCCCCTAGTCGAGTCACCTGGAAGTAAAAGCATCCTCTGACTGATTGCCAACTCACTCGGGACGCGTTTACTTTCCCTACTAGTCCATCTCCTCGTTTCTGCATGATACCATTAGACGTAGGATTGTATTGGAGAACAGGTATGACATCCTTTCTTCTGATGTAGAACACGTGAAGGTTCTTATGATAATATACATTCTGTTACCATTATCTTCTCCACTGATCAACATTCATTTTCATTCACACTTGCTAAACTCAAATGAAAAGTTATCAAAGTTTTCAAATGAAATAGCACCTTTCATTTCTTGCTCCACATTGAATTGAATCTTCTGAAATATTAAAATTTCACGCCTTTCACGAAATATCACTCGTTCACAATTAAACGATTCGACATTTGAGGGTTGATACTTAATGTGATACATTTCGATAAGGAAATCCGGAAGATAATAAGACTAATAAGTTTATGAGACAAAGTCATCTCACGTTAATCTTACACAATACCATACGTCGCACCCGACCAAGAGTTTATTGCTCTTAAATGCTCGACGGGGTATCTCACACGTCAGCCAAGCAGCTGCAACCTCTTTCCTCTTATACAACCCCTCTTAGAAGAGATTGCTGTTGCTATTGCTACGAGAAAGCAAGTGAACGAAGCGCCGGAGTGTGTTTACGAGCGCTGCCGCATTAGATGGATGCTGTCGTAGCTTAATCGCCGCGTAGTTGCTCGTAATTCACTAGTCGGAGCCACCGATGTTACTCCACCCTTGAATCTCATCCCTCTGTATATCTGGCACCTTCGGGATCCCACATTCTACACAGTCATATGAACTGTGTTGTCTCTTGTATCTTGACAGATTTTACCAATTAACAACCAGTTGAAAATCTGCTTGTAAATCGCATTTCTCATTTCGTGTTCAGATGTATGAGTTCTTTATGGGACTTTTTGTGAAATTTCAACGATTTTCAGTTCCAATAATTGATCCGAACATATCAGAAAACGAATGAAAAAAAAAAAAATCAGAACGTCTTTCACTGACTAAAAGCAGTTTCTTCACCCAATCGACTCGCAATGACCATCGGTCTAAGAAGAAAAACTGCGACTGGTCAAGGAGAGGATGAGTGCAGGGGGAAATGACACAAAAGTGGTGGATAGAGGCCTAAGCACGTTCTCACCCTTGGCACTGTACATAAGGACCCTTCGAGGTCCTAACGAGCGGCTTTGTCATCTCTCCACGCGTCCTTCCCGTTCCCATCTTTCTCTCTATGGCTCTTTCTCTCTCCCTGTCTATCTCCACAGTTCTACGACTCTATCTCGCTCTTAATGATGGTACCCAGACAACATAGGGGTGGCCACGTAAATAGGTCCAACCCCTTGACGTGCAAGCACACACGACGCTGTTCTGTCTCATTCCGACTGTTGTGCTCATACTTCGTTCCCAAGAAACACTGACTCTATGCACACTAACCGATCGTGGTAGGAATAAATGTCACATAATTTTTTCTCATATTTCATCACTGTCATTTTCACTCGGGTCGTTGGGAAAATATTTATGAAATTGTGTATACATCATCGTTGGCACAAGAATTCCAAACGCAAATAAGATTTCACAACTCTCGTAGCATAATATTTTCCTGAATGAAAAGAAGTAAATTTATTCATGGTGGTGTTTATTATTTTTCCTCGTCAATACTTCTATCAATTTCTGCTACGTGTAACAATGAAAATGTTGAATACAAATATTTTTCACGAGTCTCTCGTCAATTCTTGTACACAGTAGAATGCGAATAAAGTAGAGGAAATTTCCCCATTGTATATGCATGTTTATACTTTTTTTTTGTGTTGGCAATAGATAAACTTGCAATAAGGAATATTCAACGGTTCTCTGCATTTCGATGAAACGCTGACCAGAGTCCGGTGGAACTTTTGGGTCGCCGGAGACTGCCAGATTAATGGAACCTCATTTAAATACGAATCTCGTGCCGATACAGAGGGTAGATCTACAGAACAACTAAGCCAAAAAGGAGCGGGAGTGGCGCGGCGGGATCGAGAAGAGAACTCAGGGGGTTGCAAGAGAGGATGACCAAGGGTCGAAGTGTGTTTGCCGTCCGAGTAATGACTCAGTGGGGTCTCCACACTCTCGCTCGACCAGTTGCTCTGGAACGAGACGCTCGAAATTGAAGGAGAATAGCTATGCAAGCCACCCCCTTGTCACCGCCCTCAACTCACGTGTCCTTTCATTCTCATCTGTATACACTCGGGACTCTTTCTAATTTCGTCATCGCCAGACTTCCTTTAATTTCGTATTTCTCATACCAGAGCTTTTCCCAATATAAAAAAGGAAAAAAAAATAAATATATTCTGAATGGTAAATCTAGAAAATCGCCCAACAAAGATATCTTTTTAGTTTCACTCCATTGATCGTAGTTTTCTAGTTTCCGAATGTCGGGATGGTCAGCGACTAGCGGTACTTTACATGCAAACATCCTCCTGTTCGCTGCTGTGTGAAAGCCGAGCAAGGGTAGTAAATTGTTTAAAACGACTCGTATACGACTATTTCCACCACAAATATTAAACCGCCTCACAAATTTGTATCACCATCGTCGTCCTCCTTCTGTTTCCCCACAATTCTGATGATTCTGCAAAAATACCCTCGGCAAACAATTCTCGTATACTCGGTTAGTGGCGGTAAATGACGCCATAACTTGACTGGTGAATAAACAACGTATACATGATACCCATCGTTGGATCAGAACTGATTTCATAAAACGCCGGATTAGTTTTATCCGCTTCTTCTATTATTTCATTTGACTGTTACAAATAGAAACCGAATACTAGAGCAATACATTCATATGAAAAAATTTCATATTCGTCATGAGGAATTGGAATCAAATCGTGAAATAAAAATCGTAAAAAATAAATAAGCCCATGAATTATGAAATCAAATCAAAGTTGAAAACTCAAAGAACTTCAAAACAATCGCGTAACTTCTGTGATAGCGGTTCAACAATGAACTTCTCACATAATGCAATTAAATTATGTGAATATCCACACATGCAAGGGGAAATATCAATATAAAGATATATATTTTGCAGATTGCACTCATCCAAATTGATCTAAAACCGGAAGTGAACGGCAGTGGAAGCACATCACTAGGCTTGTCTATACGACTTACGCTTTCGTCTTTATTCCCTATCGACAGCCGCTCTTCAACCGGCTTTACCCTCTGTCTTTCACCTTCCTGCCTCTAATATCCGTCTTGTCGTTGGCGTTCGCGTGTCGAAACTCACTGAAAGAGAGAATTCCACCCTTCTCAACGACCTTCTACATCCAACTATGGAAGGTAACCATGGAATAACGCTATCAAATGCACGCCGCTGGCTCCGTCAGAATCTCTATCCTCTTGCTCTCTTGTCTATCCCTCAAAACAGTATGAGCATAGAGACCCCTTCTAAAATCCACCACACACATACCCACACGTCGCGTGTAATTAGTCGTAATAATTATTTTCGTTCAGGTTCATGAGAAAGGATCCTTGATAACGACTTTGAGCAAGGGTGGGCCAGGGGGTATTCCGTGAGGGGGTGTACATCGTAGAGGGTGAGATGGCGGGACAATCTCATCTCGATCCCGTCGTATATCGTACCACCCGAGGCCCTACATTTCTCTACTCTCTTGGACGTCGTGGGTTTTGCAGGCTCGGGAGACCCTCTCACCGTCTCTGTCTTTTTCATCCACTTTTGATTCTGTCTTGGTCTATGTTATATCCTGGCAGCCCTTCGATGTGGCAAATTGAGGACACACACCAGTCTTGTATCAAGTAACCAATATATTGTGCGGCGTTGGGATAACAGCATTGAGTAACTTGCATACCCATCGGAACAAAAGACTGAATATTATTTGTGACTATAACACTGCTATAGCAAAAAAATACTAAGACTCAAAGTCCAATTCAAATGTTCAATTTGATGTTGTATCATTCATCTCATACAGACGACAAATATTGCAGGGACAGCGATTCAATGACGAATGGAGGAAAAACGAAGGAGCCACGACCTTCCTTCACTCACCGGCTGGACGGCTTTTCATAAATAGTGAATGACACCCGCGGGCGGCGCATCCCAGACGCCAGTGAATCGGCTTCGTCGCGCCTACCCCTGTAGACCCAGTGGTTTTCACCCAAAGTCTAATAAAGGGTTAATTAATACGCTTTAAAATCGTTGGAGGGTGAGACCTCTTTCACTTTCAGCACAAAACCACCGCCCAGGCTTCGAAGAGGGTGCAACGCACTAGTCTCCACGAATTTAAAATAAAATAATGATGAACCGAAAAGAACAGGCAAAAAAATTTAGAAACGAAATAAAAATCGAAACATTCACAACTGTTGTGAACGAAGTATTATATGTACGTAATTATTAACGAGGGGTTACTCGGAACATTGAGAGACTATTGAAGGGTTATAGTGTATGCATGCTAAATCCAAATAACAGACACGATACAACAGTGAACACTGAAAGTCACCTCAGTAAATGCGATTTATTTTGTTCCACAAGCACGTAAAGGAGGTGTGACAACGTGAAGGAAGGGCTACACGGAAAGAAGAGAAATATTACTCGTATAGAGGTGAGAGAAGGGAGAAAGAGCAGACGAAGCGAAAACACCAAACGGTGATGCCACCGGCGACTTGTGAACCACTTGTCGCTGTTACAGCCTCATAAATTCGGCCTCGCCACAACCAACGTCCCTCTGACACCGCACTGAAACGAAACTTTCACCGACGTCCAGGAATTCGTGTTCCAAGACGAGCTCACTGGTGGTTGCCGTCTGTTTACGTTTTAGGAATTCTATTCATCCCATTTCTTATTTTTTCGTATGTATTATAATAAATAGAAGAAAAATTCCTGAGAAGATCTAAGATTTTCGTCAATATTATTTAGTCAAACTTGATAGATGTAATTATTAGTGGAGTCCATCGGGAAGGCCCTTAGAAACCCTTCTAAGAATTAAATCAATATTCTGTATGGTTGCTTGCACGATGTATGCCTCATGTTGAACTGCATGCGACCAAAAGCAAGACGAGAGAAGCTGTATACAACAATATTACAAGATGAGATTGCGCATGTTGTGTGTGTGTATGTGTAAGTGCAAGTGAGTGTGAGTAGCAATAGCTTGCCTACTGTATCCGACGTTTCGTCGTCGTGAAATGTAACGAGATGAAACCAGTGGTGTATGACGTCACGGTGGTAGGCATTCTCGTTGCGCTAGCTGGCTTCCTGGCGACTGTTTTCGGGGTGCAGAGGGCCCATCAACAAAGGCCATCCAGCCGCCATCAACCAGAAATGAAGACCCGCCGTTAGTTGAACGGAGTGAATTTTGCGTGGCATCAAGCATAAGAGAAAGAGGAGACAGTTGAAAGGGAGGAGGTTTCATCTGGACTGTACTGTCTTCAACTCGCCAACCTCATCCTTTGTCGCCGAGTACTTATAGAAACATCCTCGCTTTGAGGCAAGGACAATCGTCTGGTTTCAATGGACAGAGGAAAAGAATTTTGTGGTTTTTGATGCGAAATTTTTTTAAGGTGAAAGAAAAAAAAATTGTCCCAATGAATCGTAGAATTATTGCGGCATTTTGCCTCGAAAGTTCCGAGTCTGAAAGATAGAGATAGTAAAACAGAGGGAGAAAAAGGGTGAAACGGGGTAGTATATACGACATCCCTCGCATTCAATGTCGTACTTTGAAAACTTTGGACGTTAAGGGAGAGTAGGAGAGTCGAAAAGAGAGGACGAATTGTGACGGTGTACTGGAGATGGACTGCACGGCAAGAGTCATAGACTTTTCCTACGCACCTTGCCAATTCATGAGATCTCCTTTTCAGACTGGAATAAATGGGATTTTATATATCGTAGAAATAGTCGAAGTGATCCCCGTAAAGATTGAGCTATGAGAATTTGACGTGAATTTTACATGTTATTTTTCTCTCTGTATTTGATTTTCTACAATTGAAAGACATTCAAAAGACATTTATTACAGTAGTTCAAGATTGATCTTTTAAATAACTCCAGATTTCATTCACTTTCTTGGTCTCATGTTGCTCATAACAATAAACCATAAAGTTCACAATGTTCTCATGGAAAATCAAAAGTATAGTGAATCAAAAGATGTATCAAATAAATAATTCCGCGAATTAATCGAGGTTCTAATGATCGCTTTTCATCAGGCGACTAATGCATATGAAATTGGATCATTGGAGGGATGGGGTGTGTTGAGGAACGGCTCCCACACTGATGAAGGATATCCAAGTTGTACAGCAGAAATTGCAACTGCTAACAGGTCGTCATTAGAATATCTTGTTTCCAACTATTAATAAGCGATTCATGGGACCAACTAGCAAGTGGGTATGTTTTTTGTTGCAATATAAGTAACAGCATGTTGCCAATAGTTATGAACATCACAAAAACCCAAATGTGATTCACCTTCCAATAGATTGAAAACATCTATTTTGACTGTCAACCTCAAACATGTGAATTTTTTTCTCATTCATCCATCCAGTTCATCAAGAAAAATATCATTCTGTTGTATTTTGCATCAAGAAGTTCTATAAAACGGGTACTACATAGTTATTCTGATTTATGGCATTAAAATTTCCGATGATGAGTTTTCAGAAGAACGCTCATGCACGATTTTCCCTTCAGTCACAGGTTGCAGAGGATCACATTAACCGAGTACAGCCCAATCGGCATCTAAAGGGATGTAATTGAAACGAAGAAAGTTGTGATTCCATCGCGCCATCATCTCTGATGCATAAGCTCAGTGTGTGACATGAATCCATCAGACTCAAAATGATGTCAGAGAGGAAAACGTTCGAGAGTATGGAATGCAACGCTTCAAGGGACGTGCGTCATTTCCCTTGTTCCTGATATATCCTTGCACAATGGGATCTTAGTCTCCATTTCTTATGCTCTGTCTCTCTGCCACTTTCATGCATTGCTCTATTCCTAGCTTTCTCCATGCTTTATACTCACAACTCGGCTTGGCCGCGTAATTACGAGGGGAAAATTAAGTACCGACACAGCCGCTGCTTGGCCCGTACGTCCGTCCTTTGCACGGTTAACGAGGGAAACGAGAAGACAGAGGTAGTACAGAGAAAGCCAGTAGTCACGTTTTCGTGCGGCTGCATTTCTCCCCTTTTAGCGCGCGACAAAGACGAAGATGTTGATGAAATAGAAATGGGCGCACCGCGCATCAACCCAACCACTGGGTATCTCTTCTTAGCTTTAGATCTTAGCGATGGATCGTACCACAAAGCGCCCATTAAGAGATCATATCGCCCGTGTACTGCTTTCATTGTCACTGTATGATTGATGATGAGAACACTTTGACTTTTCTTCATTTGTTATTCTTTTATTACTTCAACGACCAGATTTTCTATACACAAAACTTAATTAGAATAAAACAAATTCATTTCATAATTTCTCGTGAGAATTAAAAACTCTTCTTCCTAGTCTTTCTAATGTAACCATTCTAATTCAATATTATCAATCAGCTCCATGAAAAAAAAATAGTTATGTCGTCGATTTTATGTTCAACAATAAAGGAGTCACGACTTGAGAGATATTATCGAATTTTTTCCACTCATGCTGCAACCGAATTCAGCCGGTGTAGGGGGAAAAGAAGACGACACTTCTTCTTTATTTCTTAATCAGCCCCCGCGCCTTGGGTTATCACGCAAGATTATTTTATGAACCTGCGGTGTGGCATGGCATCAGCTGCGTCGCTGCGACCTGAATAGCCCCTCATCCAGTTAATAATCCTCCCCTATACACATAGCGTTTCTTTTCCCTTGCTACTTCGATGTTTCATTTGCCAGAAATGTGATGAATTTTTTTCCATCGTATTATTTTTCTTAAATTCTATTTGATCTAAATTTTCTCTACGTATTCCAACTATTATGTTTAACTCATATAGCCCCGAACGATGCGGTCTTCTATAATGATGAATTGGCTTGTGTTTTCCCTTCACCGAAGTCCTAAGCTTGCATGTGAACAAAGCGTTGACGCAGTTCACGGCTACCGCAGCTGGACAAAAGCGGTCGTGGCGGTAATTATCGTTGGCAACGTCGAATGGCTCGTGGCTAGTGAGTTACATAGAAGTAAAGGTACAAGAGAAAAGCAACTGAGAGTGAGTTCAGTGTAGAAGTAAAAGCGCCGGCTGAAATCCTAGACGACGTTGAGCAGGTCTCGACGAGCGCTGACTGGGCTTCCAACGAGTTAGACGACCAGCCAAACAGCTATCCCCAGGGCTGCCCAACAAACTTTCTCACTCGTTGGGGCTTCCACTATAGGCAACCATCACCACCCTCTTGTGCTCCCTCTCGTGAAGAAACTTTGTCGGTCCAAAGGGGGTGGGCTTCTTTGTGCAGACGGTGGACCGAGTCGCCGACAACGTCGTCGCGTGTAAACGCGCCTCGATGCAGTAATTGCACGAGACGTCCATTAGCTCTCATGAAAAACTTGCAATTTCACCGGGGATAAATGCCACGTAAGCGAAAAATGAGGAAAATAGATAATATACTATCAACAGTTTTCATTCATCGATTTTGCTGAATAGAAAAATTACATGAATCTATTACATCATCTCATTTTTCAACGAATTATTAATTTGCCGATTGTGCGATGCAACCTATTTTATGATATTTTAATATGTTTGTGACAATCTATTATTAAATATTTGGAATTCCCAGAAGAGAAAAGCCGCGAGAAAAATCTGATTATTCAATTCACAAATGTAATTTATATTGTATGAATATCATTTGACGGGTGATAATTTTGTTCACGTAACATTGTCACGCAAGATAAATATAACGTGGAACAAAAAATAATATCGTCTTTGCTTAATGGATGAATAAGAGAATTTAGATGTGAAGCAATTACAGTATTTTCAAGAAGAACCGGATTCTCAGACACTCGCGCCCACATCGCCTGTGTCCTCATACCACACAACAATTCGACGTTCACAGGCGTATGTAAATTAAACTCCCTCGTCTCATCTCTTGAGGCATATGGGCTCCCGGGTTTGTATTCTAATTTCGTGGCTTTGGTTTTCACCCGGCTTCGCTTGCGTTTCTTAGCTGCAACCTCCTTCGCTCTCGCGCGAAATCGCTTTTCCTCTAATCCCATCCCTTCACATAGAGTTTCTCTGTATTCCTTTTTTTTTTCTTTTCCACCATCCACACTCTCTCACTCTTTCTCTCATTTCTCCTTCTATGTTCGTATTTCCCCCTAACAACCCTGAGGCTTCACCGTCAGCTTGGATGATGGCGAGAGGTGATACCGGTGTTTTTGATACACGTAAAATTAAAATTAGGCCTCGATTTGCATCTGGTAATGGGAAAAGAACACGGCCGAGACGTCCAAGTAGACTCTTCAATCCTCCCTAATTTCATATTCTCCCATACAACGTTCTTCATTTACTGCCTCTTCATGACGTGCGTATTAAAGACATGATGGAAAAAAGACAGCACAGTCGATTATATACAAGATGAGGTAAATACTATTAGAAGTAACGAAGAGAAAATTACTGTAGCAGGGGCGTGGGCGAAGTTCGAAGTTCACTGTAGATACTTGGAGGCCCTTTGATCGAAATATGATGGAAAAAAGAGAGGAAAAATACAATACCTTAAGTAGATAATGAAAGGCTGTGATGCTTCTCACAACTAGTTATTTCACTTATACATCGATCTATGTATATTAATATTTGAATAGAACAGTCATATCTACTACCACTCGATCACAAAAGAATAGTTATCGCAACTATACAGGGGCATTAATATACATTAGGGGAACGAAGAACTACGTTTCATTGTCAAACGAATTATAAATGTATTTATGCAACGGTAACAGGTTGCGCTTACTAATCATCGCAATAGGACTGTGTCATTGAAAATTTCATGGCTATAAAAATAAAATTATCAACGATTTTTAATTCAGAATGACCATCCTTTTTTTCTCAGAACATGATTTTTGGGTGATGAATATTTGTATTTTGAAGAATTTCGTATCTCACATTCTTCAGATATAATTTCAATTCATACAATTGATTTGTTTGTAAATAACAATCATCATAGAATTTGTGTCTTTTATCTCTAGAAATATATATTTAATATAAATATTTTCATCTCAGCATGAACGAGACACATACATTTCGTCAATCCCCGGAGATTTGCTGCTCGTATCTCAAAAACTGCCAAGACCCATACTCCACACTCAACATGTTCATCTGTGTAATCCCACACGTGCGATCAAAGAGATATTTTCGCATACAGTTCGCTAAGTTACAAGGAAATGAGTCCTTGCATACACATGAAAAAGATGGAATGAGCAAAGGGGGAAAGCGAGTAGAAAAGTCAGGTGGCTGTCAAGGACCGAAGAAACTCCATCGTCCTTATCACTTGCTGTGGGAAAAAAAACATCCGGGGATGACTCTTTCACTCATAGGTATATGTGTTCGAGTACGTTATTTCAGGCTGCCCTCGTCCACTTCTTTCCTTACAGTTTCACCGAGAAAATTCTTTCTCATTACACCAAACCGAGTGGACTCTATATATTCATCCTAAAATCATGAATGAACATATTGCAAAAACTTCTGCTATTATTTGACCCATCCAATTCACTGTGATCGTTCAATCAGCACCAAGGAAACGTTAATTTAGATTATGTGCCAAAGATATAGCTGAAAGGTTGCCACTATATTTTGGTCGATGAAATCCTCTCGAAGTTCAATAATAACTTAAATCCAAGTTAATAGAGATTACCAAGTTTGGGTGATGCTTCTGGGGTCCGTTGAAGTACAGTCCCAAATGTTATCGTCCATCCAACAATTTTCTATGTAAGAGCATATCTGAAGCTTCAATACACTCTGAAAACCTAAAGAGGAGCTTATAAGGGAGAGTCTATTTCACAGATAAAGTCCCTTTGCTTTGCCCCTTTGGGTCAGTCTTCCTAGATCTTATCGCTCTCCCCAAATTCACCTCTAACCACCCCTAAGCTGTTTGCGTCTTGTAAATTCCAATGTACGTGATAGTGAACTTGGGTGGATGTATATATTCAATATGTGAACTGCGGCGTCGACATTCCCACACAGCACTTTCCGGATCGCGTAAAGCAAGCCCTCATCATATCAAACTGTTAATATGGAGTATGGAGATGTAAATACGATTTCGAGACGCAGATACTTGTGGACGATAAAGGCGAAACACAGTGGTTGACTACGAGTTATTCTACTTTACTACCAGTCTCTCGAATAATCACCAATGTATCATTGCATCATTTTGCTGCAGTATTATCACGAGGAAAATGTAAAGTAATTTGGGAAATAATGTTCAGTGATATCTGTTGAAGATACTGAACATGTTTGAATTACAAATTAGAAACTCGAATGTGTCATTTGTGATATAACTATAAATACTTCCAAACTTATAGAGTGTGAAGTCCACTCGGATTGTTTCCTATCGATCCTGTACGAACTAATAAATGAAGAGACGTTTCAATTTTCTAATTACTTTCCAACTCATTTCAATTCTGCGCATTGTTTTTCGGTAGCTAGTTCGAGAATAAATGCAGAGTGTAAATGAATGATTCTGTGAACTGTCTGCTCAATGGTGAAAGATAACCAATATATCACAGATATATATATATATATATATATTTATATACCTTTCAATACGTGTGATGCAGAATGGCAGCATAAGTTCAATGACCAGTCTCAGATGTTTAACAAGCATCCATAAATAATGTTATTACTCTAGGTAGAATTGAGTCTCCAATAAAAATATTCACGTGGTGTTCTTCACAGTCACAAGAAAGAAGTGAAAGAATCAACATCAAAATTGTAGTGAAAATTATTATGCAGCCTCAAAATTTTACTGTATGAATCTAAAAATGAAAATGCCATTACCGGATCATCATAAAATCATTATTTTTTATAGTGGCATCAACTAACTGCTACTCTTCTTTCCAATTTTCGCATTGAAGTTATAAATGAGAAAATAGCTCTCTTCATTTTACCATCAATGAATATTCTCTATCATAGTGTAAGCCGCCAGAATATCTTACTTCCTTGTTCTCTGTATACACGTCAATGCGTCATCATATGATATTGCATCAGTATTAATGTCTCGTTTCACTCAAAACTTTGCAGTCGATATCTAAAGTACGTATATTATATATGTAATATATTTATACATAGATATCCATAGTGTGGGGGTTATTGTGCGATCGCGAAACTCCAAGAGTTGTTGAGGAATCCGATCCGGCGAGTCACTAATAACTTTACTGGTCCATATCACATTTAGGGGAAACACGTACGAAAGTGGATATAAGCAACGAACGGCGAAGTTCATTCCTACGGTGACGCGAGTAGAATTGGTTATACATGTGGAATACAAGACTGCAACCAACCTACTCATCCTAACATCCCCCTACTAGTTTTGTTCCTCTTACTTTGGGTGTCTCTTTTCATGCGATCGTGAGAGTCGTTCGTGGTTGTCCGTGTCGCACGGGAATGCAATAACGAGTTGGGTCTCGATGCTACGAGTCCACCCTCTAAGACTTGGTGTGTATGAGGGTGTGAAGAGTGAGATGAAGATCGAAGTGCTGGGGAGTAGGAAACGTAGAAGATCTTAGAGAAATGTCTTGGGTTTTAGTTAGCCCGCATTAGTAATCTTCCCGAAGTGTTCATGGATTTCGTTCTACGTCGTGCGTGACACGATGAACCAACAAATGCATCTTTTACAAGAGATACTACAGAATAGTTAATGGTTTTGTTCATATATGATTCATAATTGGAAATTATCGAGTATGATTATTACGTTGTTTTACGTGTTCTTATAATATGTCTGCGTTAAATTCACTCTCAAAGACAGTCATTCATTTCTATGTCGTTAGAAATTTGTTTATTTTCCGCTATCATCCGTAATCATCATTCAACAGGTAAGGATAGAAGTCTGATTGGCAACGACATAAAAATGTACATTTTCTTCTTTTATTGCGTACAATTGGTTTTACGTAATCATCTTACCTGATGATGTGCATGGGATAATTAAAAAGGTCTTTTACATGAACTACTCTGATCAAGGCAACCACTGACTCATAAATTTGTCCTCTTGAGACCACTTGGATAGGTCGGCCAATGGTGTTAGAACAAGGAAGAATACGTAATCATTGAGAACATTGAAAGCCATAGAGAAGCAAGTAGAATTGGAAAGGAAAGGGACTCGGGATCACGAGGCTTCACTTGCCCTATTGGTTTACTCTCCCACGACCATCGACGCGACTAAATTAACTATGAATGGCCAATTAATCTATGGAAACGGGAAACGTTGACGACAAACCACATCTCTTGTTAATACTCTATTCGTCAGAAATCGACAAGTCGTCTTATCATTTAAATTCACTTGCAATTTTTTCTTCATCCAAAATATTCGTAATGTTTATACAGCACGATGATCCCCGCGTATGCCCCTCGAGCGTAAAATAATTGCAAATACATTATCTGATGCATCTGTGAGGATAAAATGAAATCAGATGAGCTTTTTTATCCAAGGACAAGGCGGTACCAAGGGGTGGCTGGTTATTTCGACGAAAGCCAGACGCCCCCGCCACGACACAAGGCGCGCAGTGGTAGTGAACACGAGCCTCCTCCGACTTTCTCGGGCGGTACCACGCGATGGTACATTTTTAATTACTTACACCCACGCAGCTGCATCGCGCGATGACTATAAATCAAGCCCGAGCGCCGCCCAGCAAAGTAATTACAGCCTGAATTTTAGATAATGTTGCCGCAAGCACGGTTCCTCTCTCTTTCTCACTCTCACACTCACCCACTGTCCTGCCAATCTGGCCCATAAATAAAGTCTCATCGTCTCAGTAATTTTCTCTTTTTCATTTCTGTTTTCTTTTTTCATTTATTTATTTTTTCATCAACCCTCCAAGTGTACTTATTCAGATTTTCGTATGATGAACTGATACTTTTCCCACAAATTATTTTTAATGTCAAACGCGAATTTTATTTCTCTCACTATTTGTCGCGATTTCAAGGCAAACTTGACAAGTCACCACACAAAACCCTCATCTCAACTTTTCTTCTCAACCAACTCTCGGAATTGTTTACATAATTATGCGCCAATTAAGGGAACTCTTCGCATCTCTGTCTCGTTCCAATCCCTCCCTGTGCAATTAAGGCGCGGTTGAGAAAACCTTAGGAATAAAGAGAGCAAAAAATGAAATAAAACGAAATAAAATAAAAAAATAAACGAAGTAAAAAAAAAACAGTGAGGTAGGGTATCGCAAGGAAAGAGTGGAATTTAATTAGGGAGCACGCGGGCCCTTGTGCTTTTAGGCATCCATGAAAAAGCCGATGAGAAATGAGATGAAGAGAGGAATATTTGGCGAAAACAGACGACGTACCGAAGAAGAGAAACAAAGATGAATGGGTGAGAGGTAATGAGGGGAGGACACGCGTACCGATATGACTACGGATGAGACGCGAAGATGGGGCTCGTGGATATCGTGAAGACATAACAATTTGGAATATGATACACGCGAGTTGAAATGCTTATACCGTTCATGAAGTTTGGCTCTTCCGTATGGGAAATGAAGAGGGTACATGGTGGGTCCACGCAAATCAGTTAGACGAAGCGGGATGAAAGATGATGAGTGAAGGAGGCCCATAGTCGAGGGGGTTGATAGGTGAACAGCAAAGGAAAAGAGTGGGGAGGCAGGAGGGACGCTTAATTAGAGGCAGATTTCCGTAGCATACTTGAAACTTCCCTGCGCACTCAAGTTCTCATCCTGCAGCTCACTCTGGTAAAGTGGCTATCTTATGATAGCAACCCTTGAAATTATATCAAATTTCTGATATTGTGAATCCTTTCCAATGCCCACCACACCATTTTTCTTAAATCGCTATGTGTGCTTTTAATTAAGTTCGAAACAAAAAGAACAAAATATGTCCCACATCTCAACATGAATATCGAACAAGTTGTATCAAACAATATAAATTCCAAAAACAGATGAACGATGGAAGAAAAAATACATCCATCCATTTTATGTTAAAATACTTATAAGAAAGTGCTCCAATGCAAAAATTATCGAGAAAAAGGCAACGGATCAGAAATGAAATTGAATAGCTCAACGTAAAGTAAGGAAGAAAGGAGTAGTTAGTTATCTACGAGAATGGTTGAAGGAATGTTCGGTGTATACCGCACTAATCAAGAGACGTATTTGCGTTTTATAATCCCTAGTCGATTAAGAGGGTAAAATCTAAAAGCTTACTACAATCTCCCTTCGGTTAGTTGAGTAAGCTCGTCTCAGCTAGGTTTCTCTGTCTATCCGCCACCAAACATTCAACCGCTTCCTTCCTTCTTACGAGGAATCGCGAAGGAGATATGGAAACATTGAGGCAAGAGGGCACATCTTCTACCGTCCTCAACCCCGTTACTCGCCATCACGACTTAATGGCTTATTTTATCCAGCAATATTGTGACGTAAAACCGTCGAATATCGAGCTATATGAAATCGACGCCAACTACTTCCCCCCAAGCTTCTCCACCCACCACGAATAAGTAAAAATAAAAATAAAAAAAAGGAATAAAAAACCTTGACGAAACAATGGATATACCCAAGTATATATTTTTTCAACGAATTTTTTTTATTCCCTTCCCTTTTCTTGGGCTCCGATAATTTCAAGTGGCGCACATCACAAGGGTGGAATAGGTAACGCACGCAGAGTGAATTATTTATGGCGTCGAAGTAGAGTATATCGAGCTTGCAAGCCTACAGGGAGCAGACTGTCTTTTCCAAGTCTTATTGATAATTCATCGCGTTTGACCGTTCACATCCCCGCGATCCCTAAGGGTGAATATAACCCTCCACCTCGTCGTTCTTGTCTTCAATACTACTCAACGTACGAGGTACACGTCTACCCTCATTCATCTGTATCATCAATCATCTCTTAACGATGACGCAAAATAATAATTAGTATGAGTGTGTAGGCTGTTAATATGATGGATCCAGCTTGAGACACATTTCAATTTTTGATACATTAATTCTCATGAGTTATTAGAGTCACGTTGATAATTTTTCAATTAAATTAAAACATCAATTCTGACCATAATTCACAATTCTTGTATTCATGTATTCTCGTTAACGTCTCGATGTGATCGTACATTATTGGTGATTTTGCTAATCAATAAAGTAAGATTTTAAAATCAGAAACACTGAACTAATGTAACAGCTTGTTTTATACCATCAACAATTTAATATCGATGAATCAATAGTTCCTAGGTAGAAATAAAAGTTATGATCACAATATTTGTTGAAAGTTTTTATAATATCTAACTGTGAATCGCGGAAAAATGACCAATTGACATCAAATAACCAATAGATATTTACACATAATTGAATATCGCAAGGAACATCGGGAATAAAACTTTAAATCGTCATATAAACTTGTGCCAAGGGTTTTTTTTATCTGGATCAACTCTGAAGATCCCTACGTTCATTTTTGTATCATGAGTGAGGAAACGATGATAAAATAATGACATACTTGGGTGAAAGAAAATGATGAAGAGGAATAGAAAAAAGGAAAGACACAGAAGTAAAGAGAAAAGTCAGAAAAAGCCGAATGAATTTTCAATGAGTAGCAAAATATACGAGCAAAGTTCAGATTCACAGTGCAGGATGTAAAAAAAAAGGAGGAAAAAAACGAAGATCAATGTGGTGGGTATAAAATACACGAGATTTCAAATTGGAGTGTGCGATATCAAACTATTGAATCGACATTCGTCATGCAACGTCAAGTCTAGTCTTGCGTTCTTATTCCTTCACTTCTATCCACACCCCTCTGACCTCACCACACTACTACTCGCGCGCAATCCCCTAGACCTGTAATCCTATATCCACTCGACTATAATTCTCTAGTCGGCATGCGATTGCCACTTGAACAGCACGACACCACAAAACCCACCCACGACAATTCCGACCCGATCAAACTGCCTCTTATGTGCCGATTTTTATTGTCCTATAATTATTTTCATCGAACAAAATAATCACACCTTGTCATAAATTTTATTTTTCGGTGTGGCATAACATGTTGTCGATACAAATTGCGATTATGTGTGTAAATAAAGTCCAGCGTGTTAAATTATCTCAGCAACCTGCACAGAGCAATGACCTCATGCAGGGTCGACTTTAGTATTACTCATCAGTGCTGTACAATTTTTCATATAACTACCTGAAGATTTCATTAGTAGTTCGGTTCTGAGCAACGAACAAAAAGAAGCATCGCTGCTCGTTATTAATAATCAATTCGATGGCCCTGCAATATACTCCGCGTTATCTTTTTCTCTCATTAAATCTACAAACGAGAACAAAAAGAAATCCGATTGAATTATTTTCATCGCATCATGTTGAACACAGTATTCAAGATGTATATTGTCAGTGGAGAGCAAATTTATTAAATTATATTTTTAGTTTACCCGATGTTTCATTAATTCATTATTCTGTCATTTCTACATTTTCCTCTCAGGCATAGTTGAACGTTACATCTACTTCAAAAATACATCAGCGGTGAGCTTTCAGTACAAGATTCAATAAATGACACCGTCAGTATAATTAAAATACGTATATGCTTGACGGTTTAAAGTTTGAATATATTTCTCCATGGACAACTCGCGAATTCTCTATTTTAGTCTAAGTCAAATTAAAGTTGGACAGCGGGGTGACGAGTGTAGTAAAACGTAATGGAGGGTGAGAAGCGCGAGCATACAAGTGACAGGTAGCGGAAACGCGCGAGGTATACACACATATACTGAATAACGCCCTAGAGGAAAGTCCATTGAATTACACGCGAGGTCCCAAGCCGTGTCCAAACGCGTAGCAGACACTGCACGTCGCATCATGAGTAAACGTGGGAAATGCCATGTGCAAAGACAGAGAGTAACAGAAGAGGGTAAGTTACCCCTCAAAATGCATGCATATTCATAGGTGATGTCCAATGTGTTTGCATGTTAATAAAAATCGGTGACAATCTATTAGGTACTTCGTTAAAAATTCACTGTCTGATCAATTGATGCTGTGAGCTATCGAACATCAACGACTCAACTCACTATCAGTCCTAGACGAAAAATCCAAATCAATTTCTACCAATAATGCAACATGAGTAACTGAAAACTAATGAAATGTCTTTAATAAATACCCCGCGTAATTTTCTTAGATAAAAAAAAAATATAAATCCGAGTTGTATGACAAAGTCAGTGAATGTAGAAAGCTGTCCTTAGTCGTTCTCATTTGATTCGAAATGGAAAATAAAAATATCTCCATAAAACGCAAGGTTGATGTGATAGTTCCCTCTACAACTGTTGAACTTGTCACAAATTCTAAAACGTTTTTTATAGTTTTGAAAAAATCATAAACCATAAAGCCGTAGCAGAAAAAAAAAACAATTGTCTTAATATGAAATAAGAAAAATCCCATTGCAATATCTCTCTATCGATTTTCTTATTTATGTTTGAAAACTAACACGAAATATCCCACCGTTTAGTATAATTCACCTTGGAATTTATTTCACAGAGTGATTTATTATTATCGTAGGTTTTTATAAAAAGCTATTTCACGATATAAAACGTTGCGAACAACCGAATGAAGCAATAGACATGAAACTCAATTGCTCTATTTATCTGGCAACCTGGCAATTATCAGTAGAACATAATTGTCATCCTTTATACGTTATTTCGTATTCACTTGCAACCACACTCGTGCTCCTTGGCTTGGGCACCAAGGCGACCCTTCTTTGAGCGCGTATATAAAAGGGAATGAGGGAAAATGGGCGAGGGGGCGTCGGGTCACGCGAGGCCGTGCCTGTCGCAGGAGTCCACGCGACCATAGCGCCACGCTATGCCGAAACAACACCGTCCCTCTTACCTATATCAGATTTCTAATTACTAATTAACCCCCTCACAAAACCCCTCTTTCGTCTTTCTTCACCCAACGCCTTTACCTTTTAAAGACACATTATGCATCGGTCAGCTAACACCATTTTTTCTCTATGCATGTGTTCGTTTTTATTCTCAGTTGTTTTTGCAGAAAAATCATCATTATACTGCCATAAGTTGTTGCGGCAATTTTGCAGAAGGCAAGTGTGACAGGGGAACGAACTTACCCCGTAGTGACGTCTCTTCGCTGTTAAAACGACCGGTGGCCTTATGTGATCGACAAGATAACCTGGTATTTACCTGGAACAAAGCACAGAAGGCGTATGGTCAATCGGGGGTTGTATGCTCTGTAATTAGACTATGAACTATAGAACACATCACGATGTGGTGTGCACAAGGAGGGTTAGAGGCGACTAGATGCACCGTAATAAGGTGCGCAAGTGGGGTGGTATATATAGAATGTGTATGTAAGGGGGTGCGCGCACGACAGAGAAAGAGAAATGGAGACGCAGGGCGATAATTGCTCGAAATTAATTGTAGCTACGGCGCACGAATGTCATGCGCGCGCGTTTCTCTGTAATTAGCTCGGGCTCCCATAATTTAAGGCGGACCAAGTTGTTAACAATATCATTGTATTACTTGGGTACATGGGGATTTTGTTTTCTCGCTACGCTCGGATAATTTATTGCCATTAATAAAAGTCATTTGGCAATTATCACTATCGTCTCTTTCATACAGATTCTATTTTCTATTTTATTTTTACGCAGACTATCTCTTACAGACGAAATATATGTGACTAAATGTAGTGTTTATGTGGGAGGAATAAGGCAATGATCGATGTGGTTAGAATATTTGTTCTTACCCTCGTATCTTATATATTACGATACATTTCATCAATAAATGTGAAAATAATTGTAAGGGAGATTGATCATTATCAATTGATTCATCAACATTGACGATTGTAATTGTTTAATGTATCTACAAATAAACTTTACCGGTTAAAGTTTCCAGTAAATTGGAGGTGATGTGAAATATCGATGAATATTACTTCACGGAAATAATACAAAATAACTGGATCAAAAAAGACAAATAAAGAGTGAAACAACAATCAAATGACAATACATAATCACTACTACACAAAATTACTGGGTATACGAACAAACTATGTACTCTTTTAAGGTAAATATCGTGCTGATAAATGTATTTTTATATTCGTTACTCAACACAATAAAAACGAAAATACTGTTTTATGTATAATAATCACAATAGTTTCATGGAAAATGATATTTTAATACAACTGTCACATTACATTAGAAAAATATCACGCTATATTCAACAATTTTTTTTTCTCATTGGCGAATGTTCAATCACACTCTCTCACCTCACTGATTACATTTTCAGTTCTTCATCAGAATATCAACACATCATTTAAAATTATGTACAACAGACAAATCATTCATTCTGTACTTAGCTATATGTTCTAGATAAGCAGTATAATCAATGTGACATAACAAAGTCTTTTCTTCAGTTTAGACTTTAATTAGTGGAAAAAAAAGACAGAAACACTCGTGTGTTAACACAGTAGTATTTACACTTTCTCCACAAATCCACTCACTCAACAGTTTAATAAATTTTATTCCAACATAATAGAAAAAAAAAAGAAACATGTACCATAATCTCATACTGGATTTTATTTGTCTCAATATAACGCATAAAAGTGCCATATTCCATCCCCATTTCTATAAACGAATAAAATCCGGCAGTCTCGCACGATATTATTACGAGACGAAGCAAAGTGAGACTCGTATACACTATCAACGGCACTTTGGCGCAATCACGAAACCAATTGGAATCGGTAAATATCACTAGCGGAGAGGAAACGATCTTGGGGGTTGCGCAAACGGGTGAAAGGTGGGGTTGAAAAGCCTCAACTCGCTAAGGGTAGACCAGAGATAGAAATAGAGTGAGTGCGAATGGATATGTGTGTGTTACAGCTGGAGAGAGAAAGAGAGAGAGACGAGCTTGCACTAGCGGTTAGGTGGGTCGAGTAGTTGAGTTGATACTAAGGCAGATATGTCCTTGAAGCATGCGAGCGCAATCACGCAGTGAAACAATGAATGTTTCGAATATTATATACAGATACTCGACTCACTATTAAAACAATAGCATAGCGTTTAGAAATGGCAAGAAATATGGAGTTGGGCTACTATTAAACCTCACTATCGAAGCTCAATCATAATTCCATTGCAGTTAAATTTTTTCCATCATTGAAAATCATATTCTGAGTAATCTCAGAAATAGTTTTCAATGTAATAATTAAATTTTCGTAGGTTCCATTTGCATCGATAATTTATTTAGAGTTATATTAGACCAATAATGCAAGAAAAAATGTCAGAGTCAGAATCATACTGAGTTGTAATTCATATTGTATGAACAACAAAAATATTCACTGACACAAAAAGCGAATACAATCATTTATATAATTGTTTAAATGTGATTCCGTATGTATTCTTGGATCATTAACCTATCAACAGAATGTATTGTATATAAAATATGTGGGTAAATATATTTACCTATATCCTAAAATGTATTCTCTTTTTCGTGAGGAATTTACATAAATTCATACGAAAATGGGTGATATGAAGGTATCCTAAAAAGGGTCTGGCTTACCCCTACGCCAAGGCACGTTGTATCTCTTTCAGATGTGGTCAGCGGGCCAAGTTTAATAACCCTCTGCACCACGACCTCATTCAACAAACATCGAAAATGTCGTAAAAGCCACTTTTAATGCACGAATAAAAACCATTCTACCAAACCGCAGATGGTTTCACTATTTACACATTTATTCGGATTTCGAGATGATCTTTCATGAATATTAACGAGAATGAAATTAACCAATAAATTCTCAAATAGAACTCACAATCATTTTGATCAATACAACAATCAATTCATAATTTATTTCACACATCTGTCCATCAATAATTTCCATACCCTTAACCTGATGAACATCGAGAATTGATGTAAAGATAAAACATTTTAGATATGAATAATATTTACGTTAAATAGTGAATCTACATTCTTTTTCACTGTACTCACTACAGTTACTTCAGTATTTATCAGCTATTCATATTCCTTCAACGTCATATAAACAATACAATAAAAATCCTTCCCCGTTCCAATGATAATTTCCACCGTGTAGAAATAACTTATGTTCCGTATAATCATCTGTATCACATGAACTGTCATGTCGATGAGTGGACGCTTGTATAGACATATGGAATTACAATGTTGCGCTTGGTGCTTGCACGGTAAAGGAGGGAAGTAAATGCTATGTATACTGAGACACGGTAGACTCCGATGAGGGGGTGAATGTAGCTCATCGACTGGCACAGACTAGTACCGATATTACCCCGGCACGTCTCGACCGCGCGCAACGAGAGGGACGTAAAAGGCATGTGAGGATACGTATAGGTACCCACTTCTATCCTACGATCAATTAATTCTGCAACGTTAATGCCCATCTAAAGACCCAAGTCCCCTTCATCCACCTCACAATCATGAACACCTTCCACCGAGTATATCTTCGTGTATTTCTCCATGCACACACTCACCTGCTGATACAAATATATCGCAGTACAAAAGTATTAATTCGTTCAAAAAATAAAACAAGAAAGCAAGAGTTTCAATACTTGGTCACGCAATTCGTTATTCACTGTTCAATAATTTTTTATAATTAATTCTCTTCTTTTTTTGTTTATCGTTTACACTTTTTGTCAGGTTCATCCCATGAAAAATATTCATTTCTTTGTTCTCAGTTGGTTTTTGTCACGGTGATGACTATTATTCTGACTTTATTCGTATCTATCCGCGCGTCTATCTCCCTTGAGTTAACTCTAAGGGCGGTGTATATATTCCCTCGAGTATTCTAATTGTGAAGCAGCCGTGGAAAATACGATGGAAGTCGCAACGCCTTACTGTTTTCACTCTTGTGTTCTCACTTATACACACTGGTTTTCGTGTGTATCCTCCACCTTGTCTGACGGTGAAGATACCACTACTACTGAAAACGACTACTTTTCATCTGTATACCACTATCGCGAACCAACACGACCGCTACAACCGCGCACCACGGTTTTATTTTAAAGTAACATACTTTATATCTGATATACGTATATGTACACGCTCACTTTACTTTATTTTATTTTCTTCAATTATACTTTCTAATGCCTATGGTAAACTTCATTTCAATGGAGAAAATTAATTGTCTTGCAATTATCTGAAGATAGATCTGAATAATGGGAGAATTATGGGTATAATATCATACAGAAATTTGAGTATCGCTCTGATTTAAATTATTATTAAAATATTTCGAGTTTTAATCATTTGCGAAACATCCTAAATAATACTATCAGTTGCACGAGAAGGATTAAAAATATATTATGCAAGATATGAATTGTCATGTACTACCAGGATGGAATAACTCTCAATGTAGAAAAAATAAATAAGTTGTAACTATGTGAATTGGTAGTTAACCATAATTGGATGAATTTTTACGCGTTGGTTAATAAAGCAGTTGATAGAGAGGATAAAGTTGCTGGACTTCTAAAAAGTCGGTGAGAGAACTCGACGACGACACGACTTGTCGACAATCCAAGTTGACGTTGAAAACGACGTTGGCCCGGTTACTCATGCGACTGTCGCTCACAATTAGCAGTCCCGGGGGTGCCGCCACCAGCAGTGGCAGCAAGGAAAATAGAGTGAACGGCTCGAAAGAGAGTTGAGAGAGTGAATGAGGAAAGTGAACGAGAGTGAGGAAGAGTCCCAAGGCTGCAACTCGTATATACGACGCTCTTTGTATTAACTATCGGGTCGACTCCTTCCTGTCAACCCTTCTCCCTCATTTCATCTTTACCTTCTATATGTACATATATATTTTCCATTCCAACTATTCAACCCTTGCCAACTCATTTTAACTTGAACGAATGCCTTGCAGCATTGTGTCAACTTTGAAATATTTTTGTTAAATCGTTCAAACTTTCTTTGTATTTTTAAAGACGAATAGAAATAAAAAATGTACTTTATACAAGAAAAAGAGAATAGAGGATGAGAGTGAAGGAAAAAAAATTATATATCATCCCCTAAATTTGAGAGTGGCAATGTGAATGAGTTTGTAATGGAAAGTCGACGGCCGCACGAGTTCGCCGTTGGTAGAGACACCTCATTAATATTTAGACGTATTTTGAGGGACTCGATCTCTTCTCCATTGGCTCACGCCTTGATACATAATTATTCAAGGGAGATTGGTGAGCGCCGGGGGTTTACCCAACCGCTTATATAGGTGAGCAGGAAGTTCCCTTTCCATACTCATTGACATTGACGATCTACACCAAGGGACATGCATACATAGACAGCGTAAACGAACGATGAAAAGACGGATAGACCTAAAGGTCCAAGCAAAATCGAAAGCTAAAGCCATTTAAATCCGTTCAAATTTTCACTGCAAAGTTCACGTCAATATTTTTTCACGTTAATTTCAATTGGTCTGATTAGACTTGTATTCATTTGATTAAAGTTCATTAATACACATTCAGTCAGTAAATTTTCTTTGCAATTATAGAGAAACATTTGAGATAGGAAGATGGCAAGTTTTCATTAGAAATACCCAGACATATTTCAATTTAGGATTATTTATTTTAGATTATTTTAATTTTTATTACGATTGCTAGAGTATTATTAAAAGAGAATACTATACACTCCCATGATCGATCGCGAGTTTTAAACTTTGCACACCGCTTCCCTTGTCTTCTTCTCTCATAGAAGAAGGCGTACGAGCAAGGAAGGAGAAAAGTCTGTAAATTTTCTTACATTTTATGAGCCATCAGAATTTCATAACCTCGAGCCAGTCCGCGTGGTACTTTGCACAAGAAAACTTTTCAGGGCTTTCTCCTTTCATCTCTTTCTATCACTCGCTCTCTCTCTCTCTCTCTCTCTCTCCCTCCCTCTCCCTCTCCTTCTTCTTTTCCTCCTATTCTTTTACTCACTAACATTTTCTCCATCTTCTAGAGGGAGAAGGAACGCTGAAGTTAAGGGCCATCGTGGATGTATAATGCTAGGACGAAGACGGTAATAACGGTTAAAGGTATGGATAGTAAAAATAAGAAAGTAGGCTTCGGTTTATTCCGCCTTTCAGTGCACTAAACCGTCTTAAAGACTCTCTATATACAAACTCCAAACGAGAGATTCTGTCTTACCATCACTTTACTCTTTCACTTACGCGTGATTTTCACCCGCAGTCAAACATTAAGTACAAAATAGTGTCAAAGAGCTCTCCAGAATAGCGAAATCCATTATGACCTACATCTATAATCGCTCTATCATTGTAAATATGAAAGAAAATCGTATACACATACGAAGAAAATTGATCCGACCAAATGGTAAAGTAAGAATTCAAATGTTATACGTGCGCGTGAGGAAAATTGCTTGATACAGGTATGGGGGAGTAAATCACGAATAGGCGATTTGTATTGTGCAATTTGAAATTGCGTATGCAGTTAGAAGATTATTATTTGTATAGTTGGTGACTATGTGAAGAAATACTTTGGAAATAAAGGCCAATTAGATTGGTTATCCTTCAAGAAATTGTTTATTAATTACAAGACGGAGATTTAAGAATACAGAGTAAGTAAACAATACCTACTCGAGGAGGTCTCTTGAGGTAATTCATTTAAAATTCTTACTGTTGAATGATATCACGCTGATTAAATTAAAAATTGTATACACAAGGGGTTATGAAGACCACTGAGAACGAATTTAGGTTGAAGTTGACACAATTGAATGAATTAAAATTTCTGGAATTTGTTGGGAATAAAAAGTCTTCGAATTGTATTAAAATGGAAGGAAAATATCTTCTTAATCGTGTACTATATTCTTTTTTGTTTCTAAATATGTTCAATAATAGTCACGAATTATAAAATAGATTCGTAGTTATTAAATATGATTCTCTACCAATTTAAATTTCTACTCAACGAAGTGATACATCGACTACTAAAGAGTAAAAACTATCCAAGTAGAGAATAAAGTGAAGTTTCCACATTTCTATCACAAAACTTATATGAAGATGGTTCTTTTTTTCTCATCCAGACGATCTTTTTTTTCTGCCCGAATGAAGATAATTCTCACCGGCGTATCGCTCATGACAACGCGAAATGACTGAATGTTATCCTGATTGATAAATTGATGGTTACAATTCATATAAGAAGAAAAAAAAAACGTTATATCATTTCTGTGATACTGAAAAAACGAAGAAAAGAAAAGAAAACCAACGTCGAATGACAACGCGCAAGAAAATAAAATATATATCGATTCATAACATATAAATACAGAAATAAAAGTAGAGAACATAAATGTTGATATGTTTATGTGAGTATAGTAATGGTGTCCAATCAGCGAAAAACGAGAGATAATAACTCAGTCTCTTCCAAATACATCTATCGAATATGCCGGCGCTTCATGTTCATTCGCTTTTTCCACTATCTCAATCTTATTCGCTTCATCTCAATTTTCCGTTCAGCCGTTGATCAGCAGTGACAACACGCGCGACGTAATAATTGCAGTCATTCCGAACTATTCGCTTTATTGCGGCTGAGATAATCTCATCGCCCCAGTTTCACGTTCTGTCCATTTGCCCTCAGTACGTGACGCGTTAGTCCTCGGACTTGTGTTGGACCATCTTCCCTAACAATTCAACCCCCCTGCTTTCAGCCCTGATAATATGACACACTAACGAACCTACTGAATACTCTACTATTGCTATCACTGTTGAGAAGACGGAAAGCTTCATAAAAGTGAAGATAAAACATCAATATTATGTGTTGATGAAATAGTTCATTAACTACGGCCTGAATTTACTTGTTTGATACTGAACGAAAATAGAGTGGAATTTATATTTATTGGTATTGAATTGATCGTATTTGAGACAAACGTCACATGTAGACTTCATTTGTTTCAGTACCATTCGATAAATGTTTATCAGAGAAGAATCATTGTGATAACATCAGATCTCATTTTGATATTCCCTCATATTTTTTTTTTTCTATCTACAATTCATTTATTGCGAAATCCTAAAAATTGCCAAATGTCTGACACACTCATAATTATCCTCGGCATATCGCTACATATTTAATTGGAAATTCAATCATGTTTTGACAATTTGTTGAAATAATTGTACTTTTGGAATTGTTATAATTCGTATTGTGTTATATGTAAATTGATCGTGATTTTTATCCTTATTCGCTCATCGATAATGTTGTCAGCTCAGCATAAATACACATTAACTCTGATAAGTGTCAAATCGTTTATGTTCAAGGTATTATTAATTGGTTTTGAACTCATTTCGTTGATTACGAACATTCTTCGAATATTTTTTGTCATAATGTATATACAAATATAGAAATATATTGGAGGCGATTCCTATGAAAGTAGTAACAACCGTCGCGGTCAGACACAACGTTCGAGTCACGATATTTTTCTTTCCCATGACCCCCGTGGCGATCACAGTGATATTTCACCGCGAACCAAGTGGGAACCAATGGTCCAGAAGACGATCGAATATAATCTCAATTCTCGCGCGTTTCCGCTCGCTTTCCCTTTCGGCTCACATCCGGTTGATCGTCAGACAAAGTAATAGAGTGTCGCACGATTTTCCCTCTCATTTTTCTTCCCCTCAAAATTTTTTCTCTTCCTTTCATTCTCTATCAACATTCTGTTTTTTTTTACTTACGAATCGTTTTTCAGCTCGTCGATTTTTCCTTGTGCCTTCATCGCCATCCACCCACGATCATTCAAAGTCCAATGTACATTCACGAATAAAAAAACAAATAATCACTTGGAATAAATAAATCAACTTCTTAACATCGAAACGAAGTTGTTAGTGAAAAATAAAGTTTTTTCAGGAAAAAAAAAAACAAAACAAATCGCAGTACCAAATAAATAAACCGTTTTCACGAATCCATCCAAAACATATTTCAAACACAAATAATTAATTATAATTTATCTCTGGTATGTATTGTTATATATATTTTTTATCCTCGTTCCTCCTCTCGAAATGACGTTCCCTACGAGAACGTCGTTCTACCGTTCGTGAGTCGGTATACCGGGCAACAATCTCAACTCATGCCGAGAATATCCCGCGGGCACTTGTCTTGGGCAGCCGCCAGGAGGAGCTGAAGAGAGAGAGAATCACACACTGAGAAATGAGAGACGAAAGTGAGAAAGAGAGAAAGAGAAATAGAAAGAGAGAGAGAGAGAGAGAGAGAACGAAAGAGGGAGACCAAAATGGAGCGGGCGAGTTGGAGGAGGCCAACAACGGGGATACACAGTGGAGAGATGGTTCTCCAAAGAGGCAAGAGGAGAAGTCGTGAGGGAGAGGTGGAGGAGGAGATTGAGGAGGAGATGGAGGATTGAGGAGAGGGCGGCGCACCACCCTATAGTCGCCGCTGATTGGACCACCCTCACCCTCGTGCACTCTCGCCAACACCACTCCTGCTTTACCACCTTCTTCTCGTTTTCCCTCATCCCTCATTCCCTCCTTCATTCTTCCCCAATGCCCACTCTCACCACCTTCTCCTCTTTATATGTACACCAGTCTCCTCACCAGACCTCCCACCTTCTTTTTTGACTCTTCTCTCTTTGCATATTTCTTTATCCTCTTCTCCGCCATTCCTGTTCGTCCTAGTGCTATCACCCAGCGTCCTATAAGAATTCAGCGACCGCCTTTCTACCACTTCCTATTTTACCTTTCCCTTTCGCAATTCATTCTATCCACAGTGTGCAATATGTCGGCTCCTGATGCAACGTGATGCAACAAACCCCCTTCAATGGCGGATTTTTTTTTATTTTCAATTCAAACTCGAGATGCTCACTGATGATAAAGCAAATTTTTTTTTTCTTTTCCTTCACTGAATTGTTTTATTTCTTTCCCTTCTACTAATTTGTTTTTTTGCATTGAGAAAAGTTGTGCTGTTAGGTGATTGCCCTTTTGTTTACAATTGGTATTCACTAGAATTCTTCAGTAAATTAGATCACGATGTCAAGCACTTGGATATTTTTGAGTTCACTACGCTAGAAATTCGTTCATTTTTCATTCTAACCCCATCGTTTCACTCAATCACAAAATTCAATTAATGTCAAATCATGTTATCATTTCTACGAAATATTTATCACTGTTTAACAAATAACTGTATCCGTCCGAAGTAATAAAACATTGTTTGGATTTTTGATAATTGCCATTCCATTTGATGATATACACAGAAAAAATGAAACAGATGAAAGTATGTGAAATGTTTGATCGTTAGGGAACAAATCGTAACACGCGCTTTTGCGAGCGCCAACAAGTCACAATCAGGACTACCAATAAGACCGAAATTGCACGACTAAAGACAGGACATCGATGCTAAAGATGACCCTCTTCGAAGGGGGGAATTATAGAATAGCGCGAGATGTAGCACACCCTGAGATCTAGACTCTACTGAACCAGCCCCATGGCAAACCTTGTTAACGGCAGCCGACAAGCAAGTTTAAACTTTGGGTAACAATCCCTCCTTCGTGTCCCCCTCAACCGAATATAACCCTCTTGTAACTCTCTCACTCTCATCTTTGTCTCTCACTCTCTAACCCTCTCCCACAGTTCCTCCCACCCATCAGGGCCCCCTTGAAACCCCTTTGGCCCATTTGATTGCCCCCAGTGTCTTGGAAGATGTTAAAATATTTTCCAGAAGTTCGTGCGGAAAAGGGTCACGCACCACTGCTGATCAAGTTGAGCAGGGTACTTTAATATCCACTCTCGACCTAACATATTTATGCGTATCATTCAACTTGATATTCTGTTTAGTATTACAATAAATGATTGTTGTTTACTTCAGACTAATAATGAAAATGATATCATTATATTATGGTGTTGATTTAATTAAAAAGCAAAAGGAGGGGTTGATGTTCTGATTATTTTCTGGCCGCATTGTTCTTAAGCCACCTTGATCAAGTGGCAAGTTTAAAGTCCCCGAATACAGAACGTTTCAATTTTGAGATATAGCTCATTAATTTCTCACAAACTCAAAATAAAATGCCAATCATTTGTTTTATATCTCAATTATAGGATGGAACATCCCAATGAGAGCAATAAGATTCTACAGTGGCTGAAGCTTCCATACATGATTCTATTTTTTCCGAACGAGGAATAGAATAAATTCAATGTAGCAAATAACTTGTAATCTAAACAAGCGTGAGAGAATAGTTGTGAAACAGAATTATACAAACAATTTTATGCAAAAAGTGTGCTGCAACAAAATTTTAGAATGTTTTGCAACTCGTTATGTGAAATCTTCAACAGATTGCCAGTGTATTATTATAGATATACGCGGATAAAACCTGACAATTCATCACGCAATCGTGTTAACTTAACACATTAAACCGCCAAAATAATCGAAAAGTGTGTTATACGTTATGGGGAAATGAAATACCAACGAAACAACTTTGGATCCAAAAGTTTGTCCAGATAAATGAAATAAAGGAACAAAAAGCCGCATGTTAGTTTTTCTACATAATAGATTCATCCACAAGCAAAAACTTTGTTTCCCTCATTTTTTTTCTCCTACTTATAAATAATTTATATACCTTCAAATTTTCGAATTGGAAATTCACTTATACATTCAGTATTTTCATCTGCCCTCATAATAAAACATGACCTAACATACTTGAATTCACAGTGTTCTTCAAGTTCATTCAAAGAACTTTTTGATAACAAGTAATCTCTAATTGAATATAGATCAGTACATCCAAGTTCATGGTAACCAAACCCGTTAAAAGAGCACAGGAATATAATAAATGCAAGAAGAATGAGTCATAACCCCACGTAAATGGTTGATAACCAGAAAGAACTGTGACTAGTTCATGCCAAGGTGTAATGCTGCTGTAGAGAAAAGTAGAAAGGGGACGTCGCAAAAGAGTGAGAAAGTGTATTATGATATGCCCCCTGTCTATATATATGTTAAGATATATGTATATGTATAACTGAAGTGAAACAAGGTGAGAGCCGCATCGGGGGTAACACAAAGTTCTTCACAAGAACGAGAACAAAGTTCATTCCCCTCTTGCGTCCCCTATCTCAACCTCCTCACCCCGTCTCGCGGTCTGTGTCGATGGTTACCATGACCGTTTTACTCGCGCGCGAACCCCTCAACAGGGGACGCGCACGAACTTGGTAACAGAGAGGAAGAGTGAGTCACTTTGGAACTTTGGAAGAAATACGAAATTCCAGACGATAACGTCGAGGCCCCACTGCAGCCGCAGTAAAACTGACCCAGACAAAACAGTTTGACGAAGTATACAAAAGTAAATAAAAAAATGAAAAGAAAAAAGAAGTTAAGAGAAAAAAAAGAGACAATGTCCGATATTATTTTTTTATTGCCTTCTTTACTCACCTAAATAATTGTATAATTATTCATTTCTGTCAACAATAAAAATATATATATAGATATATATGTATATGTGTGTAAATATATTCGCGATTGTTTTTTTCTTTTATTTCAAAAGTTTGTCTTCTATAAAATTTATATCTTACTGTGACGAACGCAACACGCGAACAAAACTCAACGACGGACAACGACACGATACTCAGACGCGTGTATAATACGTTGCGCGGCTGGAGATACACGACAAGCCCCGATTTTCTACGAGCAACCCCGAGAGAACGTACCCAACAATCTAACACACGAGGAAGAGGATAAGGTGGAGGAAGTGATGCTGGATGGTAGTGGTAGTGGAGGCAAAACCGAGAGAAGGTGGAGAGTGAAAAGAGCAGAGAATGAGAGAGAAACAGAGTGAGATAGATAATGTGAATAAACGAGAGTGGAAGAGAGAAGGGAAATAGCGACAGTCTAGGCGATGGCGAGGATCGAGCGAGCCTCATGTACGTGAGAAGCTAGATTAGAGAAGAGTATAGATGTAGACGACGACGACGACGACGACGATGGTGATGGTGGTGGTGAGTATAAAACTTTTCCTGGCTGTGTAAGTACTCACGCATCGACGATGAGAGAAGAGGAGGCAGACGGGTGGTGCAGACTGGAGATTGTGCTGGTACTGAGTTCGAGGCAAAACGTCCAGAGTTATTTCCCATTATTTTTTTTTCTCCAGTTTGTTTTTCATTTTTTTCATTTTTTGTTCTCTCGTGTCTCTCTATATCTACTTTTCCCGCGAATTATTGGCTGCAGGTGTGTTATATTCTTTTTTTTTTCATCAGGAATTTAAGATACGCTGCTATTGGCATTGTGATTTTTATTGCACCAGCAATATGGCAGGATAAAATTCGTTCGAATGTTGGGCGATGTAGGGTAGTATTTTTTTTTTGTATTAAAATTATTGGCGATATATGAAACTCGAGTTTGATGTAGATTATAGCGTCACAGACTAACGGTCCTTTGTTAAATGCGTTTCGTTTGGTATTAGAGAGACTGAGGGAGTAGCTCGTAGAAGCGAGGTATTACCTGGAATTACGTCTCAATCTACCATGGCCGTCGACTAAACTAATATTAAAAGTTTTAACGTAGTTAGTAGAAGCGCGCGCGCGCTAGCGGCCCGCGGTTGCTTTACCGTCCGTGAAGCGGCTCCCGGCCGACTCGAGTATATTCTCTCTTCCTTTAGCTCGCCCTCACTCTTCATTCCTCGCTCAACTCGCTCGCTTTCTCTCACTTTATGTATAGACTAAGTGAGAGAACCGCACACAGCCACATTGACCGTTGCCCCATGGACTTTGATGTGTTTCCCACGAAAATTCGACGTCCAGTCATAAATTAGATGTGCAAGGTAGTAAAACACATCCCTTTTATCACCCTTCGATTTTACACGAATCAACCCTGTCGTTGAAAATTTCATTGAAAATTATGTCTAATAATGATTATCATTCTTCAATTGTCTTTATAAAATTTTCATTTATAAATTGAGTATACATTTCGTGCGGTTAGGATTTAATAATTGTTATCGGGATAATTTTTAATTGATGGTTGAAATATGAGAGAACGTGTGAAAGATGTAATTCCAATTAATCGAACGTTTTGGACTCACGCTCCGAGCGCTAAACTGCCTTAATCCAAAGCCATGAAATCACGCCGATAAGCTCCACACTCTGTGTGCAATTTTATGGCTTTAACTAACATCCGATAGCCGGAACGTGAAATGTTTTTATTGGCCCACCGACGCAGGCGATTTAATTGCGATCAATTTGCATCAATCACGCTGCAGCGTAAACATTGTAACGACGCGTCAATCGCGCTTTTATGATTTTTTTTTTAATTAATAACTTATTGTTTGCAAATTAAATTACATTTTACAATTGTTATATTTTTCTATGTATTGGTTTTTTATTTTTTTTTATTATTACATTATGAGGAATGAAACGTTGGTACATAACGTGGGAACATAAAGTCAATGTCCCGTGGTACCCGAGGCCACGGCTGAGAGTGATGGAATGTCTTGCCCCGCCACCTGTTCTCTCTCACTCACTTCTGCTCCCTCTTCAACCCCGTTCATCTTGCCAACTTCAACCCCTTCATCGAGAAATCCCCAATGAAGCCACAAAGTGCCTCAATAATTTGCGCATGCGCCAACCCCACTTCAATATACGCTCCACGCCTCCTACGATATAGGCTTACACCCTGACAAACTTATTTTTTTGCTACTGGACTGCGTCTAAAAGTTCAACGAAAAAGCTCTCTTTACACGGTGGAAAAGAAGAAAAAAAAAATGATCATGTAGTGAGCAAAGTTAGACAAGTAGTATCGTTTGATTTTTTTCTTTTTTTCTTCTCTTTTTTTTTTTTCCTCTTCTTATGGATGCATCAACTCCATTGATGAAGAGAGCACGAGAAAGAGAAAAAGCACAGCGAAAATAAGAAAGGGAAGAGAATGATACTATACTGCAGGTCGCAAGTTATGAAAGAGGTAAAGTGTAGGAAGGGCAAAAAGAGTGACCGAGAAAAATGTCAAAGTATGTTAATGGTCCGCGGAAGGAAGTGAAAATAAAGCGTTGAATTAGTTCGAAGTTTTGGTGCCGTAAAATTCACCCCATTTCCACCCTCTTCGGAACTTTCACCATTTTTCTACATTTCCAGTCTTCATTTTCCCACAGAAAATTCTCCCACATTCATGAATTTTATGTTTAACATCGACAAAAAAAAGAGAGCAAGAGAAAAGGGGGAAAAATGTATATGAGGTCTCGTATGCTATGAAGAAGGTATATTAGTGTCATCGCAAAGTTCGAAGTCACGCGATTTGGCATAGTATATATGGCCCATATGTTTTTATTTTATTTTTCCATTTTTCCAAAACAACAGTTGCAGAATCCACAAATTTAAGCATTATCCAACGGTCATATTAGTCATGTTAACTTATTATATTTTGACAGAAGTATATAAATTTCACATTTATCGCAATCAATGAGTGGTAAAATGCTGAAGTGATTGACCACAAATTATTCATAAAATTCACGAACATCAATAGAACATTTCCCAAAATAATAATTTCAAAATTTTTTTCATCTACCACATTCGACCAGAAAAATTTATGTTCAACAAAATTCAAACTCGAGAGTGCCACTATCCGTCATATATTAAATTAAATGTGTCTTAATCCAAAATCTTTCGTAATCCCCATGAAAAATCATAAAAAAATATACGCAAAATGCGCGGCGAAATATTAAATATTAGAAAAGAAAAATCTGTTTTTGTCTACTCATCTGCCACACGTTGAATTAATACTATTTTACTCCACCCTAATTATAATCCTTATGCTAAATATACTGAAAATTTCACATGAAACACGCGTTCAAATATTGAATATTAATGACGATAGACTTATTGTGGACCGCCATAACTACATAAATTCTTCATATGGTAGTACTTTGCATTGACCACTCGCTCTGCTGTCTACTTCACTGTTTATACGATTCTCCTTAATCCGCGCATTCATTCTGTGCTATATATGAAAGTCCCAGACTGACCGGAGACTCATACATACATAAATTATTACTTTATCCACATACTGCATGAGATAAATGGACATCACTCAATAAACATCTCCAATAATATTTCTATATTAACTCAAGAAAAAAATTCCCATCGTAATAAAAACTGCATTTTCAAAATACATATCAAAGTATATTTTTAAAGTACGTTTTTTATTCGCGAATAATTTTCCTCGTGACTTATCATCTCTATTATATGAACTTTCAAACTGTATAAAACTCGACAACTATTTTATTTCCAAACATTTTAATTGTTTCATGATTTAGTGTGTTGATTGTATTAGCACACTTCAAATAAGATTGTCAGTGTACGACGATAAAATATATTAATTCAGCGCACCGACAATTCAATACGCATCAATTTTCATTGCAAGCAAAACAATCTTGAAATATTATTTCATTCATGAGGTGGAAAAAAGCTCTGCCTCTATATATTTTACTAATTTCATACCAATATTGATCTCAATTTACGCAACACTAAAATATATTATTTGTTATAATAATACACAGTGTGGCACACTTGGATTTGTAGTGCGTTCAACCCTCTCTATGATATACTTCAACCCCTATACGTTCATCTTCAAGTGTTGAAATAATTAATCGACAGATCACTCGTGTTTTTGTCAAGAAAAAAAGCAGAAGAAGAGCAGTCACTTGCAGAACAATTCGATTTAGGGAAGTGGCGTGTACAATAAGAAATATATGAGCACGGAAGGGTGCGCCGGAGGCCTCGATTTTCTCCCTCTCTCTTGCTCGTGGTATACGAGATGGTGAGATATAAGAAGACAAACACGTAGGACACCCGTACACACGTTTATTTGTGCGTAAATACGGGAGAAATGGAGAAATGTGTATACGAAAGTAAATAGTACGAGGGGTCGAAGTGGGCGAGCGAGTCACCATATATTCTCTCCCTACCGAGTTAGAGACATAAATCCATCGCTTTTCTCTCTATCTTCTCAACTATCCGAGACTGGCCCTCTCGCCGAGCACAAAAATCTTTTCTCAAAATCCGCCTGGCGATTAGAAAAGTCGATCCTGATAAGCAGGATAAAAAGTCTGGAGAGTTTTGTAACTCGTACTCACGATAAAAAAAAATTTTTTACATTCGTTTTTTTTCTACTTAAAATCATTGACTACATTGGAGTGCTGAGAGAACCACCACTTTCATTCGGTTAAATCCCGACCGCTCAAGGATTATAAAGAAAAATTTAGGCATCAATTATAATCCAACTTCGTGAATTTTACCGGAAAAAACTGAATGCAAGTAATCCGAACTGTTCATCCATTTTTCACGATGAATTTCAAAAATCTATATTCAATCTTCTCAATCATTATATATTTATAACAAAAATAAAATTCTGGGAAATAAATCTATTATTTTCAATATTTATTTCACTCCTAAAGTTTATTTACACCATTCCAATTTTGATGAAGAATTTTTTTTTAGAATCATGAAGATACCGACAACAAAGAATCTGATAAAAAAAGAAGCAAAAAGGATTAATTCCTTGAACTATTTCAGTATATATAAATAAACGTTTTTACATAAAACGAATGGAACGCGAATGAAATGTGAGATATTAATCGAGCGGGAAATTAGGCTCCGGGATGATTGATCATAATGAGAAATCCCTAATAATGAGCCCCCTGTTTTCAGTGGGAGAGTTACATTGCGTAGATAGTGTGGGTCCCCAAGTTGCCTGGGGTATTAAGAAACGACATTAGATTATAATTTATATTAAAATCTGTGCAAGGAGATAAAGAGAGAAGAAGGGTTTTTGGCCAACGACTACGATGAACGTGCACGACCCTTTAATCATTGGCGTAACTCGTTGAATTTCATGTCCACAATTCATCCACCCTCGAACAAAATTCACCCCTCTATGCCCACGACAAACAGTATCAATTTTCAACACAAATATTTGATCAAAAACAATAAAACATTACAATGAAAATAAGAGACTGGTTCAGTTATATTACACAAAAATTATTTGTTTTCAAAGTCCATATATATCGCGAACTATTTTCAACTACTCCATTGAGTGCGTATTATGCCTAATTACTTATTCAAAAACCAAATGCAAAAAAATGATGACAATAATAATGACGAATGTGACATAGTCACTAATGAGAGTGTTAGTCCCTAGAATGATATTCTCATTTAATTAAGGTTTACGCCAATGGGAAATAATCAAGAGAAAAGACCGAGGGACGATTCAACGGCCAATGAGGGAGGGTGGATAAAGAGGAACAGGGACGTCACAGGGGAAAGTATAAAGAAGGATTGAAGGTCCGGATAGTTTGCAATCCGAGAAACAACATCCCCCGAAATTTATCCTTGTTTTTCCAAAAGCGATTTGCAAACACGAGTGACCTAAAACGATGCGAAAAAGCTTCGTTGCTTTTACAATTGATGGAAAATGGGAAAACGAGAGATGACAGTATGTAGAAGGGGCAAGAGACGAAGTGGGCAAACTAGTGGTGGAGGTTTCGTCTAATAAAATGCATGATTTAGTTCCTCTCTTTACCCTCGCACGAGTCTCCTCCATCCCTTCTATATATTTTCTCTCGTCGTGTAACATACAACGAAACATGGTGACGCCATGAATTATAAAATGGCAGTAAAAGCGAAAGTTTCAACGTCGCAACGAGTCGAAGGAGAATATAACGAGTGAGGTTAGTATATATTTTATACAGTGATAGACAAGGGAGGAGTGTGCATGTTTGTAATTGAAATGAAACATGAAGGAGAGCTTTACCCCAAAAATTTTATGCACAGATGAAGAAGCAGTTTTCCTTCATGAGTAAATGTTTTGACGAGTAGCTTATATAGATAAATTGCAAATTTAGAAATTCACGTCTGTGTACGCACATTCGACATCAGTGTATGTATGAATGTTTATCTGTATACGCGTTTACCATCGAATGGACCCAAATAGAAAGGTGGAAAATGTTGTATATAGTTTGTGTAGGAGTTCGACGTGTAACACAACCATGTATGGTTTTTGTATGTATACATATTCTGAAGTACATATATGCGCATGATGTGTTCGCTTGAATTGGATCGACCGAACTACACTCTCGAACTCTCTTCATTTTATCCATTAAAATGGATGCCAGGAGCTTTTTGGAAGCTTTCAGAGATTTCATTCGGACGTCGACGAACTTTTGAGTTTAAAATTATTATGAGTGAATTCATTTACAGACAATAGAAAATTATGGATGAGGGATCAGTTATGTATCTGTTTGCGAATGTGGATATAGTGATTATTTCGGAATGGCAATTGACCCGGAGACTAATTAGTGATTTCAGGTTGGAGAAAAGTTTTTTTTCCTCTTGAATAAATTTTCTCTCTGCTGTTGAGCCACAGAGAATATTAATAAAGCATTTTGTGCTGGATCTATCGCATCACTGTTAACTTCGTTACAATTTCTAGAATAATATTTTAGTAGCACCAAAATCACAAAATGCTCAGAATTCTTTAGTAAAATTTCATCATGTAATTCCCTATGAATTTCTTTGTTCTCGAAAATTCGAAAAAATAATTTTGATTAAGACACTTGACTTTGATTGCCTCGAGAAAACTATTTGGCAGTCCATTTCGTAGCGGTTGGTCTTGAGGGAGTTGAATTTTCCAGGCGACAGGACAATTTCATCGGTGGAGTTGCATATTATCCGTAGATTCGGTGTTGTCCGAGAACGAGGATCGTGTCGAGGGTGTGATAGAGAAAAGCGGACAAGGTATTCTCTGTGTATACGGCATTGTATATTGTGTGACGCCGCGAAGTGGAAGGCGTCAGTGTGAAGTCGGACTTTGGGAATGAATGTAGGTAGTGTGAGTGAGATACAGAGAATGAGAAAGCAAGAGAGAAAGAGAGAGGACGCATTGACCGAGGCGTCGCATCGGGTCCCTGTGGCGTTAGACGAGGGTATCGAGGGTGATGCGCTACGGGGACGAAGCGTGTGATTGGTGTGGGTCGGACTGACCATTTGAATACAAGGCACTGTAATCACGACTAGACGTCATCTCTCTCGTATTCACTTGTGCTAGCTTTATATACCGCATGCAAAACTCCCTTTTGCAATCTCCTCATCGTTTTGACGCAACTGACCCGGCTAGGATTTTACCGTTCATGGCCCGTGAATGACTGCTAGCACATAATTGACGCCCGATACTAAAGCTTCCGCCACAGTCTCATGTGTCAACAGATTTTCTCGAGATATACTTCAAATCGAGCGATGAAAAGTCAATTGCTACAGGATAAGTTCATTATTTCTCGAAGTAATTCAAATCCTGAAAATGAGTCGATAAGAAACTTTTCAACCTCAGAGGGAATGAATGTTCAAAAAAAAATTCAGAACCTAAATATTCCTCTGAATTCCATTTCATCAGAGAAAAAAATTGCAAATTCAAACAGTACGGGTATAGTGTGTGAAACAGAAGAACATTTTTTTCTCTCGACTCAACGCAGATGTTGATATAGCAACGTTTCGGATAACATAGCAAACATAACATAACAGTGTCTGGGCGTATTGGTGGTCTCTCGCCGGTGGCGGATAACAAATGCAATATGTCGGCGTGAATACACCAGTGGCCGGACGATGGCATTGGGACGAGATGAGGAACAGAAAACGCGAGTGGAGCCATGTTGCATTGGACAATGTGTGAGACAGAATACCCCACGAAATATATTTTTATTTTTTATATATCCAGAATGGCTCGCCAGTTGTGGAAGGTAATGGCACTCGAGGACGAGGCAGTTTTCAATGTTCTCTGACCCTCAACAATAGTGAGAAAAATGCTGGAGTCGTGCATTGTATGAGAACGCAAACCTGAAAATGAAACCAAACTGCCAGAAGCAATTTTTTTCGGTTATCCAGTTATTAGTTTCATTCAGAAAACTGCATGAGGGCTATTCTACTACTCATGGTTTTCACAACTCTCTTTCATTGGTATCCATTTGTTCGAACCATTGTTTCTATTGTAAATTTTCACTACTTGTACTATAACACAAGCTTTCTTTCCACTTTATTATTAATTTATTCTTCTCCACAAAATTGCAATCATATGAACGCCAGAACTCCAACCAATAATGAAGGACAATATTGTGATGATAGTAGAATTAATTGTGATGGTAGATAACACAACTATCCCTCGTCAACCTTGGTAAGAAGTGGATAATGATGAAAAAGATAATAAAAGCATGGCACATCGTATTCACTACTTGCTTTTGCTTTCCCATTCTGTATAAATGACCCTCCATCATCGCTTATCTGAATGATACGTGAGAATTGGAAGAAGATGTACATCTCTCTTCGAATGCTGACCATTGCAGATAATTATTTATCAGAAAATGATCTTTGATTATTTATAGTTCTGACAGTTATTTCGATCGAGAGCTAATTAAGTATTCTAATGACAGAATTATAGTGCATCATGATTTTTTATCAGCAATGAATATATCACCAATGAATAAAACTATCAAATTCCCATGAAGATATTTTGGGAAATGATCATTTTTATGATAAGACAGAATTTAAAATAGAGTGATTTCTATATACTGGAAGAATAGAAACGTCATGTGTGAAATCACCAGAGGCGTTAAATCATCCGCCAATATCACATAGGAATTTAATTGAAAATCAATGCGATAAAAGTTTAATAGCCCATTCACACGACTAAGATTAGACCGCGATGTCATTAATCGCAATCAACTTGGTGTTATCTCATTAACACCACCAATAGGATTACGTCGCGAATAAACACAATAACTTTCGATATAAACATTCAATACGTGTCGTTACAATTTCGATATCATTTTTCGTTTCACACACTCAGCCTTTCACATCCTGTCTCACACTACTTCCTCTTCCCAATATACCCACAATAAATTTGTCCACCCAGATATTCAGGTAACGGAATGCTATTACACGACGATATCCATCGAAGACGGTGCTGTAGGGCCGCCTGGAGAGAAATAAAGAGCGATTGCCTCGGTAAATCAACTCACACACAGTCGCAAGATCTTCACCAAAGCTATTTTACTCTTTCTATTCTACCAATGCAACCGATAAGGCTCTGTTCTTCCTGCCACGCGACTCGAACCAAACACCTATTTATACCTTGACTGCATACCATAGCGAGTAACGCGTCGCACGCTCTTCACATACGTATCGTGGCATTAAGGCGGCCTTTTGTCGTCCCCTGTGGACACTTTTTTCCATTTTTGTCTCATCTTTTTCTCTCTTATCTATTTCTTTCTTACTCTTTCACACATCCCAACAATCACCCCTCATTCACTAAACTAACTCCTTCTCGAACACGATCGCGTGCGCTGTATCTCCGTGCGAGACGTTTTTATGTGCACACGTTATGTACACCCTAAAAATATTGCTCGTTTCATTTTATTTCACATATGTATACGTGGATAATGTCAGGGTCGTATTGAGTATGTATTTATGCGATATATGAACAGCTATGTTGATTATATATTGGGTTCTGGTGGGGTGTTGAATTATGGGTTGAAACAGTATTAACGAAACATTTATATTGCTGGAAAGTATTTAATTTGGCTGAGGGATATTTTTTTTTCCAAGACATTTGGGGAAGTTGGTCGTGTTTTGTACAGACGCTCACAAAAAATTCTGGATAATTATTCCCCATAACTTTTACCAAATTATTATATTCAATCGGATGTTTTTCTGTAAGATTTTACTTGAATGAATATCGTGACAAATTTTTTTCATTGACAGGAATTTGTTTGAAGCCTTTGCAAACTAAAACTTATTGCAGCTTTAATAATTTATTTTTCCGACACATTCATAATTGATCAATGTCAATCAACGATCAATAAATATTCGAAGATGAAAAATTTGAATTTTTCGTTATGCCAAAAACTTCTCAATAGTGTCAAAACTTAATCGTACTTCATGGTGAGAAGAGATACAATGAAACGAAACTAAATATAATACGAGTTATGAGTTCCATAAAGTAATGAGCACACTCGATAATAATTCAGTACAATAATGCATTTATCATCATTAAAATAGAATCCTATTGAGGGAGAGAAAATCAATAAGAACTTTTGAAACTCACCTCCGTCAGATACTTTCAAATCCATGTTCATTATAATTTTTCTTCCATAAACGAATTGATAAAAAAAAAACAGAAAAATGTATAAGAAAGTGCTTCCCCTAGTTTGGAGTTATTAAATTTGTTTCACTATTTCCGATTCAACAACTGCAAAGTCCAGATGAAAACTACTCTGACATTCAAATAATTTCTAATAAATATTGTTGGGGGCGCTAAGAGTATGTTTGAACAATAATTTATTTCCTCTGAAGTATTCGTATATACTTTTATAATCATATATTTTTATGTGACACCGGAGTGACGTTTACTCTTTTGGATCAAACTTTTATATGTGAGATTAATTAACGTCTCAAACTTTAGAATAATAAACTCTCCATAAAGTCGTACATACATACTATATATAGTTGAGTTTAGGTTAAAGCTAAGCCACAGATCACCGTTGTACTCACGTTCACATACTAGAAAGAAACATAGTCCAGAAAAAAAAAACAAAGAGATGAGAAGATAAACGATTTATCAGCGTGGTCCAACATGACGTAACGGCTTATTCATGCGAGGAATCCTCAAAGTCTCATGGCTTACGGTAGCTATCGCAGCCCCTCATAACACCTCCTCTTTTAATGATCTTCGTGGTCAACAGAAGCTTTAGCTTGTCAAGAAAAAAAACTGAAGAAAGACCACAATAAGACTCTCGACTAGACTTTCATTTATATTCTCATTTCCCTCCTTAATTCTATTCGTATATAAAATTGTAAATAAATTCCTGATAATTCTCAGATTAATAATCGAGTGATGAAAACTCTAATTAAATTAGAATTAAATTTAATGTAAAATAGTCATTGTGATAATCATCTAAATAATCTCCTCATAATCCAAACAAAAATCAAATGTGTGTCATTATGATCTTGTTTGACGTCATTCAACATTTTTCTATATTTATTTTCTCGTATACAAATATATGATTTATCCGTTCCAAACACATCTTGTTAGTTACAACTAAACTCCACTTCGCAGTTTACCATTTTATTCAATATAAAAATTGATCTGTGAATTTTATTGGTTAAGTTTAAGGAGAATTCGGGGGATTTGACGTATCGTAACGTTGTCGGTAAACACGCAATGCATTTTTCAACGAAGCCACCACCCGGAAATGGCTAAAACCACACAGTTTGAGAAATGTTTGGTAAACAGTCTTCCGTGTCAACGCTTTCGTGAATCGAGAGAATTGATTGAAAGCGTAGGAGTATAGATTTGCAAGAGGGAGGAAGTAGATATAGAAAACGGAGGTGAAGCGTGACTGGATATAGTTGTATGGTTTGAGAGGTGCGCTTCCTCCCTTCTTCTAGCTAACGTTAAAAGGACGAATCGTAGCAAAAGTTTTGTGCAAAGAGTGTGCGTTACTGTGAAATTCAAGGACGGTAGATCTTATCGAGGTAACGCGGCTCCCAACTTAGTTCTCTCTTGTACCTATGCTCATCCCCGTCTTATGGGTCTTTCTCGAGTTCGATGCGCATTCTTTTAGTTGCGTTTCAATATATATAAGACGCGACCGAGTGTTCTAGAAACAAAAAGAACCATTTGTGTTTCCCATCTATTTACTATAGTTGAATTTAGACGATGAAAAAGAGAAAATTTTCACCGTGCTAGCCTCAAGTCAAGTATACTTCTTTTACTCAAGACTATCACACTTGGACCAATTCATTTTCATACAACCAGATTCAAAATACGTCATAAATTATCCACAATTCATCTATTTATTTTGAAATTCTAAAAATTGCCAAATGCCTGAGACATTCACACAAAATATACAAGGCAATAATTTTTAAGTTTGAAACGTGATGTACAAACTTGAACTCACAGCGACTGCATTCAGTCATGCCTACATGAAATGACTCGAGGGAAATATATCTTCATTTTGATCGACCATGAGCTAAAAATTTGTTTGCGAATGCAAAACATATTTTTTATGCAAAATTAGATTATGTCTAGAATCTATACGATATATACCTTCATATAATCCATGATGAGAACTCATCAGTTGTGTCTGTTCAAAGTCAACTTTCAATCCTGAATAAACCCAGACAAATTACGACACGAGCATAAGAAAATTATGACAATATAAAAATACTTTTGCGAAATAGAGTTAATCATTTTACTGGTTGTGCATGGCTGAATAATCGGATGGTGATAAATCGACTGTCCTCTACACTGGCATTGAATAGTTGAGAGCAAGCGAGAGATGGTTTGTCGTAAGGGGGATAAAATCCAAAGTGCTCGTAAATCGGTAGAATTATATTGCCGTTAAGAAAATCGCCTGGATTCTATTTTTATGACGCGAATATAAGACGAATTGAGATATTTAATAAGACGCGCGTTTAAAGGATAGCGATTCAAATAGAGAGAGAGAGAGAGAGAGAGAGATCTGACACGGCGAAAGCCACCCCATTGGACACCATCGAGATTTATTACTTTTAAAAACGACTGGAGATAAGATAGAAGACCATGAGAGCTGTTGGAGTATGGAGGATGGAGGTGTGTACACAAAATTAACCGAGGCTTCACTCGACAGCCTCGATAAACCACATTGACGACCCCTCGAGGGTTGTTTCTAGAATATTTATACATCGTAAACGATCACTGTATATATAGACGCGTTTAAACATTTTCGATTACGTCTATCTATTTATATGTATTCTCCATGGCTCATTTAATACAAGTAGAGGCAAACAGATGCGTCAGAGTCATGCACAACGCGGAAACGGACACTGAATAACAGGGGAAAGAAAAAAAAATTGATTAACGGCGAATGAGAGGGAATATGAGAGAAAGAGAGGAGGGTGAAAGACAAGTGTATATGTAGAGACGCGATAGGGATGAGAGCAATACACGAAAGCTGAAGAGACTAATCATAAAGGACGCGCGAGCCAAGTGAATTAATCAATGGATTAAACACGACACACGGGGGGTGGTTGGTGAGGTTGTTTTTCGAGAGTATGAAGGTGGACGACTGGGGGTCGGACCCGTGACGTCTCTCGTTTGTCACACAAATGGCTGAACATTTCGCTTCTCTCACCTCGCCCGCTCTTATTTTCTCGCTGTCCTCTACATCTATCTGCCTCACACCCCTGTACTATGTGTAGTTGATGGACAAACCCATACCTCCATGACGAATTCCTTTGGGTTCTATTTACGGTCTCTTGCGAATTGCCAAGCTCCAAAAGTATTCTTAGAACGATATGAGATAAAAAAAATATGAAACAAGTTTGATCGTGGGGAGAAAAGAAATTTTGTGGGTGGTTGGAAAAAAAATAATTTTTTTTGTCTCAAAGTTGATGGGTTTGAGAAAGCCTGAGTAGAAATAGAGAATATCGCGACGAGATGAGACACCGCAGCGTGTCAAATACGAGAGGGGTTGCAATATCGAACAAGAGGAGGCTTTGATGAGGAACTTTGGCGACCACTCAAGCGCAAACATCTTCGCAGTTACATGAACACTTGGAGTATATAGTTCTTCGTTAAATTATATGAAATGTCAGATATGAGAATAGCAAACGAAAATGTTTTATGTTATATGATATTAAATAAATTGTTTACCGCACGAGGACAGTTTCCATTTCGATTAGCCGGGGATAAAGTTAGAAATTCGATAATGCAGAAGGGCGTCCCGACGTCTCGCTTGGCTGTGCACATCCGGCAAAGTTTTGTCGACGGTCCGTCGCGTCCAACGGCTTCCAACATTTGTGCGCAAGGACAGAACGACATTCAACCCGAGATGGGTCATGCAATGATAAAACGAAAAAGCGTCATTCTAACTATGCTGATAGTTGATGAGCTTCGAAATTATACAGGCTGTATTGAACGATACTGTTTGAAGTGTTTGAGGTGGCCTGATTTTGTGGCACTGAATCCCTCATTTTAAATAATTTGTTTCTAACTCAAAACTTCAGGTGATCATTTGCATTTACCATCTTATTATTTTTCGCCAGTACCACCGTCATGAATTCCAGAATTCTGATATGAAATGTTCATTAACAAGGTACTCAGGAACTAAGCGAAACTACTCCAACCGCTCTAATACAAACAGAAACATGGCTAGACAGGTTTCTGAAAAACGTGTGGATTCTGTATAGTGAAAAGAAAAAAAGTCAGTGAAGTGGGAAAATGTAAGAGAGTCGATAATGACGCCATCTGGTTCGCGTCACGAAACTTTCCAAGAGTTTTAATACCCTTTGCGAGAAACGACGCGAGGCCCAAACCTTCGGATTTTCGTATAGTCCAATACCCACGTCTCTTACTTCACGTTACGCGTTGCCAGCAAAATCACATTGAATGTAAGTACAGAAACCACCCTCTTAATTGGACCGCGAAAAAGAGAAAAAAAAAAAAAAAAAAAAAAAAAAAACCAACGAACGTCGATGATGGGTAAAGAGAAAAAGGAAAATCAAAAAACTGAATAAGTCATAGTGACGTTTGATTCGTGATGGGTAATGAGAAAAATTCTGTGAGGTCGGAGGGTGGGGATTGTACATGGGGTGGGCTTTTTATTTCAGCGTGTTTTTTTTTCTCGTTTTTAAAGACCCCCGGAGGACACAGAGGTGACGTGCTGTCAAACGACAGTTGGGGGAAAATTATTGGGCTAATTGCGATAAGTTGGACATCCGACGAAATACTCCAGGCGAGTTTTTAGGGGTCGAGAGTTGGTGCCTGATAGAGGGAGGGCGAATAGAGGCCGCAATCGTGAGTTTTTCCTCTTTCAACGTCTCATTCCTCCACTCATTTCGCCTCTCCAGACAGAAATATGCGAAGCCGGCCTCGCGCGTGGCTCGCAAAGCCGGACGCTTAATTGGACAAAGCCCACCCAACCTCACAACTCCCCCTCTTAACCCCTCAGTAGCCACTCCTTACTTCCAGAGCTGGCACTCGGGCTTCGTAATATTCCGAAAAAAATGAATCGCTCCTAGCAAAAGTGAGTTGGTACGGGAGAAAGACTGAACGAAAGTGTAATAGAATGATAGAGCGTGAAAGAGAGATGAGGTCGACTTGAAATTCTGTACGGAGAGTTGGGTAGAGGTAAAGGGTAAGGGGATGTAGAGATGGATAAGGGGGTGGAGATGCGACATAGAACAGAAAGTTCGCTTGCCATTAGAATTCTCTGTTTGAACTGTCGACGTCTTTTGGTATTAATGTTTTTCTTGCGATATCTCGCGACGGTAATTACCACTGCAAATAGCGATCTTCTTTAGGAGCTGTCCCACCCTCTCTGCCCGTTTATTCCCCCTCGCCATCAAGTCCCTCTCTTGTATATCATTGCCCCTGCACCAAACATATTTATTCATTTGTTATTTATCGAGATGAATTATTTTCATGGAAAACAGACCATCCGCGGTGTTACTTTATCAAAGTGTAATTGTAATAATTTCCCACGGAGGAGTACAGTTTGCTCATTGTTCGAGAATACTCAAGATTTGCAGTGCTGTTCGACGAGTTCAATCACCGAGAGAATTTCCAAGAGTAATTCAATATCATACACTATTCCTAAAAATAATCTTATTAATTACAAAATCCACCATTCGATGGTATTTTTATAAAATAATAGAAGAAAATGTGGTTGAGTAGTTGAGTTTGTAAATGTAGAGGGTGCGAATTAATTTTCGGCAACGTACGGCATATCTTTATTAGTACTTATATGTGTCATTTGTGCGGGCGAATGTGCACATGAAAGAAACGGAAGGGGAAAAAAAATATTCTCCACGGTCTGTCTCCTCATAAACCCCCTACAGGTCATCCTCATTTTGTTATACACGCTGTTGTTATTTCCGACAGGCCAAAGAATCTTCGGTGCCAGCCGGCGCGTCCTCCAATGCTCGCTCATTTGTCTCAGCAGCCGCTAATGAAATTATAGCCGGCGGCCAACCCCCTGGGTCATCTTTCGCCCCCATCCTCATACCCATCTCCTCAAGTCATCCCCAACCTTATCTTATATCTTCTTGTACGCGATGGTTATCACGCTCGAAAGAAAATTGCGAGAAAACTTGTTTCGCGGATATCTCTTTGAGCACTTTTAGCAGATGACGAGGGCGGATATTACAAGGCGCTTTCATGAGAATGGAGAAGACAAAGAAGGTGGTGGGATATATTGGTGAACTAACCACACTTGTAGTGCTTCACAAATATCAGTTCAATCTCATACGTATGTGATATATAGAATATATACCAATTGGATTCTATTCCCGAATTTTTTTTTTCGATAAATATTCATGTGATTCTTCTCGAATTTTATCTATCACTGGCTCATTAATTCTGAACAAATCCGGATATGAAAAATTTTGTGATACTGCGGTGCTTTAATCAGTTACATGGACGCACCTCATGAAATGTAATCAAAAAGTAATAACACTAAAATTAAAATAATAAATAAAAATGATCGAAAATACTTGGATTTTTCCATGTAATAATTTACTTCAGGGGGTGAAGATGGAACGAAAAGAAAGAAAGAACGAGTCCCAGGAGTAACAAAGGGGGAAAACAGAGTGGATGATAGTCATATAGCGTATCCCGGAAGTCAGTTATCGGCTAATGAAAAAACTCCAGGCGCAATCCAAGCTTGGTGAAGAGCTCGAGGTAGTTGGTGGTAGTTTCCAACGAGAGCTGGCTTATCTTGGGATTTTTTTTTAAGATTGCCCTCGTGTGTCGTATTAAGAAAAAGGTGTTGCCTCGCAGTGAAGACCCCACGAATTGGGGCTCATTTGTCGCGTAAAGGTACTCGTGCACGCTACGACGACCTCTAACGCACCCCCTCGAGGTGCGATGGTGCACGTAAATAGCTACTTGTCGCTTCATTCTTGAGGCAGGAGGCAAAAATTTCATGATGTTAAAAAATACCATATAGCACTCAGATTAAATCGATGAGTCTGAGAATATATTTTTTAACATAATATCGAAATTAATATGCCTAGTCACGACATCATTTTCTCTTTCTCTCTTTCTCTTCCCTCAATCTAGTTTGGTCGTATACATGGAAAAAAGCCACGATTTCAATAAATAATACTCTAATGTATGGATTTGAAATACTCTTATTAGATAGTGAGTGGACATTAGATATGACAATAAGGCAAATTCACTAAAATGGTTGCCGAAAATTACGAAGTATCCAGTAAATTATCTCTGCTTTGTACAAACTCTCCATCATGATATAAAATATTACGATTATATTCTATATGGGTATCATAAAAAGAAACTTCGAATGAATTTTTTTTTTGGTTGTAAAAGTTATGGGAAAATGGAATTTTTTATGCTACTGTTTGAATTATTTGTCAAATTAATGTAATTTTCCATAAACTCTGAGCGCCCTTTTTTTTAACCATGCAATTCCTCATTTTTAATTTCAGTTGAGCATCTTGTCTATTAGATCAGGAATTTTTTTGAATGAATGATTCTTTATCGCACATCATTTGTTTTTATTAAACGGGGTGCTGAGAAAGGGTTGGACAAAGGAGTCCAGCCCTCAAATGGTTTTTCACACAATTTCACCGGCGCTGCTTGTTACGCAACTTTTCTGCCCCAATTCACTTCATGTTTTTCCTGCCTGTACTAATTTCATCTCTCTCTTTCTCTCGTTCTCTACTGGTCTCCCTTTCCCATACTCTTTCTGTGTCCAACCCTTCGCGACTTTCTCGATTATTTTCATAATTTTTCTTCGCACTTGAGTAAACCCTTCTTGGCCAAAGATACTCACAGCAGCGTCTCACTAATTTTTATCACACCAAAACCGAATGATGGGAAGAAAGGAATTTGCACAATTTAGTCAACAAATCTATCTCAGTATATAAAAGTAGAAGGAAACGGCTTTGAAGTTGAATCACAAGCCGACAGAACACGAAAATATTGCGGAAAATAAAACGAATGAATGAAGAATTGGATGAATCCACAGAACAAACAAAAAAATTAAACGAAAACAAAACACGAGCTGTGGTCACTGGAATTTCATGGCATTGAGAGTTAACGAAAGAATTTCAATATCGGACTATTTTTTTTTTTCTGTGAAAAAGGGTAAGAAAAACCGATAAACCACATCAAGGAAATGCGGAGCCAACTTTTACGCGCTACGTCCAATCGAAATTCAACATTTCGCATGTCGATAATTCTCTACGAAATTCTACTCCAAGGTAAGCTGGAGCATACAACTTATAACACCCATACATCCATATATGAGTAAAATATATGAAAACTCAATACAGAATTTTACTGCACACGTCTATAAGCCCAATTATAAAAGTAAACCGGTCGATTTTGTACGAAAAAATTTGTTCTGAATTTTTATTAACATATCATCACTACAAAACCTTTTCTTCCCATTCAATTCCGAATTGAATAGTAACCCCAAATTTATTCGATAGAAAGAAAAAAGAATTCTCTCAGATATAATTGCGCAAAATATTAATGATGAAACAAAAATACTGACAATTACAAAATCCACCCACCTAATAAATTCATCAGCCGATCAATCTCACCAACACATAATCGTGCTTTAATCTAAATCTTGAACTCCATTACATACATGAATGCAATGGTATCGCAACACCCCACATGCAATTGAGACGAAAGTTTCCTCGCGTGTTTCCGTCGTACAGGAGAATCTATTATACACGCGGGTCCACAACTCGCCTCGTCACGCTACATACATTCGAGCGAATGGTCCAAGCAAGCTGACCAAGCCTCAGTGCCATCCGATTGCAGTTTCTGCTCCTTCATTCTGTGTGATGCCATCCGTATACATTCGGCAAACCGAGCGAAGCTTTACACCCCTGCAGGCGATTCCTACGGTATATCCGTCCAGTCCAGACGGCGGAACGAGTTTAATTCGACCACCTAAGAAATTCGGCGCGGTCGCATTCCTCAGGAAACTTCTTGATTGTGTGTCCAGCTCGTCCTGCAGGCAGTTTCGCGGCCACCACTGCTGACCACCAGTATTTATGTCTCGGACAGCCGGGGCTATATTCCGAGAGTAGTTTCTCCAACCTTGGCGATGTCTCTGCACCCGACATTACTTCGCTCCGGTTGGCTTGCGCCTCAGAGCGCCCATACACACACTCATACTCGTCCACTACCACCCACAAGACCCACTAATGGTTATGGTAATTACCGGCCCTAATTGCAACCAATGAAATTACAAAATATCAAAGTTTGCTCCGAAGCCGCAGTACGGTGAGTGCTGGCAAGAACATTCGATATGAAAGCGCATATTAACATGCTGAAATATCAATGCGTATTACTCAACTATTATATAATTGAGTAAGGTGTGAAATTAAAAGTAATTTATAATTTTCTTGTGTTATAAAATTAATAGAACTGTTATTCAACCAATTTAACAATTGAATTAATTTTTGTAGAGGGTGGCGTATCCAATTTTCCGAATGGAAAAGCACTTTAGTCAAATGTTTAATTGCTGTACTCCGGTGCCAAGTGGTGACCAGTGGTCAGATAACTCGTTCGCGAAATCTGCATTCTCTCCCTGTATCATCATTGTGTGGGTATATATATATCGTGACCGTATCAAATATATATACTCAGCTCTCATATGATTGCTTGAGCATACACCAAAAATTGAAATGATATTCCTAATAAAAAGAAATAAAATTGTCTAATAAAAAATATATCATTCAATAATGTCTATGTAAAATCCATTAACCGCAAAAATAAATATGTCGATGTGTCTCAAATTTTCCACGTTATAATTTTTTCCCAACTCCAATTTTCATTATCATCATATTACCCTTTATTTTATCTCAATAGCAGGAATCAAACACATCAAAAAATATTCGCGAAAACTTTGACATCAGTTTGATGATGAGAATATTAATGTTAACAGCGATGCAAATTAGACCGCAAGGAGATGCAAAGGGGTTGAAAGTGATCTTACATTCGCCGTCTGCTTTATTATCACCATACATACATTACACACACAAACCCAAACACACACATATGTATCTTGTATAAACGCACACACAAATGAGGAACTGTTGAATATGACCGGAAGTTTACATCTTACTAATAAGGGAGAAGACTCGTTTGCTAGTAGCCCTTCCTTCAAGGGATGAAATATAAGATGAAGGAGAGATGGCGGAAATGAGACGATGAAGCGAGATATAGTTGAGGACATCCATGAGTCGATAGTGATTAAAACTTTGCGTCTGAGCTCACTCACCGCTTGGATTTTGCCTGCAACTAGATTCGACATCCAAGTATGCATCACAGTCGACTCACATGCAATCGGCAGTATATATAAAAGCAAGTATGCATGTATGCGAAGAATATTGCATCAGTAGAGAGCATTGGACCTATCACTCGTTGTAACTGACAGCTTTCGGATACATATTAAGTAAGAATAGATACTTGATCGGCTATCAATGTTATTTTCTTTGTCAACTTGTGGAATTAAACGCCAATTCAGAATAAAGTTGGCATACTTGGAATAATATACGCATATAGTTTATTGTGCAATGTTATTCAAACATCGACAGTAAATTTTCAATTGAGATGAAAAGAAACAGAGCAACCGACAAACAGCCACACATATGTATACATTTCCAATTTCACAATGAGGAATTCATGAATATTTCTGACATGTAATTTGTGCGAATAAATTCAACATTGCATGGGTTATATATGAACAAATATTTGTTTCGAATTGAAAAATGGAATTCAAACAAATGTGGAATGTATGTTATAAAATTACTCGAATATTTAATGCTTCGCGATCTCTCGACAATTTGTTAATGTTAGAAATAGTTTAACTGTTAGAGGCAAATAAAATTGTGGTTTTCAACGAGGGGTGGCTGACATATATCAATTACTCAGACGGGCGAAACGAAAAGTTTGGAAAAAATCACCGCGCACGCCCATTCGTACACATCCAACTTTATAATTAATACTCCAACGTCCACTTTTCCGAAGGATACAATAATAGTTCACCATACATATGATGTATATGTATTTTTCACTATGTTCAACTCAGAGTCTGTCAGAACAATTTTAAAACACACATTGAAATGAAAAATAAAATAAAATGAAAGAAAAAAAAAAAGAAGAAGAAAGAAGAAACGAAAATGTAACTTACAAATTGGAATGAAGAAGAGTGCGCGCAAAGGCATCTCGTCTATTCTTATTCCTACGAAATAATCTCAAATTCTGTTTGGAAGTCCTTTTTACACAAAGGACGATATGTAGAACGGATGAAACTCCGTATGAAAGACTAATATTGTTCCTGAACGTGACCCGAGTACGGAGAGAGTCGTGGGGTGCGCGAGAAAAAAAAAGAAGAAAAATGAAATAAGTAAAGAAGTTGAAGGGTGTGCACGATAAAACCATCACTCGTATATCGATCATAGAGAAGAAACTTGTGTATTCCAATCGTACTCAAAATATTCTACAAGAATCCACTCTCGACCATCATCTGTTCGTGCTGCACAAGTGGATCTATATGAGGGAGTATTGTATAACCCTCGTTGGAATATTCTACAGCCAATAATAAAATGATTTCCATCAGATCTTATGAAATTGGTTCTAAGCAGAAAGTTATGTTGACCGAAAAATCATCTGTGCATTTTCCTATCATCCAGTTATAAGCTGGATCCAAATAATTTTTCGGCAACTATGAACAATTTTATTATTCCTATTTTTTTTTCCTATTTCCGGGATCGGAATTGCAGCGGAAAATGCGTCTCTGGTGAAAAACAAACGACAAGAACGAAATTGGTTTGCGCATCGCAATCCTGAGTGTTATTAGCACGCAAACACGAAGGAAAACAAACGAGGGTAAAATAGAGTTCGACCGGTTCACGCGATTCGTTAGAGAGTCGGTGCCCGAATCTAATACGAAAGCAAACGTGGCCTTGATGATATGCCAGTGGATGGCGACGTCGACGAGGCAACGAAATAGAAGGGAAGCCCACGGGGGTGGCTACAGGGGAGTGAAGGAAAATCAGGCGGCTATACCGGAGAGGGTATAACGTCTGGAGCGGACAGATTCCATTCCAGATTGCAGATCTGCCACCCGCACCACGTTCTGACCGCGGCTTGGCGCAAAAGTTTGCTGTTCGTTGGTATCAACCCCCGCACCCCTCGAACACTACCCTTGACACCTGAAAGGTGCGATCGCTGGCATACTGTTGTATACAGAGATTTATTTCTTGATTATTTTCGCGAGTAAACTTCCACGTTCCTTTCCCGCACTTTTTTTTTAGTTCTTTCATTTTATTTTATTGGTACTGCTCTCTTTAAATTCAACCAATGAAAAAAATTCAAATTAATGACGACTGCAGTTTTATTTATGAATGCAAAATATTCCGTATGCTTCATCACAATAAATATACAGCAAAACCTCTTCTTCTTACGACCTTACAATGTTATGAATTGTTCTATTTTTGACCCACTGTATCAATGAAAATAAATGCATACTTGTGTGCCTTTGAATCATCAACAACACATCCGAAATTGATGAAAAGAGCTGAGATAAAATTATCTCAATAAAATAAATACTGTACTCTGGACATGAATACCGATAACTCTTACAACATGAGACATCGAAGAATTCACAAGATTATAAAAAAAAAAACAATCATAAACTATCATGAATTTTGAGAACGCAAACTATTTTCATATCCGAAAGAATCATAGTTATGTGGTCGATTTGATTGCCCTCATTGAAATATTTGTCCCTCATTTTATAAAATATCTAACTTGACATTCACCCCATTTATTATACTGTCCACTCACAATAGTATCCTATTATTCAATCTCTCACCTCATAACTACGATCCAACAATCGAAATGATCCGTGTAAATTTGAAATTGAGTTCAAGACGCTGCGGAATCCACAAAGAAAAAAAAATTATACTCTCTGTCATCTGTCTCAAAGAATAAAAACTTGGATGAATTCTTACAAAAAGACGTCATTCTTCCATTTCAATTTCGAGAGGGTTGATTCTCAACAGAGAATTGGTATATATTCACTAGTTCGGTCAGGAAAATTTAAACTTGGTAAACTTGACTTTTCATCCCCTCATTCCTCACCCCCTGAAGGGATTCCATCCCTCCTCTCTATTCACTCTTTGGTGCGAATTTTCAATTTATGTTCACGACGCATGGAAATCACTAAATCAAGACTCCGTCATTCGACTGTTTATTCGAAACGTGCCGTCCTGAAAAGTCATATCTCGATGATATAAAAAAAAAATAGAAAAATAAAAGAGAGAAAAAAAGCAAAGTGAGAAACGTTGAATTCACGACTTTTCATCTCCCTCGCATACGTATACAAAATTGCTACATAGTGTCTCCATTTTCAATGTTGAAAATTCACGCGTCGGGTCGTAAAGCTTTGGTATTTCGCCGTTCATAAATTCGTTGGCGAACTCCGTGAAATGAAATGCACTGGGTGTGATATAGAAAATAGTACAAAGAGAACGAGAATATAACTGAAAGCAAAGCGAAAGTCAGTGTTTTCTACTCGTAAAAGTGTTGACAAGCGAAAAAATTATACGACAACAACCACGACAACCGTTCAGCAATATATAAGAACGAGAAAGGGGATAAGGGGTTGGGCAACATGGACCCCTGAGGAAGTTAAGCCTTTGAAAGTTATTTCATATCTCATTTTGTTCTTGAAAACCAAATGAAATTTATCACATCACACCATACGAAAGAAAAAATAAACCCAACAAAACTAGACCATCACCTATCAGCAATTCTGTCCACCATCCATTCAAATCAAATTCCTTCTTTAAATTTTTTTTTAATCATTTTCTTGAATGATATTTTTCGCACATTCATGAAGAATCGTATGAAGCCAATAAGCGAATGAAAAAACAAAATAAAAGAAGAGCAATATTGATACAGTGAAATAATAAATTAGAAGTTGGGTTTGGTGTGAAAAATAATAAACTTATGGACACTAAGAGAAGCGTCTTCTACTATAACGGAAGTGACATTGGGCTGGTTGAGAATTAAGATAAGCGCTCTATATACATTTGTTGGTGTATAGATGGTGGATTAGGATACTCATAGGGTCACTGTCGCATGAGAAAGTATCAGGGGTTGCTGTCATATTTGCAGATAATATTTACCAAGACTTGTCGCACCCTAGAATTTCATATTTCCGCCGTGGGATAATAATAATAATTCGTGGTCACACAACTCACCCAAAGACACTTTTTTCCTACCCTTCGTCTCGTCAACGATCTCATGTATATACAAAATGCCTATATACACACATAACTTGAGTTATACTAATCCTTATACTAACATTCCTCAAGCCTCTTTCATAATTTCATCATATCATAGAGTTAATGTTTCATTTCACAAATTGATCAAGTCAATTACATGCGAAAATGAAGAATAACATTATTTCTAAGCATGGACTTTAGTATGTATATTTGACTTTATCTCAGTTCAGCTCAGATGAAAAGCAAATACAATGGTCAGTACAAAGAGGATATTTGCTTGTTTTTCAGCAAAATATTCAATTCTCTATCTTATAACTAAAATATGTAATAAAAAATGAACGAACTGAGAAATTTGACGCCAATGTGATGTAGACTTGTCTGATCCTGTTCTAACTATTGTAACAAAAATGTTATCATCCTGTTTCAATAAATCGCGCTCAAAAATTATGTAATAGTAGCATTGTGAACAGACATTTTTATTTCTATCAGCAAATATCCCTAAAGCGGTTGACAAGTAACCGAAAGTCTTTCGCACCCTATGCACCTCCACTATTAGTTGCGCACCAGCCGGACGTAGTGCACAGTGCCCGGTGGTCCGGTCTAGGCTTGTTGTTGTTGCTTGTTCTTGTTATATTAGTTAAACTGCGGCAAAATTACTGGCACGGCCTTCTCACCGCCTCCCATATCTCCTCTACGCGCCCGACAAAAGCCCGCCGACCTATACGTTAACGATATTTGTAGGGTGCCGCGAGAGAAGTTTCCCGCTGTTTCCTCTTGGTCGGTCCACTATTCTCTTCCTCTCAGTGCAACTCACGCTTGCTTGTTCAGTTGCTCTTGCCAATGGCACTGCTATTTCCTTGGCTTCTACTGGCCGGGTCTAATGGACAAGTCTGTGACATAAAATAATCGTCCGGAAGTTTGAGAGCTTGGTAATTTGTTGAAAGGAAACAAAAAAGGAATAGGTAAAAATAAATAATCAAGTAAAAATACGAAAGTATTGGAGCTATAAAAAATGCGTCATCCTGTTTGAGAATTACAGTGGATCTGTGCTAATTGCAAGAGACAAGAAGTTGTCCGTGAAGGGATTAAAAAATACCTCGATCTAAAAGAAGAATACCAGGAGCGGAAGACAGAACAGTGTGAAATGTAGTAGTGGTTGAAAAAGGAGTAAGAGAAAAAACGAGGGAGAAAAAAAAATATCCAAGTAATTAACAACTTTTTGAAGCCAGGGATAATCTCCGCACGGATTCCCTTCGTTTGGCTGGAAGAGTTTTTCTCTTCTGCTATGTTCTGTTCTGAGCCGTGACCATTTGGCCGTCGGAGCAAGTTGACAATCCACGTCTTCGTCGTTCTCTCGCGTCGTTTCGTCGATGCCACGATGTTTATAATTAAACTTTTTTTTTTCATCTCCGTTCACTGATCTTCTTTCGTTATTTCTCGTGGTCCTTAGTGATTCTAATTGTCAAGTCACCCTCTTCAAGGATTAGAGACGTCGTCCGTACGTGCAAACGAATCTTGTTAATCGAGGGGAATCAACAAAAAACGACAAAAGAGAAGAATATGGAAGAGAAAAATGAAGAAAGATGCCATGACATTTGCGAAAATTTTTCACATTCATATAATTAATATGATTACACAGATGAGCAAAATTTGTCCAGACTTATAATTGATGTGGAGTTAAGGAGTTCTCTTCTAAAAATTTTGTCAGTCAATTTCACGAATCGAATTAGTAATATGATTTATTGCATTATGGATAAAATAATCGAAGTCTCGCATAGAATTTATTCACCGTCCAAAAAATGTTGCCTTTCATTGAAAAAAATTCTTTGTATGCAACATGTAAACAGAGAAGTAATGCAAGATTCCAATTCCTATCATTTGCACATCACAAGGTAAATATATATAATTGAATTTTTAAAATATCTATCAGAATTTTAAGGGCAGATATGCTGAGCAAAACGTATCCGGACGCGTTCCACTGTGAATAGCAACTGCCATGACGCTTGGGCGACGCTTCTTCCTTTCCATACGATGAGAGTGTGCATATGTATAGCCGTTCCGCGATACGATTCACGAGCTACGACGAATGGTTCTTCCATTGTCGCAACCCTGTTAATTAGATATCTAGTCTCGCCGCTCAAATTCACCTTACACGCCGCGCCAGCTTCTCATTGTTGGTCCTGCTGTATTCCCCTCTTTCACCCGCTCGCTCTTCCTTCCCGCAACATCGTCACCCTCTGCTCGTGTCGCTGTGTCTCATCGCGCAACTACAACTCTCAATGGCCACATTCGCGCCCAAGCAATATTACACCGCGAACGTGACGTAAATCCTAGAAGACGAGGGCTTGAAATCATGTTTCACAGAACTCACCCTCTAAACCATAGTTACAAATGAGTGAGATACAATCCCTTTGTTCCCATGGCTAATTATTATCGATCGATTATGACGAATAAAATATTAAATAATTAATCAGAGTAAAAGTATAAAATACCATCAACATCCAAATTTATTTGATTTCATGAAAATTTTATTTCTCTTTAAATAAATGAGAAAAAATAACGCACTCTAACCAATTGCTAATTAAAATTACACTGAGAAATATAAATTTCTCCCTTTTGATATTGTTCATCATCAATGTCCGATTCTTTTTTTTCCCCGTATGTTTCGCTTCCTGTTTTATTTTGCCTGATGCATTCGATTCATACAAGACAACAGGAATCAGATTTCGTGCAATACTATGAATTACAATTGGATATGGAATTACAAGATATATATATATATTAATATATATTCAACACCGTGGGGTTTCGGAGACCGCAAAAGGGTGCAACGAATTGGGCGGCTTTTCACGATCGTAGTCGGACATTAATTGGCGCGAAATCTTTGTTCAATGAGAGTGCGCAACGTCGGTGGGTACGTCTGTTATTGTACGTTAACGCATTACGGTTCGTCGCCGGCATTCATTGAGATTAGTGAAAACCAGAGAATACGTGTGAAATGTAATTGCGGTTTGTATTTGTGTAAGGGCAATGTAGATAACAGACGAGTCTTTTCAGATAGAAATATCAGTCGATATTGAGAAAGTATAGACTGTATTTTCAAAATACTTTTTGTGAATAACATAACATTTAAAAGCATATGAAATATTGGAAATGGTTACAAATTGAGAGGGGAAATGAAAATCGTGAGGTCATGAGGAGAGACTGCACTGTATTATACAACATGATTTATATTCAAATACCTAAATTATAACTTAGATAATATTTTCAGAGTTTCATGAATGTATAAATGAACATAAAAATATGAAAAGTACATTGCTGCTTCGAATGAACATCAAAGAAAGCTAAGTGTAATATTTGTTATATGTTAAATCGGCTGATTTAATATTTCATTAGTGGGGAATGAAATTTGATTCGATGCTAATGATATACATATCTTGAAGAAGCTCTTATTTGAGACACTTTATTCACGCCTACATAAAACTAATGCTAAATACAGGATATCCATTCAGATTTCTATAGGAGATCTTCTCATTCCATAACAATTCTCAACGGTAAAATGAATGATATTATTTTGGCACTGGGGCTGAGAGTAATTAAAAAAGTCGCGAGGGGAAAAAAGATTGACAGTGAATTATTTAACTCTGACTACATCAAGGGAAGAATTTCACTTCTCATTGTCCTCGATCGAATTTTTATCGACAGTTTTTCTCCCTTCCTTATATTTGAGCCAATCAATTTGAAATTTATGCATTGAATTATCTTCTATAAGAAAATGCGTTTCACATGTCCCAACATCATCAGTCAATCAATTTTACTTGTAGTATGTATGAATTGATCACGCATATGTGTAATTGAAGGACGCGTACGAATAGTGTTCTTAATTACAGAAGAAAACACGAGGGTAGGTATATATTGGGTGCTGATGCATCGGGAAGGAGGTAATGAAAATTGATGAGACAATCGAGGGTGCGAAAACCATCCCTCGTATAACATTCGCACTGACGCTCTCCTCACATTAATGTGTTCCACCTATACGCGTTTTCTTCTCATCATCTCCCAAGAGAAACTTCAAAGTACACGAGCCCATTTCCAAGGAAAAAAATTAAACTGATAGCGCTAAAAAGGGAAAAAAAATCGAAGAACAAAAACGACGAGTAAAGAAAAAAATTAAGGCAAGGGTTTTTATTAAGGGTTGTGTCTTTAGGAGCAATTTTTGAGAATAGCCATTTCTCTTGAAGCCAAAGAATAGTTAATTGGATGATTATCGTTTAGGCGTAATCACTTTGGGGATGAAGCGAATGAAAATTTTTATCCTGCGCCTGCCAATCTGCTCTCCCTCGAAACATTTACTCTAAACATCTTCTCTCATTTGTCGTCACTTGGCATTTTTATTGGACATTAAAGTTTCTTCTGCTGATAAATTCAGTATTGAACAATTTTCATCTTTTTGTTTCTTCTGTACTCAATAAGTATGAGGCGCAATGAAAATGAAAGGGCGGAAAAGAAACCGCAGAAAATGCAACCAGGCGGCATATTCCTGTTCAACGCACATTTTCACAATCTACCCTCTTAATTAATGCAACTTTTATTATTGTTTTACGCGCGAACGATTCAACATTCTCCCGTTGAGTTTTCTCATCTCATTTTATGGATATATTCGCCTTTTTTCTTTTTTCTTTCATTTAACCATTCCAGTATGGACTCCACGACTTTGTCCTATGTCCCTTTTACGTTAAACATTGAACGCGCAACGATCGTCGTCGCTCCGTTGCGCCAGCTGCACCAGCGCAACAACCACCATTCAACCAACGCATGAGAACACTCTTTCTAGCTCTCCCTCTTTATCCTCCTGGCATAGTCCCCTCTCTTTTATCCTCGTTTGCCACTGTAAATGTGGACGCGAAACTTTTGCGAAACGAGTCGCTTCCTGCCTGGACTCTCCACACGTCGGGCCAATGGAAAATGTAAACGCCACGACGGGAATACGAGATAAATGCAAAGTGACATGGAATAGCAAATGTAAAACGACAAACCGGAAAATAAGAAAGAAAAAATGAATAATAAAAATAAAAATAAAAACATTTCATATATGTTCGCAGTGAAGCTTTTTTTATGTTTTCATTTTCAATCAATACGAAATATCTGTACGCATTAAATGTAAAGATGAGTCGTGTGACAGTAAAACATAATTTTTCTGGCATCCCTCTTCTTCATCACGAATAATCAGTCATAATACGACTTCATCAGACCCATTCAAAATAGAAGCGTTACGAGTTGAGCAAGTAACAGCGTCAATAATAGTTCAATCGAAATCTACGAAGTAACGCGAACAAGTCCAATTACGAATAAAAATTTATGAACTTCTGAAACAAATCAGAATGTTGAAATTCCACATGAGTTCTCACATAAACTACCACTTCTTTTCATACAAATTGTTTAATTCAATAAATCCAATTGAATGAAACAATAAATATAGCCAAACATTCAAATAAGCTCTTCAGCACCACACTCTTATGAAATTGCGAAAGAATATACAACGCAATTTTCACTCTCATATAGTCTTTTTGCAATAAGATTTCATTGTTTGGGGCTTTTAAGTCGAGCATTTTTTCTTCCTCTTATCTCAATCGTCAAGTAATATCCATCTCAGGTTCCGCAAAATTGAACGGAAGCCATCTATGATGAGGCCACCCCTTTTTTTTTCTCCACCCCTTGGACAGTTTTCATTCGAAGGCGCACAATGATGAAAAGAGAAAAAGCACGAGAACAAATATATATAAGTGAGTGAGATAAAGAAGAGAGGTGGCAATAGGAAACAATAGCCTTCATGAAAAACAAAAAGTTCCCTCTGTCCCTCACGCCTCGTCGCTCACCCTACCCCACTTCGGCCCATTTTACCTACCCCTTCGCCAACTGATGCTACATCCCTCGGAGAGTCTTTCGATAGACTTCAATTATGAGCTTCTGGTATAAAAGAAATTTCAATATTACTGACAAATTTGAAAAGTTTCATAATTGATTCCTCGCGCGAGAGGAAGCAAGGGAAAGTGAGCCCATGGAAAAACAATGAAAGACCAGTCGATCGTACGACTGACAGTGCAAGCAGAAGGATTGACTCAAGAAATATCTCAAGCGCCATAACTTTTTTGTTTAAATAAGAAAAAAAAAAAAACGAAAAAACTCGAAAAATGGTACGTTAAAGTACACCTTATTCCAACTTTTCCTTCAACACATGCAGTGAGATAACGCGCGTGATATCGCTCGGGTAAATATATTTTCTATCCCATTTCTCTCTCGGCACGAAAGACTATTCCCAACCAAATAGCACTCTCAATCTTGAATGCATTGTATTTGGTGGCGTCTGGAATTTATCGCGGCAATTACAGCGAGCGTAATCGATGGTCATTAACGTCGTGTTATGGCTCATCCACAGTCTCTCACAAGCACCGCGACGTCGACGATTCTTATTAAACCGGAATAACAGGCGCCGATAATTTCCTCTACTAGAATCGATTCTCCACATGACCAAAATCGCTTTCCATTCCTGAAATATTTTTCCCTGTCACGCAAATACTCGTCTCTGAGAAATTGTAAATACAAAACAGTAGATCTTCCAAATGCACAAAAGAAAAAGGCTTCAACCACCCTGAAGAACATCGAGACGGTGAAGCAAAGGAAAACGTACGAAATGGGCAACGGTCACGTCCACGTCCGTCACGTATGCATATCTTGGGATACCCCCTTGGTGAAAACTACCCTCGCCCATCCGATTCGTGGCAAGCTCACCCCTACAACTACCCAGGGGACACTCTGAGCCGGACGTACGTGGTCAACACGGGCCAAACTGTCGGCAAAGTTACGTAAAATAGTTAGCGACACTTTCAGTCCTACCCCCCCATTCGCTTCTCATTCACTCATACTCCCTTTTCCCACCCACCCCCATCCCTCTCCTCGCTTATTGCTCTCTTCTAACTCTACCAACCCACTTGGAGGTTGGCTGTTACAGGCAGAAACTGGACATTGGATAGAGGGTTTGCATCCACCACGAGTGAGAGCAGTATCCTATCCGTCCGTTACTGATATATGGCTCGACCTGGAACCTCACGCTCTGCCTGAGATACAACTCGTACGTGACCGATATGAGGGAGATACGTGTATATATTATATTAAATGTCCATAGGAGAAATGGGGATGCGACCACTTTGGAAATCTGGGAACTATCGCTGACAAATAAAACCATATCGACCCGACAGTGAAAAACATTCTTTTTCACTCGACTTGAATTTCCGTGATTCACAGAACAACCCTTGGCTACGTATAGATGGGCAAATGCTTTACTTCAAGACAATAAGGAGGCGGACAGGGTGGCCTTCGCTAAAATGGAGGGGTGATGGAAAGTTTCAGTCCAAGTCTTGGAGAGTGGCTTCTTGTTACATCCGGCGGACGTTAGCGTGACATCGCCAGACACGGTTCGTCGATTGGGTTTCCTACTTCCTTGACAGATGCCCAACCATCATCGCCTGCACTCACATTCGCATTGTAATTTTTTTCAAAGTTGTCAAAAAAAATTCTTTCAGTCTTGGATCTAGTTGAAGTCGTTTACATCTTTTTGACATTAGCAAAATTACGGAAAAGCATGAGGAAATTTATTTAATGCATGAAGCTGAGAAATTTTATTGAATAATTTAGAAACACTTTGGAAAACAGACAAGAATTACTGAAAAATGAGTTACGACCCGGAACAACTTTTTTCTTCGCAAACCGACTTACCGTTACAGAAATGTAATATTTTTCTTAGGTTAAAGATAAGCAAGAGTAGTTAATTACCTATCTTTGCTTGTCTATACTAGTACCCTCTGCAGCAGACCTAAGGTAGTTTCAACATGTCTCACTCAACCACGGTAGATTCAGCATTGCCAGATATTCGTCGGGCGCCGGCGGCGGCTGTGGTTCGAGAACTTAGCTCTAACACGGCAGAGCCATTTTATTTCATTGACTGTTACGCGAAACTTACTTGCTGAAGCCAGTGCACACCCATCCCTCATTCGCCACCGCCTCGACCACCGCGAACCCTTCCACTGTGTTAAACAGCCCCCTGTAGTTTTGTCCCTCAGTTCCCCTTTTCACTGAACATCCAACGTGAAACCGGGTTAAACAGAAACTTTAACATGAACCAGTTGTATTGTACCTTCAGCGTACTCTTCGTGGCGTCCACTTCCGTCGGCGGACACCCTCCGGGCTCACTCTCATATATGTATACCCTACCATCGTTAACACACATCGGACCAGTTGAGTGAGCTTGTTGTCTCGTCGTTGATGGGAATCTCGACGATGGTCCGCGCAATAGCCCGGAGTTATTTCCAAATTTCGACGGAATCGTGAAGCATTTCATGAGAGCAATCGTAGTTTGCGAATTTCATGATAGAGATATGACATAGTATGTGAGTAGATAGTGGAAAAATTATCCGTAATTTCGTGGAAATTATAACATTAGGAATGTTGTTACAGAGCTAACATCAAAATTGTAATTGGTATCAGTTCATATTCAATTCATTGTCAATAAATATCATAGTCATATGACATTTTGTTCATCAATTTTGAATCGACAAAGAGCGCATTGATAATCATACCATGTAAAAACTGTCGAGAACAAATTGCTTCCACAATTGTGAATAGTTCAATCAAGTTATTACGTACCGATTGAAAAAGCAGAAGCAAGGAAAAAAAAAGGAAGTGATAATAGAATATCGATCGGCGATGCAATCATAGCCAAAACCAAAATTCGATAAGTGTATCAAGTATAAAAACTTGAAATACTCCACAATTTCAAGTCTATAAAGAATCATTACACGGTTCATCTCATTCCATCTGAATCAAGCACGCAATATAAATTGTGTTCTGATAATATCTCTTCATTGGAAATAAAATCAGAGCTTCACTTTTACCAAGTTTATAAACCTTGGAATTTGCAAGAGTTCACCCTGTTGGATAAGCGTCGTGGGCGATTATAAATTCCAACCCCAAATAAAACTCGCCGGTAATTTTCAACAGGAAAGTCCAAAGTTTGTGGAGAACTCGGCGAGGGGTGAAAAAAGGGGGTAGCATGGTGGCTTTGAGTCCTCTTTCTCTCATCTCTCGTGCCAAGGTCGACTCGCGGGGTGAATGGGTCAAGTTCGGGAAGAGAGTAAAAGTACATGGAACTTGATAGAATGGAAGGGGGTACAGGGGACAGGGGGGGCCAATGAGAATGAGTCCTGTTTCAAGAGAATGTGTAGGTGGACGAATCGGTGAGATCGAATGAAAAACTTTACGAAATAGGTTCTGAGATTTCTTTCTTTTTTTGTTTGTTCTCAAGTAATTTTTCTCGATATTTTTTTTTCCTATTTTTCAGACACACCAACATTCACCACCCCCTACGGACACTTCAATTCCATCCAGCTGCATTCTCTCGGGCAAAGCTTAACCCCCAACAGTCAAACTCGAGTTCAACCCCCTCAAGTTTTGCCATTAGACGCGAACTGGAACTTTCTTCGAAACACTTTCGTTCCACACGACCCTGAAACTAAAACGCGAATTCTGAATACATTTTTCAAACAACCCCTCATGGTAAACCGTATATGTCGTCCTTTCAACGCCCTTCTCCCTTTCTCTATTCCTCCGCCGATTATCGACAGTCGCCGTCGTCGTTGTCGTCAGCGGCGTCGACAATTCTCTATACACACGAATGCAAATCACAGTCAAATAAATTTTTCCCGCATTTCTATTCTATATCATTGTATTTTATTTTATTCTTTCGAACTCTGAAGGGTGATACATGGGCGAGGGACACTTTTATTGACACTGGTGGTCATACATTCGAGATGTTTTCAATCCCTCATGTTACTCAAGGCGACGTGGAAAATAAAAAACTCTTTATTCTCCACAAAACCAGTATAGATGAAAAAGAAATTTTTTCCCCAACAGCATGTAGACTCGCCCCGACTTTGGAATTGTCGATAAACTGCTTAATTTTGTTAGCAGCAAGATCATAAACTTCCAATATTATCAGAAATATTATATACCTAATAATAGTGCAATCATATCTAACTTTAAATCTGACATACATCCACCTTCATTCAACATTTGCTCTGAGATAATTCTGAATTCCCGAAGGTTCATCAAAGTTTCTTTCATCTGTTCAATAACAATGTTTCCAGAATGAATATTTATGCATTACCTTTTCATGTTTTCATGTCTGCCAGAAAAATGAACACAATTGTATAGATGAGTTTATGAATGTGAGTTAATTACAATACTCTCGCCTAGATAGAATAGAAAAAAATATATATATATCAACAGTCTATATAAGGGGACGCAGTAATTGCACATGAGTGAAATGTCTCATAGTTTCATCCTCATCAACAATAACATGGCAAGGCACTCAGCCTTGGTCATCTTTTGACTCGAACTCTACACGCCAAGTGAGTGGGTTAGTCAGAAGTACATGGACCACCGCCTAAGCTTGTTATGTATCTGAGAAGAGTAGCCAGAGAACTGTGCACCAAAAGCCAAGCCAATATGTGTCACAGCCACCCCTCAATGGTTTTGCGAGCTTCGTCGAGAGGACTCATCTACAATGACTAAAGCCATTTCTACACTGACCATCGTAGGTCTCGCGTGTGCAAAACATAGTACGGTATACGTTTGCCACCCCTATTGAGTCGTTGGTTAAATTCGCGCTGACTCTGCCGTTCAACAGATATCGTTCTCTTATCGCCAAGTGGAGCAAACAAAGTTGTAGAACCATTACAATACGGTCAAGAGCATCTTTCTTTTCTCCTTATATTCTCTACTTTATGCTTCCACTTCATAATCCCCGGGTAAACTTTTCCAAGCGATGATAAAATTGATGTCCGGCGTTATAAAACGATTTCTATGGCAAGATCACGATGATTGCATTCCGATAAGTCTCCCTGGATTATTGCCAATCTCTTTTTTTTCCACAAACAAAAAATAAGGAAAAAGAAGAGTGGCCGTTACAACTTTTATTATTAGTTAGAAATGTTCATTTTTTAATCCAACTCATATTACCGCGTATTATTGTGTCTCATTTTTTTATCTCGAATTCTCATTCCGTTCATCCACATTATAATGTGAAATTGTCTATGTGCAGAAAAATCTCTTCTTGTTCATTCATAAATTTTGCTCATTGATTGACCTATGACATCTCTGGATCAGTTCGGAATAGAGGAAACGTGAAAAGCTGTTTCGAGGTAATCGGATTAGGAACACAATGCATATTTATTATTATTCATCGAATAGTTATTCATTCTCATCTAACAGTTTGAAAAATTAAGAAATATCTATGAAAATTTACTACAAACTTGACAAGCAAAAAAAGCTTCAGGTAGTCGACACTCGTAACATCGTGAGGTCGTAAGAAGAAAAGGTTTTACTGTAATTAACTTTCATACGGCAATTTCATGAATGCGTCAACTCGTATCGACAAAGTTTCAAAGGGTGTGCACTAAAGCATCGGAGACCGACGTCGATTAATCCGGAATCTCGCTCACCCTTGGGAGTCATTAACATGGTAGTAGTGCGCACTGCAAGTCGATTTTCACTTGCTACGCCTCTGATACACTTGCTATTCATCTCTTTTCCACATGCCAACCTCAACGGTATCACCAAGATGATACGTTGGGCCTCACGGTACTCCACCCTTCTTGCTCCTCTGCATTGGATTATAGGCGCATTAGGTCGCTCCAAAGGGCCCGTAATTAGATCCAAAAAGAAGCAAAGGGTTTCACCCGAGTAGGCTAACTCATTTTGCAGATATAGTATATAGTACGAAGTTTGGCCCGCTCACTCGATGCTCTTTTGCGTTGCCTCAAAGAGGTGAAACCACGTGGGAATTCTGGACGCGAAACAGGGTAGCGCATAAGAGAAGTGAAGCGGTGGGACACACAAGCTGGATAAGGGCATTGAGAGAAAATTTAGAAAGGGAAGAGCTGGATAAACTCTCCTACAACTATATTCTCAGAGTCTTTCTCCGTCTGTTTGTCTATCTGTCTGTCTTCCTTCCATCTACCCTCAGCCTTTTATCGGACAAAGTTTGGGCCATTCGGTTTTATGCTCCTCCAGGCTAAATACACGCGACGAAACTGCTCGTGCATTCGAAGAGAAAAGGAGAAGATGGAATGACGATATCTAATAGATACGGGCAGACGTATATAAGTGATTGGCAAACAAACCCAACAGAATCACGCTATGCACTGCTTTTACTGCAAAATGAATTTGCAATTTGCAAATAGCTGCAGTGAAGAAAAAAAGAAAAATTTTCCAGTCACAGTGGAACATCTTTTTTTTATGATGATCAGGACCAATGTAAAATCAACAGGGGTAGTCTATATATTAGACCGGATCGTCACTTGAATCCAAAAGGGTCTATTCGTGTGAATGTATGCAGATATTAGGAAAAGTAAATAAAATGTTCATTATCATCAAACGTACTCTAACAAAACTATAATTAAATATGGATTGGTATCGAAACGAACGAATATATAATATGTCAATGATCAAAATCTATGATCTATTTTCCTTGAATTTTTTTTCCCAATTTTTCTCGTTTACTGAAGGTTCTGCAAGCAAAAATTGAATCTCCCAAATGCGTAAGAAGAAAATATATGAGGGTAGATACCCATGGGGAGTGAGTAAGATGGATGCTGAGCACCTGACTGTCGCAAAAGTCTCATGAGAAAGGGAGAGAACTTGAAAAGGTGAAGAAGAAAAAGAGAAATAAGAAAGAAAGAAAAGAAAAACAAAAAAACCGAACGTATCTATGAGAGGCGTATCTGACGCCCACGCATCTCTCACAAGGGGTACGAGTAAGTTTGGGGGGCGTTGCTGGTGGCACGAAGGTAGCCCAATCGCGGGGTACCGCGGTCACAGTCCCGGCCAGGCGCAGTGCCGCGACGCCGACGCCCACCGCCAACGTCCTTTGAAACTACCTCGACCCGTTGGCGCAACGAGCAACGCGCAGGGGAAAAACTCGCTGACCTCAATACTCCCCCCCTCGATTTACCCCCCTTTCACAACCACCCAACCACCCACATCGTCGCACTCAATGCTTCTTCTCTGTACCGTCGAGACTTCCGCCTTCTCGATTCGAACCCTTTCATCTCGACACAGAAATTCAGTTTATTAAATTTTATCGTGTATTTTTTTGCCCCCGAAGTTGGTACATATGAAAAATATATACCAAGAGCAAGAGGAGTTTGTGGGGGTTAATTGGTAGGAGGCACTGAATATGCTGACATGAAACTCCAAGGTGCGCATGAAGGGTGAATGTGTCGAGAGCACCTGGCTTGATATCAATATCGATGAAGGCAACTAAGGGTTTATCACGGATGGAGAGGAGCTTGGAAGTTGTTGTAGAGACACTGGATAATAGTTTGGACTACGTTGGGTGGGGTGGTGTCGAGTCTCGAAGTTGTTCTGACGATCACAGAGTCATCTCTCTTCAACATATAGACATGCAGCATCCATCCAAATTGGCGTACACCTGGTTGCATAAATGAGGAAAAAAAAGCGACAGGGGAATTTCTCAATAGAAAAAAAAACAAAAAAAAAACGATCTAGATGAAATTCAATAAATTCAGATTCTTGTAGACGACTAGAAAGTAATCTATCCCTCAAGTCAAAGAATAAAAATAATTTAATTAAGCTGATATCAGTCAGAAAAATCTACCCAATTTTTATCTCCACTTCATTCAATGTAATGTTCAATAATTTTGCAATTCGGCTCTCGAAAATATATTAATACGCTTTACTTTACTATTTCTAATGCCAAAATGTCGTAAGTTGGCACCCATTAACTTATGGTTCTATTCACAACATTTTCAAGTATAAACGTATGTTTAACATTATCCATCTTCAAACTCAAAAAGTATTCGAGGCGAAAAATCGTTGCGTATATTTTCAACGACATAATTTTCCGGAACGGAAGATTCCCCCCGGAAAATTATGGGCAAATATACGATTGTCAAGCACCTTTACTCAGGCATTAACTTCGTGAGGCATACATTCGAAAGTTCACGTCGCCAATTCGTTCTTGGTAGAAAGTTGCACCCCGTAAACAACAGCCAAGGGAACTGGGAGTACGAGAGGACATTGGATAGTTGAAAGTGGCGCAGACATCTTTTCACCCACTTCCCCAACAACCTCGCCGTCCTTTCTCATCCAAAACTTCCTTCCCGCACATCCCTCCCCGCCATTATTCCAGCTGTAACGCATTTACCATACACGAAAAGACATTTTAGTGTTCATTCGAAGAAATGTGAAAGAAACTTGGAAAAACATTGTTGAAATGATTCAAAACTTGTCACAAGTTGTAGACACCATGTCAAAATATGAGGAAATTTTTGACAAATATTTGCACAATCAAAATTAATTTCACAAAAAGAAAAAATTCGAATTATTCAGTCTTTAATTTATACAAAGTTTATGAGGTTGAGAAATTATATTTCAAGAAACTTGAAAGGGCGTTACAGACATTCGACCTGGCCTAGAACACTTCAGCAAATTATTGAACAAAGTTAATGTCATGGTATGATGATATATCGGCGCAGCATGACAATACCCTAACTGCTGCTTTTCCTACTACAATAAGAGAAGCCACAACTTTTGCCCATAGGACTCACATTTGTTGGTATGCACAAAGGATACGTCTTCCTTTCAATTTTCAATTGAAGAATGATATAGAAAAAATAAATAAATGATAATAGATGATAATGATAATTATATCATTATGAGAATGAATGTCCCTTCGAGTTTCGAACAAATGGCAATTGAATAAAGAACAATATTTGCAATGAAAAAGTGACATAATGTGAAACTTGAAGGACGAGTCACGATTCTGAAGGACAGCGAAGTAGGATAAGGGGCGCGAGAAAGAGGGAAGTGTAGAAAACCGCACAGTTACAACGACCATCAGTCATTATTTTCCGCAACATTTAGCAAGCACTTCAAACTGTTTCGCACTCTGTTACGTCGTAGTCGTTCTCCACCATAGCACCCAAAAACTTTCTCAAGTATGTGCCCGGTATAGTATCAACACAAACCCCTGTCTCAGAACCTCTTCACCGTTGGTTTACTTCTTCACCTAGTCTTTACTCTCAAATGATGTCTTTTTTTTTCTAACCAGAACCCTGGCAATGAGTTATGAACTGTATGGACTTGGACAGCAATTAACTGTACAACTAGAAAAACGAAGTTTCAGATCGCAAATAAGCTCACATAATGATTAAATAGCAACGTGTGAGAAAGAAAAAAAAAACATTTGCGAAATGTTTTACTTTTATTCCCCAACATTCAATAAACATGGAAAAGTCTGTATAATTCTACAATTGTAAAATTGAATTCGAAAATGTCGAGTGTGAATGCAATGAATAAATCGAAAAATACATCCAAGATGAGTGTTCATAAATTCACGAACCGTATAATGAAATACTCATCCTATTATTTTTCACCTTTTTCAGGTGCATATATACATATCTCAAAATTCTCAAATATGCAAGCGCAAATCATATAAATACACACATACATCTTTTACTTCATAAGCACACGAGGAAGATGTACACCTTCGGTCACATGCGATTTCATTTCTCTCAATTTTCCTACTGTTTCTATATCCCCATCACTTTTCCTCTTTCACATATACACATATAGTTATATATTTTCATGCACAGAAAGAGCTATTTTCAACCCCTAGAGGCACCCCTCCTCGCCCTCTAAAAGTACCGCGTACGACGTGTAAGTTTCCAGGAAGTAAGTTCGCTCTCCGTATATTCTCGAGCTACGTACGCGAAGGCTAATCGGAATTACAAATACCCTCTACCTGCCCGCTCGTATCGCATCCTATCATTCTATCCTCGTCTCCAGCCTCCTCCTCCTCCCCCACTGTCTGACTCTACGAGAATTATAATAATTCAACTTATTTCATTGGATGAATAAATGTCTCAAGCCTCAAAAATAATAAAGGTAAAAAGGATTGTGCTCCCTTTAATATAAACTACACAGAAAGTTTTTCTTTGAGTATGAGAAAATAGTTCAGAATGTAAATACATACAAAATGTTCAGATTCATCCCGAAAATTTTCAAAAACCTTACCGCTCTATTCATCTATACCTTTTAATCTTCAAATTGTCTCTCTGTATCGTGAGAAAGGAAAATTTTAGCCATTAAAAATGGACGTTCCGCGCTTTGTATAAAAATAGTTAAAACGTAAAGAGAAGTTGGGAAAAAAATTCTCACGTTCAAACAAACATATACTCAACATTAATTAATGGTTTTCTTTTTTAATAAATAATGATAATTACATTATCTGAATTATTAATCACGTCCGCATGCGTCACTAATTTATTTTACATCTGTTTGAACAATAACAGTTTATATGAATGTTGATTAATGATTTCGAGAACAGTATAATTAAACTTGGTGTCCATTCGTGAGTCATTTATTCACCGACACAGTCGTAGATTAATCGTTATGTAAACACAATTATTACAACCATAAATAAGTTTACTACCAGAGTACAGTTACGCTTGTGTGTGTGGTAAATCCAAAGTCGTATAATTCAACTCAATAATCGTTTACAAAACAACGGAAGCTTCATTAAATGTCCATCAAGAGAATAAATAAATTTGACCGCAATTGAATTAAAATAGAGTGCGTTACATGATTATGAACTGGACGACTATAATATAATAATGTATTCGTAGCTATTGTAACAATTTATTCTCACACAAATCATCAATTCAAAATGTCCACTGTCAATACTCAAATCATCATCATTACTCATCCAACAATTCTTCTTTCCTAATTCACATTCCAACTACGAAGCGAATAATAACAGCCCAATCTTGGAGAATAAGTTCACGTGACTGTTAATGATACAGGACTAATCAGAAGCTACACTGACAAATGCATTATACAAGATGGTAAGCTGTGGACGTAGACGAAGTACCTTCACCTACTGATTGCTCGGGTCTACGTATATATGTAACTCATAAACCTCACTTCTCTCGTCGCACAAAACGAAAAACCGGCTCTCAACCCTCAGGGCTTCTGAGACTGTAATAAACCTGGTAAACGGTACCACTCGGTGGATAGTCCGCTCGTGATTCTAATAAGGGCACACATTCCCTTTTCCTTTTGTCCTTATGTATAACGCCAATGTATTCGCATTCTCACTCACCCGCATACATTTTCCTACATTACACGGATGTAATCCCACATCAGTAATTTAAGTTCATGATGCGTTTTCAACTATTGTGCAGCTTTTCATCTTCTACTCAAGCTCTAATGCAAAAATAGTTCTTCAACACTTCATAAATGTACACGTGTGGAATTTAAACAGAAACAATTTTTTCATCAACTCATACCAAATATATTTATCAACGAATATATTCTGAGAATCTGTAATGATGTCAAATTTTGTATTTTTCATAATACCAATTGAATACCAAGCAAAAGAATAAATTCGTTCAATATCACACTTGCGTTATATTATAAAAGCAGCATAACTACAAACGTGTAAGAAATACAACCGAATAACACACGTGGATGCTTTGGAACAACACATTTGGATTTGCAACGTACATTGTCTCTCACTCTACCTCCCTTGTACAGACATTGCTTCGCTATTTCTTGATGCCTCACCTTCCTCAAATGTCCGTACTGTGCCTAACCAGATTTACTACGTTCGCCTGTAATTATCATCATAAAGTCGACTTTACGAGCAGTAAGGACCCTCGTAAAGGAATGCTTCATTTCGCCTCCCCGGGCTACTACTTGCCCAGACCAAAGTACTCCTACTCTCACTCCCTTCTCACCATATACATATATATCCCATCACACTCTTTCTCTCTGTGTACTCCTTACTCTTATTCTCTTGATCCCTCATCCGCATGTAACTCGCGCCCGCACTTACTTCTACTCTGACCGCGAGAAGTTAAAACTCACCCGCGGGCAATGTTTCATTCCCACGAGATCGGATTTGTGGCTAGGCTTTCACTGTTTCCGTTTCCCGAAGAATATTCGTTCGGATAAAAAGACGCAGAAGAAAAAACTTATAACGAAAAGAAAAGAAAAAAACGGAAAAAGGATAGAAGAAAAACGAAAAGAAAAAATGACCGAAAAGTTGTGAAAAAAGTTTAAGTACATTAAAATACTGTTGATGGGTTAAATAAATGTAATCGTCAAAGGGGTTGCAGTTTTCTATCTTCCTGTGCTTCATTAAAGTCGTTATTCACCACGTAAGCAAATGCCCACAGTCTATTTGCTTAAGACATACACTAACACAGGTAGAAATTCGAGAGGTCGCCTCGTGCAATCGTTAAACTATATACACATATAAGTAAATATATATGTATATCTATATTTACATGGTCGACGGTTAGAACTCTAGTAGTTGGCCATGACAAGTTCGGATACAGTTTTAATGGCGCCTCCATTTCATCATAAAGTGAAAGTAAAAGCAAATGAAACTTGTAGAAAGTGAAGATGGTACAGAGTCCTTTCTTTTATTTTATATTTTTTTTCTCAATATTGCTGTTATCGAATTAACGATCAGGGAGAGGACACTTTGAAAATTTTGTTCATTCACTTTCCACTTAAGAAAGACCACATTTTTCCCTCTGTATATATTTGGTAGCCACAAAATGCTTAATGCAATTATCTTCATTAGCGTTAGAAAGTCGCGCGGATTACAATACCTAATGAACCGACCAGTGTGCACCGCGCGACCGTGAAGCTTTTTCCCTCGCGCTTTTTCAGTCTCCACTTCGCCGTGCTCTTGACAGTATTTTTCGTCCCCCTCTCATTCTCTTCGTTTTCTGTTCTTGGTTTTCGCAATCGCGTACGCCCGAATTTTCTTTTCATCGCTAACAGCGAAGCTCACAAATAAAAATAAACAAAATTTCATTTGTATCACAAATGCGTCTCTTTGCGAAATTCTTCACGAATAAAAGTCAGAGAAGTATATAGTTAATTTGAATTTGCAATTTTAATGCTCCAACGATTGTCGCAGTGAAAAGCAGTCAGGTGAAAGTATAATTCTTCCGAAGCACCAACATAACTTAATGGAATCTAAATCATCACCAGAACCAAATAATTATAGTTACAGAAATAAAATCATTTGAAAATATTTGCAATTGAACCCAACTCACACAAAACCCGTAGACAACTGATTACTACAAGAAAAGTATCTTCGTATTTCCAACTTTTCGCTTATACCAACGCCCGAATTCAAATTGAAAAAATAACATATGAAGAAATAAATTTGATCATCTGTCATGCATGAAATAAATTTATATTCACATCCTTTATCTCGAGAGGCAACGGGTCGATCCATGGAAAATATGTTTGACGTATCAATCTATTCCGGTGAGTTTTCACAGGATGGTCGCCGGGGAATTGGACACGGGCTCTTAGCACAGGTCACGCCGACGAGTCTGCTCTGTCACATTACATAACGTATCGACTTCCTTTCCTATATCCATATGCAAACTTTCCATATACGTTGAAAACTAACAGACTATAAATACGTAAGTAGTGACTTGTACATCTACGACAATATACTAAATCCAATAGCATTATCGATTAAGTAATTTATCCATAAGCCTAGCTATTAAATCCTCATAAATGTTTGATTATACAATTTAATATCGATATGCGATGAAACGTCAAGTCGATGTAGAGCTGTGAAGAGTCAAAAATAATTCCCCAAGGATGAGTGTAGTGGAACGAGAGATGCCTTGGGAAAAGGGATATACACGAATGATTTGTGAATATGCAAGGAGGGAACGACATTCGAGGTGGTCGCTGAAGCTCCGTCGGGACGGCCGACGGTCAAGATAGGACCACGACTCCCTGACTGCCTAAAATACGGAAAGTATTCGAGTGGACAGCCGCGAATTTATCGTTCTCGACAGCCCTAAATTTTCCATTATTCCAACGCACAAAAATTTATATATATTTATATACAACTGCTAGAACTCGAGAGAGAGAGAGAGAGCGAGAGAAAAAAAGAAAAATTGTGCGGTAAAATTTATGCATACATATGTATTCATGTACATATTTTTTGTTTTGCCCACATTTTTATCGCGATTTCTATCCAATTTACCAACTCAACAGTCAGTGGTGTTTTATTGTTCCATTATTTTATTCAATTCTATATTTAGTTTTGTTTCATATTTGAAACATTGAAAAGGAAATAGAATTAAAAACTGCAATGTGCCATAACGATTGGGATATTAAACTCCAAAAGTACTATGGGAAAATGGTGTTTACCGTTTTGGCCGAGTTTGACGGCTGTTGAAATGAAAGGGGTTTGGTTTTTTCCACTCATTCAACTCGTTATACTGTTGATGAGGAAAGGGGTAAGAGTGATAGAGTATGGGATCGTATAAAAAAATGCGCGAGGTGTTAATGCCGCGGCAAGCCCAGAACGTTAGTAATAAAACCCTAAGAATACAGGGCGGCGATCGTAAAATGATAATTACTACCGTAAAACTAAGTGATATTGAACTTGACGCTGTGATAGCAACATTGGTGTACAACCAAAGAGTGTGCATTGCAGCTGGGGAAAAAAAATATTTGGCACATTCAATTTCCGAAATTACAACATAACTCAACGTATAAGTTCCCTCACTTACATGCATACTTCTCAAATTTCTGAATTAAAATTAATTTGTTAACAGGTCAAAAGTCTTTCAAATCCTGTACTCACAGTTCAACTATATAATTTGCAGTATACAACATCGTTAACGCTGCATTATTTTTCACATTAACATTATCGCAACTCAATTAAACTCACTGAACTAACTAAAATCAATCTTCTACATTCAAAAGTACCTTCCACATCTATCACTCAAATAACAAAATAAAAATAGGAAAGAAAAAAAAAACGATAATAGTGTAACACACTATTGAAGTGAAAGTGAGGAACCACTAACTAAGTTGAGGTAGAAGTAGTGCTGATGGGTGGATTAAAATCGAGGGCATGGCTATAATCTACTTTACATTTGCAACCCTTTCTAAGCGCGCCCGGCTAATACGGTAATGCAGTGAAATCCTCTTGCCAGCGCGTAGTTCCGGTATAGTCGTGAAGCTGGTTTAAGTAATTCCCGATAACAGGAAAGCTCGACCCTGCCACATCGGCTATTTTCACTATCCACTTCACCTTGTCCGTTGCTCACCCACTCTCCAATATATAAAGTGACATAAAAAATTCTATCCTCAATGTTTGGGGAAACAAAAAAAAACCGACATTAATCGAAGACAAATCGCTCATCGTCAGACATCCAAACTTTTGGCCATCGGTCTATGCCTCACGACACATGTGTCACGAAAATACGGGGCCATGGTGTAACGTGTGTGCAGTTACAAAGAGCGAAGTCTGTGTATATAGACGAGGTTTTCATATATATATATATATGCTATATGATCACGGGAAATTGTTTAAGTTTCGATGAGGTTGAGACTTGGATATTGAGGACAAATACAATTATCGTCTTTATGAGATTTGAACATTCCATGCTCTTGTAACTGCTGCACACACCCGTATACCACAGGGAACCTAGAACTTGAGTTTAATAAATCATAGAATGTGTGGGTAAGAACTACCGGGTGGATGGTAGAATGGAAACGAAACAATAATGCGTAGCTCAAGTGGAACAATCAATGAAAATTCGGTCGAAATCGCCAATTCATGTATAGAAATCATCGTGAAATGGAACATTTTACAGAATAAGTATAACTTTTTTGTTTTTTCTCAGAATAATAATGCGACATGTCGATATTTCAAGTTGATATAAAGGATTGAACACTAATCAAAAAGTTCATGAAAAATTCGAGTGACGTAGACGAAATATTTGAAATGTGGAAGCACTCATACGTCATCCAATCTCATACTCTCTCACAGGTAGCGCTGTGGGTAATTAGCTATCGAGTTACCTTTCCAACTCTCACAATATTCTCATCCCTTCCTTGTGCACATGAGCACAATTGCTCCTACTTCTACTTGCTTGCGCAACTGAATTCTCTCTGGATTGGCTTCCAGACATGCAATTATATTTGATGGAAATGAAAACCAGTCCATTATATAGTCATATGAGCGTACGTGAAAGAAAATCGTGAGCAACTAGAACAGAAAATGTTTTATGATTGGAAATAAGTTTTGAATATCCCGATATATATTATGTTGCTCTCGTATCTTTCAATTCCAAGTGAGATTTCAATCAATCAAATATCTACGAACATGTGAGTATAACGTAGTAGCCGAATAAATGGAAAGAAATGTTAAGAGGACGAATGAATAATCAACCTGACATTTTTCATCGCATGCTTACATCTTCATAATATAATATCACCCTAACATCAAAGTATTTCTTCAATGTTCCACAAATAATTCCGTTCATCAATGCGATATCAACGAATAAAATTCGCGAAAACAATACGTTCAACGGAATATTCGGCCCCTCAAGGGAATAAAATAAAAAGCTTCGGGGACAATATTCACAACGTAATCTCCGTCTCGGGTGCTCGAGTTAAATACATTACTCCTGCCTCCTCTCCATTTTCCCCTTTTTCTTTGTCTCCGGGCACCTTGGCGTGGCGACCCCCCGTGAACAATTTATGGAAGGCGAACAAAAAAAGAACGGGAGAAAAGTAAAAGAATGGAGGTATAGGCGAGAAGAGGTTGGAGATTGTTCTGCTACTGTAGAGACACCAGGTCCACTGATGTCGAACGAAGGGAAGGTTTCACCTCAATTTCCACCCCGTACCGCCCTCTCTCACCATCCTGTCACCCCCAACGCTATTTCGACGAAGCGAGGGGTCAAACTTCTTGTAAACCATAAAGAGGATTCTCAGTCATTAGATCGCTTTGCCTGTGCGGCAACGGACGACTTCACAATTTCGCTTTTTCCTACCTACCTTCCGCTTCGTTTTTTTTTCTCTCTATTCCTTTTTACTTGCATCGCCCTCGAGTTGTGAAAATACGCGCACAAGAGATCGCCAACGGCTCGCGCACTTCTAAGAGGATTATTATTTTCCCACAAGGACGATAGCGATCCATGAGATTCACCACCAATGTCACAATGAAAGAGTCGCAAGGTGGAATTAAAATCATGGAAAAAAAATTAACTCCTCATCGTTTATTCTATATAATAATTTCTCTTTTTCTCTTTCCAAGGTTTGTTTATACTAAAAGCTCTCGCTGCAGGGGATTGATGTGGAAAATTTTGGCATGTTGAATACGTTTGGTGGTATAATCAAGACTCGCTATATATTAACTATTCTTGTTTCATCTAAAAGACAGCGGGTGTACATTTTAATCTCTTCCGTTAATTTACTGCTAAGAAGAAAAAAAAATTCTTTCATCAAACACTCGTTAGCTGGTAGTATAATGAAATCAAAAGTTTTACCGGATGATGCAAGTGCAACTGGTCAGAAAAACATCATTTGATATTCTCCTTTGTTGAATATTCAAACGTATAGTATGATACTTGTGATAAAGATGATAGTAAACTTAATCTAAGACACAGTTTCACAAAGATTTCTAAGCATCTTCAACAACTATTCATCAATCTAACACGACAATGATCAACAAATCCCCAAAATACAATTACTATGAGAAACAAAATTCCTAACGAAGCAAATTGTGTACAATAAGAAGTGTCGAAAATACGAAATTCAGGGCACAAGAATGTCGTGATTTCTCTTGAAACGAGAAGTGAGAGCTTCAAGGGGAAAAGACTGAACCACGATACCATAGATCACTGAAGAAAAGAAGGAAGAGAGCGAGAGGAGAGCGGGAGGCCCGGGAGCAATTGAGTTAGGAAGGAAGGAACCAGTTCGGCAAACACTTCTCTTCTCTGAAAATTTATGGCTTAAAAAGTCCAAGAGGGTCTCTCACTTTATCTGTAATGTACTGATCTTGCCTTAGTCGTCGCCAGAGCCCAATCCCCCCTGCGTTTCGCTTTTGCTTCTTTCTTTTTCCTCCTCACATCATCCCCTGGCCTAGGTCTACTCGCTGGGCTTGGACTTTGAGATCTGGATAGGAGACGAGACTCCAGTGTTCCCCATGACCCCCATTGGTACACAGTCCATGATTTATATAGACTTCCACCCTATACAATTCTACCCCTTCTCACTATTTTGATAAGGGTCCGATTCGTGTGGCTTCTGGATTTAGAATAAACTGATCATCGAGTGATGGCGACTGTGATTTAACGTACGACAAAATAGAGAGAAAAAATTTTTTTATTCAAATTTCAGAGAAAAAAAAATTCATGTAAGGATAGATACACATAAGCTTGGTTGACAGGGGTAGAGTAAATCATCCCCTATGCCCTGTGGCTGTCCATATTCACCTCATGCTTATATGAAATCACCCACATGTCGAAGACGCGCTGGCACGCGAATATTTGCCTAAGTGATTGCTTGCCTTGAGACGCTTGGCGGCGTCCGCCGCCCGCACTAGTTTCATCCCTCATAACCCCTGCCACATCCATCGAATATCCCCACCCTTTATATCTATCACATAGCCAGAAATAACTTTGTACTCTGAGTTCAAGGCGAATGCCTATACGAAACTCCAAGATCCACCCCGAATACCTGGCTCTTGGCTCGCACTCATCTCTTCCAGAATCTTCTGCTTGTTTAGCACCCACTTACACATCTTCAATTCTCATTTCAGCTTGTGAAGTATTTCTTATGTTTCGTTACTCGGAGTTATTGCAATAATCGCACACTGATGATTTATGAAAGTAAAGCATCAATATTTGTTCAGAGTTATTGCATGGGGAAACGCAGTGTAGACTTGTTGCAAGAAGTCTTATGATAATTCGGACCTATCAATATCGAGAATCAATTTTTATTCTCTCTTCGATGCTATAAATTGATTCGAATTAAATATTTTGATTTTTCGAAATTTTTTCGATAATACTTCAACTTCGATAAACAAAACCCAATTATTATGAAAAAATCTCATTTTCATATTTTCTACGATGCAAAAGTTGAGTATCCACTATAAATCAAAATTTCTTTCCATAAAAACACAGAATGATGCGAGCAATAGTCCCATATGAATCGATGAATTGTAGACGGTTTCCTGAATAATAATATAAAAGCAACGGAAACGGAAATGATGAAAGAAATGTCATAAATCTTAAGACACTGGTGGAGTCTTAGAGGGAATTCTTAGCATAAGAAACTGCGCTTGATCAAACAGATGAGAGCCGATCAAGCCTAATGGAGAGGTCCAGGATGGGCTTCAAAGCGATCACAAGGAATCTTAGCGATACGTCAGGGATTCTCGTTGCGGTTGAAGCGAGCCTCAGTGGTTCAGCAACAAACTTTCAAGACGCTGCTATAACTTGACCCTACAAGTATTAGTAGAAGTGGTGGCAGTAGTGGTAATAGCTATAACTTGCACATATCTCTTCGACGAAATCAGTTTCAAATACTCTACTTATTCACATGAAAAAAAAAATAACAGCAAAAAAGCCGACAACAGCTTCACTTTTTCATCCATCAACCGAATTGCTACACAATATACCGAAATAAACGACGATATGATGAATAAGGGTGGCGAGTTGATGAAAAAATAAATACAGATGACAAGATGTTGGTCATTAAATTGTCAGCTTTTATCAAAGTGAACTCGAATGGAATATAAAAATGTACGCGACAAGAATTCTCATCTGAGCAAGAAGGATATTAGATGAACGTTAACACGACGATATGAGAAACTTTGACAAAATTTTCGTGCATTGTTTTCGGGAGAAGTGGCGTTGATGTCAACAAATATGGCGTTCGTGGTGAAGGCATATATAAATAGTTCGCCACGTACTCTGTATATACCTCGTGGGATCTTTGGCACATCTGCCCGTCGTGATAGCAGCGATTACTTATGCGAGCCGTGGTCTCTCTCGCAGAAGCTCGTCCAGCAGGCGACGCAGTGGCAAATGGGAACAGAACACTGTGGCAGAGGGTGTGTAGCATAGCTCCAAGCATAAGAGGACAGCAAGTTAACGCGAACATATAAATTAGCGGACATCTTAGCAGGCCGCTTGCAACTTAGTCACGTAGCGGGTTTAAACTTGACAAGAGAGGATTCTAGAGGATGGGGTTTGAAGAGGGATGAGTAAGGGAGGACAAGGCACCATCACCTGGCGACTCAGTTTGCGGTGTAAGGGTTATATACCCTCTTGCGTTAATTTCAAGACAGGATTTCACGACCTTCATTTAATTTATTCCGCGTACAAGCTCTAAAACATTTTGGTGTCAAAATCAACGACCAAACGCTGATACTCTGTATTTTCGCAAAAAATTCACTGACTATTGGTTGTATAAAATGATGATCATCGCTGGCATCCCTTACTGATTCTCAATAAAAACAAAACGTTTAAATCCAACTATGAAAAAAATAAATATAAAACTTCCCGATATTCAGAAAGATTGAAACAAGAATTTGAAGTCCTCCTATGAATATAATCGAATACGAAGTAATATTTCCAATAGACTAACTGGATGAATATTCTGAGCGAGAAAAAAAGCAACGAGCAGCATCGAAGATGAGTTTGGATTATGCGGAAGCCTTTGACGTTCCAATGTTGCAACGCATCTTGAGAACGTCCTCGCGTCTTATCCTAATAACAAGCAGCATTAATCACTGGTGCGCCACGGTGCAATTACCGTGATGGCGTTGGGTTCCCGGGAACTGCTGCCAAACAAGGAGAAACGGCAGAGTAGAGTCAAAGTCAAAGGGTGCTCTAGCTTGCTTTCGTTCCGCTCCTCACCACGATCCCTAAGCCATATACATTCTCTTCATCGCTGTCTTCCACATTCTCTCACTCCCCCTCTATCACTATATCACTCTCATTTTATCCAACAAAAGCTCATCCATCAAACGTCAACTGATATCATACGGATTTTTTGCGTATTTTTGCGATGTGTTCACATATTTGTTCATTATTTCAATATACAAACTGCCAAGCAACAGTCTAACTCAAACAGATAATTTTCGTACTCGAAACATAGATGAATATCATTTTTACAACATAGCTAGAATATACAGAATAATCAATACGAGCACTAATTTCGATTGAAAACCGAAAGTTAATCCAGAAAAAATAAAAGCGGTCATGTTGTTCACTTGTGCAGATTATTTCACAAATGCGACATTTCATTTCAAATATAATTCATTCTGTGACTATGAGTCGAGAATATAATATATAAACGATAGCACACGTCTATCACTTATACCAATGATCCTCTGTATACTAAAGTCATTCCCAAGGGTCTGCCAGATTGTGATCAATGAATGGCGCAGATGCCACTCCGGACGCGGAATATTGTGTGTATATCTAATCGCCCACCCTGTCAATTTGACCGCCAGGGTCACCCTCTTGGACCGGAAATCCAGCCCCTCTGAAGACCGTTGTGCAAAATCCTTCAGGGTATGGGGCCCATAAATCGAAAGTTCGAGACACTATCAAAGCTTCTACAAGATATACTAAACTATCGATACATTACAAAACTTGTCTTAGATCTACTGAAAAAAACACACAAATTTGAATTTACTAAAAAAATTTGTTCTTTAGTTATTCAGTTGCTAAAACTGAAGCAACAGCGAATTTTGTACCAACGAATAATAATAATCCCCTGAAGAAACCAAATATAGAATTGAAACAACCTAACCACTCTTCCATTTCTGTCTAATTTTTCGACTTCCCCAAAAGCATCAAATCCCTGAGAGTTACGCCACTGTAATACCAACGTTGACGAGTCGCTTCGTAGATGGCCGTGGTACAATGTTTTCTTATAATTAATGAGCAGGGTCCGTGGTTGAATGGACCGGTGTGTAGTGCCTGAAGGGTTGTAAAGGGTATTCACTTCTAAGAACGTCTATCAAAAAGCGCCTACACATCTCACAGCCCCAACGTGTTATCAGTGAAATGTCCCAACGTGTAACCCGAAAATTTCAACATATATTCTATCCTCATCATCTTTCTACGATTTTCCAAATTCAATCGAGTCTTCTGCAATTTTTAGTTAAATAATTCCAACTCACTGCATGAAATAAAAAAGAATCCTTTCACACAAAGGAACCAAAGTTGATTTCACCGATAGATTGTGATTTCGTTTCGACGATTTCATCCAGAGATGTAACTAAATAAAAATATATATATAATAATGACAAGAAATTTGCGAATTCGATATATACGAAGCAGAATTGACTCATCATACATTCAATAGGATAATGCAAAACAACCTTAAGCTTACGCCACTGGTTTTCTTAGACCAACGGCGAAGTAAGGGCGGCCGGCTGCTTATTGTAATTATCCCCTCGAAGTACCCAGCTCTCCATCTCTACGTCGAGCTACCTCACCGCGCCAACCACTACCCCGTTTGCACACGCGCTCCAACTCTCGATTGTTCTTGCTCACATGGCCCAGCCGGCGGCATACTGGCACGTCTACAAAATTAAGCGTACCACCCTTCTTGCTGCTCTCTGCTACGTCGAGATTCAGTTGCCACCTTCAACCTACATCTACCCCTCAGACTTCATTCCTCGTCGCAATCACCCTTCTTTTAAAGCCCCGACCTTAATTTCACGTTAGATAATTGCCAAACCTGAAAACGAGGGCGGCTCGATGATCCAGTGGACGGTGTGACGATTCATTGGAAATGAAATTGCATTCTTCGAAAAAGCTCTCATCATTCTGAGCAATTACAAGGAAGTGAAAGAGGATGGGAGACAGAATGGCATGCAAATGAGAATTTTGCGTCTGGTAAATGGTCGTCGATGATTTTCAGAAATGTCTATGGTGATGAGGGATGTAGATGACGAAAAAAGCAAAGGGAGATTACTGTGAATCCAAGTGTGTTATTTCAATACACAATTCCAGAAAAGAAAAAGATATACGTTCGCTCAATTAACACAATTCCAGCTTAAATTTGAATGAGAATGCGAAAGAATGACTTGCAACGAAGCCAAAATTGTCATTTCAACTATAATAACATACAACAAAGTATACAATCCATTCTCTGTCTTTCGAGTAAGCGCATAATGTAAGACACTTGATTTTATACCGAAAGAAATATGCAAAAGAAAAAAACAGGATGAAGAATGTCAAGATAAACGAAGAAATTCGATTCACGTAGGGGCGCTGCATTTGGTTCTGTGTTTGTCTTCCACCCGGATACATATTTCAATCGTGCAGTTCAAGCTCACCCCTCTCATTTTGAGTGGTGGTTGTTTGCTGGGTGACCAGAATTTAATATTCATCCTATCAAGACCCGAACACGCCAGAGTTTATTCGAAGGAGTATGTTTGCACATGCTTCAAGCTCGGAAAAATTGCACTGAAAAAGTTTACTCCCGTCCATTTTACCTACTTTTTTTTCCCAATTTTCCACGTTTTTTTTTATTTCCTCCAATTCTTTTTTCAATGCATTCCTCATTTACCACTGCAACCAAAAATTATTCTGCAGCACGAAATTTATTTAGAAAACATTCACGGATCATAAAGTGCGATCTACGAAACGCACAAGTGCAAGCCCCTAAAACTCACAAAGTTGCTGCAGCCAGCTCCCATTTTCCACCCTCACTCGTTTCAACATAGTGCGCGATGCACGACCAGCACCCGCGATAAAACATCGGCGAATTCGCACGATTGAATTACAGTTTAATTAACTCGTGGGCAATTAAGCCCGCACCGCATCCCGCTGCACCTCTTGCCACAATTTTGCACCCATTGTTGCCCTCTTACCTCGACCTGAAGCTCGAGCAAGCCTCTCTCCGTAGCGAATCATGCATCCACGGTGAGCATTTCGCTCCTGCGATTTCATCGAAAACTTTTTGCACTGACTCCCCTTCTCTACTTCACCCCGCTATAAACCTCATCTAAAATGAATACCCGAAAAAAAAAAGAAAACACCAAACATTTCTTTCATTCCATTACCAACACAAAATACTTCACAATGGAGCATGAAAATAAAAAAAGAAATTCTCTGATTACGTTTATAGAACACAAAGGTAATTAAACTGAATATGTGTAATTTTAATTCAACTCTCAACGAAATAATATTGCTATGCCGTATAAATTTACAGTCCTCATTATTGAATTTTTTCTCCATGTAAATACACGTTGAATCTACAAAATCTTGTATGCAGAATAGAAAGGAAGATTACCCATTGGCTAGACGAGCAGTTTAACGACGAGTGAATGCTAACGAGGGTCGTATAGTAACGTCTAAAACGCCTCAGTTTAGTTTCTCTATGATATAACGTACGCACTACCTTGGTTATATTTATGGCTGGACGATACCACCACTAAATTTTTAACGACCACAAAACTCACATGTTCTATTTTCAACCGACTCCCACCAGCCGCACCACTATTTATTCATAAGTTATTACGCCATATATTAATATACTTTCGCGCATAATCAGCTAATATAGAGCTGTTGATAAAAACATTGATAATAATTGTCAATGTTAACATAAAACGAGACGAGAATTGGAATCGAATGAATAAAAAGAGTGTAAAGATTAGTAATAAAATAATTAATCTATCAAACATTTCGCGTTATTACTTTCTCATGATGCTACATAGTATTTTCAATTCACCAGATATCTCAATACACGCCCGATGACTTTCATGATATCAAAAACTTCTCTGAAAGCCCTCCAATGTGTATCCAATATACGAATTTCAATTTTGGCAAACTATCAAACATTCCAATATCTCTATGCATATGAAATTTCTATTGTATGTTTGTTCACACTTGCCATATCGCAATATCACTCCTATTTCCTGTACTGCACAACAAACTAGAAATGGGGTGAAATGCCTACTGTCAAGGCCACAATGAATAATACAATCCGCTCGAAAAAATTCACCACAATTTTCACACTAATAAATCCTCATCAAACTACATCAGCTGAATAATAAAAACCAAAAACAATCTGGAAAATTTTATCGTAACATAATTAATCTTCCTCGAAATAAAAAATGTAAGAATTAATTCCCCTTGAATATATCACTATTTCCCTCTCGCTCTCACTACTTCCGCCCACTCATTTCATGCTTCGATTACATTCTAACTTTCAAGAAAAAAAGTCGAAAAATATATGAAGGATAAAGCGGCAACATCTTCATTATAATGTGCAAAGAACGTAGAAGTTGTAACTCAACCCTCGGTAAATACTAACTGAAATATTCAAATTAATCGGAAAACCACAAGAACTTGGCATCTTCCGTGTAGCTTCAATAATAATGAGGTATTTCATTTATTTTCCCGCCAGCAAAAGAGAAAATAAAAAACTCGAAAAACTACAGAAAATAACAAAACAAACAAACAAGACACAATATTTCAATCATATAAAGTACATCTATGATTTTCACTTGAGTTTACTCGTCGATTAGACGTGCCTTTTGAGGGGTTGCAGTGACTTCAGCGGACGCGAAGGGGGTAGAATAGAAGCATGAGTGTCGAAGCCTGTCTCGTGACAAATAGAAGCTTTGTACGACGACAATGGGGAGTTTATTTCCGGGCCGGCTGGAGCTACAATGTAGGCACTATACTGTAATTAAATTCTCAAACCCAAGGATTCGGCTAGAGACAAGACGGGCGGTTGGACCGTTCGAGTCAAGCCTGTACGAAAAGGGAGGGGGTGAAAAAGGGTGGCGAACCTTGGCATATTGCATACTGACCGTACCGGAGCCGCAAGCTCACTCATTCCCTCTTACTCTCAGTCGCTCTCTCTTACACACTCAGTTCTTCAAGCACCACCATATTGTCCGCCCGTATGTTCCTTCCTTCCTGAGCTTTCTCACAAGGGTTGCGGCCAACATTAAACGAATTCCACGAGCGTCCTTACCCTGAGATTCAACGTCAGAACACAATCGAATCAATTTCAACACCAGAATCGATCACGTCTTCACAACGCATTTATACCCATGAAAGTATAGAAAATCTCCTCCGAATCCGCGAGACTTATCAGCACAACCCCTTTTGTCTTTCACAACCCCTTATACGTGTAAACTTTATTCATATTGAACAGCGAGTATACATCGTAGTATTACTCATCACATGATCCTTTTCATACACATATAAGAAAACTGAAAGTAAATATATCGATGTAGAACAGAGAGAAAAATTTTCTTTTCATCGATGGCAACTTTTTCTACCTGCACAATTGAATGAACATGCAAAACCACCCTTTTTCATTCGGTCTTCTACAAGGGTTACGCTCCTCGTCGATTATTCATGAATCGAAATAGAGCCAACTTGTTTCATGAAAAAAATAAAAGAAAAAAAAGAAAACTCAGAACAATACCTATCAATCGCAAAAACTTTGTATCTATTTATAACATTTCCATCTGCATCGTATTATTACTATAAATTCAATACCCAGAACCACAAAACATAATAATTTGAAGTGAAATTATATGATTTTAATTCGGAACGTGAAAAAATATTAAAAAACAATGACGTGGAATGATATTGATAATTGGAATTTAAGAGCAAGCGGTGAAAACATTCCAAAATCGTATTTTATCATCACACTAATTGATAATCGTTCGAACTAGCATTAATTCATTCTTCTCTTCACAACCTCGATAGCATATAAACTTAAAAAATGCGCCGGGGAAAGTTATCTACACTATTCCTACTGAAGGAAGAAGACTTCCAAACTATAAAGAGGTTGCCTCTTTTTCCAATTTGACCAATACACTCATTTGTTCACACACGCTAATTGATAGTCCGACCTGAATTTACGCTCAATCGCTTTCGGACAAAAAGATATTCACTCAAATATCTTCATTAATTGTCGATAATTAATTATTCTAAATGGAAACTAAATAACCATCTCAAAATAAATTTATGAATTTCAACTGCAAATGATTATTTTTTCTCCTTCAAATACACTACTGCATTCGAATCTCCTTCTCATTTCTTTCTCCCACCATCTGTCTCATGCTATTTTTTCTTCCTCAAACTCAAGAGTAATTGAATTGATTGCTTAAACAAGCAGGCGCGGAAAGGAAAACGAGCAGAGATCAACAAAGCATTCCATCGTAGCTTGGAATCGGCCGCTCTGTGAGAGAAGTACGACTCGCAGCCATTTCCCAATAACGAACTTTTCCACCACCCCTACCACTTTCCGCCCCTTATACAACCCGTATTGCTGGCTATACATTCAACCCTGAGCGATTCTACGAAACATCGAAACTTGCGGCACACGTAGGAGAGGAATATACGTGCCCTCACCTACCAAGTAGCCAGAGATGTCTCAAGTCCGTCAAAGGAGTCGCAACAATCCTCTCTGCATCGAGGAAAGATGTCCATCATCGATTGAATTTGCTGAACAGAGATAGAGGAAAGAGAGGGAGAGGAAGAGTGGGACAGATCACTGTATATATAGAATGGAAGATAGTAAAGTAAAGAGAAACACGAATAGATGTGAGTGAGTGAAAAGCTCAATTCTGAGACGCGTCACGTACTCCTGAGAGACGTTTTAAACGCACGAACATAGAAGTCTCTCTTTCTCTTTTGCGCTAAAACGAAAGTTAGAGCCACGGCTTGCCGCAGCAAATCCGGCTTGATTAAAACACTGTAGGAGGAATATACACCCACAGTATCCAACCCCTTTTCCCCGCTATCACCGCCAGCCCCCCCTTTTATATTTCCCTTCATCTCTTTCCTTATTCGCCAGGAAACCCAACATCCCTCGTTTCTATACATATACAGCGATAATATATATGTACGATGGTGGCGTTACCGTAACTCGCCCTTCAGCCACAACGCGCTAGGTATAATCTTAATGCAGTCTTATACGAAGCGGAACGGCAACCATATTTCATTATAACCCCGCAGCCCTTCCGGAGCCCCTTCGAAACCCTTTTCCGTTTGGACTATATAAGCAACTCCAACCCGCTCTTTCGTCGTACGCGCGTTTCCTCATGGATTTGCTCCCGCGATATCGAGGGGTTGCAGAATCTCCATCGACAGAAATACTCATGATCTTTACCCTCAGTTTTTTATTTTTTCAAAATCCCTTTTCATAATATTTATTTCTTATATATTTCACGATTTACTTTTGTTTCATCTATATAATAATTAACATTTTGCCTATTCTAATTAGCAAAAGGGTGAATCAATAATTCTTCCAACATAATATTGAGAGGAAAGTGATGAACTGACCATATAAAAAATACACATAACTTGACAGAGTCCATTGAATGATTATATAAAAGTAATTCATGCAATGGATGCTGAGAAGAAAATCAGTTGGATTTATAGCGTATACCAACCGAAAGAATGATGCATTTGGGAATTCGATCAGAGCATTTTCCAGCAAATGATGAAGAAAGAGGGTTGAAATTGCAAGTTGCAGCCACTTAATGAGGCATACAGTGGTAATCAGAGTCAGCATCACCTACGGACTAGAATAAAGTCCCCAATGTCGTCAGGAAACAGTCTCGAACTCGCCTCACAACCGAAGGATTCCTATGCGCCTTTGCTTACCATCACATATACGCAATAAGTGAGACAAAGCGCGTGCGACAAATGGTGAAGGAGAAAACGATCCTCCACGAACTTGAGGGGTAAAGCGCCGGGGTGTATTTACGACGTTACAATGCCCCATGGGCTAATCCTGGCACCGAAGTCTCTCGCTTTTAGAAACTGAAGGCGAGAATGAGACCGAGTGAGGGTGACTGAGGGTAAGACAACCTCCCTTATGGCCACCCCCAAGTGCAGTCCGGCCCTCCGGCTATCGTCGTATTCTACGGAACGAGCTTTGGGATTTTCACCAAAACATTTCAGAAAGAACAAATGATAAAAAAAATAAAACAAGAACAAAAAATACGCTGGAGATAAAAAAATACACAAAACTTTCATCCCACCCCTGTTGAGAGTCAACTTGACATTAAAACACGTTTCAATGCGTAGACACTTGAACATAATTTGTCGCTTTAATTGACACAATTTTTTTTCGAAGCCTCAAGAGCAACACTTGAGTCGCCCGTTGTACCTCCTGGGTCGCGTCTTTTCACCTCTTCATGCTTTTGTGTACTTAGTTTAACTGCAGTGGGGAGTGAAAAAACGGCGGATAAAAGAAATATATATACATATATATATATATATATACTTCAGGGGTTGCGTTCTGACAATCGTTCATTCATAAAAATTCACACTTTTTTCTGCCCTTTTTTCTCCATTGGAATTGATGCCAACCCCCAGAATACTACGTAGAACGAAGGGAAAGCACGCATCCCCATCTCAACCCCTTCGGCACCTTTAAATATCTCGCCCCGAGAATCCCACGTTTTTTTCTTCTGTATTCAATTTCCTGCAACCCTTCCGACTCCAGGAGCTTTTATTTTCGCTACAGGGTGAGGAAATTAGAGGTTATACGGCTCGTTTGGAATTTGACTGGCCAGTATCACGTGCTAGGACAACGAAAAGAAGAAAAAAAAGGAGAAAATGGGAAAAAAAAAATACTGACCATGAGAAAACGTGAATTCACGTGAAAGCACCAAGGGTAGAGGAGTGAGGTCGGTCGAGGCACGCCAGACGACCGTAAGTATTAAATAAATCTCCTTAAGCGGATTAGGGTCTGGCTTTCCGGTATTTTAACACCACGTTTTCCGCGACCTAACGCCCAGATTAGTCGGACCCCAAACAGATTTTTTCCCACAGCATGCAAACAGTCGAATATTGTCGAAAACATATACACAAACTTGATGAAATCTAGTGTAACAATCATTCATCCATTATGTCGAAACACAATCTGAAAATTTATTTCTAAAAACAAAAGCTAACAAAGTTACGCTTCCATGTTAAGAAAGAATGTGTAGGTGATGGTTTGAAAAATCCTCTGTTCATTTTCTCTTTTATCTTTCAAATAGTTGGGGATGAAAAAATTAATGAAGTACACAAGTTTCGTTATATCTTAGAAAAAATTCCGGGGAAAATTTTAATTGGAAATATTCAACATTATCGACATTATAGAAAAGCAAAAAGTCTTTCCGAACTGGAACACTGTTTTTTCGGGAATTCGGGAAAAAAAAGTCCAATGGTAATTCCATCCATAGGAAAGACGAAAACAGATTCATGAAGATTACGATATTTTTCAAGTAAAATAATATCCAGGCAAATAAGTTGGGTCACAAAATGTCAAACAAGAACAACAAACTCATTGCACGTTAATTCTACATTAAAATCACAAAAACACAATCTTCACGATAACCTGTCCACAATCACACATCCAACATCTCACTATAAATGATTTTACGTATTCCAACCATCAGCATTATTCATCTGAACACGTACAAGTCCATATAATTTATTCGTTTTCGAGTTCCAACATTTGTGTGACAGCAGTTGAGGTAAATATGTACACGAGAAAGCGAGTACTCCTCCGATCAAAATCAGATGGATGAACCAAACGAAGATAGAAACCCTCCTATACTCAAGGAAGACAGAGAGACCTTTCTCGTACCAAGGACTTTATCTTATTCAGCCGCACCCCCGAAAGCTTCGTTTCTCCCGCTCACCCTTCGGCCGCCGTTCGCCGTCGGCTAAATAGCTAACTTCGCGCAACTATCCCAATAGATTATGATTATTGTGGAGGAAAGCTCTGATTTATGCAATTATCATAAATTTCCCCAACGTTCCCAACCGTTTCTGCCATCTTCCGTATGCTCAAGGCGCCTGCCACCCTACACCCACCATTCTATTCAGTGGATTTCAATAGGAAATTATACGACAAAGTCAATGCCAATTGAATAAAAATATTCCTCAAACTCAACACATCGATTCAATAATTCAAACGATAACAATATATTTCCCATTAATTTTTTACAACCAAAAAAAAAAAATATTACCAAGAAAAGCAAATTCCGCTGTTATTTCAATGCGAACGGGCCAGCAGTAGTAATGGCTTGTCTAATCAGACCATTGATCGTGTAATGACCTGAACAAAACTTTCTCTCAACTGCAAAATAATTTAAACTCAAACTTTATCGCAAACTCCATGCTGAGTGATTAGCATTGCAAACATGCAACGAACTCTATTACTAATTTTCAATTTGCCAAAAGTCGACATCAAAGTATTCACACGTACAAACGGGCGTATTCTATATAACCAACAACAGTTCAAACATAAATTCGCTTGTGGTTGCATGTACATCTAGCAACCTTCACTATCTGCAAAAGCATCCTGCAAGCTCTATACAGTTGTTTCAGATGTAGATAACATAAGATACATCAACTGAGCTTTACAGAAATCTACTACAGAAGCTCAACGGAATCTACTGAAGATTGCTTCTTTACCGACAACAGCTTTCAACCCCACGCGACTGCAGCGACCTCTGAAATATTCTCAATGAACCACCATAACAGGGGTAGAATTGAGAGGGGGTGGCCAACCCCTCTTCGCTCTGTAGCTACTCAAGCTATAACCATGTATTTGCAAACTTCGATAACTTCCCCGCGAGTAGTTGTCAACGGAAACTTGTTGAGAAAGTTTAAAAATCGATACTGCAACAAGCAATGGCAGACAGTGGAAACATGCCTACAATTATCAAAACCATCATTGATGAATTACGCACTTTAATCAAATGTACGTAATAACATGCAACAACTATTATTATTTATTCTATCACTATAAAAAAATTTTTTCCGAATCAAAATACAGTATTTATCACATAATCCAAAGATTTCGCTGTCATAAAGGAAAGAACAAAGACAACAATTTGCTTTCACGTGAACTGATTCTTATTATGTACTAAATCTCTACGCAAGAATCATCATCTCACCTACGGACGACCTGCGTTTATTACAACCAATAACTGTGTAGTTGCACCCCTAAACGATCGATAAAAAAAAATGCGGCAGGCAAGTCCGTGACAAAATGGATCGTCAGCGGTTTACGTGGTTACAGCCATTTCGCTTTATGCCTTCTCTACCTCTCTTTCCCAACTAAACTGTAAAACTTTTTGTTTTCTTTCATTTTTCTTCCTTTCCCCCATATTTTTATCGTTCATTATGTTATAACGACAACTGACATACGTACAATTATATAAAAATGCGCGCCTTGGGTAAAAAATAAAAATAAAAATAAAATTAATTTTCTACAGAGAGAAGTAATTTAATGAAAAATGAATGTTTCAATATAACTCGTGAATACATTTGCGAACAAGTATATACATGCACACAGTGGTCCACCGGGTAATTATTACTTAGTAAATATTTGAGGATACTCGGGGGAATGGAAACGCATGGTAGCACGCTCGATGAATAGAGAAAGCGAGACTATCATATAGGCGAATATCACTTTGTACGGGCATGGACTGGTACACATACAAACTGCTGCTTATCTGTATTGATTTCAGGATACAAGGCGTTACATCAGAGACAAAAGCAACTTGATGTAAATTAATCTGTAACTGTATCGCTCTCCATCAACCACAAAACTATTATGTTGTTCTATTATACTCATACAACACTTGAAGTGAATTTGACTTGATTCCTCTCTGACTATTTCAGTTATTCTGGTGAGTTTTTCCCAATGGGCGATAAAAATGTAAAACACCTGAAGCGCTAGGAACTTAATAACAAAACATTGCGCTTGAATTACTAGCAGAATGCAACATCGCGTGAACCATCGGGCAGCATGACCAGATAACATTTATGATAGTAGAATTAGCGAAAATAATATCGGCATAATGTTGAAGCCCATAAAACTAGAAATCGATCCATTTTTTTGACAGCACGTTTTTTCAACTTGTGCTCATGAATATAAATTCGATGAATGATGGTATGAATTTTTCGTTTGATAATTCATATCGTTTAAACAGGGAAAATTTAAAAAGAAAAACGATGAGATGTAACTCTGATGTATTCACTTTTTGGATACAATTTTGCCCACCCCAATCAGTGTAATGGAAGAATGTTGCAATTCATATACGAATGAAATAAGAATAAAAGAGAAAATTCAGCAATTCACTTACCTTTTTCGGTGTGGGATGAAGAATGGTGACCGGAACTTGCCGAGGAATTGCTCTTATCGTCGATGGCTGCTCCGATTGTTGATTCTCGATAGTGCGCTCGTTTCTGCTGGACGGTAATTCCAACAGATGCTGTATCGAGTGATTTTTCCTCGTTTTCTTCGACGCCATGCTGTTGGAATCAACATCAAGAACAAAAAAAAAAAACATTCATCAATTACATTTAACCAGAAACAGTACCAATTAAAATATTATATCTTCTTTCAAATTGAAAAGGTTCTCATAATAATGACCAAAAATAAACAACAACAAACTTTTGTGAACGCGATAAAAGACCATATAAATAAAGACTGGAGAATGAAAATGTTCCCCTTTTTCCGCGACAATGTACGAGGGCGATTGTAGTTGTGAAACGCGAAGCAACTGCGTGCGTATACCTTTTTTTTATTTCGAAGGGCGAAGGGGAAAGGGTACGGCGGCCGCTTCACCGCGCCGCACACTTTGTATATCGGGTAAAACTTTTGCATTTAACTTTTCCGTCCTGCTGGGGAAACGACCAACAAAGCTCATCACGAGAAAGTTTTTCGAGACAAGGAGGGACTGTGCGGAGAATGAAAGAGACAGAGAAAATTCGTGTGACGCGCGCGCACCAACTATTTCTCTCTTCTATCTCTTCTCATTCCCCTTCTCGCTCATCCACCAGTTCCAACAACACGCACACATTCTGTTAACCCCCAGAATTCCAATGAATATCACCCACATGGAGACCACACAAACACATCCAACATCTCACAATCTTGCGAAACGTCTTCCGCCAAACCTCACCCTCGTTCACTGCATCGTCTGCCTTTTTCAATCCAATTCCATATTTTTATTCATTTTCACGAGATATGAACTCAACTTTTCTCCATGATAAAGTTGCGATATTTTTTTTTTCTTCATTAATTCGCAACGTTATTCCAAATTATACATTGATGTGTACAGTATCAAAAAATATATATTCGACTAATTACAAAATCTTCTCTCAAAATAAATGCTTCGGATATTGCAATTCACCGCCGAATGAAATACGATTCCGAGTCTGGAGTTAACTGCAATACTCGAGAAAACGAGGAAGAGAAAGAGATAGGAAGGTACACAGTTTGTATGTGGATTACAGAAATTTTTAAGTTTATTTAGGATACAGATGGCTTCATCTGTTTGATAATTCATGCACAATTTAGTTGGGTATATAATAAATAATTGAAACTGATTTCCTTGTACTTTCACAGTTCAAACACTGAGCATAGCGACTTCTCTCCACTACAAAAGCATTATTGGATCAATACAATTAACATAAACATTCTCTTTGTAAATCCAAGATAGAAAAATGTGTTCATAGAGGTTCAATTCGGATTGCAACTAGATTGCAACATCGTCACGCTCAACAACAGTATCAGTATGACAATGCTACGAAATTTCCATAAACATTCATAAGTTAAAGCTGCATTACACATAGAAAACATTTTCGGTCATTTTCAACATGAACAATTGTAACTACAGAGATGACAGTATATTCCAGCAAAAGTTCCGACAGATTTTGCACTATTCATACAGATGAACGTGAAACAATATGACAAAAGCTCATACAGCTCAAACAATATTACAAAACCCTTTTCTAACTTTCACAGTGTTAACATGCACAATTTATTTCATTTCTCATCACATTTCACAGCGTTTCCAGATGACACTTGCTACTTTTCCTCAAATAAAATGCCATTTTCATAATGGTTGTAAAGGCTAATATGGAAATTGAAAAGAATTTCTACCAATGAAAGAGGAAAAAAAAATAACAATCAGAATTCGAAATTGAACGAACAAAATGTTTTCAATATTAAATAATCTCAGCAATTTCATATTCATAGAATATCCAAAAATAATGGTACATCCTGCATGCAACTTATTCTGATAAACAAATTCATCGTAAATTTGTTTCACTTCAAATAAACCATAATCATCTCGTATTGCAGGTCCGTGACCTTGTCAATCGATTTGAGACACGTGTGCAGTAACAAAAATAATAAATAATTCAAACCAATCTCGCGTTCCATGTTCAACCCCTTCAACATATGCATTGTGTATATTCTTTCACGATACATAACATTGTGAAAATTGGAATAGCGCCCGAGAATTAAACGAAGTGAAATCGATCGTCAGTCGAGAAGTTTCTCGCGATTGTGATTTTCCCGTGAGAGCCCACGTGGTATAAATAGTGCGGAGAGCAGGGGTAGAAAAAAAATGCCTGAGGGTGTACACGGGCAAGCAGACAGTATAAAAGTTGGCAAAAGCGCTCGGCCACCCAAAGTCGGAAAATCGTGAAACGTGAATCTCGTTTCCTCTGGCATCGTACCAGCCTCGACAATTAATTCACAGCATACAGCTCTCCCTTCACCTCACCTCCAACTTGTGTATACATTTCCAACTACTCTGAATACTGAATATTCAATTCCAGAAAAAAATAACAGACTCATCAAGACAATTACGAAAAAACTTTTTCAAATTTATAACACGTCGAATGCTCGTCGAATTGAAGTTTTGATTCACTTTCACAACCAACTCTGCACAATTGCAAAAGATGCGCGCAGTGATGTGGCAGGGGAGGATTGTGATATGTATATACCTATACTACCAGCTACGTATTTCAGTCATCCGGTGAACTTTTGCAAGTTTAATGCCTGGGCGCTCGAGTAATTTAACGGGACGAAATTAACTTTTCAGTTTTACCGAAGTTCCCTGGCCACTTAACCGCGCTTCGTCGTCGCCCTCCTACTATCCCTCCCACTACCACCACCATCACCCACACATCTCGACCTTATTACTCCATACTCTTCCATTGCCGCGTCTTTTCTTCCAAGGCTATACATGGACTAGCGGAAAACTTTTTAAGCGCTTCACCGCGCGCAAAGGTCTTCCCCCGTTACGTCTCCACCGCTTCCACTTCTTAGGAAAATAATTCTACCCTTAAAACTTGCAGTTTTACGAGGTAAACTTAGTCACAAGATCTCCTATTCCACCGATAATGCCGTAGAACAACCAACAAAAAAGCAGAGGACCAATATCATAGACTTTGAAATACATAAATCATAGGAATATGAAAAAAAAACTCGCAAAATTTTTTAGAATATCATATAGAGTTGAGAATACTTTTATTCCAGTCAATGTGCAGCCCACACTGGATCAAGAAGAACCTCCTGAAACTATCCGGAGCAATGTCTCATCTAATTCTTTCATAATACATCAAAATACAGCCATGAAACGTCTCATAGAACTCCTTTAAAAATTGCATCAAACACTTTTCCAAACTCGAATCATCCAAATAAACTCATTGCTTAATACTACGAGAATTTTTGATTAAGTATTATTGTTAGAAAGCCGAATTTGATTATTCAAATAATTTGACGTGCATATACATACACATAATGCATATGAACTTCGCTACCTGTGAACTGAATACGAGACCCATTACATGTACAATATACAGCAGACGGAAATCCGAGGACACCCGGCAATCACTAAAGCTGAGCCGCATTAAAAGCGATTACAACTTGAATGAGTATACGTTAGCAATACTCATTCAATCTGTGTCAAATCTTTTTTGCTTCACTTGAATCCACTAATTACATTTTATGTAACCCCCTACCACGCATAAAATACAGTTAATACATCTCTATTCACTATATCATTGATTAAATATTGAAAAATACCAAATCAATTATGAATACCCCAATACATGAATAACATATTTCCATTGCTGTATAAATAAATTTGCCCGGCAAATATTTCCAATTGAACTGTGTAAACCTGAATATTTATAATCAACTGATAAAGCACGCCAATTTATTTAAATGTGATGAAAATAAAATATTGCTGATGCATCAAAATTATTGACTATCATCACTTTGACTAGAGATTTTATGAAACTCATCTTTCTCTCTCCAGTGCAATTACTCAAAACACGAAAGGATTGATGTGAACAAAAGAATAGAATATCAACGACCACACATACATTGAATCACAATACATAATTCACATACAATCTCATATATATTTAGAAAAAGAATTCAAATGGATTGAGAGAAAACACTTGACGATCACTGTGGGAAAAATGAAAATGGACGTGGAAAGTAGTTGCAAGGAGCTTCGGCATTCGGTCAAACGATAAAACGAAACGATTCTTTATATACATTTTCTAGTATATAGATATATATCAGCTATTGAGAAAATATGACGTTACTTCCGATGGAAGGATAAAAATTATTCGATATCCTGGTTTGGAAAAATATAAAGTGAATTGAGAGATGAAAAATAACAGAAAAAATACATTGAAGGAATTTCAAATAAACGTTTAATGGAGACTCGAATTAATCAATTGACTTCTCTTCATTCCAACCCTTTGTAGCTCACCCTGAATCTATCCTTCCCTCTCTCAACTCTTAACCTACCATCACCACCACTGTTATGCACCCGAGCGAGCGGACTTCCGATGGAGTTTTGCCAATAGTTCGCATCGTAGTTTAGCTTAACTATTATACCGCACGATCGGATCCCCGATACGTACCCACTGTCGGGTAACTACCTTCTACAAAACGCTCAACTTACTCCAATAATTACAGTTATAATTTTAAAAGTAAATAACATTTTGAAATATTGTTTAAATCATCACGCTGTAACATTTATTCATATAGCCTTATCGGAAAACACATGCATTCGAATGTTAGTTTTACCATAACTAAACCACTTCGATAAATGGTATTCAGAATATTGTAATATTAACGAATTGAGAAGCGCAACAATTCGAAATATTAGAGGAACTGTACACCAATAGTGTCAGTTATTCCCTATAATTTCTATACTAAATTTAACGCCGGATTGTTGAATTAGAATATCGATTAGAAATAGAATTTATGTTCAATAATTACTATACGTAACAATGATACTCGAAAATTAATGAATTTACATATTCACCGTGGAATCATAGAACACAGTGAGAGTATTATTGAACCGAATGATCAAGCTAAAAATATTTTATACTATTTTTAGAAACAAAGCAGAATTGTCGGGATTCAAACCAGTCTATACAATTGTCCTGCTGTCGCATTTTAATTTTCACAGCAATTCAGTATTCATTCGTTTGAAAGTCATTAACAATTTCCGCTGGTAATTCATTTTTGTTCATCCTACTTGTAGTTTGCCAACCATAAATAGTAATTAATGTTGAAATGTCTGACTACTTACTCAAACATCCCACGTTGTTATGCCTGAACTTAATTTCGCTACTAGATTAATTACGAAACAGCTTAATGCTTCGTTGGATTTCTCGAAAATTATCATCAATTTTGATTGACAAAATTAACACATATACAGACATTCTTGCTTTCATCTAAATGAAATCAGTATCACTAACATATTAAAGGAGAATTTTAAAGAAACATTTTGAAGTTGTGAATGAATTTCTATTGGCTTGATGAATTTCATCCTGTACAACGTTCTAGTATTACCTATACCAAGAATGTAATAAGAGAAAGTGAAATGTGACTATACGGAATGCCCCAAAGAATATTAAAAACCCGCAAGCAACATCTACTTGACAATATTTAACAACAATGCACTGATATGACAACCCTGAGCCACAACATTACCATGAAACTGAGCAAACGATGACAGTCCAATTAGCACACTTTGATACCACCCTCCTGCACTCTTACTATTCCGCACAAGGTCGCTAAAATCCTCAAACTATGCCCTAAATTAAGGAAAATATTATCTGCATCATCTACTAATACAAAAAGACTTTAGAATTTGCAAGTGAACATCAATTTAATGAAGTACTTTCTCCAACTACTGCAAAAATAATCTAGCTTATGGATTTTTTTTCCAAATAATCCACAGAATCGCATAAAATATGAAAAATCATAAGACTGTAACACTTGAATCTTTTAATCAATTTTTTCACCCGCCAACCACTGATAAAAATATAAATTCTTGAAGTATTCACAAAGTCGTATCACGAGAAATAGGATAATCCCAAACGAATCAACTGAAACTAGTTCAAACTGAATCCGACAATTAGTTTTCAAGATATCAGTTGGTTCCTGAAACTCAGTTATCAATAAAAACGTGTTCAAAGTTCCCTGTGGGTATTTATCGACCTGCGCGCGCTTGTCTTTACAAATCTTCGAAACTTTCCCATTTCGTAACTCTCCAATAAAATTTGTTCTCGTACCAATTTCAGATAAGTAAAAAGTTAATGAAAAAGTGATAAATTTGTGCTGATCAGTAGAATAACAATTTCCATTCAATATACCAATATTTGTGATATGAATTAAGAGAAAATATTCATTAAAATATAATTGAATTTTGATTGTAATTTGATCAGTGTTAAAAACCACCACTTCTATCATCAATGTTCCCAGTACTTGCACATAAACGTTAAAACCGCCAAAAATCCCAAAGTCGATCAGCTGATCGTCACAAGTTTGTTGTTTGTAGTTGCGCGTATCCCGTCCGCCAACAGCCGTTCCTTTTACACCCACAGCAAACCACTACACATACATAACAAAGCACAATGTCATTGTCGCACACGCCCTTCGTATTGTTCGCGTGCCAGCGTATCCTTCACCCACTGTATGTCGCATAAAAATTCGCATCGATCAATCTTGTTACACTGCACACTTAATTAAAATGTATCTCGTATTATCACACAGTTTGCATCACTGACCCGTAAAGCACTTTAGCCTGCATAAATTCAAAAGCTTTAATGAATATGTTAGATGCAAAAATTTTTCGGTAACACTGTCTATTTAAACATATTAAATTTTGCGTTATTCTGACAAATAATAAAGTTCGAAGTTGCTTGAAGGACATTGAATTTTTTGAATTCAGTAGACATTCTTGGTTTAAGTAAATTCAATAAATATATTTCATCGATTTAATTTCAATGACACACCAGATCGTAGCACATCTTAAACGTTTGACAATAAACCACTTGACAACTGTTCAAATACTTTGCATTCTAACACGAAAAAATAAAATAACACCAAATAAAATAACACTTGAAAATACAACACATTTTCAACTGATATAATATATAAGCTCAACTCCGAGTTATCTCGAAGAAATTCCACTATTTGATCACCGCCACATTTATATTTATAAATAGGTGAACTTAGTAAATTTACTATCCAGAAATAATTATCTCATTCCTTCATTTCATCCGGAATTACTATTACAGGATTATTATATCAATTATTAATATGTATATCAAATTGGTGACATATACGCAACGAAGACCAGAGAATTAACTATAAATTGCTTTAACTGAGTTTGATAGTTGAGTGGGAGACTAATTCAATAAGACGCTATTTTTCTTTCTACAAGTAGAAAATCAAATTAAATGAAAATATCTCTGTTAATATATCTCTGACGTAATTTGGTGGTTTGTATCAGACAATATTAACTCTTTAGTGGCTAACGTAGCGAATTCTTGAGTTTGGACCACTTCAAAGGAATTCTATTACGCAGAACCGCATCACTTCAGACCGTATAAAAAGCGACTTAATAAATAAGTGGAAATAAAATATTCCATTATTCCCAACGATCACACTGTTTTGTCTTGTTTAATTTTATACCAAAAACCTCAGAATGAATAAATTCGAATCCCATAATATAAATATTCAATGTTTGTTGATGTGTTCAACAAACTTATTAAATGAATCTTTAATATAAATTTGTTGCGTATAATTTATATAAAAAATGAATGGATTCTCATCCCTTCTGTCGACTGATAAAGCCCCAACAGTATAACACATTTTTAATCCGATTCATCCTGTGAACCGTCGATAATCTGATCTTAAAATCGCTACGTTAAATTAATATTAATTCAAAGAATATCACATCAAAGATCGAAATTAATTCTTTCTGATAATAAAACCACATAAAAGTCCAATGTGCCAATGAATCATGTTTTCCACAGTGGAAAACTTTTGCCGACTCACTCAAATCAATGAATAAATAACACAACCGCTCCAAGAACTTTCATTGCTCTCCAGTGATCGGAAAAAGGAGATAAATAAAAAAATATGGAAGAAAAATTCTCTTTATACATCAACTTTGTGCCCGACTGCTAATCAATCAAATATCTATAATAGAAATCGAACTAATTGCTCTAATTCAATATTACACCCACCTCAAAATATGACTCAATCCCCTAACAGAACTTTGTGAAATTGCACTTGCAGTTACAGTATATTACCACGTAAAAATAATTACAAAACGAAACAATAAAAAATTAAAATACATAAATAGTCACGGCATAAATTTCCTCATAATTTATTTATTTACGTGTGAAGAATGAAATTGATTTATTGTGCAGATCAATCGTGCAACTGTAGCGTTTCGAGTTATACCACGCGGTTAGCGTGTGACGCCGCGACGTGATCAGACATGTGATAGTTAGTTGAGGTAGTGAAGTTTGAGTGATCGGTCACGCGACTATTTCCAAACGATTATTGTACAATTAACGTCAATTTTCCAACCCGAAGTATATGGTATATGAGAAAGGAGTAGAAAAAAACAATGACAAAATGTTATGATAAAGTCGTCCGAATAGCGTGCACAAGATGTGCCAAAAGGGTATACACGCGCACTTCTTTACAACCCCCTCATACAGTTGCACCATATCCAACCTACAATACACAACCAGTCTCAATGTGTTTCACTTCACTCTCAATATCCTCTCGCAATCCCTCCCGCCCGCTCTTCCTCCGTCCGACCCTTCTCGGAAAACTCGAGAAAAGTTTACGCGATGCGCGGGCGCTTCCACAATCTGCCGGGGATGAAGTTCGAACTCTATACAACAACTGAAGTTGTCTGTGTATGTGTTTGTGTGTGGATACGAAGAGAGTTGGTGGCAGCCAACCCCCCGTGGGTTTAGTAAATATAAAAAAAGTTTCAAGTCACTCGCGGCCAAGGAAAAGCTCGATTGAGCGCATGATCCAACATGGCGCCACGCGGCCAGGAGTTCATAGCGAGAACCCGCGGATTTCTAAAAACCACCCTGATGCGCCACCCTCCCCACGCTCTTCTTGTTTCCCCTTTGCCCACCCTTCGCCTTCGCCCACTATTCACTAACTTTCCCTCCCCCAAAACTTGTGCGACAGTTAAATTATATGATGTTGCTAGTGTTTGAAGCCTGTTTCCACTCTCTCTTGGTAAACTTCAGAATCCACACTTGGCTTCATACACAATTTGTATACGGTTGAAAAAATACATTTTCTTCATCACTTGGATATACATATATATCATGAGATTCACTTTCAGCAAACTTTTAAAACTTTGTAAAAATTACCAAGCACTTAAATAATTTTTCATGTTCACTGTCAATCACTGTACAGACATTGAATGCCTCCATTACGTAATGTATCCAATTAATCATTAATCACATCATAACAGAAATTCTACTGCCTCTCAACTTCTTCACAGTGTTTTGACATTAAGGAATTAAATGCTCTATCCAGAAAAAAGTTTCCAAATTTGAAATAATAATTTTAATCAAAATGTAGATAATACTTTGGCATTTTTATGCGGTAAATTAAAATTATAGACTCCATATCTTGGAAAAATGATGTTTTTATTCCGCCTAAAATTACAGATATTGATCACCTGAATTGAATGTACAACTTGTAATCGTAAAAATATCAAATCATCAATTTGCAAATTATGCCTTCATACATAATTCGTTTTATTTTTCCCTCCCTATCAATCTATATTCTCTCAAATGATGATTAATATCCATCCAATATACAATCAATAAATTTTGGAAAATTCCCAAACCACCATAATCTCATAAAATCAAATAGAGAAAAGTAAAAAAAAAATTCATTTGTTTTTTTCATCTTCGCATGAATATATATTCACAACCCCAGATAGATCAGATGAGTCGCGTGCCACGCTGTGCGCACACATCAACAAAGACCTCCCTCAACACCGCACAGCTCCCACCACCGTCTACATACATACACCAACTCACTTTTGCTATCGCGCGCGCTCTCAACAACGACAGAAACGTATTATAATACCTTCTCTTCTATATAAACGGCCAGAGAAACGGCCGGCTCGGCCGGCAGCCCGAGAAGCCGCGTGCCGGCTGCTGCTAACACTGAGCGCGAGAGAGACTCCCTCGTGGGAGTCAAGCTAAGGGAAATCAATATCTCACGAGGGGCGAAAGTGAGACAGAGTTGTGTTAAATAACACGAATTTCCCAAAGAAAGAAAAAAGAAGACAAAATCAACAACTGAACTCCAATTTCAAATTTCATTACGGTGTGAGTAACCCGACCCCCATCATTCATCCCTCAAAGTGGATGGAGCAAAAAATAGAAAAGAGCACAAATGATAGCCACTACATACATGAGATTAATATGAAGCAATATCTTGACTTTTGATATCTATAGAAGTTGAAACACGTCAAAATTATTTTTTGATATTATTTTGAACTTTAGTTATAAAATTCAAATGTCCCGCGGTTATGTTTCTCTACCCCGCGCCGTGCGCCACCCTCGCGCACTTTAATCGAGACGAGATCGGGGCAAAGGGTGAATTTCCTCACTTTGTATATAGCAACCACACCGAGCACACAACGCAGTCCCGTCGCTCCAGCCGTGGCGGCCGCGTAGCGGGAACTGGCTGACGAACGCGCGCGCCCCAACGCCACAGCTCATTCTCTCTTTCTCCCTTTCTCCCTCTATCACATTCTCTATCTCCTTTCCATCCCCTGTTCACTATTTCTCTCTTACACCATTCTCGCTGTTTCACTCACGCGCGTACTCTGAAACTCCGGCCAAAACTTTTCCCGGCATCTCAACGCCTTCGCCAAGACGAGAAAGCGATGACGAAGAAGGTATAGAGAAAGAACATTATCAGAGAGGGTGTGAGAATGAGACGGAGAAAAGAGCCGCCCCTTGCTCCAAGTTTTATCAAGTTTTCATTCTTTCTTACAGAGTTTTAGCAGAAGAAAAGTTTATAGTTGGACGAAAGTTGTAAAAAATAGAAGTGCCCACGTAGGATATTTTTTTTTTCTCTTCCAATTTTCATATTTTTTGTATTATTTATTTTATTAAATGTATAGGGATGTATGCAAATATAAAATGTGTCATTGAATAACCAACTTTGAACGACATATAAATGGGATGATGAGTGCGATGACGAAGGGTGAAACATACGCAAAAGGTATATCCTCCCAACACAGAGAGAGGATGCGCGACGGGACGTTGTGACGCCTGCGTCAATCTCCGATTCATTGCCCTGGCAACGGCCAACACTGTTCAATCTCTTGTCGCTTTATCTCTTTATCTACCCTATACACAGTGTATCCTACCCCGCTCACACTTTTCCACTTGAAACTCATTCGATTGTCCGAGCAGCTAACAGAGGGAGGACTAAATGAAAAGAGACGGCCGCTGCGATAGAGAGGAGTTGACTGTGTAACAAGTGGATTTTGTAATTTCCTTGGAGCAATATTTTTTCGCCTCATTCAATTGAATTTCAATAGTGTTTTTTTTCCCCCCTTTTTTCAAAACTTGTTGTACTGAATAGGATTATTCGACGATTGCACAAAATGAAAATTGAAACGTATTGTGTTTTTCTTCTCATCTCTAACAGTTTGAAAATATTTGTTATGACCTTGACCCAATTTTTCTATTGCAAACTTCGGAAATACGATAATGAAACGAATATTAATAATGATGTATGATAGAAGAATTATGATAATTGGCTTTCAGTTTGTTGGCACGACCAGTCGATTTGGAAAATGCGGCGAGCGGTTGAGTCCATGACCTACGGCCATCTTCGAGTGTGCAATCCCCCTCACCGCTAAATCGATTTTCGTTACTATGAATTTAACATTCCTCTTCCCGTCCATTTCAAAGAGAGGGCGGGGGGAGGAAGGGGGAGAGGGTCAAGTCGGACACTCAATCACAAAATGGATCATATATGTACGAACAAAAGTATGTGTACATATAAATAAAAAATTCTACGATCGAAATATAGTGACATTTGTGATATTCAATTTTGGAGAGAATTCAAGTATCAAAGCTTCGAAATTCTTCACATTATATTTATAATGCAACTGGGGAAATTTTTTCGGAAATATTTTCAGAGTTATTTCATAGATTTCTCTCAATTATTCGAACTGTTAGATAGGAATGAATAATCATCCAATCAATAAAACTGAATATGCATTTTTTTCCTCGTCCGATTACCTAGGGATTATTTTTTCACTTTCCCTATATTTCGAATTTATTCGGAAATATGATAAGTCAATCAATGATCAAAATCTATGATAATTTTCACAGATTTTTTTCAATTATTCAAAGTGTCAATGAGAATGAATAATCATCGGATTAATAAAAATTCAATATCCAAAAATTATCCTTTCAATTTTCCTTATAATCAACGAAAAATTATTCATCGTAGGTACATAAGCAATTTTCATATTTCGATAATTTTTATCTCTTTTCCATCATTAAAAAATCCAACATATAATAGAAAATTCCTTCAGTATTTATCAACATCAACTTCTTCCTCTAAATTATTCTGACACTGATAAAAGCCACACTTGAAACGACTGTCATCTAAACTGTATAATTGATTTCAGATGAACGTAGACTGTATAACAACTCTCAATTCAATTTCCTCCAATGCGAATCCCAAGAATCATTCTCCAAACTCCTTCACTCCCTTTATCGAACGAATTTATCAAAATACTGTTTTCATATCTACTAAAAATAAGATTGAATTCATTCTTGCTTCAAAAATATTGTCATCTTCCATATTCACAATATCCAAGATCGAAAACATATTAATAATGCATTCCTCAATCATAAAAAAAGAGAAAAAACAACAACAACAACAATCAATATTACATTTCCCCCCATATAAAATATACATGAGTTACATATATATCTCTTCACATTTTAGAGCACACACTTCTTTTTTTTATTCCACTCCGATCGCTTCTTCTCTCATCCTCCATCCACTCAACTATCTATTCAAGCATCTCCAACTCAAACATCCAAGTATCATTAACTAAATTTAACCTCTCAATTTCTTCCATGTATATATTAGAATCAAATATAACTTACAAAGTTAAAATACCAAGAAGTGAGTAAATATAATTTCATTCGCATACACTTTTAGCAGTCAGCAACAAACGAAAGAAAAAGAGGAAGAAAAAAGAGAAACAAAAAAAAAAGAAAATGAGACGGATGAACAAAAAACCCCTTCGATGAGCAAAGTTTTATCAAACATATAAAACAAAATTTCCCATAGCCCATATTTGATGGGAATGAGAAAACTCTGTAAACTTTTCCACGTCATAATAACTTCAGAGTCTCTAAATGGCACGTATATCCGTAATAAATTGTTCTCACAAAGTTTCGAGAAAGGCAAGCTCTATACAAATACTCTTGCCTCAGTCTTTCCTTTTCCTCCATACACACTCCTACTAACCCCCCACACGACTACCGCCCCTAACCCATACATAAAACTCTCTCTCTCTCTCTCTCTCTTCTTAAAGATGCTTTTCATTGCGCTCCTCCGGAATCCGATCGATGTCACCTTGTCTCTCTTGTACCTTCGTAAACTCAACAATAATTCCGTCTTGCTTCAACGTCGCACGACGCGGGCGGGTTGGCGGCAGTGGCAAGGCAGAGCCGCATCGTGTCGCGCGACGCCCAACCCCCAAACTTCGCTACCCTCTCGTCCTCTCATTCGAAAATTTCGTCTCTGTCTTGCACTTTCGCTCGCAAACTCTCTATGTTTCACTCATACACATTCACGGTGAAATTCTCGGTCCTTGCCGACCTCGTTCTTCGCTTCACCGGGCGAAAAACACCCTCATGCCGCATCCACCCGCTCTCGCAACCCCTGCTAGTTGCCCATTCGCTCACTTACTCACTACTCCTCACCTATACCCAAAGATTTTTCTTCGGAAAACTTAAAAAGCTGTCTCTATCTTTCGCCTGACGTTGCTATGAAAACCATACTCTCCATTTCCCACTACCCCGTTTCACTTTTTAGCTATGAAAAAGTCACCCTTCCCTCACTCAAATATCTATACATCGTTGATGCTCTCTCTTTCATTATCCCTCGATCTCCGAGTTAGTTTTTCTCTTTATCGTTGATGGCTGTTTCACTCTATCGCGCTTCCTATACTTTTCTTTCACAAATGCCGGGACGTTTTCAGCTCTCACGCAAACATCCCCGCGCCTCATCCGATGTGTCGCTAGTCTTTATTCTCTACCCCTTCGGTATACATCCTCTCATACCGCTATCCCCCCACATGCGATTTAATTGGCGTTCGTTCGTGCTCGCGACACATACTCATAACCTACGTATACACCTGCGCAAATTTGCTTCGTTGTTCATTTTTTTTTTCCTTTTCTTCCTGTTACTTTTTCCCTTATGTCACTGTAATTGACTTTTACATTTTATTGAATTCTCTGACAACAAAATAAATTGACAATATTATCTCCATTTCAATTTTAGATATGAAAACAAAAATTGATATTATCGTTTCTTTCTCTCTTTAATCTAATTGAAAAATCAAAATTTCATTCATTTTATTTTTTCTCTAATTATATACTAATTTGGAAATAGTAAAACATTTCCGTGTGATTGAAAACAGTTCAGGAACTTGAGTACTTTCTTTTTTCTTTTTTTTCCTCCCTTAATTTTCCATCTCATAAACTCATAAATCTTCCGAAATAATCCTTCATAGAATTCATCCACTTCATCTCATTCTCCACTTATTATTTTTATTAATATCTCAAAAGGGGGATAGCCTAAATATCTTGAACTACATCGTCGTAATTTGCCACAAAACTGATTGATTGTCAATATCGTCATTCAATTATGAGTACATTCTGAACAGTTACTGTTTCCAATTTAATTTTGCGGTTAATATGAATGACATTTACAACATGGAATTCGCATCTCCTTTGATCGAATATACTTGAGAAGTATCGAATGAAAAGAATCAATCGTCCCTTTCATTTTGTTTGTTTTATCTTTTATTCTCGAACAGAATAAAAGAATAGTTCAACAAAGGATTCTCTGTCATTATTTATCGCTCTATCCAAGACACTCGAAATGGAAAGAATCATGACCTGCAAAAGTCTTTATTTATTGAGCGACCACAATGTAGATGCAGAAGTGAACATAACAAATATAATACAATGACTACAAGAGAATTAATCACCCCATGACATAAATTGTAGCATAAATAAAATAATAAGCTCAATAATAACTTCGGAGTATTCCCAGTTCAGTTATTACTTCTCTTTCCTGAACAAAATATTGCAATAACCTTCCTCTATTATTTATCTATTTTACACAGAATTATCGAAAGCATGAAATTCATCCTATCCGAGTTCTTCTTTAACATTTAAAACGTGGAATTTTTAAAACCCAACCAAACGTATATAAAGAATTTTCAACTATGTGAAGTCGTTTGTAACTAAAATAAAAGCATAGACAACGCATATCATGTTCTCCTACGTGATTCTACACTACCAGAAAATTTTGTATGGATGAAGGCCAAGCAGAGTGGAAAACTGCACGAAATGCAAAAAAATAATGTACAATAATTTTTTTTTCTTCCTTATCAACTACACTATTACCATATACAATTACCATTGTGATTAAAAACGTTTCACATTGAAAATAAAATGAATGTATAATGGCTACAATATGAAATATAATATTCGAACAAACAATAAACTGGAATTATAATTCATTGATTTATCTTTCTCATTTGATTCTCCAAACAATCCAATTTAAGCGAACCGCAAATTCAGAGACTGTATTACAGCACAAAAGTAAATATATACTCGAGGTTTACCTCGATGCTCCACTCAACCGAGCTGTACTACATGGACTCTTCTTGAATAAAGATGATAGCAGGCAATAAATAAAATTACCAAGTATATCAAATTATCAACGAAGAACTTCTTCTTTAAATTTACACGGTATTATGTCGCCATTATTCAAACATATATAGACGATACACAAATTATATATCTCCCATAGCAGAATACGTGAACGATTCACCATTTCATTCAACAATTTTCCACGAGTACATATGGCAAAGTAGTTATTTATGTATAGAAACTGAGCACACAAATTTACTCGACTATACCAAAAATAATTTAGCGAAAATTGATGCCAACTAATTTCATGATTTTATCCGCAATCTTCTCCATCATCGCGTCCTATGTACTTCAATACCTACACATACACGAACGTCATATCGACTTTTTTTTTGTTTTTCACAATTTACCAAGAAAACTTTTGCATGAGTCAAAAGTGCACGTGCATATACAAACTATGCATTGTCTGACATTTAATGGCATAATGAACGGCAATTTAAAACATTTTTTTTAACAAGTCTAATTTTGTAAATCACCAACATTCGTTTCTCCAGTAGCTTTTTCTTTCAGATTTGTTTGTCGGTTATCGATTATTGAACAAGCATATACTGCAGAGTCGGTGAAAACTGAGAAATTCCATTTGGATTATTCACAATGGTACAAACAGACGAATGTGAAAGTCTAAGTGATAATAAGTTACATTTTATATAGATAAAAAAAAAAAGAAACGTAAAAGATTTAACGGACACGATGATGAATATAAACACGGAGAAGTGGCAGCGCGGAGTCAGCGCTAAACCACCTCCCTCAATGTGCATGTGGATTGGGGATGCACAGGCGTTCCCCGAGAATGTCGAAACGCTCCAGCGATCACTATACAGCAGCACCGTCCACATCACACCGATTTATCGCACCCCAACCACGACCACCACCCACCAACCCGCCCCTTAAAAACCAGTCGCACACTCTAAATAACCGTCAATTTACGTCGAGGAAATCCGGTGTTCCAAACAATCTCAAACTCGTTTTATTTTTCTATATAACTATTGATATTGACGTTCGAAAATTCGTCAAAGATGTTTTTCACTCAAATAATATACTTTCCCTACAATTTTATTCAATTGAATTTTCCGTATCATTTTTTTTTTTACAATCACTTACCATCAAAAAACATTCAATGATTGAATATGATTCGGCTCATTCAATATTCTTTCTCCACAGTGCAACTATCAATGAAACTCAATCGTTAAACTATACAAAATCTATATAAAAAAATATAAATTCACGAATTTTTCAAAATTACACAGGATTCAATTCCCATCACGAGTGATGCTATCACGGCCAGACACTTTTATCAATAAATATTGATGACTGAATCATAATAAACTTGAATTGGATTCAGATAAATAATATGGTCAAATAATATATGAAAGTACTGTGATTATCCCTCGTGAATTTTATATCGATGTGAGTCTATGTTCCAAGACAATACCCAACACTCCACTAAATTCATTAATGTAAGTAATAATTCACAATCGGATTTCATTGCGTCAAGTAAAAGATTTCAATGAAATTCACATAACTCAATCAGATGTTCTCAATTGTTTTTCCATCTTACTTGTACACAAACACGCAACCTACCACACGATTACATATGAAAATAACTCAATAAAATTCAATATAGCACATAATTTTACAACTACATGTAATTTCACGATAGAATTCACTAGTTAAATTTGATCCCAACACATACGACGTTGTAACAATGACTAGAGACCGGAATTTGTCGACATATATTCGACTGTAATATAAGCGTATTTCATGTAGTTGTCTTCCCTCATCCCTTTGCACCCCCTTCGGCAATGCAGCTCGCGAAAACTTTCGTCGCGTCTGCACATATATATATATATATATAAATACATACACCGTATACGTCGCGATATCATCGTAACTTTTCTCGTTCTCTCAATTCTACCCCTACAGCAATCCAATAGAAATTCCAGACGTTAAACTTTACGAAAAGAAAAACAATCGAATGAAAAAAAAATGATTTAAATATTAATTCATAAATGAACAATGGTTTCTATTTAATAAGATTTGACAGGCATTAAATGTGAAGTGGATAACTAGGATAGTGTTGACGGTATATAAGTAAGTCTGTTGCGCCACGTGTACGAGGAATAACAGCAAATTATGGGGGTAAGAACTACAGGCCACGTTGGTGGTAATAGTTGAGAACCCAATCATTCGTGTGTATAGACATACCAACAACCGAATCGTTTAAACATTCACGAGGTATACGTGTTACAAATGCGAGTGGAGGGTGAAGGCACGTCTTATATAGACGCCACGTACTCGTGTTCAAGATATTTTTTTTATGTTTAACTCATCGACTAGTCGTATAAAATTTAATAAATATACGCAATTGACAAACGTGATCGCATTCATATTTGTAAAATATTACTGGGTGGTTGACGAAAAATAATTGTTTCATGAATGAATTTTATGCAATTCCCAAACAACATTTTCCACATCAGACATATAGATTCCATGAAGATATATAAATAATGTGTTAACTCACCAGGTGTTGATCGGATATCCAGTGGGTCACTGTTTTCATTCAATTGAAGTAATTTTCACTTAACCTGCCACAAGTAACGAATAAATTTTAATTTTAAGTATGCCCAGTACACTATATTTATTGATTTGATGTTCAACTGAATGAATTATCATGAACGAATGAAAATCATTGTGAATACTCTTGACGAACCTAACACTTGTCGTTTTTTATTTAATGTCTACTTTCATTATTTATCTAATAGCAACGATATTGAGCATTCAAATATGTTCATAAATTCACGGTGTTTCCTTTAATATTGAAACTAATCGTCTCAATATGTTACCGAAATGGAAGCATTCGAAATAAAGTACATGAACTTCAGAATAACTGACCTACGTCACCTACAGTTACAATTAATTTTATCCTATCTCCATTTCCAATTTTGTCACTCACAATCACATAACATGATAACAATTGACCCCCACTTCGATGCTCAAGTCTACAATTAGGTTTCGATACGACTATATAAAGGAGTCCCAAAACAACTCATTACAGACAAAATGATATGAAATTAAATTGAACTTGACCCGATAAAATTGTAATCGAAATAAAAAGTACAGTGGCCATATAACAGTGATTAATTTTTTATATGACCACGAATTTTTTCTATCCATCTCGAATATCCGGTACAAAATGAAGAAATAATTAAAGCATAAAATCAAATTGTCGAACAGCTACTTACATTGTTATCCACTGGATCAGTTAATGAACGATGTTTTGTTTGAGCCCGGTACAAAATTATGTATCGCTCAAATGTATAATTCTATTCACGAAGTTTGTCGTAGTTTTGGTCTGCATTGATGCAATTATTGAAGTCATAACGATTGGCAAACAATATGAAAATTTGTAGAGGACACATGTGTTTTGAAGGAATCAACATGTGCAGCTGCTGTGGAAAAAAAAATTGTATAAATTATAACTTCCTAATTATCACTACACGACAATTTTAAGTGATAAATCATAAAAAAAATATAATTATTTCAAAAATACTCACAATTCATTGCCTGAATTCGTTTAATCAGTCATCTGAAGATACTTTTACGTTCACTCCACAATTCAATTCAACACATAAACCAAAACAAAATACGCGCAACTAATTCTATAGCCGTTCACTAGTTCACTATAGAGCTATCGACAACTAACCAGATTTGAATGACGAAACGCTTGCGCACGTTTTTACACACGGCTCGCACTGCTGATACTCGGACAAACGGAAAGACACGAACATTCAACACGGGAAGATCCGTATAGAATTGCTTGCAATCGGCCTCCTATCACTAACACATGAACTTTTGTTTTTACGATTGATGTAAGCCCTTGTGAACAAGCTTGCTGCTTATGCTTATGTTTTTTGTCCCTTGTATTGTTTTGGATTTTTTTTATTCCTGTATTTTTGTAGTGGCAAGTTTCTCGAAAAAAAACATTTGATCACACAGTGGGAATGTAACTCGTGAATGGACATTTCCAAGACCGAAAATTATATTCATATGATGCATCATTGCATTAATATTTTTTACTATGGTTATATATATATATGCATGATGGCATACTCGAAATTTACGTTTGAATTTATAATTTAAGTCTTTCTTCCTCACTGCATTTAATAATTCATATAAATGAGTGATAATTGGTCTCCTTTCCCGTTTTTTTTTTTCCAGCAAAAAGCTCATCAACTGCGTCCAGCAAAAAATAAATGAAAAAGAAACTTTATCGCAGAGACATTCGAAATACTAATCCCGAAATAGAATGAATATGAAAGGAAACTCTGCTCAGTACCATGACGATATTTGCTCATTTGGATTATTACTAATACTTCTATTGTGCCCAGAAATTATACTGAATAACCCTTTCATCATGAAAAAAGAGATTGAATAATAACAACCGTAGATTCTATTCCCGGAAAAATTGAAGTATATTCTAAGCGATCTCAAATCCCTACCAATCTCTTATGAGATAAAATGGAGCTATATCTTTGTATAAATAGCGAAAAATAGCAAATAAACTCATGTTAAGTTTATGTAGTATGAAAATGAATTTAAAATGTTTCATATCACCGTATATTTGTATGTGGCAACATAGTAAGACCAACGCTCGGCCGATTGCATGTAATACGCCGCCAACGCCATTCTACGATTGTGGTTTATCCGTTGCGAATGTACAAGCGGCGCTGCCAGATCTAATACGTACCGGGACTGCGCAACTACGGAAGTCAAATCAATCCTTATATTTCATCGCAATTATCAGATGGCAGTAAATATATTAATAAATAAAGAGTGAAAAATATATATTTATTATTCTTACTATTTGTTGTTCATTAATATTTCATTTTGTTTCAGTGGATTCGTCGCAACATATTGACAAAAATTATTTTAGGACTTCAATCCACCATCGTTGTGCGTACTGATATCATTTGAATTTTACCAACGATGCCAATGTTGGCGGTAAACATAACACATGAACTTAGTCATTATTGTCACATTATGAATTATTTTAAGGTTAATATCAAAATTTGATTAATCGATCAGAATTCTAAATCGATCAATTTTATCGAAGATTTTTTCTTGTAAGTACTTTATCTGTCATTTCAATATACAAAAACTACTTCTAAACAAAAACATGAATATTATGTTAGGTTATGTCTGGCAGGTGCAAATTCTACTATTGTGATAAACAAAAGTAAATGATGGCTTCAGATCATTTGATATCAGCGAGAGAATCATCACTGAAAATGGAGAAATATATAAGCATGAAGACATTTGTGGCCGCTGCATCGGAATATATTAAAAATTCTAATGAAACCACTGCCTCAGTTCTACAAAGAAATCTAAACGTGCGTTAGCTTTTTTTTATACAGTTTATTCTTTCTGATGGCATAATTTTTATTTGTACTGACTATGAATTTACGGTTTTACAGATTTTATGTACAATAACAGATTTGAGTGTCTTCGATCCAGGTTCATTAATCACTACAGAATTTTATGTGAGCTTGTATAACTTAATTAATCGACCGGTATCAGGAACATCTATTGTATGGAGTGTGGTTGATGTTCTTCAGCACGCATGTACAAATTCAGCAGCTCGACATGCTCTCATTCACACATACAAATTTTCACCCTTGTTAACACGATTATTGGAGACGAATTTAATTCATGAAAAACGATTACGAGTGTTGAAGTTACTGCAGGAATTGACTTATGGTGAAAAAATTCACTGGCAAGAAGCGAATTTCCCAAATATAATTTCTATATTGACACAGTGGATAATGCAATCGAAAGAGGATGAAATCCTAACTTTATCATTGGGTGTTTTAATCAATCTTTGTCATAAAAACCTTTCGGCAATACATACGCTTATGCGGACAGTTGATACTAAAGCATTGCACAGAAGGATTTTAAAACTTCAACATAGTAGTATGAATACACGAGTACAGTGTTGTAAACTACTCATTGTGATAGAGCAAATAAACAAAGATATTCCCGACAAATTTATACTAGAGTTCACAATGGTGACATTTCAAAGTCTCGTCGCTGCATTAGCCAATTCAGACGTACTCCTTCTTAGGCATATTGTCGGATTCTTCGACGATGTACGACAAAACGAACATTCAAAATCCGTTCTGGTTACTTATCCAAGCTACGTTCAAGATGTGACAACAATTCTAGAAGAATTGGAAAGGATATCGCACCCTGAATGTACTGCTCTTGTTATGGAATTCTTGCTCTCCTTGGTTAAACTTAAAGTTTCCGCATTGATACCACTTTATCCGATTTTTATGAAAGCTGCAATGCGTCAGGTACCTGTGAATCATGCCTCATCCAAAGCATTGGCTTTGATAAGAACACTATTGATAGACTCAAGAAGAAGTCGAATATTTCCAGATTTAGTCTCAGAATTAGATCTATCTGTGCTGATGCTCGTGATTGGTGATGAAGATGACGAGATGGACGGTAAAAATGAGAAACGAAGTATTGAACTTGATTCCAGGTTGATAGAGCTGTTGCAATTATTACAGGAAATGTGCAAAATACCAAATTTCCGAGCACATGTCACACAAGCATTCAATGAACAAGCAATGCGAAGATTACTTAGGCCAATATTCGAGCAAGAGAATATAATGTCTGGTGATAATTGGCCCGGAAGTCTCTTCCAAGATGCGGCAACAAGAATGTACATTTATGCTCTGCTTTTAACGGCCGATCTTGCAGTACAGGATTCAGATTGGTTAACTCTGTATTCGGAATTAATTCAGAAAAAGCAGATCCAAATGGTGATCGCCTTGTCACTTTTCACTGGAGACAGTGAAGTTAAACAAAAGTGCCTTCAATTGATGACTTCAGTAGGGTTCCCGCAGGAATGTGTAACGAGTGTCGCTAAATGTATGTGCGAATTGGAACCACTAATATTGATTCAAAATAAAACAGGAATAACGGCTGGTGTCTCAATGAAATCTGAAAATAATCCTTATATTGATATGACCCCGTTATTTCCATTGGTACAAGAAGGACAGCTTGAAACAGCTCTTGAGAAATTGAACGATCTATTGGATGAAGGTAAGATTACCGATGTCACAACTTCAGCAGTAATGGAGCTTTATGAATATAAACTTGCGGCCATGAAACACGCGGAGAGGGGAATTCAAGCCAGTCGTGAAGCTGCCAACGCACATGCGACATGTCTTCAACATCGATTAGCGCAAGTCGTTGCTGAATCGAGTAGGCTTCATCAATTATTATTTCATACTCAACAAAATCATGATTTACTTCAACAGGATAAAATACGGATGAATGGGAAAATTCAGGAAATGGAAGCCGAAAGTAAAAGTTCTCACGCTACGCAAAAACAAGAAATCCAAGGGCTGAAAAAAATAGTAGCTGAAAAATCTGCAACTATCGAGCAATTATCAAAACTTAAGTATGATCTTGAAGTTGCAACGAGTAAGATTGGAACTCTGAAAGCCGCGATCAAAGATATAGAGAATGAAAAAACAAATATTGAAGAAAAAGCAAAAGAAATGTCAGCAAAAAATCACGACTTGAATAAATCTCTTAATAAACTCAAAGACAGTGTGTCGAAAAAAGATCAAATTCTTGAAACAAAACAAAGAGAACTTGAAGAAGGGCAAGAGGTAATGTCGGCACTCAAACAGGAAAATGAACAACTTATGCGACAATGCCGTAGTTATGAGCAAGTTATTTCGGAAAAAGAGGAAAATATCCATAGGATGGAAACTGAACTGGTGGAACTTAGTCGTATGAGGGATATGATTTATCATTTAACAGCGAAAAAAAAAGATGAACCAAACGCAACTACTTGATTATTGGCTCAATTTGACATAATTTCAGGTGGTATCTCGTTCTAATATGAATTGTTGGCTGTTTTCGCCGCTAGTAATTTCCGCAAATATATTTTTATTATCATAACAACACGAGTACATTTCCATTAATCTAACATCTTGTATATTAATCCTTTATTCAATACTGTAGTTATTATCTTCTTTTCTAACACATGGTAACAAATATTACCACGCGCCATATGTCAATAAGTTTATGCTCTGATATATAAACGTATATGACTCTAGTTATCCTGCTTCGTTACTACGACCAATCACATTTATATTGTCACCTCAAACTATCGAAAAACAATCACTTCATTGTCCCTTCAACAGAACCATCACTCTATACTGTTATCACTGTGACAAGTAATTGTCTCTCATATCTGTCATATAAGAAATGCGTTAGGTACAGAGGATATGTGCACAGTTTAGAGTAATTGCAGAACTATCAATTATACTCATAATTCGCATGAATTTTACCGCAATATTGAATATATATTCGATTTTTTTCTCTTTGTCAAAATATTTAATTACTATTTCCTAATATTCTGAACTTTATGCAATTCAACGATTATTCAGTGGAAAATATAATCATAGGTTCCAACTAGGATCCTGAGAGTACCTTATTCACTACATATTAGCTTCATTGTTCCTTAGTTATGTATTTGTCTAACCCAAGTGCACCATTGAGCACAATAATCTATTGAAATTTCAGATAGTATTTGTGCGACCATGAGAACATATATAGAAATAGAAGTATTAAAATGTATGTATCAATCATACGTTTGTGAATATAGCATTATTTGAACATTTTAAATGCGCTGAAAGAACTATCTAATGCTACTTGTTTGGCCCTAGAAGCTCATCATTTTTTCTCACTTAAGTTCAAATTTGTACCCCGAAGTTTTCAGAAATCAACAGAACCACAAAAAAAAATAATACGATGAAAATTGGGGGGAAATGCAACGCAGAATCAGCACCAATGTAACAACTTTTGATACGAAGAGATAACGAATTATATGAAATAAACATCAATTCAATCCAAATCAAACTGGAATTATTGATGTATATAAATTTCCAGATTGGAATGCTCATATTTCTTTTTTGATGAGAAAAATATATATATATGTATATTTATATACTCAATAAATGAAAAATTCTTAACGACCAAATACCCACCTAGTATCATTATAATAAACTAAAAAACACTGAGTGCTAAGCGATCGGTCGGCGTGGAGCTCGATGAACGACTCATGATCGCATTTTTGTCGAGACACGATCATCAACTGCTACCTCGACTCCACGTTTGTTCTTTAGCGTCAGCAAGTAGGAGGTAAACAAAATTACCAGCTATGTTTACAACCGCTGCAATCCAGAAGACTGTGTGCCATCGTGAAAGGGTCTCCTGAGAAGGCGTACAAGAAAATCAATCATTTAATGAGACGCTAATCGTATACTGATGAAAGGAGAGTGTTTCATTGATTATAACTCACTTCCTTCATCATAGTTTGGATTAGGAAATTAGGCTTGAAGATAAACGTTGGGTTTTGGACTCCCGTATGTATAATTAATATACTCACGTGGCCTTCGATGAGTAGACCAATGATATATGGCGCTAAAAACCCACACGCGTTGGCAGTGGCATTGCTCAGCCCATATAGAGTGCCCGCATATCGAGGAGCGAGAGCGATATGATTCATCTGATTCCCAGCGTACACGGCTCCTTGCAGCGACCCAAGTCCAGAGAGCATTATCATCAACCATATCTGATCACAACCTGCCCAAATAGCACCAACAAAGCTCAAACTCACGCCCACTGAGCAGACAGTGTTCCAGAATTTCATGGATGTTAGCTGAGACATGACACGACGTTCTAAAAGCCAATCTGCCAAACATGAGATGACTAATCCCATTATCCAAGCGGTTAAATAAGGAAGTGGCGACAAAATCGCATCTTGTTGAATGTCAAAATGCAAAATCCGATCCATGTAAGTTGGTAGCTCGGTCAATAGAGTGTAAAAAGCCCATGATTGACCGCATTGTGTAATTGTGATGGCCCACATAGGCCCTGATTTAAGAACTTCGAGCCATGGGACACCATGATCCTCATTCTGTCGATAAATACATATTTCAATTACTCACTGTTGAATCTTTAATCAACAATAGGAGAAAATATGAAGCATATTTATAAGTTTGTGATAGTTACTTGATGTTTCGGTTCGACGCAGGCTTCAATATATAATTTTTCTTGAAAATCAATTCGCGGATGTTCTGCAGGCGTGTCATAAATGAAGAATAGCCAAAAGATGTACCAAATTATCCCAAGAGTGCCGAAAAGATAGAAAGCCAGTGGCCAACCACCCCAGAATTCAAGAGAGCACAAGTATCCACTCAGTGGTAGAGATACCACCGTTCCGAAATTCGCACCTATGTTAATACATAATTATTAGCATATGTAATTCATAAAATAACACTTCGAAACACAATGACTTTCAGAACTGTTCACTACCTGCATAAACTATGGCTGCAAATTTACTTCGTTCCAATGGTGGAACCCAATGAGCTAACATAGAATGCATAGCAGGGAATGTGACACCCTGAAAATAGAATTGATGAATAAAATGACAGAAAGAATAAAATAAAACCCCATCTTTACATATCAATTACATCTATTTATTACGGAATCATAATTAACCTCAGTGAATCCTTCCGCAATTCTAACAGCCAAAAACGGCATGAGCCCCCAATAAGCAGCAAATGGGCTCACAACTGTAAAAAGTGCAGTTAGAAATACGCCAAGACCGTAGATCAATTTTCCGCCAAGCTTCTCTGCCATTCGCCCACCCGGAACGTTTGTAATGACGTAACCCAAGAAAAATGAACCAAGAATAAAACCTTGGGTCTGTTCATCCCAATTAAATTCACCCGGGCTCTAGAATTAAAACGAGATATATTTTCAATGAGAAATAATACTCTCGGAAATGTATCTTGAACACAAGCACCACATAAAGCATGATAAAATGCGAGTGAATCAACATTTTACCATTCCAATTTGATATCATCATGCGATATGAAAACAATCATAACATGTGTCACTTCAAACCAAAAGATGATTCGACCAGATGAAAACACATCATGAATATTTCGATATCATAACATAAAAGCCAGATAAGATTCTTACTGGAATAAAAGTCCCATTGATTACAGGCAATTTCGGACACGAATTACTCGTATCATTGTCATTGTCATCAGGGTATGCCGTTCTGTTCACCATCGATACTATAGCCACAGATAAATTGACTCTCATCGCATATACTAGGGCAAATCCAAAGAATCCCAAAAGCCCCAAAGTATATCGTGCTTTCATACATGATTTTGTATCGCTGGGGATTGGTCTCAGGCTCACTGCAACAAAACATAAACAAATCCCAAACCATATGTCAGTATGGAAAGCATATTCACCGCATATACCATCACGAATTTCAATTGAATCATATTGTAATAAAACCCGTGAAATTCAACACCACATAATAACACTTTTCAAATGATGTTGCAACTCCTTTGTTGCTCCGTTCCAAGAATGCATTTTCTCAAGTATAATCGTGAGACCATTCAGCACGCGTAATAGAATTTCATAAAGGATATGACGATGTCAGTCAGTCATTATAAAACATTGGCGAATTAAAAATGATGGAATGTTACATTACAGTTATATACATATCAATGTTTTAACAGAAGGCAAAATGGAAAATAAACAATAAAATTATATACCTTTCTCGATTGAATCGTTGACACATAGTGGCGAATCGTCGCGTGAAACTGTTGGATCTAACACTTCCATAATGTTTCTAAAATCAGACAATTGGAAAGTATTATGAACAATTTTTATTTGACAATACTATATAGATATTACTTTCTAGGATGACGCACCACAGTGATCTCCTCATTGAAACACTACCTCTACTCTAAACCTCACTGACGCTCGTCTGAATGACCAACAGGCCTTTGTATACACAAATGTTATACCAAAGAAATCCCATCTAAATTTCTCAACCACACACACGACTGCGATACGGATATTTGCTTGTGTTATAACAACTGTCACTTGTTGTTCGTAAATATTCGATAAAAAACGTCATGTATTGAAGAAGGACAGAAATATATACACAAACACGAATGAAAAAATGAACATTTTTAACTATTGTAAGTAACGTAGGTTCCTACAAAATTGTTAAGCCATTGATTTGAATACAATGAGAAATAGAAACTGAAAACTTTGGTGGGATAATTTGGAAATTTCACTTTCCAAGGTGAATATATTTGTTCTTACCACTATAATAATTGACATTATTAATTAATTGACAGTCCTCGACGAATAAAAAAACAGAATTCCAATCTGACAAGTTCTAGGAAACATACACCGAATGTATAAATTCAATGCAATATCCTATTTTATGATAGAATATGGAAAAAATCATTTGATTTTATTACCTGAAAAAAGTTGTTTTTTATTTGTTCTTGTTTTTCATTATTGAATAATCTGGTATATTGACATTATTACAGTGATGTATTGGGTTGTGAAAAATGCACATTCTATCATTAAAACTTACAACAAAGTAAAATTAAGACGACCAATGAGTTTTCAATCAATTTTTTGTATAAAACCATTAATTATAATTAACCTGTGAATTTTCTATATCAGGTATAAAATACTCAATATAAGTTGTGCATCAGTGATATTGTAAATTGAAAAATTAAGTTTGACATCTCTTTTCACATAAGATCTGATAAGATTCTGAAATAGGATCACCTGCCTGGATTATTCTAGGCCAACTAACTGGACTACACAACTCTTATAAAATAATCGCATTTATTTTATGTATACGCAATTATCGAAATTCGAATCGTAATAATAATAATAATAATAATAATGATAATAATAATAATAATAATAATAATAATAATAGTACATAAATAGAGGAATGCTTTTTTGCATAATTATAGAAAAAAAGACGAACAAGACGCAGTGATGTTGAGAAGTTCGTGAAAAAAAAAGTAAAAAAAAAAATTTCACAAGAATTCATTGGCTAAAATTCAGAACAGTCGGTTGTTTGCAAGTGCAGTGCTGTTCACATTCATTACCTATCATAAAATGATCTTACTATTCATCAAATATTTTAGGGAAATGTATTGTATTATGACAATAACTTCCAGGGACATGAATACACGACCATTTGCATTAAAATTCTTCTTCCTTGAAGTTATTTAATGATTTATTGGGACTCTTTATCGGCGACAAGGACAAAGACTTATTGTGCGGGTCCAGCCCCAATGTCATTTTGAGCAGTTTCAGCACACTTCTTTTATCGGCATTCTCGTTTTCTGGAATTAGAATGACATTAAAAAATATTCTATACTAGATATTATCAAGAACTCACCTTCATTCCGTGTAATTTGTGCTTCCAAATTCAACTTTTCTTGAGCTATCTCATACATTCCCTCTTCAATTGTTTCTTCACCCAACAACCGTATTATGCTTACGGGCCTGTTAAGAAACAAGAAACATTAGTGGGTTTTCAGAAGTAATGAAAATTCTCAACTGAAATACAAACTCACTTTTTTTGTCCTACACGGTGAGAACGATCCTCAGCTTGTTTATCGTTATAAGGATTGAAATCAATATCATGGATGATAACAGTATCGGCTGATGTAAGATTGATTCCTAAGCCACCAGCTCTGGTTGACAGTAGAAAAATAAATATTGATTGATCATGTGTGTATTCATCAATTAAATCCTGTCTCTCAACAACTGGCGTCTGTCCGTCCAGTCTCAAAAATGTATGGCCCCGTATTGATAAATATTCCTCCAAAATATCTAATACTACAGTGAATTGGCTGAAAATGAGCACTCTATGACCGTCCTTCTTCATTTGTGGCAGTAGTTCGTCCAATATATTTAGTTTCCCAGCTTGGGGAATGAGCTCTTGAGGTAAACCTTGTCCAGCAAGACACTTATGTACACGCGATAATTGATTTATCTGATAATCCGACATCCACAAGAGATCCTCAAAAATATATTGTGCATTCTTTTGCTTATATGTTGGATCTTTCGCCAATTTTTTCGAAATTACATCCAGCTTATCTTCATCATAGTAATCTCTCACTAGCAATGGATGATTCGCCAATTTACGTAACTGCATCATCATACCAACCCCGTTTACATCTGGGCTTCTACCCGCTTCCTCTGAGAATTCAGCCAGTAAGTTCTTATACATTTCACGTTGTTTTTTCGTTAAAGAACACTTCATCACCTTCTCTGATTTTATTGGTAAGTCTTTTAAAACTTCACTCTTTAATCGACGTAGAACAAATGGACGCATGATCAATTTTGCATTTTTTACTTGCTCTTGTTCAAATAATGGCTTATCATCGGCGTTTTTCTTCGTAGCGATTTTTGGATTTTTCGAAAACAGACTTTTCAAATCATTTTGTTTACCAGCGAACATCGAGGGCATGACGAATATCAATAGTGACATAAGTTCCAACAAATTATTCTGCAGTGGTGTGCCGGTAAGAAGTATTCGATGTTTCGCATTTATCCTCACAAGATTATCATATCTAATTGTACTCATATTTTTCAACATGTGCGCCTCATCGAAAATTACGTATGTGATTGGCATCACTCGAAACAATCGACGTTCTTCAGGTGTACTACTTATAAGGTTGTATGTGGTAAGTAACACATCGACATCATCTAGATCACCATTCCGCCAACCCATGCGCATATCTTTTCGTTCATCCTGAGATCCGTAATATTGAACAACATTGAGTCCCGGTGACCAACGCTCTAACTCGTTACTCCAGTTCTCTAATGACCATTAAATAATGTAATGTCATTCACCCAATACTTTGATAACGGCATATAAATAATACTCACCCATTGTAGAACTGGGTACAACTATTAAATGTGGACCATCATTTTCACCCATCAATCCGCTTTCCTTTAAGTATGTTAAAAAAGCAATCACCTGGATTGTTTTACCCAGACCCATTTCGTCAGCGAGTATACCATTAACATTCTGAGAATGCATCACAGCTAACCAATTGAGACCAACCATTTGATACGGTGCTAATTTTAATTCAGGATTCAAATTCTTCGGCTGCTTTGTGATCATTGATGCACCGGCTGCCACAGCTTTCTCCATATTTCCCGAAAGACGTAGACATTTTTTCATCAATGCCTCCACAACATTTCGTGTTGCTATCAGGACCTGAGCTGAATTTAATAATTCAGTGTCCAGGTGTTTGTAGCTTTGAAACTTTTGTACTAAATCTTGCCAACTTTCAAATGGTCGCGCATCTACAATTGCTTGAGCTCTCTTTTGTGAACAGTGTGACATGAGTAAAAATTCTGTTAGTCTTCCAGATTGCATAAATTCTAATACTGCTTTCTTGTCACCTGTCAATTCATTTGAAATTTCAGCATCTGAGTCATCATCGCTTGAACGTAAAAAAGAAATTAAAGCATTCAATTATATTCAGGGTATAAGACAATAGTTTCCAGAAATTTGGAGATCCCATTCATTTCCAATATTTACCTATCAAATACTTTATTTGTATACGTCGCTTCATCAGAATCAATATCATTATCTTCATCATCTCGACGTGATTTCTTTCGTTTCTTATTGCGGGACTTTGATGAACCTTTCAATGGTCTTTTTCTATTGTTCTTCAATACCCGCTTCGCATCTTCCAAATTCCAATTGACATCATCTAATGTTTTCTGGATTATCTACAAATCATGATCCATTAAGTAAATGATAAAAAAAAAACATGAATTTAATATTAACATGATTAACATTAGATATTTACTGCTAAATCGCAACGAGGATACAAATCAATCAGGTACTGTTGTTTCGTCTCTCTGTCTTTGGTCTCTTCAGAATCGGATCCTGAATCTCTAGACTTGACCGTTGTGCCAGCATCGCTATCGCTGTCTTCAATACGATTTACAACTTTCCTACGTACTTGCACGTCTGAGCCCATTAAATTACTATCATCGTCAGCTGAAAAATACAAACAAATATACAAAATCATAGATGAAAATCATCAGTCATTTGCTCTGTATTGAATCGAATGAATATCATGGAGTGCATTCAACGTTCACAACTAATTACAATACATCAAGTGCAGTTCACTCCAAGGCAAGAAAAAAAAAGGTCAACAACAAAAAGTATGGGAGCCAGTTCACCCCTACCGGTCACATTGCAAATAACATCGTTATACTGTAATAATTCATTTGTGTCTTACACATAGTGAGTTTCTTTGTTGGTTTTTTTTGGAATCTAAAATTTCTCAAATTATCCAATAAACTCGGACTATTTCCGTGTTGTTTGTCACGATTGAATTTTGACATGGCATCAATGGGCTTCACGAAGATGACGCTTGCGAAAACACATTTTGCTACGGTAGATGCTTCCAAAATTTGTTCTCTCCCTATGTATATTCCAGACACAATTGCAGAATGGGGAGAGCACGGAGACACTACAAAGAGGGTGAAAGAGAAGAAATGAGGGGTGAAAGAAAGAGGAACAGAGAAGGAAATGAAACAGAAAAATATATAGAATACGCATGACCTGACTGAAGACTGTTCTGACGAAAAACCCCAGAAGTTATTCCAGTAAAATTCTTTGGAGCCGCCACCTGGGATCCATCGTCGGTATAACACCAATAAACAACGATGAGTTACATGAGCAAATTTGTTTGATTGAAGATTTGAAATTGTTAATTCCATTTACAAAATACTCGTTGTCGAATAATCCAATGCTCACTTATCAGATAACATTTGGCAATTTATGATCTAATTTTTTTGAACAACATGCCTGTGCCAATTGAATTGTCCGGTCTACCTTCCTTTGTATTTCCCGCTATTGGAAGGGAAACAGGTGGATTCATGGAAACAAATTTTGGAATACAGAATAGTTTTTATTATTCGAACAATAAAATGCGCCATTATGAATTATTGTCAATCAATATCGAGAAGAAAAGTGATCAACTCTTCAAATGTTTCCAATAACATTCAATTTTGTTCTACATTCTAATGCCATCCATTATTGACTTAATTATTGTGTTCATGCTCGTCATGAAATTCTCGTAATTCAAATTTTACGCGCGAAAAATCAACCATGTAGATCGGTTGAACGCCATCCAATACAAATGGGTCTGGCAAAACTGGTGATGTGAAAATCCCTGAAAATGTAATCACAGGTAACTTCAGACCACTCAGAGACAATTCAAATCTTCTGTGATGAATATAAAACATCACCAGCAAGAAATATAAATAAACATTGACACAGTAGAGTTTCATTTTTATCAGTAACAAAGTAAAGTAAGTAATAATTTAATTATCATTTTAAAAAGAATTTCATTTGAATTGATTTTAATCGTATCATTTTATTCGCATAATCGTGGGCCTAACCTCAAAAATAAATGCTTTCATCAGCAGGTAAAGATGGATTCAAAGCTGGTAGAATCCAGACTAAAATCCGACAGTGGAGAGGATCTGCCAGGAGGATCACTCTCTTTACCAACAAATCTTACAGTAGATCAACTTCAACTTATTTGCAATCGTTTGCTCAATCAAGACGAATCATTGCCTTTAGCATTTTATATTAATGATGTCGAAGTCACTGGGACATTAGAACAGAATTTACCGAAGAATTTTTCAATTAGCGAAAGTGTCGTTGATATTGTTTATCAACCTCAAGCTGTATTCAAAGTTAGAGCTGTTACGAGGTGTACGGGTTCCATCGAAGGTTTGTTTGAAAATTCCTCATGATTTGGATTGATGAATACGATGTTGACGATTAATATCATTTACATAATGAAAAATCATATTAGGGCACAAAGAAGCAGTAATTTCTGTTGCTTTTTCACCTGATGGACAATACTTGGCAAGTGGTTCTGGTGATACAACTGTGAGATTTTGGGATATTCACACGCAAACTCCACATTTTACATGCAGTGGACACAAACATTGGGTATTATGTATATCTTGGTCACCATGTGGCACGAAACTCGTATCAGCATGCAAAAATGGTACAATAATCCAATGGGATCCAACAACTGGCCAACAAATCGGTATAATATCAGATCTTTTCATGCACTACATCACTAATGTTAGAAGTATTTCATCAGGGTAAATTTTGTGATATCTAGGGAAAGCAATGACTGGCCATAAAATGTGGGTGACGTCGCTTTGTTGGGAGCCCTATCATCGCAACTCAGATTGTCGATTTTTAGTGAGTGCCTCCAAAGACACTGATTTAAGAATATGGGACACGAAACTCAGCCAGACTACGCGAGTACTTGCAGGACACACAAAGAGTGTAACTTGTGTACGATGGGGTGGTAGTGGACTTATCTATTCTGGCTCGCAAGATAGGACGATCAGGGTTTGGAGAGCTGAAGATGTAAGAAATATGAGTTTTTGATTAGTTTCGGTGCAATTTTTGTTGTGGTTCAAGAACTGCACAATGGTATTCGTTATGTAAATCTTCCTTTTGGACATATCGATCATGAAAAAATGTACTGGAACTGTGAACCAAAGTTTTGTTTTAGGGAATTCTATGTAGAATACTGGATGGTCATGCTCATTGGGTTAATACATTGGCACTGAACGTTGATTACGTTCTGAGAACAGGACCGTTCGAAATTGTAGAAACTGAAAAGAGTAAAGAAGTTTTGAGTCCCAAAGATCGAGCACTTAAACGATACGAAGCAGTTGGTGAGGAAATACTTGTGTCCGGATCAGATGACTATACACTATTTTTATGGAAACCTGAGAAAGAAAAGAAACCAATTGGTAATTTGGATTTATTTACATTATGAACGAGAACTTACATGATTTATTCCACATCAATATTTTTCAGCTCGTATGACTGGACATCAGCAGCTAATAAATGACGTCAAATTCTCACCGGATGGTCGATTGATTGCATCTGCATCATTCGACAAATCTATAAAGTTATGGGAGGCCACTACTGGAAGATTCATCACTTCTTTGAGAGGTCATGTTCAGGCAGTTTACTCAGTAGCATGGAGTGCTGATTCGCGACTCTTAGTTAGCGGCAGTGCGGATTCCACTCTGAAAGTCTGGAGTATGAAAACTAAAAAACTCGGGCAAGATTTACCAGGTCACGCTGACGAAGTTTATGCGGTAGATTGGTCACCGGATGGTCTACGAGTTGCATCAGGAGGAAAAGATAAAGTTCTCAGGCTATGGCAAAATTGATCTGTGATCAATAGTGTCTATAAAAAAACAAATTTTTTCTATAATTCTGATACAATAAATTGCATAAATATACCATATTTGTTTCAATCCAGAAATACATCGAAATTAATATATCCATGAGTACGAGCAGTATAAAAATCATCAAACACAAATCACTAAATTTCATACATCGTCAACAGTTCATCTTCATATTTTCTTCTCATAAAATACAAAAATTCATATATATTACAATTTCATCATCTAATTATCATGCGACCACTTAATGAAATACTCGAATCCAACAATAAACCCAACGAAATCTCCAATCGCAAATAATCCAAAAGTAGCATGTTCAAATCTTTCTCACAGACGCGCTTATAAAAATTTGAATTACAATTTTAATTAACGGCAATCATAATAATTCCTCATAACCATAAACAAATCTATATTGAACAATACAAAAATACGGAGATTCATGGTTTAATAAAAGAGGGTGGGCGATAAAAAAAAAAGAGTAGGGAGATAGTGGTAAAACGGCGAACGGGGCGGAAGTGAGAGAGAGTTCAAGTCCCTACGTCGTACTAATCGTTGCAAATGGCAGACGTGTAACATTGTTCTACTTGTTTCATTGTGACATAACGCAGAAATTAACCATCAATTCCATGAGAAATAATTTCGAAAATTATTGAAAATACATCATTGTTTAATTATTATTGACATCACGAATATTAGAAACAAATAAAAAATTAAAAAATGGCAAAACTCGTCGATATATGGCGAAGCGACCACCCGGTCAATTTGACGCGACGGCAAATGCCATTGATTGTTGACGAAAATCTTACTGTGAGTTTACCATTGTTATTGTTTATTGATATTGTCGTTGTTAATGTATATGTAGGGATCATTGAACCATGTTGACGAAAATTTAAATAACGGTATTTACAATAATTAAGGACATAACCTCTGTATGTGGCCTTCTATCGCTCCACAGTGGCGTAGGGGTAAAAACTTTCCTATTTATTTGTTAACCTCATAAAAAATCATTCATTCTTCATTGTAACATTTATTAATCCATGTCTTTTTTATACTCAAAAATTCTATCGTTCTCACAGTATTTTTGCATATTTTATTGTTTGTTTCTCCCAGGTATAACTACATTGATGTTTTAATCTTTTAATTACATGATATTTCGTCTTTTTTTATTCCTATTTTGAATTTACTCTAAGTGTTCCAATAGTTAGAATATTGTTGCGCTTTACCGTAGTATTATTGGCAAGATATGGTTATCGCACTTGAGCGTTTTACATTTTCCACTTTTTGTTTTGTGCTTTGCAATAATATCTGTATTTTATTTGATTTTTTTTAACTCTTTTGATTTCTTTTTTTTTGTCTCGGGACTGATCTGTGTTCTGATATTCGGAAGATTTATATGCTTCGGACGTTAACCGCGTAATACTTGTTATCTTTTTCATTTAATTCACAACATTTTTGTATTGTAATTAGGCGTGTTATATATTTAACATTCCTAATTCTACAGTTATAACTGTATTTATGTAAATATTTTTTTTGATTTTCATATACTACATTTAGTTTGAGTTGTGTAATTTGGAATATTGTTGGGCCCAGAGTGCTGACTGTCGACTTTTTTTTTATTATTGGTAACATTTACTGTTACATTCCTATCCCTCATTTTGCATACATAATAATATCATAGTCGAATATACGAAACATCGTTGTGCTGATTGTGTTGATTTTATGATTTGAATCTTCAATATTCATCAGTTTTCAGTCTGAAACTTTTCAATAGAATTAATCCGTCAAAAGTGTTGGAAATAACTGAACATACTTTTCTTACAGATGATCATGGATTTAAACAATCTCGGATACGTAAATGAAAGCCCATTAGTTAGAGGAAAACAACTGGATGAATTTACACGAAAATTAGATATGCTTACTAAGGAAGAGGTCAAGGCATCTTTTGAGGTGACGCATAAAGATATGTTGTCAATTCTTGGGCAGGCCGTGCCCTGTGTTGGGTGCAGAAGAAGGTACAAAACACAGATGAACAATTTGATAAAACATTTAATTCAACCTCATTCGAATTATCTTCTGTTTCTCGTAGCGTTGAAAGACTATTCTATGATCTTATGCAGTCGGGACATCAGGCTTTAGATCCATTGATCGTTACTTCTAAGGGAATGCTCACAATAAAAGACGAAGTATTAGAATCACCAAGATTACTTTGTACGATGCTGCAGGGTCACAGGTAATATGGAAAAATATTCGAGTGTTGTTATAAATTATTGAGTAGAACACTCCTCATTTGATGCATTCTTATTTAGCACTCGACTGAATAATCTATTAGAGCGGCAACCCCGGAGTAAAAAGTCTCGCCGGTGTGCCTTACACTCATTAGAAGTTCAGCGTATGAGACCACCATCAAGTGCATGGAGGGAGGTATGGGACGTTATGAAATCCCCATGTCGTCAAGAAGTGACTCTAGTAGAAACTGATACCCTGGAAACGACCCTGGATACGTATTTACGAAAACACAGGTTTTGCGGAGAATGCCGCACAAAAGTATTGTTAGCATCATCCCTTCTCACTTCAGAGTCTGAACCAACGAAAGAAAAGGGCTATGTTCCAGCTTTATATGCTGGTATAAAGCGCTGTATACCTGAACATCATGTCCATTTACCAACAAATACGGAATACATTGGGTCTATTATTGGTCGGGCGCAGCCTGAAGTTATGGGAAGGTATGGATGTGACAGTGTCATAGCTGAAAGATATTCGTATTTAGAAGTGTTAATGACATATTAATTATAACAATGTCAATGTCCTTTGCTTTGACTTGGAGTTTTATCTTCAATTATTTATTCTGTGAATGACCCAATGCCAATGCCGATCGAGAATTTTCAAAAAGAGGTAACTCACCCATTAGCGTCTGGAAGGTCTTATACTCCGGACGCATAATGATCCTCTGCCCAGTGACATCATCCCTTCAGTAAATTGAAAATTGGCTATTTCAAATATGTTAAAAACTTTTATCAATAGCGAAATCATTTTCTTGAATATTGATTTGCGAGACATGAAATATTTCGTCATCTTTTTCCACAAGAAAAAGTTATAAGATAGAAAATCTCAAATCTTCGAACCATTCTTAGATCTTTATGTCTACGGTACAAATGAAGATTTTCTTATTATCATGTATATTCCATATTTTAGAGAACGTCATGCAAAAACGCTGGAGATTGCCCAAGAGGAAGTATTAACTTGCCTCGGTATATGTGTTGCTGAGAGACTTCATCGCGTTCATCGTCGGTTGAGAGAAGAAGAAACCGTTTGCCGAGTGTTTGCGGCCGTGGCCGTCGACGCTTTATCACGAAATTTTCAAATGGCTGTTGAGGTGAAACAGGGGATAACGCAACTAGAACTTCTGTATGAAGAACTTGAAAGGGAGGAAATTCTTAAACAGCAGCGGCGTGAGAAATTACGTCTGAAACGGAAGAAAAAGAAGGAGCGTAGATATGAAAATATTGAGGAGAAGGAAAACAGCTGCGACTGTTTAGGATCTGGCGAACGAAATGATGGAAGTAGTGAGGGCTCATGTGTGTGTTCAGAATCCAAACCGACCACTCAAAATAATGATCGACATAAGCTTCAAGTTTTAGATCCAAAGAATAAGGGGCAGCCTACGTGTAAATGCCCAGATTGTTTAAAAAAAACAAAGAATGGTGGTAATATTCAGGCGTCACAAAATCAATCATCAACCACGGCATTACGGAATAAAAAATCTGTGAGAACAATAACAATGAAAATCGAGCAAAGTGAACTAAAATCGAATAGTGATGACAAGCAATTGAAAGACGAATCGTTGAAAATCATTGATGATGTAGTGCATGATACGTGTTCATGTTGCGAAGAATTTTTCGAAAAACGACCAGATGGTAGATGGTACTTGCGAGAAGGGGGAAAAACTCCACCCCATGGGGAAATGTTGAAGTGGTTGGACTTTAATAAACGTTATGAAATGAAAGTACGTGAAATAATAAGTCGCGCATCAAGCGAACCCTCGTCTCACGATTGTGGTTACTCCTCCGAGCACAACGTGAGCAATACATCTATGCCCAGTTCACCGGAAGGATCTGAGGTAGCATGCAGCGAAGGCTGCTGCAGCCATGAAGGAGAGTGTCCGGAAAATAGACTCCCGGACAAACTCGATCATTCCATGTTAGGTATCTCATTGCTAGGAGAACACGGGCCAACGCTCACACAAATGCTAGAGGTAGCAATCTATTTATTATTTTTTTTTTTTTCAAAATTCAGTTGATACATTCGACTATGTAGTAAAATATTCACGATTTTCTTTATTAATCGATTATTGACGGTGCAAAATTAACATCTAATCGAGTTCAACGATTGGTTTTCTAACTATTCATTGCCTGGTGAACTTGGGTTTCTATCCAATCAACATCGCAATTCATCGGTTAATACAGAAAACCTGCGAATTAATTTTTATGTAGTAATGATTTTTTAATCTACGTGAATTACTCATAACATTTCGTGTATCATAATATCAGACGAATTTATGAATATTTTCGCTTTTAGGATTGTCACTCATCTGAAGATGAGGGTACTGAGAGTTATATTCCAGCAGAGGAAGTTCAGGAATTTAAAGCTCGTATGTATCAAGTTCGTGAGAAACGACTGGAACTTCGGCAGAATTTACGACAACGCTTCGCGGTCCTATGTAGCCACTATAAACCTTTCGGCATTCCCCATTGAGTAATTTGATACTTCAATTTTCGCAATATCCTTTGTTTTACATGCGTTCATTGATTGGCTATGAATGAAAAGTGTCAAAAATATGGGAGCATACTGAAGGAAAGAGAGGGCTATTGAAAATCTGTAAAGGAGTTTACGGTGATAACTTTGTATATGTGGAAGAAGCAAAAAATCATGGAAACGTATTTTCGGTAATCGTCATTATCAAAGAAACGCCAATCTCAATGGAAGTCAGTTATCAGTCAAATCATACGATTGTTTCATATAGAATGATCAGTCATGGATCCAATAGGTTTTCAAAAAGATGGAAACAAATTTTTTTTCCTCTTTTTTTCATTGAATTGTATATTGCGAAAATTACTACTGATGCGAGATTTTTCTCCGCATGTGTATTCAACTATTCAGGCAGAGCTGTTCGATGTTTATACTGCCGTTAAGAATTTTTCAGATGCTATTTTGATTTATCATTGTGTAATAAATTGGATGAATATATAAAATTGGCCGCTTTATGGAGGGCTCAATAAAATCATGCATTCCAATTGACCGTCTCTAAATGAATAATATTGGGTTTTTCTTATCGAAATAAACATATTTATTCGTATAAATAACAGTAGGATATACAGGTAAAAAATATTTGAATGATTATTATTACACAAATTGAGCAAAAACCAATGTTGCGTTTGTACCACCAAAACCAAACGCATTCTTCATTGCTATGCGTTTTGATGACATTGCCCATTGTTTTTTGACATGTGGAACAAATTGAAGCTGACCTTCGTAGTCTAAATTATGTAAATTGAGCGTAGGCGGAATGACACCATCTCTAGTTGCCATTATTGTAAAAGCGGATTCGAGATTCCCTGCAGCACCCAACAAATGTCCATGTGCACCTTTTGTACTCGATACTGTTATGTTATTGCTATGTTCACCAAATAATGAATCAATGGCGCGAAGTTCGACGGTATCACCAAGAGGAGTGGAAGTAGCATGAGCGTTGACATAAGTCACCTGAGAAGCATCTATCCCAGCATCTTTCAATGCCCTATCCATAGCCAAGATAGCACCAGTACCATCTTCATTCGGTGCTGTCAAATGAGCAGCGTCGCCAGATAGTCCATACCCAATAATTTCAGCATAAATATCTGCGCCTCTAGCAAGCGCATGCTCCAGTTCTTCAAGCACCAAAATAGCTGACCCTTCACCCATTACAAATCCATCCCGATCCTTATCAAATGGCCTCGAAGCTTCTTCTGGAAACTCATTTCTAGATGTGCTCAATGCACGAAGTCGACAAAACGCTGCTAGAGCTAGTGGACCAATGCATGCTTCTGCACCACCACATACCATCACACTTGTCTCACCGCCACGAACAAAACGGAATGCGTCACCTAAAAGGGAAAATATGCATGTGATGACTGAGTCATAATCTTCACAGTGCAATCTGAAACGAATATTCGATTGCTTCAGCAGGAATGACATGAGTCCCCTAGCTGTGCAATAACAAATCTACTTTTTCCAAGAATTACTTGGAAGTTTCCATAATTACCGAAAGTTACTTTTAACACGAGTATGGTCGTTATTGATATCAGCTCTGTTGTTATCCCAAACGATGCGAGAACTTGATCGCAAGTAACAGAATGTTTCGAACAAATTCTGAAATTATATTCACCTATCGCATGAGCACCAGTTGCACAAGCAGTTGACACTGCATGATTGGGACCCTTGAATCCATACTTTATACTTATTTGTCCCGCTGCCATGTTTGGTAAAATTCTAGGTATGAAGTAAGGACTTAGCTTGCTGTATCCTTTCTTCAGATCTTCATGCATGGAACAAACATCAGCTAAATCAATCATTCCAATTCCTACAGCGACTCCTGTATCACGTTTATCCGCTTCCTCGTTAGGCTTCCATTTAGCGTCATTGAGGGCTTCCTCAGCAGCTATAAGAGCATATGAAGTTGCCGGGGACATGGTTCGCAATTCACTCTTGGTGAATTTAGTATTCAAATCCAATTCGTTGGGACCATTCCCTTTTGGGACTCTTGCCGCTGCCAGTTATGGGAAAATCCATTTATTACTTTTATGATTCATATAATTAATTCTGATAATTTCTTAGAGGTTAACTCACCGATTTTTGATGGTAATATTTCAAATTCTGGCGAAGATAACTTTGCGATTCCACTTTTTCCATTTATGAGGGCATTCCAGGAGTGCCTGGCGCCTATCCCTAATGGGCATACTATCCCTAAGCCTGTGACGACTACTCGTCGACAGCTTTTACTCATCATTTACTTTATATGCTGCAATCATATGACGTGTTGACCTTAGTCAACGCTACGAATATATCATTTGTGCTGTGTGGATAATCGCTGAGATAAGGAAGTGAAGGAAACAAACTTTTTTACATGATGAAAGCTTGTATTGTTTTACTTGGTCGTAACAGTAATACAATGAGTGTTTTTAATACTTCTAATCTCCCATTCACTCGTTCATTTTGTTACATTGAACATCGGAATTACGCTTTTTCAAATCTCACAGAACAATTAAGAAAAGATTCATTGAGGCTAATCATCAAAAAAACATTTTGTTAATCGAAAATGGATATAAATGAAAAGGAAAAGGAAGTAAATTATTATCCCTCTTTGAGGACCCTAAATCAATTCACTCGTGGCATTCGAGTTATCACAGAAATTAGTTATTTGATTATCATATTCGAGCTCAAAATTGTTTCAAGTAAAGAAATAAATCAATGGATAGCAAAATGGATGTCTTATAATTATGTATGTGACTTGGAGTCATTGGAATTAAACTTGAATCACAAACTCTTCTCCGTACATCATAACATGTATTCAGGCACTAAGTGAACATTATTTTCTATGGTATCAAAGTTTGTACTGAAAAAAAGTACTCATGACTCAGATAATTTGTGATACTAAGGCACGCAAAGTCATTATCGCCATGGTTTACGAACAGCACCAGCGCTTGTGCTTCGCTTTATACCTTGATCTGAAAACAGACGAACATGATGATTTATGATGGAATTCATTTCAGAGAAATCAAATATAGACAATTCTTTTACATATAATTCCGGGCGATCGCTTCTCTCTAGCATTCGATGTCCAAGTTTGACATCGAGTCCTTGTGCTGCAAGTACTGCGAGAACTTCCAGGCATTTCGATGATCCCCATTCTAAAAAATAAGTAGAAAATATAAAAGTTGAATGAACCACAAGAACGAGAGAATTGTTCAAAGAAATCGAGAATATAAATGTGGCTTAATGAAGTATGTCATACTCTTTGAATCTTTTTCGAGCCAAAGTACGTTGGGTTGCAAACGAATATGACGAACGTGCGGAGTTTGGTCGTTCCAAACGTACTTTTTTAATTTGCCGATCTTGTGCGATAATTTCCATTTTTTTCATTGGATTTTGAGCGAATAATTCCACAATGCTTATCGATGCTGCGTCACACTAGAGAGACAATTGAGATAACGAAGTTGTGTCATGTATATCCAATTAATGATCCACGATATTACCTGGTGTTGCAACCGTTTATGAAAATTCAACTCAGCCAGTTCCAATGGTGCATCGACGTGTAATTTCAACATACAATGTAGTGCTTCTCTATAAGTATTCTTCAATGTTATTATCCTTTCAGTCCGCATCAATCGTCGCACCAAATAACCTCTAGCATAAGCGTTGATCTTTGTAGCGGCTCGTATCTGTAAAAAAAAAATTTAGTTACTTTTCATGGAAATAATGTATCGATTAATTGGATATTCAATTATTCCGAACTCACGTGTCGCTGATCGTAAATGAATCCATTTGTCACTGGCACGAGTATTGTATTACTTTCCAGTGGAAAAAGTTCGCGACTGACGTTAGATTTTCTCCTCTCATGACTTGAATTTAACTCTGCTGAGGACCGTTCTCGCATCGAAACGTTGAAATTCAAAGATATACTTTCATCAGATTCAAATGAACTACCATTGATAGGACTTGTTTCGGGATCAGAGCGATTTTGCGTATAATTGGAACATTTGTTTGAAGTCTGTGAACTATTGTGGTCTACAGACTTCGGCAGTGAAATTGAATTAAATGTTGACGACTGTTCTCCTTTGAGTTCATCATCAATTGATGATGACGCAATTTTTTTCGCAAACAATGGTAGCGTGACCCCGGGAAAAGACTTCTCAATTTTTGAGAGGAGTATCAATTGTTGCTTTTGAAATTCTTCCTGCATTATAATTTGTTCTTTTTGTTGACGGGCCATCAGATCGGCCATCTGACGTTCATGAGTTTTTTGAATCTCTTTGAATACATGAACCAATTTTTCTGAAACAATGACTGGTTTCAATATTTCGGAAGAACGCGGAGGCTCAGGCTTCGGCGTTGAGGACGAATCGAAACTTTGAGTCATTCTATTATTATTTAATTGACTTATTTTTTTATTACGCTGTGAATGTTTATTACTCAGAGCACCAAGGCTACCACCAAATTTATTATCTACATTTTGATTTGGACTGTTCTCTATTGTTGCGCCACTCTTATTATCAGAATTTCTGGATCCGCCGTTCAATGAACATTCCACCACGGATCTATCCCGTTTATTGTCTCTTGAAGAACTACATGTGAGCTCTCTTGAAATTGTTGTTAGAATACAATCAACAGATCTCACTACATGACGCTTAGCAGTCGTCCGCTCATTTTCTCCGCGGAAAGATTGATTTCCATTTCTGTCATTATCTTCACAACCTGATATACTATTCCTTCTCAAATGAGAGGAAGTTTCAGTACCCTGATATTCCCATTGAACTTGCGCATCCATAGAACTCCATACTCTTTTCCTCATACCATTTGTAATAGCCGTAGGTACGTAATCATCCCTTGAATGTCCCAAATGTGCTAACAGCATGGGACTTGGTGTGTCAAGGGTATAAGAGCCTTGTCTAACTAATTTCGGAACCTCTCCCACTGACCCTCCCATATCTGATGATGATTTTCTGCTATCTAATACTTGAGTCGTTTCCACTGTGATAGGAACAATATCTAATGTCTTCGGTACACTTGGCTTTGTTGCATCCGAAATCGTCCCTCCCATATCTGTTCTGGAACCATCCAAAATATTCATAGATTCATGGACGACTGTGCCTGCCTTGGCCATATCAACATCCGACTGTGCATTGTATGTGCCATCAGTCGACTCTGTATTAATTTCATTCTCAACTACTTCATTCCTTGAGAGCATGTGTGCATCAGTAGCTTCGGTTAACTCTTGGTCAGCAACTTGCATGATGCTCGCTTCATCATAAATTTTTCCGACTTCTTCACCATTCATTCCCTCATCTTTTGTTTTAACAGCATTCGCAATCCTCAATTTTTCCAATTTATTTTCCACTGCTAGCGCCAGTTTCTTATAATAATTCATCTCGTTCTTTCGCTCTTCAGTCATCTGTGAAATAAATTATACAACAAATCAAAATATTTCTCCATTCAGTTGATCCAATTTATCCATTCATCTATAACGATGATTCTACTCACAAGGGGAGGGAGAATAGGCATCCCCCGAATTTTGATACAACTAACATATGACTCCATAATTGTATCAGCTATTCAGTGATCACTCCGCGAAATTGAAATCTGAAGGCAGTGAGAAACTTTTGTAAACAAAAAAGTACAAGCCGACCATCGCAGATGCAACGTTTAAGGAAAGACCTGATTCCAACTACTTACTCCATTATACTGATACATAATTTTTGGGAGATTTTGCTAATAATATATGCAACAGTGTTTGATGACATATATGATTATTTGAAGAATTTAGTCCACTAGAATGAAGAAAAAAAAACATGAAATGAAATCCGATTTCGAGGTTAGAATAGACAAACGACGAGTAAAAGCGTTTGACGGAAAGTTGGCGCCATTCGTAGATGAAAATTCGTATATGCATGGTTATATACAGGGTATGTTCCGATATACACTGCCAGTACTGGGTAATGTGACGTCACACAGTAATTCTGTATACGGTAAAAATATCGGAACATACCCACACTCGGCAACAATATTTCCTGAACAATCAAAAT